>CAXIVR010000001.1:6626913-7226913 GCA_964035755.1 Teleogryllus oceanicus
GTACAAGCATTGAAAAATGTTTAGGGGTTGACGTCTCCTACTTTGGAGTCTTTTACCAGCTGTGTCCCAAGCAGTGACGAACTGAGTACGAGTATTGAGTCCGTAAGCGCAGAATGAGAACACGCGAAATATTATAATCCAGCGATTTTCAAACCGCGAGGCGCGCCTCCCCAGGGAGACGCGAGAACTTCGTAACAATTGAATAAAGTGTTGTTGTAATGCTTAATAATACTATAATTATTTCTACATGAATAAATTAGTATCGGACTATGAATGTTCGTTCATTAATATTAACGAATGGGGGAGAAAATATTTGTATAATATGTGATCGTATTGTTTCAATTAAACCGACATTGCCACTACCAACACGACGGACAACACACTAAAGATAGTGTATCGAACTGCAACATAGTCCGAAATTCGGTGCTCCGTAAGGCCTTGCGTGTTCTGCTTTTTTGACACTTCTTACCTACGTGAAACAGGATTTTCAACCATGGCAGTGATCAAGGCAAATGATGGATCAAGAATAAATCTCGACAATGATACCCGTATTGTAATTTCTAAATTAGTGCCGAGATTCAGTGAACTGTGAGACACCAAACAAGCCGACTCATGTCACTGACTTTTCTTAACTATCAATAGGTTTGTTTTTCATAGTTTTCCTTACAGCTTCCTCACTTGCCAAAAATTAAATTCAGTAATCACAAAAGAGAATAGTGCAAATAACTTGCAATATTTATTTCGTACACTGTAAGTGTATAATAAAAAAGTATACATGAGGGCCTCATTTTTCAGGAAAATATTTAGTCCTTAAAAATTTTATTTTAATGAGGGGAGGCATATGTACAATTTGGGTCCTGAAGGGAGTCATGGCAGCAAACACCGCTAAAATCGAATATTTGGATTATTCAGTCAAAATCGAAACTTAAATTGTTTTGGATTTTTCCTGAGGTCCTGGATTTGCAATGAAATTACAGACACCTCTCACATGGCTTGGGGCTGCCTAATTTTCTTTCAATATTTGTGCACATTGGATAATAGTAATATAGATTGATGCTGAGTGTCGCATTTCATCGGACAAAAGCTGCCTCGTTCATCTACCCCAGCGGTCTTAACGAAGATAGATTGAATGTTTGATTGATTTGAGATTCCGGGCTCGTGAGCTGTGAAGGTTATTAGTCCCGTAAGTGTAGTGCATTCGTTTCATCGTTGGAGGTGTCGGTGGCCTTACCACACTGGATGGCGAGATCCGACCTACACGGCGACTCCCGGGATTTCCTGCAACCAGGAATCTCCCACCAGCGGGGAACCGCCCTTGGCGGGGCAACCCGCAGCTTTCGACTGATATAAGCTAGTGCATGTTACAAAAGAAAGATTGCCCGCGGTCCCTGACCCGTTTGTCATGGCACTGTCCCGACATTGGGCTGTGTTGATCGAAGAAACCACGGAAATCTACCAATCAGAGCAACCGGCTGCTAGGAATTCGCCTCCAGATAGCGGCTGAATTCGACCTAACCATTTAGCTCGTGTGAAAAATCCTACCAACGTCGGGCGTCTAATCCTAGGACTTCCCGGTCAGCAGCACTGCAGTGACATCCATTGATGCCCTGAGCCACCTAAGCCGGTTTTACCGAAGAGTAGAGCTAATTCTTTAATTCCGTCTTCCAGCGTGCCACCACTTCACCCCACCAGCCCTCCACGGCACCTCTCGCCCGGGAGATGGCGGCCCCTAATGCACCCGGCCCCGTATATTAGGACGAGTGGAATTCCATTTCTTTCTGGGAAGGGGCTGGGACGTCCGGGAGCAACCCTTCCCCTTCCCCTTCCCCGCCCAGTTTCCTAACCCAGCTGGCGCTGCCCCCGCTCCGACCCGCTTCCGCCCGCCCCTCCTCTCTCACGCTTTCGCAACCCCGACGCTCTCGGAAGTCTCCACCCCCTACCTGAGCTCCAGCGGAGGCGAAGGGAAGTTCGGAGTCGGGGCTATGCGAGGGGCTGGGGAGGAGGGGGTAGAAAGATGGTCACGAGAAATGGAGCGAACGAAAGAGAAAATGCCGAGGAGCATGGAAACGAAAGAACTCCAAGGATGCGTTTTACAGCAGGGGTGTCCAGGCCTCGCGAGAGGATTGGAAGGTATGAGAACGCTTGGAGCGATGGGAAACGATACCTATTAAATTTGTTGAAAAAGAATCAGCAATCAGTTGAGTTACAATTAATAGGATTACAATTAATAATTGTATAGGAAATAAAAAATAAATAAGATTTTACTAAGACGCCTTAGACAAAATATTACATTAATTAGAGTATGATCAATGAATTTTTTACCTTATTAGTGTCTGTGACATTCGTTGAAACAGCAAAAAACCGCTACTACCAGACACTGTAACGTTTCTTTCCTCGATCATTAAAATTCGTTAATCATAGTTCAAAAGTTGTAAAAGCGAAAAGAATCGAGTGTTAAGAAGGCCGACAATCTACTTCAGAAACCGTGCCTGTCAAAAAGGTAACTAGTATAATACACTAATTTTGATCAGTGCACATGGCTGTCGAACACTTAAAAATAGTGAGGAATTTTATTTGAATCCAACGAGAAACATACTTTCAAAACACGAATCTTCACACAACGCGTGATTTCCATAACGTGTGTAAAATAATTTTTTGCATTTTCCGCAGGATATTCACACACCAATCCGGAAGATTTACGTTCATATTAACAAGATTTAAATATGTTGCGACCAATTTTCCACGATCGCGCTACACTAATATAAGTTGCACTGTATCAGACTACATTGCAAACTTGGTTGTTTCTTTGCCTACCTCTCCACATTCATTGGTGCATATCTATGCCTCACGAGAATTTCGATCAATAGAATTCTAGCGCAAAGAGTGTAACCCCCAACTGAAAAATATATTTTATTTCCAACAAGTAGGTGGGGCAGTTTGTAGTGTAGTGTTATGACAGCTCGCCTTTCCCTGCTGACGCCGGGATTCAAAACTCGGACAATCAACGTGAAATTTGTGATGGACGATAAGGGATTGCGGCAGGTTCTTCTGGGGAACTCTCGCTTTCCCGACAATGGCCTTAGCATCCAATTCTCATCATTATTTAATCCACTTTAACGCCTTACACCTACTCAACATTCATTTGCTTACACCACAAAAGATTTTCAGTGTAGATTACCTTGTTTTATGCTTTAACTCTTCATTTATTCAAATTTCTCAATTTTTTGTTTCGTTTCGGTATGCTTTCTTTCCCTCTTCCTTTCCTTCACAGAACGTAATTTGGTGCCTCTTCTCTCTTGTGAGAGGGGAAGGGGGAGAGGGAGGGGGGAAGCGAGGCGTTCGCGATTTTCCGGGCGGTTGCCGAACATGAGGAGGGACCTTGAGGGTCCAGGAAGAGTTCGCGAGGCGCACGAGGCGGCTCAGGATGCAGAGCTTTCCAGCCACATCTCGCGACGGAGACGCGCCGTAATTCTTCGGGAAGAAAAGGGCGGGTCTTTCTTTTTCTCTCTCTCTTTCTCTCTCTCTCTCTCTCTCTCTCTCTCTCTCTCTCTCTCTCTCTCTCTCTCTCTCTTCTCGTTCTCTTTCTCTCTCTTTCTCGTTCTCTTTTTCTTCCTCGTTCTCTTTTTCTGTATTTCCTTTCTTTCTCTTTCTTTCTTTCTTTCCTTCTCTTCATTTCTTTCTCTCTCTCTCTCTTTCTCCGTCTTTATCCCTCTTTCATTCTCTTTCTGTTTCTCTCTTTTCCTCTTTTCCTTTCTCTCTCTCTCTTTCTCTCTACCTTTCTTTCTTTTTTCAAAAACACACGTTCTTGGCCACTGTGCAAACGCGCGACAGAATGAAGCCCTTAAATGCAGTTCGACTATTTTATTGGTGTGCTGCGATGGCGGAAAGTTCTGCTCGGCAGAAGGGCCGTCGCTAGCCTGGAAACGGTACGCTCCATTCCCTGCTTTGCAAGGTTTGCCCTGCAAAGGGCAGCCTTTCCAGTCTTGTTGAATGGTCTGTTTGTGAAGGATCGATTGAAGTTCTCTCAAACAGAAAGGGTGTATCACACGTACGGAAAATGTGTCAAACCGCTATGTGCACCGGCATTTTCAACAGGACTCCGCATCCGCACACACTGCATCACTTGCCTTAAGGGCTTACATACCGTTTATGGGACAGAATTATCATACTACGTGGTTTGTGATGTGCACGCTCTCCTGGTCTGATTTCGTACGATTTCATTCTTTGGGGCTTTCTGAAAGTTCGTATATGCGACAAATCCCCACACGGAAAAAGAATTAAGGCACAGTAAATGAATGAACAGATCTTTGCAATACCACAGGACATCATTAATCGAGTGAATCAGAACTTATTTAGATGCCAAGAATGTATCAGAACCGCGATGAGCAGTTCTAGCATCGTCTGTAACGCGAGTACAATTTAAATTTTCCAAGATTCCCCCTATAACGCTATTGTACCGACCGCCCTGTCTCTTTCCCCGGTATCTGTGACCTCGTTCGCAGAGACAAATCCTCGCGCGAACGGCACATTTATAAAATGGTCGCACTGTACTGATGCCATAGAAATAAATTAAACCAAAGTGTCCCAAGGGTTTTTCTAAAAACCCAAGGGTTTTTCTAACCTGGCCGATGACACTTCACCAGCTGTTACGGGGTGATCCAATCGAGAGCTAAAACGCCATTACGGTGACGTAACTGTGGGAATGTTTAAGCTCCTGACTGGACGCAACCGTAACAGCTGATGAGCTGTCATCAGCCAGGTTACAGAAATCCAAGTATAGACACGACAACTATCCCCCGTTGGGTCGACAGAGGTGAGCTCCTACACGTATACTTACTTACTCAAACCTCGTTGCGTCATGTTCGATCTTGGATTTTCAACTTGAAGTCGTTCCGGGATAAAATGAATCCAGCACAAAGAAAGTTTTATGAGGCATATCTTAGTATAGACAAATACATTTCGCGAGTGCGTTCAAAAGTTTTTAAGACGGAAAAGGAGTGACTCTTAAAAAAGGTAGGTAATTCGCATTAAGTTCGCTGTTGTATGAACGCTATTGATTCATTGGCGCCGTCATGTTCAGCGTTCCAACTAGTTATTTAGGTCGTGGGCAGAACGTGGGGTAAGAATAATCACTGCTTCTCGATCAGGTTCTTTGTCCAATTTCCCTGCATCCATTAAGCAAATGCGTTCCTTGTTTTGATGACTCCCTTTTTTGCTGTTGGTCATAAATGTAGCTTCTCTACCAGCACACTTTCTTAGTTCTGTGGGTTCTAGGTGGGAGTTATTATATCGCCAGTAGCCTCATCAAGCAACCAATCAGGTTTAAAAAAAATTAGTTTTGTCACTTTTCTGTGACAACTTTCCTTCTTTTGCCACAAACTTGACGTAAGACGCGTTTCCGGAGTAATCTCCAATAATTATGTTATTAGAGAGTTTTTGCAAGGCGGAACATATATTGCCGTTGTGCGTAAACATTATCGTCAATAGGAATTTACCAGTCTTCAGAAAAATGAGTTTTTGCACTCGTACAATCGATAAAATACGTTAAAACTAGGAACTAATTGGAACTGAATAACTCTAACAGGATTTAAAGCGTTTATTGAACATCTGTATATCTCTGAGTTAATTTTTGCTCTTACAAGCATCAGAAGATAGAAGTAAAACGTATGGTAGACACCTATATGGAAACAAAGGAGCGTCAATACATACATAACCTCCAAATCTTTAAATATTACCTTATTTTATTTCTGACATTTGAATAAACTTAAAAAAATTAGCCATTAAATTCCTGCCTTATATTGGTAATATGGATATCGTATTTTTCATTACTTCCATGCTTATTGTGTGTTAGAGTTGAATTCGTGTTTAGAGGTGGCGGCGAACACTACGTAAAGTGTAAGTTACGAACACATTTGTCGTAAACGACCAAACAGGGAAAATGTCGTGACCCGTCAATCGAATTCCCGTCATTGGATGCCGGCGCATGCGTAGTTCAGTTCTCCACAGAATTGTCGTGTTATGACTTTCAAATCCACGACTTGCAAAAACTATTATGGAGTAATCCTCCGTCAATTATACTAGTAGTTTAAGGTTCGTAATTGGTGTCAGTTGTGGAGAGGACCGCCAGGTCATATTTCCGCTACGCGCCTCACACGCACTCCTGTATCACTAAACTGCAACCAGGATTGGGATGAAATCAGATAGTGGTAGGGTTTTGGACGATTCACAAGGTTTTGTTTGGCCCCTGTGAAACAGGCAAAATCGTTTTGTCGAAATTGTTAGGGAATCGAACCCTGAGTCACGAGTCTCCTATACGTACTCCTACACGTTCTCGCAGTGGTAAGTCGATTCCTTCAGGTGGGGGATGTTATAGAATAAGAGTCAAAATCTGTAGCACTCTTCCACCGGTAATAGTTTGTTTCGCAGCGAATCTTTCTTGATATAAATATTTTCCTAAAACGATGATTGCTATTAATCATCGCATTCATTACGTATGTATTCATAATGCAATGTAATAAACTAAAAGAGCGGAGTAGAAATTCTGGGATAGAAAACGTGCACCGACATAGTCATACGTTGAAATTTTTGACAGTTTGACGATAAGTAAATAAGTACATAAATAAATAAGTGAAAAAATAAGAAAATAAATAAATAACTAGCGCAGCTGTGCGAGAAGTCTCGCATGTCACACTCCACCCTCTTCTCTGTTTCTCCATTTCCACATTAAACCTTTAATATATCTTTTTCTTCAAGGCCTTCTTAAGTTCGTTACTTGTTCTTTATGTCTAGTTGTAATTGATAACAATTTAATACACCCTTGTCAATAGAAAACTATTATTATTTAACGGTATTACCGAGCAGAGAGGTACATCCGTGTAATTCAATAATGTGTAATATCAAGTAGGTAGTTTAATTTCACGTACAGCTGCAGATTCTACAGGCTCTAACCAGGTGGGGTAAAACCGATAACAACCTAACCGGCAAAAATTTAATAGAATGTCCAAGTAATAGAATGTCATACTGTAGATTACGGTATGAGGAACGTTTCTTTGAAGCCTATGGACTCAAAAGTTTACTTTTGAACGCCCTAAAACGCTTTGTTTAGGAGTTATTTAACTATAATGCTGCCCGATTGTTGGGGGTTGCATTTGGCAGGAATATTTATATGCTTTTTGGAAAACAAATCCTTCATATTTTTAAAGTCAAAGTGCAATTCGTCACCTCTCCGTGGAATTCTCTTTCTTTATAGATCTCATTTATAAAGATCGGTTGCGTGGGAGAGCCGCAAAAGATATGTATGCTGCTGAAATAATATAAGAGACGATGTGTGCTGGCGCCTCACATCCGCTCTCGTCGGAACCCAACGCAGCGCAGGACGCAGGACTGCTGAGTCTGCTTCCGGCGGCGAACTCCATCGACGCAAATGACAGCGATTCTTCGGGAAGTGCGTGGGAGGGCGGGTGGCGAAATGCCACAGCACCTGAGCACTCGACGCGAACGGCGACATGGAAGAGCAGTGGCGAGACGTACTATGCGGCGCAATTTTAAAATCTTTACGATGTCAGTTTCAATAAAAAAGTACCGCTTTCTGTCACCGAGAAAAAGAGAGCATTTCTCAACATCCACGTTTGACGTGTTATTGAAGTTCAGACGGATGATATTAAATTAAGAATTTTTAGGCGAAACGTTGCGTACAATTTTATTTTATTTGTCAATACGGGAAGACTATAAAGTAGGGTGAAATTCATCACAGTACAAAACATCCTTCTGCAAAGTTTTACGATTTATAAAGCAATATATTTCACACAAATATTTATATTTTTGAGTAGATCCAAGTGGTTAATGGTTGGCTAATCAAGTGGATTTTGAACTGTTCCACCAATATCGCATTGGGGCAGGGAGTAACACAGACATTATATTAATATATGGACTACCGTTAATACATATTTTATTAACGGGTATCAAGTAATCACAATAAATATGTAGTGGGAAATCTAATGAAATCATGTTCAACTGTCTTTTACCATGGGCGGCGCTCATTTGCTGGGGGCGTCTCCTGCACTGGCGTCCGGAGAGCGAACTGCTAGGGCCCAATGGTAAGGTTCGTGTACCTGCCAACCACAGTTGAGGATGATTCGAAATCTGCAAATCATGGTCGCTGTTACAAAAAAGGGCTATCAATCTGAATTACTAATAGAAAAATAAATATTAGAGCGATAAATTGTGCGTTGAACAAGCGAATTAAATTAACATCTAAATCGACGAAAGGAGTTGAAAATATAAGCAATTGCAACTATAATTATTATAACTGATTTTATTTCGAATTATAGTACAATACTGCGTTATGTAAATAAAAACCTTTGTTTAGGTGAATGTTGTTGAAAGAATGTTTCGATATCGAAGAGCGTCTTCGTGACCACTTGCTCCCATTCACTTTTCCACTGAAGAAAAGACTCCTCTCCGTAGCCTCTGGCAAGGCAAAATATTTCCTTTGTTCGCGAAAGGCAATCCACGAGATACCGCAATTGGTGAAGGCCTTATGATACCCTCTCCTCTTCCTCCTCGAAATGTAAAAGATTGAAATCGAGATTCATAATTTTTGCAAGTTATCTACCCTTCTCTGATTTGTGTATTCGCTTAGCGGGGATCTCCCTGCATGAAAACCGATTGTGAACGCTCTAAACCAGGGATTGCCAACATGTTTCTTTCATCGACCCATTTTCAATGAAATGTTTGCTTATTCCACTCCCGTACATTTTTCTATAATATTCACCTCATGACACAAAGAATTGCACATAAATACGACTATCTTTAGATAACAATCTCGTACACCAATGCCATCGTAAATATCTCGATTTTTCAAAAATCGATTCTTCCGCTCTTCAGTAGCTGAGTTCCTAATCTTGATTGAAATGCGATGGTTACAAAATGTTGAGTTTTTTAAGATCTGGACATGACATTTTTGCAGTGCGTATTGCGGAGATTTCTTGATTGCACAATAGAAGATCGTTCTTAATGCAGTTCTAATCCTTTGAATTTCCTAAACATTCTAATTCCAAAAAATGAACGACGAATGCAAAAGAAGAGAAGCGAATTCGTAGTTTATTATCACATGTTTTGTTGCTTTATATAAAAAACAGTTAAAATCCATTTAAAAGTTAACAGTTGAGTCAACAATTAACAGTTGAGTCAACAATTAACAGTTGAGTCAACAATTAACAGTTCAGTTAACAGTTAAGTTCATTAATGTTTTTTGTAATCTATGTGTTCTTGATAATCCTGACAACATGCCGTTTCATATTCGGCTATTGATCCTTAATCTACCCCTTGATCATCATTGACCTGCATCAAAAAGTCATCGACCCCCGCGGGGTGTACACCGATCTCGTTGGGAAGCCCCGGTGGAAACGGCTGAGTGGAGGAGGGCCGCCTCCCTCGTACTTCAAGAAGCGCGCGTGGGAGCAGGGACGAAGAAAGGCGAAGCGGAAGACAGTGGGGGAAGGACGTTGATATGTGCGATGTGTGAAGTGTAGGACGAGGTGGGGGTGGAACAATTTCATAACCGTTTTCGTGGTTTTCTATATGGGGAAGGCTGCAAATGCACTATATTATATTGCATTACATTTCTGTATATAATCTCTTCCGATCACACCGGGAGGTCCTAGGATCGAGTCCTGACGGCGGCAGGATTTTCGACACTAGCTTTTCAGCTAGGTCGAATTACGTCGCAGTCTGGAGGAGAATTCTAGCAGCCGGCTGTTCTGATCGGTAGTTTTCCGTGGTTTTCCCGATCAACACCAGGCGAATGCCGGAGCCGTAACTTACCAAACGGGGCCATGGACTGCGCGCGTTCCGTCCTTCATCTTCCTTGTCCTATCCTCTCCCCCTACACTCACTTACACTAACATGCACTACACTACCACATATTCCGGGAGATCGGTCGGGAGCTTAGAGCTTTTCCCGGCTGGGGCGCTGGGGCGGTGCCCCGCTGGTGGGAGAGTCTTGGTTAGGGGGAAACCCCACTAGCCGACTGTAGGTCGGCGCCGGATCTCGCCATCCAACGGGGGAAGATCACTATCTCCGGAGAAAAAACATGCACTAAACAAACGGGACTAATGACCACGGTAGTTGACGCGCCCAGAAACACGAAAAAAATCAATAAAGATACATCTATAAGTGTGGGGTATGTGTGGTTGGAACACAAATTTCAAGTGTGGGGTATGTGTGGTTGGTTGCTACGTAAACGTGTGTATGTGTAGGTGGCGTTCATTTCAGAACATCTCTTTACATAAAACACACTTTGAAAATAACTATTTCGGAATTCATTTCCGCCGGTACGAATTAAAAATTGAGCTTTTGCTTAACCCGTTTGGAACCAGCTTGTTTTAAATTCTCCGCCTTTCTGTTTATTCACATACGCACATGGAAACAAGGGAGTGGGCTATTTTTTGAAACTGGTTTCCTCGCGCCAAACGAAATGACGCAATGAAGGTTTTTGTAACATCGGGATGAACAAACTTGTTTTTTTCGAAAAACAAAATAGATGTCATAATAGATTCAAAGCAAGAGAACATTGTCATTGTAACGAGTCATTTCGTAATACGAGAATACCAACTAGCTCTCGCTAATACTGTAGCATTTTATCACATGGGCAACAGGCAAATACCAAATTAGAGTCGCATGCAATTCGAGTCAATACACATATATGTTAATTGTCAAATATTTGCGGCATTCACGAAATAGTGTTAAAAAAGACAGGAATGTGTACATTCCTTACCTGTAGACATGACAAAAGGTTCTAATACAGCATATAAGTTCTCGTATTATTTGAAACTGTAACACAATGTTATAATATCGTAACTTATATGCTAAAATAGAATATAAAACCATTTAGTATTGTTATAATGCATAGATGTTTTAATATCGCAACCGATGTTTATAAATATGGAGCAGTACAGCCCTGAAGAGGACCGCGATGTGTCGGTCGAAACGTCGGCACCCCAGCCTTCCACGCGGCGTCACCCGGACAGCCCAGATCATACTCTCCCCTTCTTCTCTGAACACCTAATGGACACTTTGGAATGACAAGGTCCCAACTGACGAAATGGAAGAAAATAAGTTTTTATAGTGATAAGGTTCTTTCTGACTTCTGCTACAAGTACATACTCTTGCTCCAAACTTTGGATAAATGGCTACTGTAAAAATCACTACTGTTGGTGGAGAGGATTGAATACTTATTTGTTGAAACTTTGCCATCAATTTACCGGAATTATCCAAAATGTTTGTTGGAACCTTGGCATCCAAAGGCTCGTAATATTACTCACCTGTTTGTTTTTGTGTACCATGCTATCAACCCTCTCTTCTCGTAATTCACATTATATTCCGTTCCAACACACACATTAAGAACTATACCAAGTTGTAAATAGTGATACACAGTATATTCTGGGAAAACTGTCATTTACGTAACTACTATAGAAAGCGAGTATTTGGCGTACGAATGAAATGCTAACGGCCGAGGCGACGACAGGAGCCGAGACTGGCCTTCTGAAGTGCGTACGCCAAAGGCACTTTAGTGCGAGTTACATACATTATTTTTTTCCAGAACGAATTCATGCGTTCGTAGAAGTATATACTTTGGGAGCATTATCAATATACGAAGCGGCCGCCATGTTGATTGATGTGTCGCCAGTGGTTTGGTTCTTTTGCTGTCCCAGTCGTTTTACGCGGCCACCACGTCTTTGCGGAACGCTTACAGCAGGGACTTTCCAATCAATAAACAGTGAAGTAAGTACTCATTTTCATGTACGAGTGCCAAAAATAATTTTCACGAATAAATTATTTTTATGCAGGTGGCTTTTTCGCAACAAAATATATAACACAATTTATAGTCTACTCTCAACTCTTTCGGAACCTTAAAAAACGCACGTATCCCCTTTTCTGTTTCCTTCAGAGATCTATTTTCATTAGTCGAAATTACTCATAAATCTCCTGATGCCCCACCCTCTCGCCCATCGTACTTTTCTACAGGCGCTTTTTCTGACACTAAACAGCGCCTAGTCTGTGCGCACTCACACTCGCACTCGCTTTAGCTCTCCCCCTACACACACACACACACACACACACACACACACACACACACACACAACACACACACAACCACACGCGCGCGCGCATATTCACTTGCGTGCTGCAGAATGGCGAAACAAAAAATGCGAGAGGCTTACAAAAAAGGTTTGCCAGAGGAAAGGCGAGTCCTAAAAGACGGTGGGATGCGATGGATGAGGAGAAACAACTGATGGATGAGGCAACTGGTGATTCCTCTGTGCACAAAGGACGGAACAGCGCAGGACAATGAAGCCGAAAAGATTAATAATGATAATGATAATAGCGATCATTTCATCTAAGCCATTTGACTGATATGGTAAGAATGAAGGACGGAAGGAAGCTAGTGAATCATGACGCTAGGTTATTTCCCGCAATAACTTAAGAACACACCTATCTGAGGATTTTTCGCCGTGCAGGGGAATAACCCTATCTGACAATCCGCCAGGCTGCGTAATGTCCATAGTCGATTGCATTGACGAGCGAGTATGCGACTGCATTGACAGTTACTTCTGCGTCCAAACACGGCCAAAAGGAATGGACCCTTCTCAGCGAAGAAAAAACTTGAGCATGACATGAAAATACGCATTATTTTTGCACGATCCTACAGCGAAAAATGTCAGCTGCACCAACACTTTCTGCCTTCAGAAATTAAATCACTGCTCGCCGAGCCCTTATAAACGAATGCTGTGAACGTAGTCAGTTCACCTTGCTTCTGTGCAAATACTACACACACGGCAGCAACAGACCACACTTGTCTGTTTTTTTTTACATACTGCGTCACCTACGTCTATACGAAATGCTCTGAGTTGTTATACCAAGACGCTGCGACAAAAGTTGCAATTTCATTACAGCAACACATGTTATAAATTAAATAAATTTTCTGGAACTCTGATACGCATATTTAAATATCAGTTGAAAGACAAAATTACGGGTATATTTCTTGAAATTTGTATACATAAGTAATGCCGAGAACATCAAAATTTGTTAAGATTCCTTGCCTTTATGTTCTAACCTTGACATTATACGACTTTAAACTAAGGCGCATTATCTGTACTAAAGTAAACCATTACTTACGTAAAATAACGAAGAGAATATTAACATGACATGCATATAAGAGGGAATGGCAATTTTGTCATAAAACCAAACTAACATAACTGTCAAGAAACAGATAAAGGAGAGTGGTAAGTTACGAAGCAACTTGGGATCCGCCTAGCCAGGCAACTCCGTAATTTCAGAGACCGCAACTTCCTTAACATCTTACTTCTCGCCCTGGATAATGTGCTAAGTAATGTAAATAACACTACCTTACAAGATATTCTTTCATTCTCAAAATACAGTAATCATATGAACTAAGTTTTAAAGTAAGCTACTAGTTAACGAAAGAAAAAAATATTATATGGACATCTCAATAATTATTCACAGAGGACACGCGTAAAGAGAAGTGAATCTATGAAGTGACTATTTCAGTATTAAATTCTTTAGCGATTTAGATTAGCACAAAAACATAAATAAATAAATGCATTACTTGATATATCAGTACGTCATAGATCACAAAGATTTATTTGATTTTTGAAAGAAAAACAAATGTCTCGTATTGCACAGGGATAAAAAACACAGATTTATTGTCTGCAAACCTTTGAGACTGGTTGAAGGTCAAGTGACTGCATATTCTTCACTGTTCATCTAGCATGTAAGAAATAATCATTAATACATTCACATAATAATTTCCTTTACATTATAATAACAACGTAAATGTTGAGCATTGCAAAGTTTATCCCGGTAGTGATAAAAGAAACGCCATGCCTTCCCATCCATATAATATTTGCAACCTTTTACGAGAATGGACCCAGAACAGGGCAGAAAAGTTACTGTAGAGATTCACATTGAAACCTGCTCTGTTTTCAGTACTTCAAATCAGTAGTTTTGAAGTACTACATAATTGTAATCATTCATGAATATACTAGGTGCTGGAGGAACCTGGCACAGTCTTGCATCACATATATACACACACTTACACACGTGGGTTGCGACATCAATGTCGATTTTTTTAAAACATCGATGTTTTAAACATCTATATTTTAAAGCCGATGTTTAGTGCTCTTAGTTTTTACGTTTTCGATTTTTTTCTGTAAACGGAACAGTGTGATAATGACAATTTTGTACGAGATAAATATTTACAGATGATTCACGTGTTCGAACGCAGCGAACCTTCATGGAGCAGGGCAGGGCAGAGCATCTCTTGATAGAGCGATGACCCCGATGCCCTGTCTTCGTATCACGCGGAGAGGCGTCAACGCATGCGGCGCCGGAGGCCTAGGTCCGTGGGCGCCCCCCTCCTTTCCGTTTCCTCTTCGGCGAAGTGACGAAGCTCGCAACTCCTGAGAAGACCCTGAGCGCTAAGGCTTTCAGACGTAAGTTTTCCGCTCCGCAAGGACATGAAGTAAGTAGATATCAGGGCTATTTATGTGTAAGTGTAAGACATTAGAGCCTCCCTCCACACACTCCACACACTCCACACACCCACACACTCCACACACCCACACACTCCACACACTCCACACACTCCACACACTCCACACACTCCACACACTCCACACACTCCACACACTCCACACACTTCACACACTTCACACACTTCACACACTTCACACACTTCACACACTTCACACACTTCACTCCACCAAAAGTGCTATCTACTATATGTACTGTACGCCTGAAGCTCTTGAAAACATCTGGCAATACTACAAATTTGACTGCACATTGCGCTGATATTTGCATGCAGTATTTTGAGTCATTGAATAAGCCCAAGGGAAAAGGTAAACCAGACACTCAAGATTCTGAAAGCCTTCCTAGTACTTCTTCAGTTGAAGCACCACAGGAAGAAAAATTTTAAGATATTGTAAGTGTGGATAATCACGAAGTTCCTATTCCTTGGTGCTATCAAAGAAAGTCGAAAGGCAGATTCTCAGCCAATATCAATTGTTGAAGACGAGGTTTTTACACACTCGCTGATCAATCAAAACTTTGAATGATTGTCCCTAATTATAAAGGAGCGGTTGTGCAGTGTGTCAAACGTGTGTCTCGCCATGGACATTTCGACTAAAACGCACCAGACGCGAGGCTTTATAGAAATTAATTTCATAGAAAACGGTATGCTAGAATCTGTTATTCTCGGTGTTTGTGAGTTACATGAACGTGACACAACACAAAATCTGACAGATCATCCTACAAATATGTGCTCAGAATGGGGGGTTCACACCTGAGAAAATTGCACTCATTGCGACAGATGGAGGAAATAACATTGTCAGTGCAGTAGAAAAAGCATCTCAGAAAAAGACACAGAGCCTACTTTGCCTACTTGCTGGATTCAATGGCACAAAAGTCATATGAATCCATAACAGACGTATTTATCAAGTGAAAAGCATTATGAAATAGTTCTAGCATATTGTGGTAGGTAGTGATGAACTTCGAAAGAAAACAGAACATACCCTCATTCAGAGAGTAACAAGATGGAATTGTACTTTCTGCTTGTTAGAAAGTTTCCTTCAGTTGAGAGAAGTAGCAAGCATTGTAAATTTCAACAAATCGGCTACAGCAATACCCTCACCTATAGGCATTCAGTTTTCACAAGAGTTTTGTTCGTTGTTCAAAGGCATAGAATTCGCAACAAGACGAGTATCATGAGAAAAATTCGTGTCAGCAAGTTGTGTCATACCGGTTGTGAAAATACACATACACACAGCAACGTTTTGAACATCACTTAAGTCTTACCCACAATCCGATTTCTTCATTACGTGGGCACGTGACGGCTTTGAAGATATTCTGCGTAAACTCTTTTTTTTATTTTTTATTTTACGTCAAAAACAGTTAAAAACTGTACGATGTGCTTCGAGAAGAATTGAATTCTATGCACGTTTTCATAATTCTGTGATCCCTACCCAAAGTCGTATACTACTTGGCTCACATTATCAAGCGTTAGCATCTAAAAAACTAACTAATGAATCTACTAATGAATAACTAATAAAACAACTAACTAATCAACGCGAGCTAATGAATGACGGCGTCTCAACACAAGCAGGAGAAGAACAAGCCGCACACCAATTGGGCAAACTGAAACCATGCCTTACTTCTTGATTAAAGAGAGACCAAAGTGAATGTCTATATATTGTATATTTTTCTGAACTTCGGTATCCTCTCACATTAAAGACAATCAAATCAAATAATATTTTATTAATTATTTTATTGGCTTCAATGCATTTGGCTTCTATTAAATAAGGTAGGGATAAGGACTAACGTGAATCCTGGAGAATGAGATATCACCACGCCACGAGCCGATGAAAAAATGTCCAGCCCTTTCCGGGATTCGAACCCACGGCCTCCGTATACGTCACTATATCTATCGCCTCTACTGACTAGTATGTTTCATAGAGCGGCAAATGAGCATCTATTGCGCTGCCCGTTCAGGCCGAGCAGTCGATGCGCGTCCGGCAGAATGTGGGTGCGTCCTGAGATGCGTTTAATATGCTCTGCGCAGAGGGGCGTGGTCGAGGCGGTTTGGCGGGCGGACGCGCGCGTGGGCGCGAAGCCGCGCAAAACATTTCTAAAATGCGCATACGCCGACCGGCAGCCCGGCGCCGCGCCGCGCCGCGCCGCGCTTATTAACAAATGACGCGGGTGACCGCGGGCCAGGCTGGGGCGTTGGCGGGAGAGAGGTGGGGCAAGGAGAGGGAGAGAGGAGAGGGAGCGATGCGCCGGCGGGAATTGCTCGTCAGAGGTAATAAAAAGTGAAGCTTGAAAGAGTGACGGTCGACGAGTGACGAGCGGCGGGTGATGCTCGACGAGGCATGAGAATTACTATTCATCCTTGGCAGTTCATATCAGCTGCTTCTCTGTCCAAACATGTAAGGGAAAGTAGAACAAGGAATCGCCGTAAGGTTGCTCCACAAGCTTTACGGTGTTACCAACATTATTCGTTACGCGTGGTTTAACTCTTAGCAGTCGCTACAACTGCCTCAACTCTTAGCAGTCAGCCATGTTAGGTTGCTGGTCACGGACCTGTTATTTTTCAACTGTTATTAAGGTAGCTCCACAAGCTTTACGGTGTTACCAACATTATTCGTTACGCGTGGTTTAACTCTTAGCAGTCGCTACAACTGCCTCAACTCTTAGCAGTCGGCCATGTAAGGTTGCTGGTCATGGACCAGTTATTTTTCAACTGTTATTAATAACAGCTATTACGAGCCAGCTGTTTTTGCGATAACAGTTATTGAAGAAAAGCTGTTAAGCCCATCTCTACGCCTGAGTGGGAGCGCACTGTGGATGCGCGGGCGGGTCGCCATGCGCCGCCACACCTGTGGGCGGGGTCGCCGCAAACCGCGCAGCGGCTGCGCGCATCGCTGCGGCAGCGGACGAGGGCGAGGGCTGCAGCGGTCGTGGCGACCCCAAATGCCTCAACCTGTCGGGTTGGGGACCCGCGGTGACGGTGGTGAGACTGGCGGTGGCGGCGTGCGCGGCGAAGGGCTTATGAATGGAGAACAGTTACATTGGTGCGTGGAAAAACGTGATTGGTGCTGTGGTGGCTATCGTGGAATATCGTGAAGTCCGTTGTGGTCATCATTTTGACTATATGTGCTACGATTCGTAACAATGTTCGATTATAGGCACGTAGTGGTGTCAAACGTGAAGTGGAGCAATCCTTCTTTAATATAGTCAGTCATCGTCAGTCGCAGTCTGTCAATGGTGTTTATCGCTTCAGTCAGGGGCTGGGCGGCGTCAGTCCCCAGCTTCCCAGTCGCTCATCCATCCAGGAACCCGCGGTGTCTCAAACAGCTTAACCTCCGTGACCTCACGAAGCGTACTGAAGCTATTCGGCGACAGGCGCCGGTGGCAATAGAGTTGGTTGTGACGCAACTGCCGTTGTGGATAAAAGGCGGCAACGGTTACAACTGGAAATGCAATGGCTGCGAGAAGCAAGCATAAGACTGAAATGGAGATGAAGTGGGCGCCAGAACGATCGTTGAATCTGTGATAACGACGTGACATTGTTGTAAGTAAATACGGCATTTTTCACCAAGAATGAAGAAAAGTATAATAACACAACCCACTTGTGTACCAGATGCCCTCAGGCAGGAGCGCCCTAATCGATTCTAATGATCGTTTGATCGACTCTCACCTAGGGTAATAAATGTGTATTATTCTATGTCTAATTCGAATAAAACTTCATTGTGAATTGTCTCCAGCCGCATCAACAACTACTCTGAACTGAATATTGACCTGGTTGAGAGTGCTTCTAGACTTAAAGAGGTCACGATGGTACTACAAAACAATGTTTTGGAAAGAAGCAGAAAATTCTAGAGGGAAAGTCTTGACATTGACTATTCACAAGGGATTTCAGAGTGTGATGGTTGATAGAAAGATCGACCTCAGTAGATTTCTATTTGCAGGGATTTTGTCTCTGATAATTGCAATGGATATCATTACTTCAACTCCGTCGCTAACGAGAATTGCAATGGGAATCGTAATGTTGGCTCTCTGTTTCCTTATGTGTCGGTAACGTATTACGGAAAGCATAGTTGATAAAAAATTTGATAATATAATTAAGATTAAATCAATATTATATTGATAAAGTAATACAAATAATAAATGTATATTTTGAAGTGAAATATCGTTCGAGTGGGATACATATTTATTCATTAGCAATTTGGAAACCCTCGTAAATAGTTCCTCTCTTACCTAACGGCGAATGCCGGTTCTACACGGAACGTACATCGCAAGTTGCTCCAGCACGGATTGGAAAGGGCAAATGGAAAGATTGCGTGCGGCCCGTGGTCCATTGTGGAAGGCGCAGTTCTGTCATTCGCCCGGATACGATCAGAGAAACCACGGAAACCAGTGATCAAAACACTCGACCATAGACTAGCCTATCATAGCAAGTTCAAAAATTAGCTGTTTATCATATCTGGCGCCTTAAGAGGATCTAACTAGTTATCTTTCAATTAGTTTAGTGGTGAGTTATAGTTGACATTTACATAATTGAAATGACTGAAGGCGTTGTCATTGTCAACAATACTATTTATTTCAATAAGAGCAGCTTACGATGGCTTAGCCATCATCATCGGTTTTCTGCTCTTTGGAAGTCACAAAAACGACTACGACTTCATACGACATTCAAAAACGACTACGACCAATGTAGTCGTTTTTGTGACTTCCAGACAGCAGAAAACTGATGATGATGGCTAAGCCATTGAAAGCTGCTATTATTGAAATAACTAGTATTGTTGACAATGACAATGCCTTCAATAATTTCAATTTTCTTTCAATTATTAACTTCATACAAAAATTTGTAGATTTTAAATATTGCTAACCATGCTTGTTCGTTCCTTTATTCAAAATTCAATTACTTATAGTAAAAGAAATGGTTTGAGATTCTGAAGCACAAGAGCACGTGCGCAGATTATAATTCTCTTTCAAACTTCAGATAGAGTTTTTACCTTTTTTATGACATATAAATAAAAATAACTTGTGACCTGTAGCATCAAACATTTTGCAAAACAAATCCACTCAATATATTTCCCAAAAATTAGCACGCACAAAGAACAAAACCAATAAACATAATATTCACATATAACGCTGTAATACATTAAATATTAAAAATATACAATCTTTACGCAACACCATGGTTAAGTATACATTCAGTATACTATTCAGTATACAAGAGTTCTTTACATGCATGTCAGATTTATAAGAAAGGTGCTATTCCATTACGCACATAATAACATGAATAGCACCTATTTAAACGTGACGACATTGCAACCTGGCTGTCACGTGTCATCAGATGTGTGGTAAGCAATGACACACTGAATATGAGATTTGGCGGAAGAACACAGTCAAATATTTGGATTTTTCAGCCAACACCAAAACAGTTTCATTGCTTTTGTATTTACGCAGAGTTCCTAACGAAACCAATCACATCTCTCACGTGGTTGGAGGCTGCAGAGGCGTCTTTGAATTTCTGCGCGCATTGAAAATTACCAATTAGTAATGTAGCTACGAGCATCCTTGCTGAGATTGCGACTTTCGTAGTGCCCACTACACGATAACAAACTGAAAAGACGGCACGAGCAGCAGCGATCCGCAACAACACTCGGCACGTAACCAAGCGGCTTGCGTAGCAGCAATGTAGCTTCACTATGTGCACGTTTGTTGAGCTCTCCTTTCACTTGTAGTGGTAGGAGTAAAGCTGGGGGTGAGTTACTATATAGTTATCAGTACAGAAAAAGCAAATCTGCAGTTCAATTACCGTTGCTATAACTCGAGAACAAAAATATCTAGTTTTTCAAATGTTGCTAATCTCGGGCATTTTAATTAATAATAATAATAATAATAATAATTATTATTATTATTATTATTATTGATTTTTTCGTGATTCCGGGTGCGTCAACGGCGTTCACCATTAGTCCCGTAAGTGTAGTGCATGCTTTTTTCTCGGGAGATGGCGGTGATCTTCCCCCGCTAGATGGCGAGATCTGGCGCCGACCTACCGTCGGCTAGTTGGGTTTCTCCCTAAACAGGACTCTCTCACCAACGGAGCACCCCCCCCCAGCCGGAACAAGCTCTAAGCTCCTGGAATATGTGGTAGTGTAGTGTATGTAAGTGTGTGTGTGTGTGTGTGTTTGTAATGGGAGAGCAGAGGACAAGGAAGAGGAAGGAAAGATCGCGCGCGTTCTGTGGCCCGTTTGTTAGGGTACTGGTCCGGACCTCACCTGGTGTTGATCGGAGAAACCACGGAAAACTACCGATCAGAGCAGCCGGCCGCTAGAATTCTCAAGACGGCTGAAAAGCTAGTGTCGAAAATCCTGCCATCGTCAGGCCCCAGCCTAGGATCTCCCGGTCAGAGGCGCTGCAGTGACATCAGTTGATGCACTGAGCTACCGCTCCTGGTATATTATTATTATTATTATTATTATTATTATTATTATTATTATGAATATTTTTAAAACTTTTTTTATCTTTCAACATTTTTAGTTGAAATGATGGGAAGAGATTCTGGAACTCACAGAAGTGCGCTGATGATCTTCTCCCTCATACGTCACATCCAGTTCTTACTGTTTGACTAAATAAATACATTCTTGATAAATAAATAAATAAATAAATAAGTAAGTAAAGCACTTGTCATAATTGAAATGATTGAAGGCGTTGTCATTGTCAACAATAGTATTTATTTCACAAATAGCAGCTTTCGATGGCTTAGCCATCATCATCAGTTTTCTGCTGTCTGGGAGCCACAAAAAACGACTGAGTTGACGCAGTCGCACTGAAACGACGCAGTCGCACTGAAACGACGCAGTCGTTTTTTGTGGCTCCCAGACAGCAGAAAACGATGATGATGGCTAAGCCATCGAAAGCTGCTATTTGTGAAATAAATACTATTGTTGACAATGACAACGCCTGCAATCATTTCAATTATGTAAATGTCAACTACACCTCACCACTGTATCAAGCCCTTGTCATGCGGTGACTTCCGCGACCCGCGCCAACCACGGGGCTGACGTCGCGAAGTCGCCGCGGAAGAGCTCCTCGGAAGGGCGAAACGCGTAGCAGGTGCAGGAGGGCGGTTCGTAATGCGCCAACTGAATTTTGTGACCGGAGTTGTATGCGCGTGTATGTATGTCTGAGTGGGTGTGTGTGCGCGTGTGTGAATGTGTGGGCGAGCGCCGAGCGAATAACGTCGTGCAGAACACGCAATATTGGGCGCACGGAGTAGAATAGCGAATGCAGAGCGGACAGCTTTGAATATAAGCAGTATTGTTTATATTCAAAAATATTAGATAGCTGCTATGTTTGTCCCAGCGCACGCTTCGCTTTTCGTGTGGCAAAGACCGGAGATAGAAAGCAGTGTGCTAATGGTTGACGACAAAATGAAAGAAATATTAAACGGCCATACACTTTCGAAATTAAAAAACACATTGAAAACTTAACGGACTAAAAATTGTTCTTTGTTTAAACTTTTGGCAATTTTCTTTTACCTTTTAATGATTTTTTAAAAAATAGATATGAAAGTACATACCCAATATTTATTGCCCAAAAAGATCACTTTTTTAATGAATCAATAATATTCCTACACTCTGCACAGGGCAAAATTACGTACATTATTTGTAGCTTTAGATATCGTTCCATTACTTTTAGATACCTCTGAAACGTCTGTGTATCGATCGTCAACGAGAAACCTTAGCAACACGGTTTTCAAATTTCCCTTAACGAAGTCACAGTGCACAGTCTAACGTAAACAATGTACGTGGATAATGATGCCAGTATACAAAAAGTGGCCAGGAAACAATTGGAACCAAGAGAAGAGACTCGTCGCCCCCCTCTCTGGCTCCTTTGTCTCTTCTTACACAAACATTCATAGACGAACGTCACTCTGAAGGTATTGTCCATAACACAATTCAATGAGAACGAGAATTATTGCAATTTATATTTAAATATTGGTACCATCAAATTATATTCTAATTAATATATGAACATTTGATGGAAATTTAGCCGAACTGTAAAAAGTTGTATTTTGTGTTGGGATAATGGCTGAACAATAACATACGCACACAAAAAAAGTTGTCAGATCGAAAGACGTGACACATGTTTCTCTAGTTATTTCGATGCGCTAAATGCGAATCTTAATCCAGAATTGCACACCATCCAATTTTTTTTAATTGTGGAAAACCATCGTGAAATTGTATTTTTTTTGGGGGGGTCAGACCCAAAGACTTGACACATGTCCCTCTATATACGCCTACGCACTGAATACCAATCTGAAGGCAGAATTGCGCCAACACCTTCTAGACTTTTTCAATTGCAAAAAAACTTCGTCAAATTGTATAATTATAATAGTTATAATATGATGTGTATTAAGTGAAGATCCTGAATTGGGTGCTCGGGAATGCTACCGTAGTGTAACCCACCCGGACACCGGATACCCTTAAACACTACGGGATTGTAACGGGCTATAATAATAATAATAATAATAATAATAATAATAATAATAATAATAATAATAATAATAATAAAATAATAACAACAATAATGTGTACATCATCCAGGTACATAATCGGTTGTTGGAAACAGTCACAAAGAGTCTATCCCAAAACACAAAACCGGTACACCTGATATTCAATTTACAAAAAAGAAAGAATTCTCTGTAAATCTTTGGACAATACTCAATTCTGAAAAAGAAACAGTTCTATCCTTCCCTCTCTCTCTCTCTCTCTCTCTCTCTTCTCTCTTCTCTCTTCTCTCTTCTCTCTTCTCTCTTCTCTCTTCTCTTCTCTCTTCTCTCTTCTCTCTTCTCTCTTCTCTCTTCTCTCTTCTCTCTTCTCTCTTCTCTCTTCTCTCTTCTCTCTTCTCTCTTCTCTCTTCTCTCTTCTCTCTTCTCTCTTCTCTCTTCTCTCTTCTCTCTTCTCTCTTTTCTCTTCTCTCTTCTCTCTTCTCTCTTTTCTCTTCTCTCTTCTCTCTTCTTCTTCTCTCTTCTCTCTTCTCTCTTCTCTCTTCTCTCTTCTCTTTTCTCTTCTCTCTTCTCTCTTCTCTCTTCTCTCTCTTCTCTTCTCTCTTCTCTCTTCTTTTCTCTTCTCTCTTCTCTTCTCTTTCTCTCTCTCGTGGTGGTGGTGGTGGTGGTGGTGGTGGTGGTGGTGGTGGTGGTGGCGGCGGCGGCGGCGGCGGCGGCGGCGGTGGTAGTGGCGGCGGCGGTGTTCTGGATGGCGAGATCCGGTACCAACCTACCGTCGGCTAGCGGGGTTTTCATCAACCACGTTTCTCCCACCAGAGGGGCACCGCCCCTGCCGGAACAAGCTCTAAGCTCCTAACAGGCTCTAAGCCTCTCGAATTCTCCTCCAGACAACGACTGAATTTGCCTTGCGGACATGCTTGTGTCGAATACCTTGACACGGTCGGGAATCGAACTTAGGACCCCCCGGTCAGAGGCACAATAGTGACACCAATTGGTGCACGGAGCCACCTCTCCCGATACCTCTCGGACGGAATAAGTTGCAATAGACTATTCGATCGTCGTAAAAAGTAATAAAACATTGCCAATGATAAGTAAATTGCGAATAATCTATGAGTACTCGAAAACAACTCAATACGATATAACTCGTGCATTGGTTTACTGGTGTGATGTTTCCATTCCATAAATTTGAATAAATAGTGTGGTCTTCACCGGCAATGTTCTTTACTAGATAAGCAACTTCCAACGTCTTGCCATCGCCTGGGGATCTGCTGCCTGGGAGCGAGAAACAGGCCTTGGCTCCAACCATCCCCGCGCATACGAGAAACATCCTCGGCCCCGCCACCCCCTTCCGACCCCACACTTCCGACCCCGACACTTCCGACCCCGACACATCCGACCCGACACATCCGACCCGACACATCCGACCCGACACATCGACCCGACACATCGGACCCGACACATCGGACCCGACACATCGGACCCGACACATCGGACCCGACACATCGGACCCGACACATCGGACCCGACACATCCGACCCGACCACATCGGACCCGACACATCCGACCCGACACATCGGACCCGACACATCGGACCCGACACATCGGACCCGACACATCGGACCCGACACATCGGACCCGACACATCCACCCCCGCGCATCGACCCGAAACATCCGCCTCCCTGCAGCCCGGCGCGGCGCGGTCTGGCGTGGCGTGGCACGTGGCGCGGCGCGGAAAAGAGCGGAGACCTCCGCGTCGCCCCCCCTCGCCCGGCATCGCAACCCACCCTCCCGCACGCAGGCGAATAATTAAGGCCGCAAGAAGCCCACGGCGCGGCCGGGCACAAAAGCTGGCCACGGCCCTGATGCTTTACTCGCGCGGATATCCCATTACGCCCGCGGACACGGAATGGGGGTTTCTCGCGGTTTAACCGAATAATACCCGATTAGGGCGGCCGCGCTTCGCCTCTAATTTCCGACTAATTTCCTTCTTTCTTCTTCTTTTTTAATGCATGCGTCACGGGAAAAACAAAGACGTGAAACAATTACACGCGGCGGAACTTATATTTCCATTAAGAATATTCATGTTTGGGTTGTGACTGCAGTGTATGTTATCCAAATAAGGACCGCAACGAAAATGTACTTGGGGCTTACATTTATACAGAAGCAGCGTGCAAGTTGGAACTGGAAATAAAGGTCTATAAACAGTCACAATGTTTATAGTTTTAGAACTCATTACACAATTAGTTAATTACAATAATTGCTTACTTCGTTACACTAGAATATATTAGTTTATTATCTTATTAAATCATGAGCACGTCCTGGAGTATATTTAGGTCGGCCCCTACAGGAAGGCTTACTTCGAAATGCCCTAAAATCTAATAAAGTCTGTACAAATACCAGTCATATACAAATATTACATACATTTTTCCGGGCAGTATTCATTCGAATTATTAAGTTCAGGACGCTCTTGATCTCAATGCATTTGGATATATAGGGTGGTTTATGAATTTTGTGAATAAATATCATGGAATATATTCTTGAATGCAAGCTGGTACTTCTATTGCATGAAAGAATGTATCATATTGCTAGAAATATCCAAAACTGTTTGTTCATAAGCACCAGGATTCGGTCTGATTTCTGGGGATTTTATTTACTTTTTGATTAATGCTCCAGAAAAAAGCTGTTGATCACGTGAACCGTTATCTGCACTGTATCCTTCATTCTTCCAACTGCTTTAAGGTGTTTCCCAGGTATGATTTAATAATGGGAGTTTTATATGAAAATTTCACAATAGTGTTTTAATAAAATGATAATGAGAGGATTAACGGACTTCATTCGCATCTTTAAATTAAATTCAAACGGTAGTATAATTCAAAAAAAGGTACTTACAAATGTGAAGACATAACTATGTTTTTAAGACAATGATAACAATCGTGTTACCGGTATTCTGGTATTAATTGGAAATATTCCAAATTCAATGACCAATTTTACATATCATTCATTATGTCCTCAGAAAGAGCAATAAGAGAATAATAGTTGCATGAAACATTCCACGTCATTTAAATTACTCAATACATACAAGCTTTTGAGTTGCTACTAATGACATGTGAAACAAAAGGCATAGACGTGGAGGGGTGTGATATTCAGCTTTCACACATATTATAAAATGATCGTGATGCTTCACACACGATTCCTCGTCCAGTTTGATTATATCGTCACATCGCCTGTACGTGTCACATCATCTCCCAATGACAACGTTTATTGAAATCAAAAGCGCTTATCTAAAAAACCTATCCATCACTTGAATTTGTCAAAGCTTTGCAAGCTCTCCAAACACAACGTGACACAAAAAAAAATGAAATTCCCACGATGTGCAGTGTCACAGCGTCGGAGTGCAAAAGGTCAACGTTCATCAGGCAAGACGATTAATCACAAGCCCCGCCCCCTGGGCTGGTTAGGGAAGGGGGCGGTGGGGAACATTCAGTTACTCCGTTGCCGAGAAACATATCGCCCCGCACTCGCACTACGGGGACACCCTGTCCCAGGGCGAAATGATAAATAAAGTACTTTGTCCGAATGCTGTTCCTGGGCAGCTATTTAACGTTTACGACTAACGGGTTCTGACTTGTGAGAAAGCAAATAAATTATTAAGAGCTTTACAGATAATTAATTTTACGTTCCTTTACTTCATGGAATTCTCACTGCCCGAAAAGTTCCCTGATATGCCCTTTAATGAAATCGCGTGCTTGGAAAAACCGGGAGGAAATGAGAAAATAATATTTTTGATTTCACTAATACTAAATTATCATATCAACAAATTAATTATTTTTTAACATTTTCAAATTAATAAAATTGGACGTGGAACACTTATCTTGAATATTTTACTTCTAATAACGGAATTTTGCAATTTTTCTGCCGTCTTCAGCAATAATGAAATGCAAGGCAGTGAAAAAGAATTAAGTAACTATGGCAAGCAGCACGTTGGTTTATATTTTGAAATTGTAAGATGGACTCTGATTTATTGTTGACGTTGGATACAAATTCTTACATTGATAATCAATACATTATAATGACTTCTGGTTAAAAGTAATAATTTAAAGAAGATAATGCTTGGAAACAATTTTGCCAATAAAAGTGATTATCTCGTAGGAGAGTGATAGTCTGAAATTTAAGCAAAAGTTTTGACGGTAGGAGAAATTCAGGATTTTTGCCGTTTCATAGATTAATAAGAAAAACTGAAGAGTTAAATACTATAATATGCTTTGCTAGTTGTATATGAAAAGGCGTTTGTTTTGCGTACTTGTGCAAAAACCATAGACTAAAGTAATTAAATGGCTACAAGACAAATATCGTGTAATCTGTTTATGTTAAAACTTTAAACAACGAGAAAATAAACCGCAGCAAAGTAGGCATTCAGAATTGGCAAATGAATAATTAAATGAAGGTCGACAGGAAGGCAGCCGTAGTTGTTAATTGCACTTACGCATATTTGCGGGTCATGCGTTTCGAAGCACGTCGAGTCGAAAGAACTCAGGACGGCCAGCTCTTCAAGTGTCCTGAAGTGTCCTCAGAGGAACTGGCACTTCAACTGACCGTGCAGCCTGGAGCGACGCCGACTCGAGCATATTACGCAATTTAAGCATATTACTAATTGTGGGAATTCTGATTGGATGTTGTTGACGTTCTTATAAGAAGAAATAAAAGAAGTCATCTTCGTCAACATATCAGCTTTATTAAGATAGCCGGCTTTCTTAAGTCGAGCGACTTTTGCCGACAGCAGCGAGACTGTGATGACGCAAAGCCGTCGAACAGGCTATCTTAATAAAGCTGATATGTTGACGAAGATGACTTCTTTTTCTTCTCATATTACTAATTGTAAATTTTCGAAAGGAAATTTATTCATATGCTCACATTGATGTATTTCCTTTATATTTGCTTGTTTTGTTCTTAACGTAGGACATATGGTTTATTAATAGATAAAAACAGTTAAACGAAAGCACCATGTGTGTCAGTTCATTGCGAAATCAGGCAGATTGAAAACTTCCAAAAGAGCATCAACCATTTGTCGCAGTAACGTAAGCAACAAGGTTTGATAATTTCGTGTATCCGGGCACGCCAACTGATATAGTCATTAATTCCAAAGGGGCAGTGTTGATCACGAGAGGTGATAGTGTTCTTCCCCCGCTAGATGGTGAGGCTAGCCGCCGACCTACACTTCGCGTGCTGGTTATTCCCCATCGAGGTGATGCACCACCTCCAGACCCCAATCTGGGACAAGCTCTAAGGTCCCGTTAGATCTCCAGACATGAGTGGTAGTATCGCGCATTTGTGTGTAAGAAGTGAGGGGTGCGGATAAGAGGAAGGGAAGATCGACCGAGGTATACCCTCTCACAGAATATGGGCGATGCCTTGTGCGGCCAAATCTGGCTTTTCCACAGCTGGACAGCCATCGCTGGACCTTGACCAATCCTGGCGTCGAGGCGTATCCGCTCTTATCATTGGCTTTGCTCCAAGTTTCAGACACGTCCCCTTCCTCCCCTCGAAGATTTTCCTCCTAGTTATCTCAAAGGGGCGGAGCAATTTCGAGTCAGTGACGCTGCCTCGCTAACGTGAGCAGGGGTAACAGGAGGGAGGGTGAGAGGAAGTAAGAGGAGGTAACAGGAGAGGGCACAGACAGAAACGGATTGGTGCGCGCGGGCGCGAGGATCACTCCGCCAATTGCACTGGACGTTGGCACTGAACCCGTGGACGCTGACGACCAAGGGGCAGCGGGTCACGGAAGGAGCTATGACATTTTTATCGAGTTCTTTACCATGAAAATGAAGTCTAATTTATGGTATCTAATTTGTGAGAAATTTGTATCAGATTAAATTAATAGTATTGAAAGTTTTGTTTCTTACAAACTATTTTAAAATGCTAATAGTTCTAGAGCAAGACACTAACTATTACATAATCATTTTCAGGAAACACAATATAATGCATTTACATAATATACATTTCCTATCAAGACAAATTGAAATTCATGTTCACGTATTTAAAACTTGTATTTGACATTATTACGCCTTTATTAAGAAATGCAAACAATACACATTTTATTACGCATTATGAAAATGTAATCGCTCATTTTCTATATGAGCAGGTGCATGCAAACAGTGATTTCGTTAATCAATTAAAAATCACTGACAGGTGTCCCAAGTAGATTATCATTGCAAAATTACTATTAATATGTTTAGACTATTTGTAAAATTGATGCAATTTATAGTGATAATCAGTGAAAGGAACTAGGAACCTCTCATTAGAAATATTTCGAAAATATAATTGTCTTATTCTTCATATATTTTTCAAAAGTTACTATTTTCTGTTACACTGCTGAGAAGATTATATCTATCCCTTCCAGTGATATTTTATTTATTTATTTATTTAAGGTAATATACAGGCAACAGTACAAATCTGATATAGCCTGAATAGGCGCTAACATAATTAATTATTTTCAACATATCACATTGCATATATTAATAGCAAAATTGTAATAATTGATATCTTTAATAAATAGCTAATAATATAAACAGCAAATTTTAATTCTTTTAATTTGTGAAATCTACACTGAAGTTAAATATTTTTAAATATTTTGAATAACCACTAGTAAAAAGAATAAATTTGAAACCTTAAATGTACGAATCAATGTAATTTTCTTAAAACGAGCTGTTAGAAAGAAACAAAACTTGTTTGAATAAACTTTAAAAGATTGAGTATTTAGTTAAAAATTTCAATTCAGGACAATTTTCCAATTAAAATATTTAAGCGGAACACTGTTTCCGAATCGTATTATCTTTCAATTTATGTTAGGTTTTGTATGACCTCCAGAAACAGTTTCTGAGTGTTTAGTTCGATTCAAAATCTCTCATATTCAAACATCGGAAACCTTGACACGGTTATCGATATTCAACTAAACGGTTTTATTGACAGAAACACACGTCCGTTTTCTAATGATTAATTCTGAAATAATTTTAGCCATTGTAAGATATAGTGACAAAATTTGTGTTCATAAGATCCCAATACTTGAATGCATATCAGACCTGAAAATACATTTGGTTTTAGATCAACACGGAAAACACAAGAGATTCAATGAGATCTAAGTTCTCAAATCTGAAAACTAAACTACAGTCTTTATTATTTTCACGAAATGAAACTTCATACCTTCTTTAATAATATAAAGAACTGTGATTGTGCTCAAATATCTTATCAATTACATAGTTCAATATTATTCAAAATTTTCTGAAAATTAGTATAAAAGTCAGTTAAAATATTTTTATTAATTACAAGATTAAAAGAGTAAAACAGTAAAATATGACTAATTTTAAAATGAAATAAATGACAAAGACAGTGTTACATCAAAAAGCAAAATTAGTTATAAAGGCATGTTAAAATCATCCCCTTCACGCTTATTAGATTTATAAATCCATAGCTGAAAGTTTAAGAGTTTGCGGAGGACAGTAGCCAGCATCTCCTCTATAATCGACAAACATGCCTTCTTCAGCTCTTTCATTATCGTAGTGCACAGGAGCATGCTTTACAGTAAGGTCTGTTCTTCATTTCTGGGGATAGGGGTGGGTAACTGCAGAGATGTCCGTGCGAGTGGCAGTGCCCGATCCGAAGGTGAATAACAATTCTTGCCTCGGGCTAGAGCCACGGGATGACCGACAAGGGTCTTATGATCCTGTGAGTTTGAAAAGAGTTCTGCCACTCTGTTTGCACTCAAAATGCAACGTTGGATAAAATCTTGGTAGTAGAGTAGATATTACCATAAAGATGTCTTTCTGGCTTCCTCGAGGCCAACTTACTACCAGTCAGAGGTTTCATTCCACTTATCCCCACGTGCCAGGGACACAGGAAAAACGTAATTCAAATGATGGAGAATTAAGCGATATCTTCGATGTATTTGATGTTGGATATATGATGTCAGGTTTACTAGGGAGAAAGAGGAAATGGACGACAAGGCCGTGCTTCCTGGTTCGAAGGGCCGCGGTTCCACCTCGGACATAGATGTGTGTTGTGATGTCCTTACGTATTCTCCTACAGAAACCCTAAACATAAAAATCACAGTGGTCGTTATAGACCTAGTAGTTAAAAGAGACATTAAAATATTACAAAACAACTTCAATTGTCAAAGAAAATTTCACATATTTGAATTGGACTTTCAATAATCGTTGCCTAATAAAACCTAAGGACTTTTTCCCTAGGTAAAATAGTATTATAAACGAAATTTATTTAATCAAAATTAAATTTTCATATATGGTCACTAATTCGATTATTATTTATAACAATATTCAACTCTCTCAGAGATTTCCACATATGTACAATGATATTCATGTAGCAATACATATTTATTCCACTTTCTCTATTTCGTTGGTAAAATAAACATATTTATTAAACTGAGTACCACTGATTTAATAATGTTCTTTCATTAAATATTTCCATAGTTTTTAAGCTGAGAACAGTGACGGAAAATAATTGTCCTAATATTGAGTTAAGACTTCATTAAATATTTTACTATATTTTACATTCTCAATGCGTTTACACAGAAATGATATTAAGTAAAAATGGTATTTCAGGGTTTTGAAGAGAATTCAGCTTTGAAATCACGAACTCCAAAAATATTTCAAAAGACTCTGAGACATGTATTTATTTTTAGACTGTTGTAGGAAAGGACCTGTGTACATGGTACGCAAAAAGTGAAACATTACTGACTTCTAAATCATGTATTCTTTTCAAAATTGATATTATACTAAAGTTCATTGGATTCTGAATCAATGATATTCAATATTTCTGGAGGTATGTTACATTATGCTTATATTGCATTGTGAACTTTCTGAAAGAACTCTTCTTTTTACTTTACACTCTTCATTCGAATACACTATACCGTTATTACAAATACTGTATAAATTCACCTTTATTAATATCTCTGGATTTTCAACATTACAATTACTAATCAGTTTCAAATTTCTCATGAACTCTTTACTCTTCTTCTCAGTATAACTAATTCTACAAATGAAGTTATAAAAATTGTATAAATGTTTTCAAATTTGGAAAATTGCTTTACATAAGCATACAAATTTTCCGTGAACGCATAATCTAAATTTTCTCATATATTGACTGCACTTTCTTCTTAAGGAGTAGAAGTTACGTAATGCTACATGAAAAAACGAGATGTCTGCAGAAAAACGCATATTACAGGCCCTTGTGACGAAAAATGGATAAATCCACTTGCTAAATTTAGAAAAAATCCTCCAAATCGTGGTGAGCCAGAATCCATGTTTTGTGGGTGGTTGATAGGAAAAATCGACTGACGTAAATGTCTGTCCGTCCATCCCTGAACAACCTTATCGTAAATCGTTCAGCCGATTTCACCAAAATTGATACTCCCAATCGATCTGGCTGATGTCATGCGCCTGAATTTGAAACCGATATTCAATTAGGGGAGGGTACTTACATGAAGCCCCTGGACATTTTCAAATGTTCAAACAAAGGCTCCATAATTTTTATTACATTTATAGGTTGGATAGTGGGAAGTGCATTTAAGAGAATATTGCAGGTCTCATGTTCGTTTAAAACTGATTTTCGTAAGTATTCTACAAGTAAAATATTGACATTTGAGATTTTCCCTGATGAAACTTTTTCCTTAAAGATAAGATTTTAAATAAGATCATGTGCAATTTTCAAACTTTTAGTATTTTCAGCATAAGTTTCGTGAAATACAGGTGAGAAAGTACGCTGTTTTAGCATCACTAGTATTCTTTAAAACTGTCTACTTCTAGACATTAGGCTCTTCTCGAATAATTGAAGTCCTTTCCAGTTTTATTATGACAATGTGGTACTGAAGTACGCATGAGGAAAAGTAAAAATATTGTACTTTCTTTCTATAGAGAAAGTTCGCATTCTACTAAAATATAATTATATTATATTAATATATTTAATATTCCTATATTATACATTATTATATTATATTATATATCACAGTATATTTAAACTTAAAGTTGACCTATGAAAACGAAAAAATATATTGAAACGATTATGTTCTATTTAGCATAGGTTTTATTATATTTAACTACTTTTCTAAGTGGCAATTAAAACAGAAACCCTTTAGCAATAGTTAGCGTCAGGTACGCTGTCAGCTTGCTAACGTTGTGAGTTCAGATCAGAAGTGATATTTTCTTCTGTTATGGTGTAATTTCAGTAGTAATGTCCAATATTTGTAATTAATATTAATTTTGAAAAAATTAGGACTAAAAGGGCCAGGTTTGTCGTCCATCATACGACGACCAGAACCTCGTTCTGTACTATCTGACCGAGGCGCTGGTCGTCCTATTTTCGAGGAACTCTATATATTTTGAAAATTGAAAAAGTTAACTTTTCAAAACTACAAGATTGAAAATAGAGATCTTACTGGTTGAAAACTCTTTTCCCAATTCATGTAATAGTATAATAATGCGAGCAGTGACATTAGAGAAAGTATATGCTGTTGTATCACTCTTCGTTATTTACATTATAACATTATAATTTCTTTAAGAAGCAATCAATCAACTATTTGCAGATAATTAAAATATTTTAGCATTATATCATTCAAGTTTAGGTTACAAGTTTTCATGAATAACGAGATCAAATTTGTCCAAATTCTCTTAGTTGTGTTAATTGATTTAAAAATCACATAGTTACTCTTAATATTACGGTTCTGCATTTCAGACTGGTGTTTCACGACGAGTTACAGTTCAGTCTTATCGTAATGGAATCACCTTGAAGATATGGGAGGGCAAGATAGCAGTTCGGGATAGAAGCTACTTCATGAGCCTACAAAAGACATTCGAATCGAAATATTTCTAACTAGAATCAACTATAGAATAGTATCCTGTGATTCCCATTCTTATCAAGAATGTGAGTTTACTAACCTGAAGTAAATGTTGTACATCATAGAACATAAAATTTCAAGATAGAATTCATTCTACAACACCTCATCAGTGCTGTAAGGTACCTCTGTGATAGCTCCGTGGATTAAACGGTAGTAGATAGAGGACTGGACACCAGATCAAATCCTGCCGAATATGTATTTTTACCTGATCCTGGAACATTAATCACTATCATCACGAGAGACATTCAAAATTCTTGCATCGGAGGAACAAACTTGTTTTGTAAACGATAATGTGATTATATTAAGATTGTGTGCTGGTATCTTGTATTCCAAACAATGTGACGAAACAAATTTGGAAGAATGCTAAAATATTAACAGTGTCTCAATTGCAATATCATTATCATATTTTATGTAATCGTTAGAAATAATATGAAAAGTCTGTACCAAGTTGTATAATCACTAGTAATTTACATATTTAACAGTTCTAGAGATAATAGAATCTGAACAAGTCTTGGGTTTATTATAAAATTTTGCAATAAAGGTAATTTCTTCGTTCTTTTATTAATTGAGAAGGAATATGTCTTTTTTACACGTTTAACAAAGTTCCTTAGAGACTATTACGAACTCATTAAAATTACCATTTTGTGTTTGTGCCTTTGTGATAAATGCTAACAGAACATCCTTAATTATTTGTAACAATTGATAATTTATTTCTTTTATGGTCTTCTAAAATTTTAATGTAAGTCTTCGGTAGGTGGAACATTTCAAAATGTATGAACTCCAAAACATAATAAAGTAGTACGATTTGACGTGGTCATGTAGAAAGAAATCAATATTTTTATTATTATCTCCATTTTAAATAAACAATGTTTTGATACGCTTATCTTTAGTGCAGGGTAGACTGAGACTAAGTGGTGAGCATTCAATCAGTCCCAATTTTCACAAAGAAAATAAGAATTTTAATTATTTAGTTATATCAATGATTATTCGCATGCTTGTGTAGGTGATCAATGCACAAATCACCTGTCATTTAGTCTCAATATAGGAAAAAACAAGGAGGTGCAATTTCGGATCTCAAAATGTCTGGATAATGTCGTTCTTTTAAATCTAAATATTAAATTTATTATAAAATTCATAAATATGATAACGAGTTAGATAAATAAATATATTATCATGTATTGTTAAAACATCAGTTGCCTATTGCATTTTCTGAAATTGTACTGCTTGAGAACGAATATGTTTAGGAATATGATTTCTATTACGTCTTAAATGTTACTCTCAGAGAAATGGAGAATTACAGAACAAATATTTCGTATTCGTAGATAGCATTAAGGCTTACAGATTACTGAAAGACCAATAACTCTCTCTGTAGCTGAAATCGTTTGACACCGGTTTTAAATCAATTTGAGGATCGAGTTCTGTGCGATGCCTTTTTCTTCTGTTCCGCGTTTTGTTTTACTAGTCTGAGAATTAAAGATAGAATGTTTGCGGAAATACTTGTATTTATTTATTGCTTATAAGATCTTTGCTGAACTTTTATACTATATAATGTGTAATTAGTTTGATACCCTTTATTACAAATATTTATACAAATGTGCATTTATTTATATTTAGTTAGTAAATTTAACCTAACTCGCTTGGAATTAAGATAGTGAACGTTTTGACATACATTTTGCATTCACTTCAAAACGTTTGTCACAATCTGTCACTTTTAGGGAAATGAAATATGAGAAATGTTTATCCCGTTCGTTAGTGATATCCATATTGTGACCTGATAACCGTATTAATTGAGTACTAAAGATGTAATTCCCTTCGGACAGGAATCAAACCGCATCGTTCGATTTACGACCAGTTGCTCTGACCACTGAGCTTCCGAAAAAATGCGTTTTACAGTTGGTTCTTGGGCTCTGTATTCCACGCATTTGATATTTGTCACCCTGTCATCATTTACGTAAGTCAATATGAGGAAGGTTTGGACCTTAGTAACTGATATTGAGTTGTAACTTTTACACAACGTCGTGCCCAGATTGTGACAAATTACACTTTTTTCTTGATTAGATAAATACATTCATATTTTGCAATAGAATCATTTTATAAAATAAACTCACTTGAAATGACAATCAGTAATGCAGAAAATTCTCAGTACTGTTTTTTGTATCTCACCTTTTGGAACTGCTGTAATACGTTTAGATGGATTTTGAACTATGATAATTCGTTATCTCAGCACAAAACAAAACTTGTACTTCTCGTTTTTACTTTCTCATATACGCACGAATTTACGTAGTATAGTAGTATATTCTATGTGACGTATATACAGTAGTATATTCGTGCGTATACGTAGTATAGAGAAAGTTATGAAATACAGCGGAAAATCGATTTCGCGATTAAACTGTAATACACGTTTTGGAGTCGAAAAAGTGGTTTTATCCAAACCGTCCGTCCATCCGTCTGTGATTACTACTAGCGCCTAAACCACACGTACGATCCTTTCCAAATTGAAGAACCCCTGTTTTCTGGCTGTAGTTGAAGCTTGAAATTTTGAAAAATCTTTGAAATTTGGGTACTTTACATGAAGCCTTTCGGACATTTTCAAAATTTTCTAAAAACGGCTCCAGATTTTCTAGTAAAAATAGAGTAAAATACATGAAGGATGACATACTTCAATTTTCATAGTTAACTCTGAATTTTCGAAATGTTAAAGTTTGAACATTTGAGCGTCTTCCTCAACTTCTAAAATTGAAAACAGATTTATCTTTCAAATGAAATTTGTTGTCATAATTCGTTCTTGCATAACAATCATGGCTCTTGAATATGTGGCTTTTCGTGCAAAGTGCAAGCAATATTTACAATTTTAAAGAATGGTTTGATGCAAAACTGCCAATGAAATCGTTTTCTTTTCTTACTATTAAAACGTTTCAAAACCGATTTGCGAAATCGTACTTTTACTATTTCTTTCTTGCAAGCAACATTCTTGTCTTCAGCTATAAACTCAACAAGTATCACTCGTCAACACATTCTAATGTAAAACATTGTATAAGTGACTGCAGGGTGACGTCATTAGTTCAGGTGCTTGTTTGAAGAACTGGAAGACTCGAGTTTACGTCCTGGCCTGTTCATGCAACTTTTATTTTGACAATGTGAGTATTAATTAATACTTTCCTTTTCAATAATTTAAGGTATGCATTTACGATTGTCGTTTGAGAGTTTTCAAAAACGAATGAATTAGTAATACTTAACATTTATTATATATTAAGAAAACATTACCAATAACACAGAAAATAAGAGTTTATTTTATATAAATGTGAGTAGATGAACAAAGATAATAACTGCGTAATGATAGGTGATTTTCTTGAAGTCAATAAATGTTTCTTAGATTCTAGTAATTACTTGCAGCAAATGAATTCTGAATGTCGGCCGTGTCGAAACATGTCTCTAGCCCAACGTTATCCGTCTAATAATCTCACCTTGGGCAGAGGCGATAAGGGTTGAGCGTCAGGCTAGAACCGAAGCGCCTGCAAAATTACATAGTACTGAACTGAAACATTCTTGAGTAGAATTAACTATTTTATAGTGCACGTAGATTTCTTTGCTTTCTTATTGTCTCTTAGAGTAATTTATTTAATATTTTAAATTGCAGAAGTGCGGAAAAGCAATGAGTTTGAAGACAAAATTCGTAAGATTCTTAATTGAGTAAGTTCACGAAATGCTTACGTACGACTGTGTTGGTAGCGCAATCAACTTAGGTGCAGGCTTCAATGGAGAACGCGTGTTCAAATCCCGTACGATATCTGCGGTTTTATTGACGAGCAATGAAAATAAATTCCTAATAACGATGTCGAGAATGTTCTAAACATTCCTTTCTTTGCAAGAAGATACCATTACAAAACTGCGGAAGAATTTGATGTACTTTCGATTACTGGTCGTTTACCAGATCATTCACTACTCCATATTTTCCTGTTCATAGGCCGTTTTGGTTTTACATTGGTACGTTCGTTTCCTTCCAATCCCTAATAAAGTATTACGTCCTTTGTAATTAACTTTATTATTTGCGTCTCACTTTTGTCAAGTTTTCTAGCTGAAATTTTTCTTTGCTTTTAAAAATTAAAAATGCTTACACTTCCTACTACAAAATATGAAGAACTAGGGTGCTACAGAATGGGACAGACTTTCTCATAGCAAATGTTTATAATTTCCTTGTATGGACTGGTTTTAGGTTCTTGCCAGCTCAAGGTTCTTCCGTTCTCTTGCCAGCTGCATCTATCGCCCACAAAATACATTTTGACATTTTTCAAATTTTCAGTTCAAAATAGCTCTTTCACAGGAATTATTGAGTTTTGAAAACTTCCTCGAAGTCATTTGAAGCACTTCTACTCGAGTTAAATAATCTATAAATCTATTCAAATGCTCATGTTAACAGCGTGAGAGTATTTCAAAAATTACATTTGTGTAATTTTAAAAACAATAGAATAGAGCAATATCTCGTTTATGTCATCGGATAGGCTGCATTTGGCATTACCCCAACAAAAATTTAAAGAAAAATTTGGAGCCGTTTTGAGAAAATCTTGTTTATGTGAATTTTAAAATTAGAAATTGACGCCATATTGTGAAATCACTAAAACTTCAAATTTTAGCGATTTTCAAATTCGAGTTAACCGTGAAAATTGGACATATTCTACCTTTATAAGCGTATTTTACTATAGAGTAAACAGTCCTTACAAAATTTACGAAACAATTTGGAGCCGTTTTTGAAAAAATTTAAAATGTCCGGAAGGCTAGAAATAGTCCCAAAGGTGTAGATGTTTTCAAAATCATAACTTCTCTCAGGCGAAAACCACGGGGTTTCTTCAATTTGGAAAAATCGTATGCATGGTTTAGGCGCTAGAGTTGTATCAGACGGACAGACGGACGTTTGCCAATTGGTTTTTGGCATCACGGATCCACAAACTGGAATTATGGCTACACCCGTGTTAGAGGACTTTTCTCTTAATTTAGCAATTTTTGATTCAGTTTTTCGTCACCAGAGCGCGGCAATGATTTTTGCAGAAAATGCGCAGTTTTTCGCGCAGCATTAATAACATTCTCTATACTAGTATATTACTCTGTATATACGTAAGTATACGAGAATGTAATATTGAAGTGTTTGTTAACATGCGTCACGCAGATAAATTTTAAGGAATAAGTTAGTATGAAGTTGAAAAAATAATTCTTAGTTTTTAAAACCATGTATTTATATAATAAATATTCGATTATTAGTTGAAGTAAATATGTTTATCATGCCATTTGCTAACATTCTGAAAGACTACATTGTTTGAATGATATTGATTAATAAGCAAGTCCATTATTAAATATTCTTCTCAATCATTCATTCAAAGTATGCTACAACTATTTTACTAAACCATCCCAACCGCGGATCCAAAATAAAGACTCAAGGTCATGCCTCTCCTCACCTAGATAATATTCATTTCTCTCTCATAATGAACTAGTGTAAACTAGTAATGAAGATGAAGATGAAGATCTTTTATTTACATAATATTATTTCATCAGAAACAGTTCTTTACCCTTAACTTGACTTGAAATACTTGTACATTATTTTAGAAGACACCCAATAAGTCATCAAGACTGGTAAAACAAAATGTTGAAAGAGTTTGATTAGTGCATAATCCAAATAACTAAAAAATGTTAGTGGATATCGTTTAAGACTGAGAACAGCTGCAAAACCTTTTGAATTCATACATTTCCCTTTTGGAGTCAGCGTATCACTTGAAAATTAGTGAAAATAATATTTTTGTATCGTAACATTTAATACAGAAATTAATAAAACATAAAAATGGAGACTCAAAATAAATAATGTAAAGTCAAGACACATGGTTGTAGGAAATCTCGATATGATCTAGAACAGAAATAGGTATATTTCCAGTAGGAAGGAATTTAAATATATCGAGTGATTATTAGAGCAGGGGATCTAATATTGACTTTATTAAAAAATAAGCTAGGGAAGGCCAATTATTAGTAGACTTCAATATTTAATAAACAAAATTTTCGAAAAAACTAGAGACAATATACAAGACAATGGTGGAGAGCTGTGTTTCGTATGAATCGAAATTAGAATTAAAATGATGCAATAAACTTTCAGTTGAATGCTATGAAAATGAATTTTGGAGACGATGTTGTCAGTATACTGTTTGATAGAATACTAAACGAAGAGATTAGACAGATAATAATGATTGAGAGACAAGTGGTCGAAATGTAGAATCAAACAACTCAATGGTATCTGCAGAATGCATGCTGACAGAATATCAAAATTATATTTGAGTGAATCCCTTTCGAAAGAAGAAAACGAGAAGGCCAAGAAATCTTGTAAGTACGTCATGGATTTGACAATGAAGGGCACAAGAATGAGGAAGATGCCTGACGGAATAATAAACATTGGTGTGTAGATTGCAAAACAGTCATTAGAACTGTAAAATATGCTTAGAATTAATAATTACCTTAAACCCGAGTGGAAGATACCGGATGAAGAAGCCTTTATTATGTGCTGGCACAAGTAGCGGGCAAGATCTGTTAAAATCTGCAGGATCTATTAGATCTTGCCGGAATACTAAACCAAAACCAAGTTACGTTCTTATTTGAAAAGATTAAATGAAAACAAAGAAAATTTGATTATTTTCTAGAGGAGTCCTTTAGGTAACAAATATCAGATATTACTCTATTTGGTATTTATGATATTTGTAAACTTTGTCCATTTATCAGCATGATCGCTTTTCAATGGGAACAACTATTCTTCCGAATTGACAGGTCAAAAGTAAATATTGTATTTAGGTAAAAAAGATGATTGAATTATGTTTCGAAAAATTGAGGACTGAGTGAAAAGAAAACTAGCACAAATATAATTCACATTTCTTGTATAGTTGCACCAACGAATAATGTCAATTCCACAATTAAAATCTATTTTCGATCCACCAATAACTATGTGGTCTCTTTAACCTGAAATCTTTCCTTTAGCAGCGATAACATAATTCACCGAAGTGTTCGGCAGTTTATCGACGAATGACAGAAAATGTATTACAATGTAGTAGGACTTCGATGCAGTATTCCAAAGGCAGATATTTTAAAAATCCAGACATTTGTTCATCATTTCTCTCATGGTATGCAACATGTATTCTCAAGTTAATGTTGAAATATCTAGTATCACTTTCGGAATCCTAAGACTTAAGTAAAGGAACGCAATGGTGACCTGAAGATTTGGTTACGAACCCGATGCCATAGCGCAGATTTCTCCTTCTTCCGACCTTGCATTAAAGTGGTCGCCAAATGTCGACCAAATGCCAATGAATTATAAATTTGAGGTTATTTCATTATTATTTAGATTTTCTTTGTAAAATCGTCTCTGCAGTGAGATATACTATATACGAACACAAACTATCAATCAATGGGCAGTACATTTTAAAACGTTACATTGTAATATAGTAGCAATGCGTTTCAACAATAAAAATATTGTAGTTATAGTTTTAAATTCAACCTTAATTCATATTACAGTACTTTAATTAAATTACTTTATAAATATTTATAACTAAATGAAATTTTCCCAAATAAAAAATTAATTGCTTATTTTGTTTACAATATTTATTAACAATTCATTAAAATTATAAATATGCAGTGCAATATTACTGAAGATGCGTTAGTAACACATATCAATAAATTGGCAATTTTATGAAATGTAAAATGTATGAAAATAGAAAATTTTTTTTGACAATATTTTACAGAAGAGATCTATTCATTTTCTAACGATTATCTGACACAGATTTCAAGTTTGAAAATTTTGAAACATTATTAACAATTACAATTTTGAAATAATTTATGACAGGAGAATCTCTAGTGATTCTTAATGGATTACTTAAAACAGTGTTTGCATAGTCTGCTTATCTAGAAGAAGTGGTGTAACATTCCGATGACGTGTAAAAACTTTGTTCATTGCTCATCTCTCGAAAATAAAAATATCATAATGTAAAATATACTTGCTATAATAATATAAATATATTAATTTCATTTGCGTTGGATTGAAATCATACATAAATTACATGTAAGTAATATATTGATATGACTGTGTGTGTGTGTGTGTGTGTGTTCCTCAATGTTCACCAATAGACGAAAGGTGAGTGTTTCTACCTTTGCAAACATTAAATATTAAAATGTTATATAAGAGTCATATGTCGTTTTGATTCTCACAAAATCCTCAAGACTAGATATCCATATGATTTTAATATTTGCGGTAAAGAACTCCATGTAAAATGCAATCACCTAACGTTAGATTGAAGAGGTAATTAATTGTGATCCCCAAAACAAGATCAAAATCATTCATTTACTTACAGCTGCTTACCAATCATAATGTCTGCAGAAGAAAACTTTGATTGTGACTAAATGAACTTTAAATGCTTTAAGTTTATTTAGTATTTTCATATCAAAACTATTTTATTACAATATTAATGTTCAGACCATATAGTATATTTTAATTGGGTCATCTAGAAATTTATGATGAAGTATTTCACAACTGAAGCTGCTATCTCGGAGACGTGTTTTGAAACTGACTCTAAAACATGTTACTTTAAGTTATTAATTTTCTAATAAAATAACTAGTTAGACAATCACAATGCAAATTATTTGCATTTATATTAAATATTACAATAATAAACGACAGAAATAGACATGGAGCTTAATAGTCGTTGTCAGTGTTATTTTTGCAAAAACCCGTTTTATAACAGTTTTAAAATATGTTTTACTGAAATTGCATCCTTTATTTATGTAATTAAATGTATATACAAAATTTGAGTAAAACTGTTGGTTGATTTAGATATTATATTCAAATATTTACTATAATATAACTCCTCATCACCCTCATTTGTAATGTTCAAGATGAATAGTCCGCCTCCCTGAAATGAAGCTAAAGCGGATTGGTCAGCTCGATCCCAGAACAGGCAGAGTCGGAAAACTCTGGTAAAGTTCGGCTCAGGACATCGCCCATTTTTGTACAAGCAGGTACATAGTCTGTTTCTTATGATACTGCTTCAGCATTCACCTGATGTTGATCGGCAAAACCACGGAAAACCACAGATTTGAGCAGCTGGCCGCTAGAATTGTCCTCTAGGCAGCGTTGTGCGCGGTTTCTTTTCGGTATTACAACCGGCCAGAACCTGCAAAAAATTTTACCTCTCCGTGTTCGAACGAAAAATAGGACTATTCTTTCTTCTACATACAAGTATGATTAATGCACTGTAAACGTGAGTTTATTTATAAATTAATCCACAATAAATGTATGATAAAAATCTAAATAAGGCGTAAAAAACTGTAATAATCTGAGAAAATAATTAAATTGTTTCGGGATTTTATACTTCAACAGTCTCTTACCAATGCGGTGAGGGCAACAACTCACTCCAGCGTGGTCGCATTGCTCAGCATTTGTTCTGGTGACTTCGTTTCGAGCCTTGGTCAGGATCAGTCGCCCGCAGTGGAGCTCCGAGCAGCGCAGTTAACGGATATACCGCCAGTGGTCGAGCTGTGTTTTCACTCTCAATTCTCGCAGTCTACCCAGCCTAGCAGTGTCTAATATAGTAATAGTGCATGTTAATTTAGTGGAGTGTTTTCTGTAGTGATCCAGTCGTACTTCTTTTTCTTCAAGTGCAATTACTTAAAACATAAACAGTGAAGCCGCCTCGGCAGGCCCTAGCCTCGGCCAAGCCGTAGCAAAATCAATGGCCCTCCTCCACAACCCAGAGAGAACCATGAAGGTCAATTCCACCCATCAGCTTGAACGCTAACCCCACGACATCGCCAGCATGGGACTTCAAAACAACAACGGCCATCTCAACTTACAGCCTCACGACGGCCGCATAGACGGTACAAATGTGTCATACCTTGATTTGGCCACAGGTAGCCAACACCTTAGTAGCCAACCTCCATGCAAGAAAGCTACAGACCGATCAGTCTTCTACCCACCTCTAAATTACTGGGTAAAACCATCCTTTAAAAGAATAAAACACTACACAAATGACACTAAGGCTATTCCCCACCATCAATTTGGATTCATCAAGACCATCTTAAACTCCCAACAACTACTAAGGATCAATTCATCCACAAAGCTTTCCAGAAAAAGCCATACAATCGTCACATGTCTAGATCTAACCCAACTTTCGTCAGTCTGGCACATCGGTATCATTCACAAATTAAAATCTATTCGCACCCCGGAACATCTAATCAACACAACTAGTTTTCTTTCAGACAGAACTTTTCCGGTTACCACTGACAATCACACATCAAACTCCAGAAATATACAAGCAGGTCTCCCCCAAGGACCTCCGTTATCTCCCACACTTCGTGATCTCTATGTAGCTGACACCCCAGTAGTGCCCAACACCAACATCGAACTATTCGCTGACGACACCATTTTATACGGGTCTAGTTATTCATGCAACATCATAAAAAATAAGATACAAAGACACCTTGACAAAATAGATGACTGGTCCATAAAAGGGAAACTCAAACTCAATGACAAAAAATCTAACGCAAAACTCTTTACACTCAGACAAATATTCACACGTCTCCTCTCCAATTCAGTAATTCACTAATTGATTGGACTCAGTGAAAACATCAAATACCTTGGACTGAATCTTGATACGAAGCTTCAATGGAATGACCATATCAATCCACAAACGCATCAAGCAAAATAAATATTTTCCAACTAAAACCACTCATTAATTACACAAGTAAAATCTCTCTAAACAATGCAATAGCCCTATACAAACATTATATCCGATCTATTGTGACCTATGCGTGCCCCATCTGGTTAAATGCCTCAAGAACCATTTTAAACAAAAATCCAAATCGTTCAAAATGAATACCTCAGAACAATTGCTCAAACCCCATGCTTTGTTTCATATCTACAGTTGCACGAAGAAATAAATATTCCGTACATAATCCCGATCATTACCAAGACCTTCAGCAAATTCTCCTCATACATCAACCAAAACCACCACCTTTCCCATTTCAACCTCGCTCAAATCCCAGATTCCAATGCAAGGAATAAAACCAGGTTCCCAATTCAAGGTTTTTTGAACATACAGGCCGGGTTGGAGAATAAGAAAGGTGCTTCATTAGCTACCTTACCCTGAGTAGTTAGTTTTAAAATTAAGTAAGTTTTTAAGGTTAATTTAAGCAGAAAAATACTTATTTAAAAGTACTATATTATTGATTATATAATTGCAATTCCAATAGGAAGAAAATGAAAATGAAATTTGTTTTGGCAAGAAGTTACATTTTCATTATTCATGACTTTTATTATTACAAGCTTCTTTAACACTTAGAGAGTGTTTCGTCTTTCAACACTTATCGGATGTTTATAAGATAATTCTAAACCTTTATCATGGATTTGTAGAAAATCAGGCATTCAAATACAGCCAGGCCTATACATAAACACGTTGCCACCTTACTTTATTATTTGTTGGAACGGCGAAGGTCGTGCATTCGGATCAATATCGGGAATGTTTCAGTAGTTCTTCTCGCGGTCATCTCTGTCCCGTGGAGAAGACGGCAAGAACGGAAAATATTCACACAATATAATGCCTTGATCTCGCTTCAAATACTGAAAATATTTCAACATCAACTAGCAGAAAAGTATGTAATATATTGCTAAATACCTGTAGATTTTTTAAAAAAATATATGTAGGGCTCGAGCACATAACAAGAAACCGCAACAGAAGCCATACGAAGTCTCTTGCTACTTATAAATGTTAATATTTCGTTTTACGGCAGAGTGTTTGAAAGTGGTTTGTCTTGAATAGAAGGGAGTGGAGGTCAAAAGACAAGAACAAATGTACCCTGACCCAGTTTTAACATTCAAAATCACAGAATAGTCTGGCTCAACACTAAATATTACAATTCAAACGTGGCACACAGAATGCATTTTCACCAATCCAATGGAGATACAAGGCCAAAAATACACACAATATGACAACAATAATTTGAGTGAGCAATTACCAAATTTTAATTACACTTCTTTGAATTTTGTCAAACATAACCGTTATACACATTTGTGCCCCACAGGATACTTATTATCTACAGTTCCGTACAAAAATATGACACACCAAATTGAAAACTATCTTTACATTAGAATGAAGATCTTCCTTTTTTCATTTTTCGCGACGAATATCCCGTAACAGGCAATTGGCCACCTAAAACACGTTACAAGTGTTGCATTCTTGTTAAATTTTACACGTGTTGCATTCTTGTTAAATTTTACAAGTGTTGCATTGCATACTCAACAATAATGCAACACTTGTAGTAGAGTCATTACTGTACATGTTTATAATTGAAATTTCAACAATACAATTTTAAAATCTTACAGATATGTCTTAATGAAATTTGTCTGGTTGAATTCTGGTATAATTTTTTGTTTATATTTTAAGTTCCATCCAAAGTAGATATATTGTACAAAGATACCTCAACCACCCTAGTAGTAATGTAAGTTGTATTTTAAGATTATTTTAAGTTAATTGTAAGTAGATATAAGCAACTATAACAAATGTAGAGTGTATTAACACTGATCTTTGTATTGTTCTATCCAAAAGAAAATAAATAAATAAATTAAATAATATGTTAAGTATGTCATCCACTTCATCCTATCTTAAGCAAGACTTGTTCATTGGGGGTTCTGCTGTCCCATTAAAGTTATCCTGCCTTGTTTTCTTCCGTCTCCCTTGATATCTTCAACCTTCTTGGGTACTCCAACCTTGCATGTTCCCATCGGCAATCTTTTTGCCGAATGTTGTGTCCACCCCATTTTCATTTTAGTTTTTAACCTTGTTGTATTGAGTCTTGTGTCTTTTGTTTTGTTTCTTATGCCTTCTTTTTACAGAATTTTTTCTCAATGTTAAGTTCAACAACCGGAAAAAAATTGAATGTTACATTACTGAATGTACATTAATGAATAAATTTATATGTTGAAATTTCATGTATGATCAATGTATAAATTACATGTTTACATGTTTAAAGGCAGACTTTGTACAATTAATCCTTCTTTTCTGCCTCTTAAAACGTCTTTTGGACATCAAACAAAATTAATATTCCCGATCCGGTGGTGATCGCTAAGGCAGTAGTGACATAGTGAAGGGTTGCGGGATTGATTCCCGCCTCGGGCATGGTTGTATTTGTGTTCATCCTTTCATCCCTTATCATCACCATATGGTTTCATCGTCGTAGTTACCACACCGTTAACTCTAATAGGGGTTGCTAATGAGCTAAATATTGATGCGACTTAAAATAACTAAAAAAATAATTAATATTTCTATTTCAGAGTTCTAGTGGAGTTATATTCCCTTTTTTCTACTTCTCTTCCTAGAACCAGCATCCGTCTCGTAACCTAGGCAGACACCTAGTATTCACACACTACAAACATTTTTCGACCAGAACGTTTTGTAATATTCTTAGTTACAATATACGCTGACAGAATCACCTTCAATTCTCAAAAACCTACAGCTTACTGATGACAGTCTCTAGAAGGAATTGCCAACGTGAGAATAAAAAGAAAATGAAACGTTGCGTCTGTCGACGAATTTCCAGGGGGCGAATGCTGCGTGCGTTAAATGTTATCTCTTGACGAACCGCGCGCATTGGCAACCAAACCTTTTCCCCGTACTTTTACATTCTCCTTCTTAAAGTCTTCAGTCCAATTTTCTCCTCCCTGGTTGAAATCCTCTAGTATTCCGAACAGCATTTGCAGTCGTAGGAATGTAGTGATGAGCACGTGGTGGCTGAATGCACCTGTTACCTCTTCCTTGGACCCATGCAAGTTTTTTCAATTCAATAGTACGAACAAAACCGTAAGTTTGACAATTAGGTCCCAAAAGAATAGTTTTCAAAAGAATACAAAAACTTCCGAAAAGTTTTAGAAGTTCAAAACTCTGCCACAAGATTTGAAATGTTTCCCCAAAGGTTCCAAAAAGGTTGGGATTGACTGATTTATTTTTTCGTGTTTCCGGGCGCGTCAACTGCTGTGGTCATGAGTTCCGTTAGTGTAGCGCATGTTTTTCTCGGAAGAATGCGGTGATCTTCCCCCGCTGGATGGCGAGATCCGGCGGTAACCTACCGTCGGCTAGTGGGGTTTCCCTCAACCAGGACTCTCCCACCAGCGGAGCACCGCCCCAGTCGGAACAAGCTCTAAGCTTCCGACCGGTCTCCCGGAATATGTGGTAGTGCAGTGCATGTTAGTGTAAGTGTGTGTGTAAGGGGAGAGAATAGGACAAGGAAGAGGAAGGAAAGATCGCGCGCGCTCCGTGGCCCGTTTGGTAAGGTACTGCTTCAGCATTCGCCTGGTGTTGATCGGAGAAACCACGGAAAACTACCGATCAGAGCAGCCGGCCGCTAGAATTCTCCTCCAGACAGCGACTGAAGTCGACCTAGCTGAAAAGCTAGTGCCGAAAATTCTGCCGCCGTCATGATTCGAACCTAGTGCATCCCGGTCAGAGGCGCTGCAGTGACATCAGTTGATGCACTGAGCTGCCGCTCCCGGTACCAAAAAGGTTGTAAAGAAGATAATCCACCATTAGAGTAATCAACACGTGATACTTTTCATATGTAAAAAAATTCCAAATATATTCTTGTTTACGATATAAATTACTCTTTTGATAAAGTAGAATTCTTGTAAGAATCCACGAGACATTTGCGAATAGCGGGAGACTTCCTGTGCCTGGTGCGGGTTATTCTATTACTGCCGCAAGCTCATCATATACATTTTTGCTTCATTTATATTGCAAACCGGGGTAGAATTGGTGTAAGACAGTTAATAAGGTAAAATACGAAATTCTGCAGCCGGGCTTTAACAATACATATTCCGCGCACTAGATGGTCTCGTTGACAGAACTTGTTTAATTACGTCACTTAATTGGCTAGACATTTGCGCAAGAGTTTTCGACGCGTTTTTCTCGTAAATGAATAAAGTGCATTACAAATACGCATCTGTGAATACAATATGAAAGACTACTCTCTCGCTGAGTTACATTGCATTTCACGTTACGCCACTCAGAATGCCACCATATTAATTTTTTATTTTTTTACTTAATAGGTAATTATTACAGACAAATTAGAAAACTTGATGCAATGTGGCTAGGCCGAAGGCCTTTAAGCCATTACAATACCTAGATTCTACCGCGTTCTAACCTTTCGCATTTTGGTATTCACCGCAAATGGTCTCTCCATCGCATCAAAGCCGCGGAAAAGAGACCATAAGGTACGGCTGAGGAAAAACCCCTGAAGGGGGAAAAACCTGCCGTCAGAAGCCGAGTACATGCTAATCTATCCGGTTTTTAAACTATTTATTCATTTGGCACGGGCGTCAGGCATTCTCCTTCCAGTGTTTGGCCTCCTCCGCACCTGAAAACAAACAGCACCACAGAAAATCGTCCGCACCAACGCCTCTGCCCTAACATTTCCGATTCCCACTTCCCTTCGCCCCCTAATGTGTTTTATTTTAACCGTTTCTTTTTATTTTATTTTAATTTAATTTAATTTTAATTTATTTAACTTATAATAAATTAAAATTAAACTAATTAAAATATTTGATATTACCATTTTAATTTGCAACTATTCTGAAATCCCTTGTGGGTAGCGAAAAATGTATAGAACAGACGAATGTCACCAAACCTCTTAATTTTCGTGTAGCGTACAGAAGCAAAAAAAAAAACAAAAAAAACAACGCCAATTAAACAGGTGGCCCTTCGCTCAAATTTCTCCGATTCTGCCTTCGCGTGTGAGTCAACATTTGAGCGGTCATAGCAAAACGTAAACGTCTGCTCACGAACATCTACAGGATGTCCGAGGAAGAAACGTGGAAAATTGGAAACTAAGCTCTTCGGACAATTCTAAGCATATTTTGTCTGATAAACTACTTGGGTATTCTGAACGGCTGAGCCGCAATATGCACTGAATCTTTTGATGAAAAAATTCTTTCTAGGTAAACATTAGCATTGCTGAAGCAGAGAAACACTCCACAAACAGGTAAATTGTTTATTATTTACAAAAGAAATGAATGAATTTGTTCAAAAATAAGAATTAAATGAGAAACCAAAAAGCACCCAAGTAACACAATTCGCTATTTTATTTCTCGGTTAATTTTTATTTCTGAAGAAGTATATTCATACTCACGCGCTCGCGCACGCTCTCACACGCGCTCGCACACGCTCTCACACGCGCTCGCACACTCTCACACACGCGCGCGCACACACATCACTCTTCTGGAAATCACGTGTTCGCACCCTACTCCTACAATGGTGAACTATAAGGATATTTGTGAATGATGTCATGAGACAATTATGTAATCGCATTATAAAGGGGATCCAGCCGTAAATCTGAATTGAAATGATTGAAGGCGTTGTCATTTCAATTATGTAAATGTCAACTACACCTCACCCCTGAATCAATATACGTAAATCTGAATACAGACGCACGCCTGACCGCAAGGCCTATTTTTTGTCGTGGTATTCAATACCACTTTTGAACAAATTTCAAAAATAGGAGGGTGTATTATTAATCCAATTGGATTAGTAATGTGTCCTGTGTATTTTTTCAAATTTGTTCGATCATTACTAAATGATTGACTTACGACGCAATCCAAGAAATAATAAACCATCATCGAGTGTCTATAAACACTTGCCATGGACGAATCAAAACACTCAACTTTTTCTTTTATTGATTTTTATATTTTAGAGTCAGTTTTTCACTTTTTTGAAATTTAATTTTTACACTAAAGCACTTGAATCAATGATAGTAAGTTGGGTGAGGTACTGTGACCCGACTGCTAATATAATTGTGGCCACCTTTAATAGTGATGGTAGTGTACATTGAAATCGCTCGCCCAAAGTCAAACACTTATCCTCATTTTGTAATGACTCTTTTGTCATCACAGAATCATTCATTGCCAGCATGAGTGATTTTGGTGTGTCCCTTCCTTTTTATGAAACTCTGTTCTAAATATTTTTTTTTCAAATTCCAAAATTCCTTCCCCTTTCTCGTTCCATATTTGTTAAAGTTTACCTTCTGTTTTCTACGTCGTTGGGATCACTAATTTTATACTGAAATTAAATAAAATTAATAAGGCCAACGTTCACGATTTTTGTAGAAAATGCTTACGATATGCAGGGCGGTATTACGTTCTTTAATATTCATATCGTTCTTAAATATAATAACAGCTAATGATTGTTGAGTGCGAATTCAAAATGGAAACAGCAATTCCATACTAGATATTACTTATATTCAGTCATACGACACACCTCTTTCCTGATTGCTCGATTTTGTTCATATTCCTTGTGCTCTGAATCGATGTGAAATTCTTCTAACAAATTTTAGGGAATATTTAACTCATTGCCTTAGAAATGTTTTGAGATTCAACCAAAGTGGGTATATAGGGATTGTCCCAAACATGACCACGAGAACACATTTGTGCGGTGAAAAGAAAAACTTCAATCCGGAGAAAAGCATTCCAATTGTTTCACAATCTCTTTTCCGTTCTTGAAGACTTCACGTAATGTAATATTCTATTTTCGTGGTATAAAACTCGCATTTAAACTTTCCCACTCTCTACAAGTTATGAAGAGGTTATGAAGTTTATGAAATATACATGTCTCTTCCCGAATAAGCTGGAACCTCCGCGCATCAGAAGCTCGACGCTCTCTTATCGACTCTCAGATCGTCCCGACGTCATCACAAGCAGAACGAATGCCATTGTCCCTCTCATACGTACGTCCATACAGAAGTACGTCTCTCCGTGCAACTTGAAGCGTCACTCTCTCTTGCTCTCCGTGCAACTTCAAACGTCACTCTCCCGCTCTCCGTGCAACTTCAAACGTCACTCTCCCGCTCTCCGTGCAACTTCAAGCGGCTCTCTCCGCTCTCCGTGCAACTTCAAGCGGCTCTCTCTCGCTCTCCGTGCAACTTTAAGAGGCTCTTCTCGCTCTCCGTGCAACTTCAAGCGGCTCTTTTCGCTCTCCGTGCAACTTCAAGCGGCTCTTTTTGCTCTCCGTGCAACTTCAAGCGGCTCTCTCTCGCTCTCCGTGCAACTTCAAGCGGCTCTCTCTCGCTCTCCGTGCAACTTCAAGCGGCTCTCTCTCGCTCTCCGTGCAACTTCAAGCGGCTCTCTCTCGCTCTCCGTGCAACTTCAAGCGTCTCTCTCTCGCTCTCCGTGCAACTTCAAGCGGCACTCTCTGCCTCGTGCAACTTCAAGCTTGCAACTTCAAGAGGCATTCTCTCGCTCTCCGTGCAACTTCAAGCACTATTATTCAAGTACAAGTCTCTCTCTTGCTCTCCGTGCAACTTCAAACTTCTCTCTCTCGCTCTCCGTGCAACTTCAAGCACTATTATTCAAGTACAAGTCTCTCTCTTGCTCTCCGTGCAACTTCAAACTTCTCTCTCTCGCTCTCTGTGCAACTTCAAGCGGCTCTCTCTCGCCAACTCTACGCGATATCTCAATTGAGAACGTGACGCGGCAAAACTAAGTACTGATTTGCTAACCAATCAGGAGCAAATGTCACGTGTGTAACTTCGTGATAGAAATTTGCTCACTAGATGAACATAGGCAAAAAGTAATCATTTTCGAACCCCTACGTACCCTAGACGTTTGTACCAGTTCTTCTAAAACACATCTATTTATCATTGAAAATTACTATGCAAGATTGTATTGTTATGACAGGAATATTTAAAATATTTTCAGTCACTTTGAAGAGGAATCACTTCTCTAATAATTGTGAAATACGTTTGAAATCATTAAATAAATTGTATTATTAAATTAATTGAAAGAAGTGAGAATACCCTCAGGAAACCACTCCATTCAAGGATTTGGAAACACTCTTTTGTTATTTTATCTCAGATATACCTCAAGATGCACATTAAACCCACAAATAACTGTTTTTTAATACACCACTTCCATGTGCCTGAGAAAAAAGGCAAAAAGCATTTCTCTGATGTTCGTGGAGATTAATCGAAGGCAGAACAAAACTGGAATGACAGTGGATACTAAAAGGCAAAAAGATCTAAAGAAACGTGGCGAAAGCGAAAGCAAACAGGGAAAAAAACAACACTGGATTCAGCAGAAGAGCATAGAGTGACAAAGATTCGAGTGCAGGAAAGGCTTTCCTAGAGGGGCAGGATCATGGGCTTAAGGAAAGGAGTAGGGATGAAGTGGCAGTGAGAGTAATTGGACACAGTGAGAGGGGTTATCTTTGGACTCGGATCTTGGCGAAGAGGTTGCACCCATTCCTCATTCCTTTGACCTCGGTCTCACCTCATTAGACTAGATTTCTCGAAAGATTAAACATCTCGCTAATTTGTAGACGTCACAATTCTATAGCGTAACTGGGCTCGCGTTTTTCTCCCTTAAAGAGTAAAACTGCGAGAAGCTGGAAACAAGGGTTAGTCTCTGCCATCTTGTCATTAAAAATACGGTCTTAAAAAACCGTACGCTAGAATGTATGGCGTCCAACGTACACTGCAGGAAGTCACGGGGGAATAGAAAACTGGAGAGGAAATGGGTACACAGAGTAAATATGTCACAAATTAAGAAGAGTAGAAAAAGATTCCAGATATTAAAAGAAAACAAGCACAGAGACATGAATAACTGAAATGATTAAAGCATCTAAGCTAATGCCGAATACGTTGGTATGGCTGCGACGAGCATCTCATGACGAGTTTCCATTCAGAGAAGTATTTGTTAAGTTTTCTTTTTTCAAACAACTACCGAAACCATGAGTGCCTTCACATGCAGAGACCTAAGTGCAGCTTTCATAAATAAATAAAGATACCGGACAGACTGGTAAGTTTTGAACATTAATATACGAAACCTTGAGAAAGGAAAGTCAAACATTTGATTCCATCTGATATTTACCCGTGTGATGTATTCTTAAACGTTTCAATTAGATACAACGAAGTATTTCCTTTCAGTAAATTAAAGAGCGCAAAACCGCACCATATTCACACGAATGGAAATAATGAAGCCCGAATTCTGCTAACGAATCCGTTGCAATTTGTCAGAAAAGTCTTAGAGTGACGTAGATATATCACTGTTAATATCCAGTCTACTTATCGTTTTTCGAACTGTACATGCAATGTGTGTTTATATTTTTACTTTCTCACCCTTATGAAGGTACTTTATAAGAAGAAAATTTTATGTAATCGTGCGTCGGAAAACGATTAATTTTCGGCAGAAAAACTCATATTGCCGGGCCCTAAACACGAAAAACTGGGTTAATGCTGTTTCTAATATAGAAAACCTCTTGTACAGGATGTAGCCAGAATTCATGTTTTGTAGGTCGTCGATACCGAAAAACCGATTGACGTCAAAACGAATGTCTGTCAAAACGTTTGGCGCGTCGCCGGCCTTAGGTACCTGGTCGACCCAGATCGGCTTAGCATGGCCCGGCCTGGCCATCGTCTCTGTGCGGACCGCCCAGGCTGTCCCGACCGCGCGGGCGTATAGTTTATAACCCCGATAGGCGAATGGCGTCCAACGTTGGGCTCGATTAAGACTATAGACTTACGAATTCACATTAAACTTACTTTTTTATTAATACAGCCGGTGGTGAATGGAACGGGAATGCATGTTCAATAATTGTTTGTGGTCTGCCTCTGATGTAATTTCTTTCAGATTGTGTTTAGTGTTTATTGTGATCGCGTGTGTGGGTCTGTACGAGTTGTAAAAGAAAGTTAAATTGTAAATTAACCAAGTTAAAAACATTCGAAATGGGGCAGGTAGAAGGTACAGGCAGACAGGCGAATCCGGCAACGCGCGATCACCCACTGGCACTCACTGTCAAGTTGGCCGATATTAAAGCACTGCTCATGGAATTCAAGGGAGAAAAAATAGCATGTTCGAGAAACATAATTCTAATATTAAACAATTAATAAACGCGGTCAGCTAAAAGGTGACACCCAAATGGAAATATAGTAAATTTGAACAGCAAAACCGTAAATTAGATGAACCGAATGAGAGATTGACTGAGAATATCGCGCGGGTTGCTGCGATAAGTAAAGAGAATCGCAAGAAATCTGAAGTTCAGGAGGAGGAGGAGGAGGAGATGACTATTTAAAAAAGGAAAATGAGCTCCCGCTGCGTAATTCATAATGTAATAGTGCCATTTGAAATAATTATTAATGAGTTTATCAATGTCAGCCGCACCTTGCACTCGTCGGATCATTCCATCCTTTAACTAATCCCTTTCATCTAGGATTAGTTCAGCTTAGTTTCAATTAGAGTAGGAATACGTTAATTGTAAATTATTTATTTTTAACAAAAGAAATGAATATATTTATTCATTTCTTTTGTGAATTTAATTGTTTCTGGAATGTTTATATGCTTCCGAAATGCAAATTTTTGCATAGAAAGAATTTTTTCAAACGAACTTTTGAGTGCTTATTGCGGCTCAGTCATTCGGAATATCCAAGGAGTTTATTTCACAAAATATGCTTAAAATTTTATTAAGAGCTTAATTTCGAAGTTTCAACATTTCCTCCCCGGACACACTGTATATGTGCGTATTTTGCCATTTTATAGTGCACAATTATCCGGGCCCTCGTAATAATTGAAATAATGTTATTTTCCTTTTCAATGCTCAAGGTAGTTTTTAACGTCATAAAAACAAGTCATGTAATAGTACAATTTTAACTTGACACCTAATCATGTGGATCAATTTTAATAGTTTGATCTTTGTGGCGATGTGTTGAAGTCATAAAATATCCTACGTGGATTTTTTGTAGTGAGCTCTTGATACTAACACATGACGAATATCATTCTTACGACATGCGTTATGATATAATATAATGTCCCTACTTTTGTGTGAATCAGTTTTGACAGCCAAGAATTTCACAACTATCAAAGGTGTTGTTTGAAGAAATGTGTCGAGATAGTGAAACGACATTACTATCCAGAAGACGACAAGAAGAGGGATGGCAATAGTACGATTCTAAGCTCATTGAAAAGAGATTTACAGGAGGAACGTGGATTCTAGGCATTCTGTTTGAGGGTTGACTGCATTGGTTGAACTGAGAAATCCACGAATTTGGCTAGATTAACATCGTCCTTCAACCTTTACGCACCGTTTTCAATGGCACACGCAAATGCCCGTTTGGAATCATTGAAACAGTTAATTTCTTCGTTTACACGTCATTCACTTTTATGTACTCACTTTGAAACGTCTGAAATCGTACTACTTGTTCATTTTGGTCAATACTATTTTTCATAAGTAGCAAAGAATTTTTCTCCCTGTAATGGACAAAGGCATATCGTTTACACAGAAGAAAAAGTACAGGACCTAATATGACCCCTACGGAACCCCACACTCAATTGGAAACAAAACGGACAGTTGAATCAATCATTATTATAGGAGAAAACAGGAAATATAATACTAATTTAAACTCATGATAATGCATATGATGCTGCAAGAAGATTCTTGTTTATTTGATCACTAACATAAATGAATACATCAAAATCAAATATTAACAGATTTATCAACAAGGTTGTATTATTTAAAGGGTCATATTTTAACAACAGGCATGGCCATACACATATTCTATGATGTAGAAGCTATATAGTGTAAATTACTCAGTGTTGGGCGGAGTGCGGGACAGGGGGGGATGACGGAGAAGGGTGGGGCGGGGCAGGGGAGTGGTGGCTGGATCGGGCATCATTTGGCTCGCGGGGTGAGGGACAGAGTGCGGTGGTTCACCCTCGCAAGAGATAAAAGAAATGCCTTTTACACGAGAACAGACAAAATAAAAATCCTCAACTGTGGATACAGCGTTTCCTCATCTCTTCTTTTGAACGCGAACGTTCATTGCTCGTTCATTTCTTCCTTCCAGACCCAGACGCTTCCCCATTTTCGGTTATAGCCTTCCTGTCCTAATACCATTCACAATGCCGCATGCAAATTGTTATACGAACCTTATTGATTAGATCACTACCGCGGTTGAATATAATGAAATAACATACAATCATACACAAATGTATAAAAAATAGTATTTAAATGAACATACTTTCCAATTAATTGAATACCATACAATACATACATATCTTTATGAATAAATGCATGTATGTATACATGCATGCATGTATGTATACATGCATGAATGTATGTATACATGCATGAATGTATGTATGTATATATGCATGTATGTATGTATACATGCATCAAGAAAAAAAATAATGGCCACATATTATTGAGCAAGCAATATAAGAAGGAAGACGCTCCTTATTTACTGTCGCCTGGATCACCTATTCCCTGCCTTGAGAGGCGTCACCGCGCTCCTGGGCGGCCAGCGGCGGGCGTCAGCGGGGCGGCATCGAGCACCGTTTGGCGCGCGGGGCGAGGGGGCGGGGAGCGGGGCGGGGCGGGGCGGGGCGGCGGGGGGGCAGTCCACCCGTCCGCCCGCGTGGAGCTGTCGTGGCCCCGCAGGCCCCGCTAACGATGATAAATGAGGCCCGGCCAAAAAGCATCGCGGAGTGTCGGCCGCAGCGCTCAGCGCTGACACGTGCACCTCCAGGAGGGTTTTTTCTGCCCCTCCAGGCGTCCTCTGTCAGACCGCCCGCGGTGCCTACCACGCCCCTCGCAGCCCCCGTCGCGGTTCAGCCTCCACCAGCCCTCCAACCACTCCGCCTTCGAACCGCTTCCCAACGAATCACTCCGCCTCCCTCCGTTCCGACAGACACCAGAGCACCGCACTCCCCCTCGCTTTGCCTGCGCTCAGCTCCACACTACCTTGCTGAATCCTGAAGAACTCCACTCCCCGCGCCCGGCCCCAGTCCCAAGAACTCTTTCTGCCGCATTCCCCGCCCGCTCTGTTCCAGTCCAGTTCCAAGGACTTCTGCCGCTCCACCCGCTTACAGCACAAACAATTTCTGCGTCCAGGTTCCGAGAACGCTATCACTGGAGTGGGACGAGGCGGAACAAGTCCGCTGCCTCGGTTCCAAGAACTCCTTCCGCCCTAGCCAGCTCGGTCCAGTCAGGAGAACTCCCATCGCCCAGTTACCAAGAACTCCTTTCCGCCTGCCCTGCTTCAGTCCAAAATACTCCTTTGCCATGGTTCCAAGAACTCCTTCTGCCCTACCCGCCTCCCGCCAGTCCAATACTCCTTTGCAGTTCCAAGAACTCTTCGCCCTACCCGCCCGGTTCAGTCAGAACGCCATCGCCCGTTATCAAGAACTCTTCCGCTGCCCGCACAGTCCGAAGACTCCTTTGCCGTTCCAGAACTCCTACCCGCCCCGGTCGTCAGAAGAAATCCATCGCCCCGAAATCAATAACCCCTTCCTGCCTGCCCCGCACAAGTCTGAAAAACTTATTTGCCCCAATTCCAAGATTCATCCTCATTTCGCTCTACCCCACCACGAACAAGAACTGACATTTCCCTCTTTGAAGAAGTTCTTCCATCCCGCTTTGCTCCAATCCAAAAAACTCTACTCTACTCCACCCCACCCACTTCATTCCGAATAAATCCAATGCGTACTTGCTTCAGTCCGAACCGTTTCGTCCCGCTTTGACCCGAACCTCCCACCCCGTTTCAGTCTTAAGCACTTCGAGACCACTTCATCTACAATCACCCGGCACCTGCCCAATCTTCAACTTCGGGTTCTCTTTCGACACTAAACCACTATACTTCATTGTGATTCGGAGCACAGCACATTGCTAACCACTCGTTTGCTCCGAACCGTTTCCACTCACATAGAAACATTCTGTCGAGGTCTAATTTGACCAACCGTCTGCAATTTTTCCTGCATCATTGCTGTTGTTCCGTCATTAAATTTCGCATTATACTAGATAATTTATGTAATACTGCGTGAAAAGCCGGCAATTTTTAAACAGAAAAACTCTTATTACAGAGCTCTGGTAAAGAAAAAGTGGATAAATTCAGTTGAAAAATTTGAAGAAAAAAATCCTCTAACAAATGGTGTAACCCCAAGCCATGTTTTGTAGGTCCTTGATACCTAAATATCGAATGAGGGCAAAACGTCTGACTGTCTCTATCTGCGAACAACGCTAGTGGCCAAACCGTTTAGCCGATTTTCTCCAAAACTGATATTCTCTTATCACTCTGACTGATGTCCAGGACCCTTCAATTTGAAATCGATATTTTAATTTTGTGGGGTACTTTACATGAAGCACCTAGGACATTTTCCAAATTTTCAAAAAAAAGCCATCGTTTTTAATTAAATTATTTCATTGGGTAGTCTGAAGGACGTTTAAGAGAATGGTGCAGGTCTCATGTTCGTTTACAATCCTGATTTTTCAAAAATTGGAAAAATTCAAAGTCTTTTCGGAGTCTTCCTACTAAAAATTTTAATAATAGTGATTTTTCCCTTAATGAAATATGTTTCTTGAAGATATATCTTGAAATTACGTCATGTACAATTTTTCAAAAATTTGAGTACTTTTCACGCCCCGCCCTCGGGTCAGCACATCATTGGGGGGGGGGGTGCTCAGGCGGTAACGTCAGTGACAAGGGACATCGCAAAAGAAGAGGCGGAAGAAGAAAAGGACACCAAGTGTCTCCTGAGTGGTGGCGGTTGCAGTGATGGAGGCAGCGACTGGGGCACACACGGGGGCGGAGACAAAACGGGCGTGTCGACGTCGGTGGTAGAGTAGAAGGCAGCGGCATCGGCAATGGAGGAGGACAAAGTTGAGGGGGGCGACATTGAGGAAGAAGTGGAAGCGGAGGAGAGCGAGGAGTCAGAAGGAGGGAAAGGAAGGAAAAAGAAGAAGGATACAGGGGAGAAAGAAAGGAAGGAGAAGGGAAGAAGGAAAAGGAAAAGGGAATGGAAGGAAGAGGAGAAGGGAATGGTAAGGAAGGGAGAAGGAATGGAAAGGGAGGAGGAGTAGAAGAGGGAAGAGGAAAGGACAAGACAGTGGGTCGGGGGCGCGGTCCCCGGAGGCGCCAGCGGGAGGCCCGCCTTTAATAAGGCTCACCCGGCGCGTCGCTGCCTGTCGGAGGCCGCCGCCGGGCGCTGTACACGCCCACCCCGCGCCACCGGCGGGGCTCATCGCGTGTTGCCCGGGGCTCAAGGGCGCGCCCCGCCCCGCCCCCGCGCAGTGTTGACGGCCGCGGAAGCTGCGCTCAGCGCTGTCACCGCGCGCAGCTCATCATTTTTCGGGGGACTTATCTGCGCGCTGGGCGCCCGCCACTGCGTGCGGTCCTTGGAGGGCGGCCCGTGTTTTTCGAACGATGGGTCGGAGAAGCCGTCCCTAAATGGGGTGTTCATGGAGAGCCTGTTCCGCCTCTCGCGTGGTGGTCATTTATTCAACTGCACTTATTTATGTCCCTTTATGAAAATCCGGCTGACGGGGATGCTGTATTTCCAGTCAAGAAGCACCGCGAAGCGACATAACTCCTGCTCTCTAAGCCCAGGTAAATTAGATTGAAATGAAGCATGGAGTCGTATATAAACGGTGCCGATTGAAAAACGACACACGGCCAGGAAATAATTATTACTGAAATCGTTTCGAATTCATACTCAAAACGTGCGCTGTAATAATTTACTCTCCTACATTCAAACGTAAATAACTATCGCAATATTTATTACAGACATTTATAACAACAACTTTCGGTTACTCGTGCACCTACTATTTTAGGAGAGTAAGTGCTGACTTGTTTTCATGAATGGAACAATTTCCCTAAAATGGCGATAAAAAAGTGTGGCTCAATCTGACATAAAGGTATCATCGGTAAATAAAAATTGTCTTTTGTTTTCTCTTTCAATGCATTAGAACTATTTGGAGACGAGAACATATTTTTTGAATTTTATTTATTCCGAGTTTTAAATTATTTTGATAAATATTAATATACCACCATTTTAGACGTTAAGTGGAAAAATCTTTCTATTGAAATGAATATTTAAATATTCAAATTAAATTTTCCCCTTCAGAAATATTTTTCGAATACTCTTCGGAGGTGAAACGAGAGGTAACTGAAATTCACGACATTACAGGATATTTTTAGAATTTTCAAAGAGATGCGCACATGCAAACATTTTTTTACAACTTTAACACTTCAACGATAAAAATAAATTTCTATAGTGACGTACCTCTCGAACTTCAAAGCTAACCTACTATCCCTTCATGCTCAACTCCCGTCGGAGATTATATAGATGAAAGGGGGAATCATCCCAACGATCGACGTTATTGATGGAAGTAAAGGAGGATTAAAAAACACATGGAAGTCAACACAGTGGAAACCAAACAGAAAGGAACCGACTGTGGGCCATTCGATAGGCCAGTGGCCCATTGTTTAAGGCAATACTATGGCATGTGCCTGAAATTTCAATATTAATTTCATTAAATAGATTTACGAAAGAAATTACATTCATTGTATCTTTTACATGAATGTGGTTCTGGTACAAAGATACTGGCCGCTGCACGGTCGCAGAACCTTACGCGTAACTGAAATATCAACAACTTGAACAATTTTAACTTTTTCGCTACGTTGCGGAGAGAAAGATTTGTAATGCTGCTCGAAAAACGGGCAGAAAATATTTTATCACGGGGCTCTGGTAAATAAAAAGTGGATACATCCAGTTTCTAAATTTAGAAAGAAGTCCTGTAACACGTGAAGTAACCAGAATCAATGTTTTGTGGATCCTTGATACCGAAAAATCGAAAGACCTGAAAACGTCTGTGAAAAAAGCTAGCAGCTAAACCGTTCAGTTTATTTTGTCTAAAACTGATAATCCCCAGTAGTTCTGGCTGATGTTAAGGCCTCTTGATATTGAAACAGATTTTAATTTTGGATGTGAATTACATGAAGCCCCTTAGACATTATCAAAATGAAAAAAAATATGGCTCCATCGTCTTTGATTACATTTTTTTGTTGAATAGTGTGAAGGACAATTGGACGGGCCATGGTCCGCGTGCGATCTTTCCTTCGCTTCCTTGTCCTATCCTCACCCCTTACTGACACACACACACACACACACACACACACACATACACACACACAGTTGCATGCACTTCATTACCACACTGGGAGACCAGTCGGGTTTAGAGTATGTGATGCACTGCTAGTGAGAGATATTTGGTGAGGGAAAACCACGTAAACCGACGACTATGTCAGCGCTGGATCTCACCCTTGAGCGAAGGAAGAACACCACCTTCCGTGATAAAATGTCGACTATACTTACGGGAAGAAAGAGCATAGCACTTGACGCCTCCGAAAAAAACCAACAAAATAATCAATCAATGATGACAAATATGAACAACCAAATTAAAATTGTTTATTAAGATCATGCCGCCTCCAAATGTATGTGAATTCCAACTATTCCAACATTCGTATGAACGTGACAATAGTTAATACTGGAATCTAAGTTCGTTCATTTCGGACAGCCAATGTTACGAAGTGAGGATACCCCAAACTGCAATGCAAAGGACGTCCAGAAAGATTTCATTATGAAGAGTACGGCATAAGAAATATAACTTGTTCCTTTAGTGACACGAAAATCTTGTTTTCGAAGATTATTTACAACACATCTTTTGTAAGTTATGCACAATGGTAAAGCACACAGTAATTCCTTGTCCAACAGTATCACACGTATGGAGTTTTGTGTTGAGAGTTTCTTATAACTGGTACAAATCTGTTATCTTTCCTTGCCTTGTTATATATGAAGGGTATGGTATTTTTATATCTAACTCACTCAACCCACCATCTTACCGCACACACGTCAGCTGCCAGATTCACAGACATCTCTCCGACTAAAGTCGCGTTCCTTGATTACAGTTGTCTCTGAAGATATATCAATAATTAAATTACTAATTTCTAATCTTTTCATCTGTAAACATTCCTTTTTATTATTTACGCATTTAAACAGACTTTTTAAACGTTTGTTTAATAACGTAAATAATACAAATGAAAATTACTGGAGTTTCACAAAATTAGAACGATACCGCCTTCCTTTTTAATAATGCACCCCGAAACTATGAGAATTTCACAAAATTTAAAATACTGTCGTATTAGGTTTGTAATGCAATTTCAATGTGGCTTTATCAATTTTTGTGTCCATTAGCAAACATTTGTTCTCTCGTGTTTGAAAATCAGGTTATGCCGCAAATATTTCGAGATATGGAAGCAGGCAGCGAACGAAATATTGGATACATCTGTTCCAGTTAGCTTCGCAAATGATGAAGCGCTCTTCCTAGCTGCAATTAACGATCAGCTTCCATATCTCTTTGTATTCTCTGGAATGATTCAATTTGTTTTTAATTACCTGGAAATTAGGTGATCACCATCAACACGGTATCCACGCATGCTCTGGTAGGAGGGTATTGTACTGGTCAAAACGTTGTTGCCAAGTTGCTGTTTTTCATCACATATCTCAATTATAGCACCCCTTGCATTTATTCCAATAATTTTGAAATTACGTTCTCTGTGTTTTTATATGTGAAATGTCTTCAGTTTTGTATAAAAGCCGACCGGTGCTTCGTTTATTGCGCTCAGCATTACGGGTAACCACCAGAAATGTATCTCAGCAATACGAAGAGTTGAATGAAGTGGACCTTGATTTAAGTACCATTCATGTAGTCATTTTAGTACCCTATATTCCTGCAAGAATGTTCCGTACATTTAAAGTGGAATTTCTAAATGAATGTTTAAAAAATATTTGCGTTTAAAAATGCAGAGGTAAATTACCGTCAGAGATATCAGAAAAATTAGATAACCATACTGTCAAGTCAATATGTCAAGAAATATTTTACGATGGACATTATCAAATTAGGTACTAGTTTCTTCATTTATATATCTTGTGTTAAATAATAGCCGCAATTTTCGAAAATGTTACACTTTAGTACAAATAAATACCAATCTTAATCTCAAATCATCAATGCAGTAAGAAAACCAATGATATTGAGTATAGTGTCCTTTTACAATCGATGGTTTATGAATTACTCTCACACGATTAGAAACAGAAATCCCAATTTTGAAACTGGATTCTTAAAAGTGAATGTTGATGAATATTATTTCTCTGAAAATCCTTAATCACATCCGAAACACAAATTTTGGAGAATAGTGGCTCCGACAACCATACCAACAGTGGTGGATGGTAGGTTTAAAACTTGGGGAGGCCCAGACAAATTTAGAGACGGTCGATGACCTTTAACTGGTAAAATGCTATTGGCGACATTCCAAATAGAAGAATTAGATTTAATATTTCTCTTCTTTTAGGATTACTTCTTCGCAAAAACGGTACTTCCAATAAAGATTTTATTGTGTCCACTGAAATCTGGGCCTGCCACACAACCACCATCGCAACCACAGAGCACCACTATCTGTGACCGCAACACGCCTTCACAGAAGGAGGCCGCACGTGTGAAAGCCTCCGTACCAAACCAACTCCAAAGCTGGACAAACCGAAACTACTCTTTTCTTATTGGTTGAGTCCTGCAAGCAGAAGCAATGATAGTATTTGGTGGTGCTAGCTATGTGTAACGCATAGAACTGCTTAGGTCCATCTCGAAGAGTAACGCTATGTTTGCAGCAAGAGAAACAACTTCTTTAAATTCTTACTCGCCATACGTAGTTTCTCCCCCATACGTCACATACAGTTTTTTGACTGTTTTTGACTAAATAAACAAATAAATAAATAAACATAGACATCCCTACGCCATTCGTAAACATTTATGTCAATTTTAGACAAAGATATTTCTAATAATTTTTAATTTCAAAAAAAATCTTCTAGTGTTGTTAATCAATTTTGTGGCGAGGCCTGGCCTCCTCAGATAATGCGCCACTGCATACCAATTATACGGTCAAGGATATTCTAAATCGGGGCCTCTATACATACTGACCAACCATTTTCTGTCGTTTAAGAAACAACTTGATATGCGTTACAATTTCCACGAAAGCTTATTCTCTTCCATCACTCCGGAAGAAGGAATTCGCTCTTTAGAGGGAAGGCGGGGTCCGCGCGTGTGTGCTCGTCCCAATCGAGCGCCACAGGCTGACGGATGAGAGCGCCGTGAACGCGCCGGCCGCCCGGGGGTGTTTGTGTGGCGACGGAGGACGAGGGGATGGAAGGGAACGGGCGTGGGAAGGGGGGGGAAGGGCGTGTGGAGACGGGGGGGGGGGCGGATAATGATGGAGGGGAACGTGAACAAGCAGAGGGTGGAGGAGAGTAAAAGTGGGAGTGCAGACGTGGTGTACGAAGCTAGGAGGATGTGTCAGTCGGGGTCGAAGGGGAGCCGCGATCACGGGTGAAGGTGTCGTTGTCCGACGAGTGTTGCGTAGAAGAGGGGGGCGGGGGGGGGGCGTCCGTCGTCCCGCCAGGGATCGCGGGGGTTGGAGGAGGGGGCGGTGCCGCGCACGTAGACTGCCGTGGACGGGCCGGGGCGGCGGCCGGCGCCTGTGTACCGCGTAATTGGTGCAATTACCCGGGCGGTGTAGCCGGCCGGCGGTGAGCCGCCGCATCATCCCCTCCTCCGCCTTCCTCCCCCTTCCTCCCGCCCCCCGTCTCTCACCCCGACCCGCTTTCTACCCCCCTTGCACCGGACGCGTGGGTGCGGGGGAGGTGCGGGGGCGGGCGCGCGCCTCATCTATTAAGTGGCCCCTGGGTGCCCAGCGGGCGGCCGGTCGCCTGCTCGGGCGCGCGCCTCGCTCTGTTTCAAACGCTGCCGCTCAAACGCGCGCTCTGCGACTTTCGAACTTCAATTTTGCGACACCGATGGGGATCCGATTGAGCCGTATATTTCACCGAAAATAAGCACCATAATTTGTGCGCCGATGAGCGATGTGCCATTTAAATATAAACGTTTAGTCTTAGGACATTTATTTAAGATCATCGATATATCATGAAAATGATGCTACGTCGATATCTCTGATAACGCATACCTCACAATACCCCGGTTGCCTCGCTTCTTTCATTTATTAAATAAATCACTGACACTAAAGATGTCAATCTGAGCATCCAGAGACAAGTGAATCGATTGATTACCTTACTTCTTTCTTTATTTGCTTTTGATTTCTATTCTTTGTATATTTTAAGGGTTACAGAAGATTGTACTGCTGCGGTCATTGAGGCCATGAGTGATCTAATGAGACTATGATAGCGATAATAATGATGCGATGATGGTGGAGAAATAGTGCAATGAGGGAATACAAGAGACCGTCAAGAAAACCTGCCTAGATCTCGCTTTCTGTCCAACAAATTCCACAAGGATTGGCCGAGTATTGAAGCCGGGCGCCCAACGGTAGAGAGATCGTACACATTATAATTCTCAGAGACTAATAGATTTAGAGAAAGAAATGCAGAGACAGAGACAGAACGAGACTGACAGATAGGCAGAGAAATAGAGGGTCAAAGACAGAAGGTGAAAGAGAGCGAGAGAAAGAGAGGGAGAAAGAGAGAGAAAGAAGAGAGGGAGAAAAGAGAGAGAGAGAGAGAGAGAGGAGAAAGAGAGAGAGGAAGAGAAGAGAGAGGGAGAAAGAGAAGAGAGGAGAAAGAGAGATAGAGAGGAGAAAGAGATAGAGAGGGAGAAAGAGATAGAGAGGGAGAAAGAGATAGAGAGGGAGAAAGAGATAGAGAGGGAGAAAGAGATAGAGAGGGAGAAAGAGATAGAGAGGGAGAAAGAGATAGAGAGGGAGAAAGAGATAGAGAGGGAGAAAGAGAGAGAGGGAGAAAGAGAGAGAGCGGGAGAAAGAGAGAAATCCCTAATTGAATGCCCGGAGAGTTTAGCCGAATGTTTCAGGCTCCTAATATTTTCTCTTCCTATTGTTACGTGGCTTACACTGCAAAGAAATAGCGAATTGGCATCCTAACCTATACATCTAAATCCATGACTTCCGTTGAGCAAGTGATAGAAATCCAACAACGCAGCGCCAATAAACATCAGGCACCCGCTTTGCTCTACGGAAGTTACAAATCCACCGGGTGGCCGCGAATTAGCTCTATTGAGAGCGGCCAGCCCTTGTTCGCGGGGTGTCCTCTGTCGTGAGGCTTCAGCGGCGGCGAGGAAGGTCTAGGCGCTCGTCCGTCACCCCCGGGGGCTTCCGGCTGCGAGCCACCCTCCCCCACGCCCACTCGCCGCATTGAGCGCCCGCGTCCTCCGAGAGATGGGCGCCGCACCTCCCATTGTGACTCCGTCTTGAACGCCCCACCCTGCCCCTCCCCGTCCCTCCCCCTCCTATACCCCATACACTTCCACGCACCTCCCGCCACCGCCCCCGCTCGCTCCACCTCTCCTCCCACCCCGCCCTTACCGGCCTCCCCACGCTCTTACCCATTCCCGAAATCCCCGCCCGTTCACGATCCCTGAGCCGCCGGCGATGGCTCAGTGGCAGCATTGCTGTCACCCAAATGCAGCGTCGATGACCGTGAGACCCTAGGTCGAATTCAGCCCCGTCAGGAAGAGCATTCTAGCGGCCACGTGCGCTGATTGGGAATTTTCCTGCTGACTCATTCAAGTATCTTGAGAATGCGGGACCAGTATCCTACCCTCTTGCCTTCCACATAGTTGTTTTCTCGTCCCCTCCTCCCCCTCTCACACACACACAAACGTACATCCACAACTCTACCTCGCATATCAACAGACCAATCGGGAGCTTAAGAGCTCGTGCCGAATGTGACCGTCCCTTCCCGAGGATAATACTTGGACGGAAATCCCCGCAAACTGACGTGTAGGTCGGCGCAGGATGTCACGTTCAACAGAGCCACCTGCATATAACATGTCCTAAGATTGGAAGATATACTACATTTATGGGAATAACTGTAGTAGTCTATGCTCCCAGAAACACTAAATAATCTAATCAATCCATCATGTGCCCAGACGTCTCGCCTTCGCCCCGGTCTCCGTACTCTCCCCTCCTCCCCTGCTTTCCACGTCCTCATTAGCTCTAACACTGGTATTGACATTATCACGAGCTAATGTTGCTAACGCAACTGCTGGTTCCACTGCAACTACCAATACCACCAATCCCGTTGTTGTCCTTCGCCTTCTGGCGTGTTCAGCGGGCTCACTGTTGCGACGAATTCGGAGCGCACGAGCTGCAAAGACTCTGGTTTCCTGCGTGATATTTAATGGCTTCAAACGATCTCCATCACTGGAGATCCGATCTATGCTAACGTCGGTACTTCGTGACAGTCAAGAATTTCACGTTCCCTTGGAGAACAGAAAGCGCGGAAGAAATTGTACTTCGTCAGTTGACGTTTTGTATGACGTGAATGTGACGTTCTCGTCCTTGAATAGTGAACGAATAAAATTTTGTGTGCCAGATTCTACCAGATCGTTTTTCAATGGAAACAAATTTCTCCATATTGAATAATGCATTTCCAAATGTGAATGCATAAGAATCACAAATGAAGCCATTTGACGTATCATGCATATCTACCTTCACTCCAAGAAGGCCATTTCGTTGGAAAAGGAAATTTAAGTTAGAAATTCTTCAGAATACCTACAGGCTAACGTTCATAGATTTTTTATACACAAGAGAATAATTTACTCATCTTTTTCGCGGTATCCGTAAAAACAATCTGATTCCAATACAAAATTATTTACCTTCCGTATAAATAAATATTATGGGTGAAATATAGAAAAAGAAGAGTAGAGATGTACTATATTTGTTAAAAATTGTAATCGGGGCACTTGTAGAGATATACTATATGTAATTTTATTCTCTATTACTAGTGAGGAGTATCTATACTTCAGTTTCAATGTGGCTTAATGCGAGTCTGTCATAACTTGGTGTCTGTATTTAGTGTAAATGTGCTTTGTAAATGATGAACACTTAGATTAGATGATTGTTAAATTTGTGCATTTTATTCAAAAGAACTGAGAGATTCTGCAAATCAGGAGACAAAACGTTTACGGAAAAATACCATTCGTCGTTTTGTTTTTTGCCTTAATAGAAGAATAAAACCTTAAATTAAGAGATTGATAAATATGAACAAAATATTCCTGACAAACAACTCAGGATATTACACACAAAATCAGTACTACACGCAAAATCATAATTGGTAGCACTTTTATTTTTTAGATGATGTAATATCAGGATAGTCAGTGTGAAAATTGCTCAGAGCTTTTCTTTGAACTGTTCTATTAATCACTGCGTTGGGTTTGAATATTACACATTTTATTATGTTTTACATACCTTTGCTTTAGAAGGTCACTACGGTTTCATGCGATAATTATTCTACCATATTCACGCATCTTCAGTACGTTCATAATCCCATTTTCTGACTAAAATCAAACCACGCTACGGAGTTACCGCAATCTTTCCGCAGTCCAAGAAACAAATCCACGACTATTTAGATGGAACATAAATCAATTAATGTGTTTCATTGGTCTTTCTGCCTATACTTACTTTTTGGGTATAAAATAATGTAATATACCTCGTATGAACGTTTCCACATCTGACATTGCATCTTCAGCTTTGTAGTAGAAAGACAAATTGCAACTTTATTATAATATAAAATATTAGAACCATTTCATTTTCAAATCCAAATAATGGTCATTCAATTTCATTTTGCTTAAATTTTCCGTAGTATTTTTTCTTGTTTTCACAAGGAATTATATTATGATTGGTCGAATTCTGACGCAGAGGCGCTATATTTGCTCTACACCAATAATATCTTAATATTTACAGTAATCAATACTTTTAATTCGTTAATTAATCCAACGCGAAACTATCTTTACCCTCAACTCGCAGCCTAGGTAGGGTGCCGGAGCACTCCAAAGCTGGTGAAGGGAAAGATGCTGTTGGCCGGCAACACGGGAGCATGTAACCAGCACAGGTTACTACGGCACAAGTTACCATAGCCTCACTACGGCGCGATGACCCTCTAGCCTTTCCAACACTGACCAACACATCCAGCAACACTGACAAAAAGTTAATTACGTGTAGATACGTCAAACGGCGAAAGTGAAATATTCATATCGCCTCAAGACGACATTTCGTCGCCCTTTAGGCGATAAAAAAATCAATTAAAAAATACAAAGTTCAACGAAGTTTTATTAACGATCTAACATGAAATATTAAATATCGTGTAATAGAGGTGTACGCTGTAAACAAGCGCGGCTTCTGAAGGGCCGAAAATAGTACGCGACGTGAAAGAACCGTAGAACATATCGTCAACGAACGTTACAACGCAAACACACACAAAAAATGTATTCCCTCAGTATATGAAAGCTACACAATTCGCGGAACACGAACCATTTCACTCGTCACTGTGCCATTCCCGCACGCAACTTCACACCCGCGCTCAATCGCCGCGCGCCGAGCCACTCCCAACGCACACACCTCGGCGCCGCACGCGCGTGCGAGATTGATTGATTGCTTGATTTTTTTTCATGTTTCGTGTCAACGGCTTTGTTAGTTCCGTTAGTGTAGTGCATGCTTTCTCCGCGAGAAATGGCGGTGATCTTCCCCCGCTGGATGGCGAGATCCGGTACCGACCTACCGTCGTCTAGTGGGATTTCCACCTAACCAGAACTCTCCCACCAGCGGGGCACCGCCCCAGCCGGGACAAGCTCTAAGCTCCCGACCGGTCTCCCGGAATATGTGGTAGTGTAGTGCATGTTAGTGTGTGTGTGTGTGTGTGTGTGTAAGGGGAGAGGATAGGACAAGGAAGAGGAAGGACAGATCGCGCGCGGTCCGTGGCCCGTTTGTTAGGTACTGCTTCGGCATTCGCCTGGTGTTGATCGGACAAACCACGGAAAAATACCAATCAGAGCAGCCGGCCGCTAGAATTCTCCTCCAGACAGCGACTGAATTCGACCTAGCTGAAAAGCTAGTGTCGATAATCCTGCGGAACCTAGGACCTCGCGGTCAGAGGCCCTGCAGTGACATCAGCTGATGCACTGAGCTACCGCTCCCGGTGCGCCCGGTGGATGGCGCGCATGAAGATGTTAGGAGGGGCAACGCAAAACTGACACATCGTTACATCGGGCGGGCTGGCGCGGGCGCGCGGGGAGGAGCGGACTCGCAAGATAAACAGAGCATCCGCCACGCCCACCGCCCCCCTCGGACGCCCTCGCGCTCGCACGCCCAATTAAAAGCGGCACGCGCCGCGCGCAGAAATCGTTCCGGCGCGCACGCGTGTTTGCGCGAGGCGATAGCTGTAATTGCACCTCCTCCCCCCGCGCTGCCGCACACTGTGGGTGGCAAGTCTACGTCTGAGGGGGCAAAATGGCGGGACTTGCAGATCTGAACTTATTTCCCAAGAGACGCATCCCTAAGAAGAACAATGTTTCAGGAAGACAAAATATTCAAATTCAGCCTCATATATCAAGACAGAATTCAACGGCTTTTGGATGTTTTACTTGAAAGAAACGCCAGTTCTGGCATCAATATTTGGTGACGCCATGGAGAAGCATCATGAGAACATATTTATATTTAAACTAAAAAAAATAATAAACGGTAATGGAGATATGTCATTTTGGAAATAAGCTCTTCAATTATTGCGGAAAAAACACTGCCGCTTCACTGAGCGTTGCTGATGTGCTTTGTCGTGTAGCGGTTAGAGGCGGTAAAGATATCTAAAAATATCAAAGAGTTTCGTGGCTAATACATTTAAACCTAACTATACTTTCTATAGATTTGAAAAACGTACACTTCGTTTTATGAATCGAATTGCAGCATTGGAGAAAGCTACGGATTATTGTAATATGGGTCTATTAATAATTTCACAGTTCTATAAGATTACTCTTTTAGGAAATCAGAAAACTCAACTTAAGAATTCTCACACTAGTTTACAATTTAAAATACTTTTTATCATGATTTTTAAAGGCTCCTTGGTTCGAGAAAATATTGTTGACAATTTCGTATTGGTTTTGTAACAGATTTTAATTTTATCTAATTTTTGGAGTTGTCGGCTTAAACGTGACACATTACCATTATACGGGTTACAAATGATGCCTTTTTTTGTTTTTCATCAGAAAGATTCAAACGAAAACTCTGATTTTTTGTGCATCACGTGCTATCAATTTTGGATTGTATGCATTATTAATGGCTTTTGTTTTTATAATGTAGATTTCTTTGTGAAATTCATTTTTTCACATACGCGTCATCAACAGTTTATGTATCCAAGAGTAAAGGCAGAAAGATTGTGTTTTAAGGTGTGGTTGGAAACTGAAGAGAGGACTAAATCAGTTTGGGTGGGTTTTCTAAAAAAAAAAGTTTGAATTTATGTTTATTGTTTTTTCTACACACGATAAAGTCCAAAAAATTAATGGTTTCATTTATTCCCTTTTCAAGTTGATGAAACCAACTGAAAACTTACATTCCTAAAACCAGGAATATATCCGTTTTAATTGCTTGTTGAGTATGATTGGGTACGAAGAAGAGTTCGCACTGAAAGGAAATGGATACTTCTGCAAGAGGTCTGAACTGTTCGACGGAACCTTACGTCCCAGTACACCGGAAAAGGCGTGGGGAGTGAGTATATTTTGGTGAACAGCCAAGGCACGTGGACAAATAGACGATGAATGAAAAGCGCGTATTGACTTAAGTAGAAGTAATTTCGAAGTAGTTTCGCGAGGAAAGCAAGACAAGATAAGCACATCTGTAGTTTAGTGTAAAATGCACTGCAAGATTGCAGGTATCAAGAACGCTCCATGTTAACAGTCGCGTATCGATTCTGGTACCCCGGATGAGGCCGCAAACCCGAATATATTGCAATATGAGGGGAAAATGGCATATATTTTAGAGTTCATAACACAATACAGAGAGAGAGTAACATAACTATAGCACCTCCTGCAATTTTCAAAATAAGAATTCAATTTATACCAGCCTTTAAATACTAGACGTACTAGAAAATTAAAATTACTCAAAAAAAAATTATCATATGCAAATATGTATACCACTGGATTCGTCTTTTTACGCCTGTCATGATAGACTAAAAATGTATAGTTCCATTTAAAAGCACCTCAATATCTCATAAAATACTAGCGATAAAACAGAAACGAATACATACATCAGTCAGCCCTATTCACTCAGGCACTTCTGTGAAAACTGCATCGCAATGACTTCAACCGTTCAAAGATTACAGGAGGTGATAAAGTTACGTGACTCACCTGTATATATCTTAATTTAAATCATTTTCTGCAAGTTTTCCGTTGGAACGGAGGTGACCACCGCCTATTGTTAAAGAACTCTTTCAACTATCATTATTACGCATACCGGATTTGGTGGTATTGTGGCACATTAAGTAGCCTAAATAATATTATAATTGTAATCGACAAAAGAACATTGCTTTCGGGGAGTTGCATAACTGCCGGCGCCGCGACCCGACGCGTGCGACCTGTTCGAAGGAATTTATGGCAGGGTGCAGCTGCAAACGCTGGGGTTCCCCTCCGAAGGCAGACCTTTCCACCCCACCTCCTTGGCAACCGCCTGCCCCCTCGTCAACAAGCTCTCCCTGTCTCTGGCGGAGATTCCCTTCGACATTAACTGTTGATCGGAAAGGATATTTGGGAAAGGGGGGCCGCGAAGATCCTGTACATGTGCTCGCGCCTGTTAGACAGGGAGAGAAATTAGCCCAAACAACGAAAAATGTTGGAGTTTCTTGCTCGTTGGCTTAAACAGAAGTTAAGACGCAGTAGACTTACGCCTTTAGACCAATTGAATCGCTGGAACGCCGTGTAGGGATTATTTTACAAAGCGGGATACAGTTTTGTGGAGGGGAGAGGAGAGGCTTCCCTGGAACGCCGTGCTAAGCGGGAAAGACATTGCATAGAAGGACGCCGTGCTTGGCGAATTAATCTTTCGATTTGTGAAAGTTATTCTGTTGAGTTTGATATTCGCCACGGACATCTGCGCAATAGGGCCAAGTTATGAGAACAGGGCATAACTTGGTGCCAACACTCAAAACTATCAGTAAAATTTTAGAAGGGTTCTAATAATAAAAGTCAAATGACGAAACAGTGCCGGGTTACAGTTTTTCTTCTAAAAGGAGCAGAACTTGTGCAACTTGAAAGAGTGAAAACAAGTTCCACATGTAAACAAGTTACTTCTTTGGATAATGAAATCAATAAGAAGAAGCAAATGTCCTCATCAACTCTTCGTGCGCCTGGCATTAATGTGTGGGATATTAATTAAAAGTCTAAAAGATGTAGAAATTTTATTCTGTGGATGTTAAAAAAATATTGTACTTCATATGAATGACAGCAGATTACAAAATATAACGTTTCTGCAGAGTGAATACAGAGCTGGTTCTTGGCGTCCGCTACTTTACATGAAACTCAATGCGCATATATCAACATTCAGATTTTGTGTCAACGTTCGCGTTTGTATGTACTACTATACACAGAACACTTGCATTACAGACGTGCAGCGCGCTGAAAGTGCAGTGTTATTTGAACTAACTAACTGAAATAAAATGATGCACTGAAGCATTTGTGTAAATACACGAAGAGAACGTGCTTTACAGCAGTCATGATACAAAATGCGAGTTCGAGGTCCTGTGATTTTGAAACCGATATTTTGATTTTGGGGAAATTGTACATAAAGCCAAAACACTTCCGACATTTCCTCAAATAAGGCTGCATTTTTTCCTTTATTTGTTTTCTTGTACAACGAAATTAAGGAGTTTAAAAAGTGCACAGTCCCGTTGTTCGTTAAACACTGTAAGTATCCGAAAATTGTAAAAGTTAACATTTCTTTAAGCGTCTTCCTACAATTCAAATATTGAAGATAGTGGTTTTATTAATGGAATCCAACAGACGATTCTATCAGGAATAGCCTCTCAATGTATAGTGTAACAGTTTGACAATTCTAATAAAAGAAGTATATGAAAGAAATACTACTAGATTTAAATAATCCCCAGAGTATATTCACTTTAATATTTAGCAACCATACTTTTCTATTATTCGTTGGCAATGTTCATTATGATCCTCTTGCAGGAGGATAGTAATGTATGCATTGTTGTGAAGGGTGACCGATCGCAGATTAAAGGGGCGATAACAACAGAAGTCGGAATTCCGTTGGAAATGTTCAAACTTTTCTTCACAAACTTTTTAACATACATTTCGTCTTTCGTAAGTTAGTCCCACAAATGTCTCCTGAAATCTAAGAAAAAAGGTTGATTCTTGCTGGACATCTATTCCGTAATGCCAACAAATTAATATTTTTTTTAGGAATACGGAGATTTGGCACGGCGAAGCATTATAGAAATCGACAGCAATATCGAGATCAATAGCAGGTGAAGTCGAAAAGAGGTTTTGGAAAATCGTTTAGGTCAAAATCGAAAACGCTTCCAACTGCAGCAGTAGAGTGTGTCCCATATTCCCATGTTACCACATACTAATGATGCGTATGGTTAGACACGATCTGTCTTCTAACCATAGATATAGATATGCAAGTATATTATTACATAATTATTATATTATTAAATAAATACAACTAATACCAAATAATATATACACGTATCATTTCTACCAACTTACCGTGGCATAATGGGAATATACAGTCCGCAGCACCCACTGACGCTTGAGTCGGGAACAAATTCGAAGTAACATGACTGAGGGACTGATTAGCATGAGATATAAATCAGCTGCTACATACAGCGGAATAGCGGTATCCGCTACGACTTCGCCTTCGATTTCAAGTTCTATTTCGAGTTGGCGCGTGCGCAACGGCTAAAAAATGCAGTCGACTGCTGCAAACTATGCCGTGCGAAAAGTCCCTACTAGCTGGAGACGACACTTGATGCTACTTGTACGACGAGTGCCTAAACGACAGTCTTGCCAGCGGAAATTCAAATCATCTCCTCGTAAACAAACATTTCCTACGGCCATTTGCGGAGGCAAAGTTATCCGGAGAGTTTTCGTAGCCGCACAGGATCTTGCCCAATAAGAGTTGTTCTAGATCTAGAAGGTCGTGCAATAACAAAGAAGCTGTAAATGGAAATCCTTCGTCGTCTTAGGGCTAGAAAGAAACGTCTCAAAGAATGGGCACAAAACAACTCCTCTCTTTAGCACGTTAATACACCACCACATCAATTTGTTTGGTGACAAAAAACCTTGCCAGAAACATCATTACTGCATTAGAGCACCTGTATATATAGTAGATCACTAGCACTTGACTTGTTTCTGTTTTAAATTTTTAACTCTTGATTAGTGATCCCGGGCCAGCCAACTGCTAGTCATTAGCCCCGTACGTGTATTGCATGTTTTTTTCTCGGGAGGTTGCGATGATATGTTGAGATCCGGCGCCGATCTACCTTCTACTAGAGTTTTTTTTCCACCAGCAGGGCACCGCCCAGACACGACAAACTCTAAGCTCCCGAATCGGTCTCTCGGCGGGTGTGGTAGTGTAGTGCATGTACGTGTAAGCGTGTGTAAGGGGTGAGGATAGGACAAGCCAGAGGAAGGAATGATCGCGCGCGGTCTGTGGCCCGTTTGTTGGGGTACTGCTCCGGCATTTGCTCGGTATTGATCGGTGAAACCACGAAAAATTGCCGGTCAGAGCAGCCGGCCGCTAGGCCTTCTCCTGACAGCGACAGAACTTGATCCTGTTACGTAACTAGTGTCGAAAATGCTGCCACAGACGGGACACAAAGGTAGGACCCCGGTCAGAGGCACTGCAGCGACATCAGTTGACACCCTAAACCACCTCTCACGGTTTGTTTCTTTTTCCACGAGGGAAAACGTATTTGAAAGAGAGAAGATTCGTGAACGCTGAAGGTTACTGCGCATTTGACGAGAGCCGAATCTCTGATATCACGAGATGACTCAGCAATGCTTTCAAACACATTACACGCACGTTACACAGAATTGTGTAACGAGACAGCACGCAATGTTTGTTGTGAGCATGAATTCCGTAGTATTATTAGCAATAATATAACATTACTATTACAAAACACTGTAATATATTTGATTCATAACCGTTCATAAATAATTTGTTCACTGAATTATTCCTCTGAATGCCTTGACACCGTTGCCAACGTTTTGCCATCGTCGGTTTTCTTTCGCGCAAGCTGCAGTTTCAATCAATATAAGGACATTGCGCAAGGGATGGATGAACTCAAGATCGCCACAGTAAGCACGGCGGTGACAGCGAAACGTTGACAACTCTTAGACGACAGCAGAGGCCTCAGACTACGCGCTTCGGCATAGGGTTATTCCGCTTTGTTCACACCTACTTCACTCTCTCGTTGGACAAGGAATATTATGTAGAAAAGAAGTCATTCTGTACACGTCAGAGCTTCATTAAGGTGGAGGACTAAGGTGATGGTGGTGTTTCGCAGGCAATACTAAAATATCACATCTCTAGTTCATTTCCAGATAAAAATCCTTATTCATAATTCAACTACGTAGTGTAAAGAAATGTGTAAAGATTATGTATCTCGCGAGAACGTGTGCTGATTATACTTATCCATCATACTTGAAATACAGATTTTGCCGTTGTTAGGCCATAAATAAGTTTATTTACATTTCGTGAATTTATCTGATAAATTGGGTAATATATATGGATTATTTTAATTATCAACCCACCTACATCCAATTGTCCAATTAAGGACAATCAGCAACATGATTTTGTTGACATTGACATGAGTTTGTTAACATGACATTGTTATGCAGCTAATAGTAGTATATGTAGCAAATGTAGCTTATAGAAATTCCCGAATCCTGCAAATTGGGGAGATAGTCCCTTGTAAAATATTTTAGTATTTCGGTAAGAATGTCCCATTCATTCAACTTCAATAAAGCACATACACTTCGTAATACAGCAACATCATACATTGTCTATTCGCTTCATGAAAACTTTTATTAAGTGAGAGGAGATTTTCTCATAAACGTCTTCAAAGACGTTGAAGTTTTCCCCGCCTCAGAGACAAAGCCCCAGCAGAATCTCTTGTGCATAGAGTAAATTTTAATTGGATCTTGTGTGCTCACTTATGAAGTTCCAAAATCCTTGAATATTCACAGAGTACAGTGACTAAAGCCCTGATTAAATACCTTCTAACAGTATTTTCGTGGCATCTACTTAATTTTAACGTTGAAGACTTACATAATTCTTGTACAATCGAAAACAAGGCCAGAAAATTCTCGACAATTTTAAACAAAAACCTTATTTTAAAATGAAAAGACAATCTTTTCAAAACATATTTGTAAGCACATTTTTCATCACAACTTTTCGAATATTTTTACAAAAATTGAAATCTTTTTTATACAAGGAACTCAAAAACTCGGTAACTACAAAATAAGTCAGATATTTTCAAAACAAATTAAACACCGAAGAGGTTCACGCAAAAATATTGCCAATGCAGCAAGAGCCCGACTCACCAAGCGAGCCCGACTCACCAAGCGAGCCCGACTCACCGAGCGAGCCCGACTCACCGAGCGAGCCCGACTCACCGAGCGAGCCCGACTCACCGAGCGAGCCCGACTCACCGAGCGAGCCCGACTCACCGAGCGAGCCCGACTCACCGAGCGAGCCCGACTCACCAACGAGCCCGACTCACCGAGCGAGCCCGACTCACCGAGCGAGCCCGACTCACCGAGCGAGCCCGACTCACCGGGCGAGCCCGACTCACCGAGCGAGCCCGACTCACCGAGCGAGCCCGACTCACCGAGCGAGCCCGACTCACCGAGCGAGCCCGACTCACCGAGCGAGCCCGACTCACCGGGCGAGCCCGACTCACCGAGCGAGCCCGACTGACCGAGCGAGCCTGAGTGGCCGAGCTAATCTGAGTGTTGCAGCGAGTTTTAGAGGCCGATCTAGACTGAGAGGCGGAGTCTTTGCCAGTATCATGGAGTTTTGAGTCTTCTAGTTATTTCGTTAATTTAATGTTCATTTCTGTATTTATTTTTATTTTTTTGACCTGCTGATATCAAGAGAGAATACGTAAGTAATGGCAGTTTGGGGGAAGACACCAGTCAGGACTAATCTGGTCGATGATATTTTTGAGCAAGTCTCCTTTAATTACTCAGTGTGTATAAGAAATGTCCAGAAGGACTGAGTTCAAAGTTTCAAACAATGTGGAACTATTTACAACACCCTAAAATGCGAGACAGGAAACTCGAAAAAAATATTAAAAAAAAATATGGTAATATCCATGCTGCTCTTTAGTTAGGAAAGATTCGAACTTCACACGTACAAAGAGAACGATGGAAAGGATTCAAGCAAGTCAAATTAAATTTTTCCACAAAACTCAATGGTGCTGACGAGGGGAAATATTTAGAAACAAAAAATTAGGAAATATTTTAAAAAGAGATCCAATAAACACCGGGATGTAAGAATATAGAGGCAAATTTTTCCAACTATTTGAAAGAATGGAAGACAACAGACTTCCAAAAGTAGCTACGTTCCTACGCACCTAAAGGAAGAAAAGACTTGGGAATTGGAGGAGTAGATGGAAGGGGGCGTGAAAACGTACAGGAAGCTATCAAAACCGTGAAATGTAGAAAGAAAAGAAGCAGATTTTCGTTCATTCTACATTACCACTCGTAGTTTGGAATTACAGATCAATTTGGAAGCACTCATGAATCAACCTATATTATTCGGATTTCATTTAAAATGTTATCTTATTAATATTATTCTTAAAGAATTGCATGGCACTGAATACAGCGTTGATACAATAGATTCGCCGCATTTGAACCATTCGAGCAGAATCTCTTTGAAGATTTCCCCTTGAATCAATACATCACGAGTTACTCCCGGGAATCCTTTCGCAAACCGAACCTAATCAGTTCCAGAAACACCTGTCTTGCGGCAGACACTTTTCGAGAGGGTAAAAAAAATTCTCGGCTCGTCCAACGGCTTCCCCGGAGCGGAGATCCAAGCCGAGTTTACCATTCAGTACTCCTCTGTCTTCCGAGCAATCCCCTCCTCCTGCCCTCCTCCCCCCCCGACAGCAGAAGGCTTTGTTTCAGACGGTTTGCAGCGAGGATGAATAATCCCTGTCTGGCGGAAGATGACAAATTGCAGCCTGTTTTATTGCGCGAGTCTCCTTAGTCCGGAGTAGGGCGCTGGCAATATCTGCTCCTGCGTTTGCAGATTACTTTATTCCCGGCGACTAAAAAGCGAACGCGCCTCTGTAATATGTGCTGTCACTTTCGAAAAACAAAAACGCGAGAAAGAGGGTTGCGGGGGAGTTTTTATTTTTCCTCCTGTCAGATTTTTTTCCTTTGTATTACCGCTCGGGAAAAATTTAAGGTTCTACGCGAACCCATAATGCGGACGATACCTGGATTCGGGAAAGTGTCTACGAGGAATCGAATGGAATTGATGCAGGGCAAACATCTAGTAAGATTTGCGCTGCATGCTAATTAAACAAGCCTAAGACGCCTAAATATACCTCTCTAAAAGAACATCAGTACTTGCTGGCTAATTCGCCATTTTTAAATTCAAAATACTGAAACGTAATCAAAAATACTGAAAGTATGGAAGTTAGAAGAGTTGGTCCCGCAACCTCATCATCATTCCTGATGAGTACGGCCGATTCAAAACAGTTCGCACGTTCATTAATTGTTTTAATATAACTCATACACGACAAATTTCACATTATCCATTTCAGGGGGAAACAAATTTCCAGCGAGAAAAGTATTTTCACAGTGTAGGTTTCAAGCTTTGGGAGCACATCTGTAATACTTCCTATCGTTGTAATTCTTAAAAACACTTATAACCACTGCTACCTACCATCAGAAATAATATGGAAAGGCAACATGCTTCCTGTTTGTTCTTTGACTCCTCCTGAATTTAATTCACAGATTTGCTTTGATATTAATCTTCTCTCCGACGTGTCTGGCACATTCTTCTCACCTCATTTCATTACATAAAAACTATTTAAAAGTTAAATATTTTATTTTATTTCATACCAGGTCGCTTGTTTGCTATTTTATTTTACTGTTAGCAAATTGGGGAAGCTGCATTACAATATACATCACCGTAAAACACCCCCGCATTGAAACTGCTTGCTGGAGTTGGCTGGCGATCTCGACCTGGAAGACAACTGTCTGCTCGTGAAGGAGAAGTTGGCGGATGGAAGGTAGAAGTGGAAGAGGACAAGCTTTGAGGACAAGCGAGCCGAGGTAAAGAAGCGTGAGTTCTCTCATTAACGAAAAAGGGGACACCAAATAAAATCTAGAGACGATCATCTTGAAGATTGGTGTGATTAGAAAAATAAACATACGCACATTATTTTCGCGACGAACTGAATTTGATGTAAAACTGCCAAATTACCGCTATTCGCGCTCAATCCTTATAATAAACAAAACTAGCTTGTTCTACATTTGTATATATGCAAGAATTGCGCATTACTGTCATTTATTCTTCACGTTCAATAAATCATCCTAACAAATTAAACCAGCTAAGATGGCTCATGGCATCAAATCATGTCACTGCAATGCCTCTGACCGGGAGGTCCTAGGGGTCGATTCCCAACAGGGGCAGGATTTTTGACACTATAATATCAGTTAGGGCGAATTGAGCTGCTGTCTGGAGAAGAGTTTTAGCGGCCGGCTGCGCGGGTCGGTAGTTTTCCGTGGTTTCTCCTATCAACACCAGGCGAATGCCGGACCAGTATCCTAACAAACGGATCACGGATCGCTCGCGATCTTTCCATTCTCTTCCTTGTTCTTTCCTCCCTAACTTACTGACACACACCTACACTCACATGTACTACATTACCACACATGTCGGGAGACCAGTAGCGGGGTTAGAGCTTGTCCCAGGTGGGAGATACCTGGTAGCGGAAAATCCCCGCAAATGAACGTAGGCCGGCGGCTGATCTCGCTATGTAACAGGAGATCACAGCCAACTCCAGAGACAAAAAGCACAGACTACACTTACGGGACAACAGACCTTTGCACTTGAAGCACCCGCATTCACTAATCAATTTATGTAATAAATTAAAATTTAAAAAAATATAAGATAATTAAATCAGTAATAGATATTATCATAGTGATTCTCGGTAAAAATAGAGCGAATATCAAGTGCTAACAGTATTTCGAAAGAAAAGAAAACAAAATTCCCGTCTCGAATTAAGGAAAAAAATGTACCGCGAAAACAATAACGAAGCCCTCAGCTTTTGGCTGAGATCATTAATCCTTAGACTCTGTTTGGGGTATTTTTCGTCCCCAGGGAGAAATAATGTTTCGCAACATTCTGGAAATGATTCACATAAACTTCTCTTTTTAGTTATGCTGTTAACGTGCAGTTTTGCATAAGTTAATGTTTTAATCTTTTCAGATTTCTAAGTTTATTTCTTGGTTGGAAATAATTTGATTTTATGCGGATGGAGTCAAAAATGCCACATTAGACATCTAAATTTTAAAAAAAATGAAAAACCTGTCCATTTCGGTTTTATAATACTATGTTGCGGTTTCCGAGTGATAATTTGATATATTTGTGTATTATGGTTTGGTAGCACTATTTTAAACATTCTCATGCTGGTAAGAGAGACACCCATGTATAGTAATGAAAATATGCTAGAATGTTTTTCTCCATTAATTGTAATTTAATTTTCTATCTTATTTTGTATTTATTTATAATTTTGTTATACTTTTCTGTATCTTGTAGACTGACGATGACGGCAAAGCCGTCGAAAACCAGCTATCTTAATAAAACTAATATGTTGACGAATATTTCAAAATTCAAATTTTATTGCTTATTTATTTTTTAAAATAGATTTTACTACATGGGAGTTTTTGTTTTTTTTCTCCCTTTCAAAATTCAAAATTTAAGGAGTATATGACTTAGTGTAGGGATCAGAGAATTTTGAAAATGTGCACACAATCCACTTTTCCCCATAGCACGTCATACGCAGTTTTTAACTGTTTTTTTGACGTAAAATAAATAAAATAAATAAAATAAAAAATAAAAATAAATAAAATATGACATCTTTTACTTCTTCTCATAAGAACGTCAACAACACCACATCAGAATTCCCACAACCATATATCTCCCATCAGCAGGGCATCACCCTGGCCGGGACACGCCGTCAGCTTCCAGTCGGTCTCCCGACAAGTATGGTAGTGTAGTGCATGTGAGTGTAAGTCTGTGTAAAAAAACAAGGGAAGAAACGACATACAAGAGAAAGGAAAGATCGCGGGCGCCCGTAGTCCGTTTGTTAGGGTACTGTTTCGACATTCGCTTAGAGTTGATCGGAGAAACCAAGGAAAACAAAACTGATCAGAGCAGCAGTCATCTTGAATTCTCCTCCGGTCAGCGGCTGAATTCGACGTAGCTCTCTAGCTAGAGTCGAAAATTCTACTACCGTCGGGACTCGAACCCTCGGCCAGATGCACTGCGTTAACATCAATTGATGCACTGAACCACCTCATCTCAACCTGAATTTTTGTATACGACGTGGAACATTTATACCAACGTCGGATTCCATCCTATTGCATGATGTCGCCGGGCGTATTTTTCCCTTCTCGTCTGCCGTGGACCAGAATGTCACGCCGGCGGCACTTTGCCCTTCAGCTACGCGAGGCGCAGGTTATCAGCGACCCATGTGGGCGCGCACCAATCCATTGCGCCCACCCGGAACGCCCCAAGCGGACAGTCCGCGCACACACGCGGTCAAACAACTGCGAGCTCGCGCCCTCGTCGCCGACAGTAAAGAGGAGGTGACAGAGGCGAGTGTTACGCCGAAAACCAAAAACATCGATTTCTCGTCGCTGTCCGGGCCGTCGCTTTTCTTTCTCAATGGAGCAATCACGCCGATGGGATGCGTTCTCACGCGCGTGTCGGATCGCACGTGCGCTCACGGACAGCTTCTCTCACACATGTCGTGTTTTTGCGGTTATGCGTGTTTTCGGAGCGCAAGCATCGGCACATTTGGTGTGATTTGGTCGCTGTTCACTGCTGGATGGTCGATCGCGATATGCCACTTTGACGATTAGTCAGCGTCACCAGTTTTAAAACGTGAAAAATATTAATTGGGTATTATGAGTTAATTAAAGAGTAAGTTTGTTACGGGCCGAATGAAAATACTACACAATTCGTGCAGAGATAGATAAACGGGGCTAAATCTACATACAAAAAATAACCATCAAAATACAAGTAGTTTAGTCACCAAATATCCAGCAAAATAATAATACTGTCCGAAGTCTATGGCCCATCTGTAAAGAAGATTGTAATGGCCAAGGTCACGGCTTCGATAAACGAAATCTAGTTCAGCTTCGTCACAAATATCGCCCCCAAAATCTTCAAGCGTTTCTCGAAGTGCCTCACAGGCGTTTCACCCGTTTGGTACTTCCCGAATCGGGCAAACAAAACCGTCCACGGCTACAACTCGGAAGGCGAAAATGACTCCAACGAAATACAAAGAGTTCTGAATTTCTTCAACTTTAGACTTCGTGGTTGCTCGTATTCACAGTACAGACCTCTAGAGGGCACGGACGCTCTCACGAACATGCAAAAGGAGCCCTGTCCCGAACAACGGCGAGCAACGGGTGGACCAGGGAAGAGGATGGACCAAGAAAGAGGGCAACAGGCAATGAAAGCATCTCGCTCCGCTCGAGACTACCAGATGCGATGTAATTAGACGGGCGAATTTGGGCATCTGAGGACTTGCAAACACAAACAAGTAAAACTAGCATGTACCAGAAGCGTTCATTGGCTCTTATGCAAGTCATTATCACTGTCGTCTCCCACTCCCTTCAAATTTAAAGACGATAATTAATCCGTCGAAATAATTAATCTTGAAAAATGTATATATCCCTCGTTTACGTCTATGCACATTTCGGTTCTCACAGAGTTCTCTCTCTCCCATGTGATTCACGAGTCCATATCGGTCTTTGAACCTACAGTTGAAGGGCAGCATGTGAACCCAGCTTACTTCATCTTAAATAATTTCAGAGGCTTAGTTAATTTTGCATATAAAAATGTTGACACTACGACGCTTTATTTCCCTTTGTATTAACATGCCATGAAGTCCTCGCCACTGGGACAATATTGGTAAAAGTAACTAGGCCACTTGAAAAATATATAAACACGATAGTCATCCGTTTCTATTATATAGTCAGACAGTCGTAAGACCGGGCAGAGCCTCTCGGGTGTCTTCAAAATCTATTTTATTTAACACACAAGTAATAGTACATAGAATCTGAAGAATTTATTTTGAGCATTAAAAAATATTGCGAGAAAGACTTATTTGTTTGTAGTACAACTATAACCAATCTATAGGGTGTACCCGTGCTAGAACTCTCGCATGCAGTTACAGAGTATGCATGTCCCCGAGTAGGTGGGTTAGAATCGAGAAGCACCGAACCAACAAAACCATTATAGAATGTCCAAGACCTCATCCTGTATATTACGTTGTGAGGAATGTTTCTTTGAGGATTTTGGTCTAAAAAGTTCAGGATTTAAGGCTCTAGAACGTTTCGTTTCGGAGTTAAATAACCATACAGGATTCAACGCTGCCTGAGTTTTGCGGATTGCATTTGACACTCATATTTAGTTTCCTTTTCCAGAAGATATTACTGATAATTTAGAAGTTAAAGTGAAATGAGTCAAGTCTCCGTGACATTCTCCTTCTTTAGATACTTTATTTTAAAAGAATGTGCTTGAGAGCTGAGAAACTCATCGTCACTACTGAAATAATACCGAAGAGGTTCATTCTAGATTTCGAATGACAATATGCACATGAATAACGGTATGTTACACAACAAAAGTAATGGAATCCTTATTTATAGAATGTGAGCATGTTTTGGAATTTAACTTTATACAATTTACCAAAACGCTTTCGAGATGAAAAAAGTCGACACTGTAATACACAGAAATCGCAGATTGAAATGTGAACGATTTTCATTGATCTGCACTCGTGAAAAGCACATACTCGGGGGGAAAAAAACCTCCTGACAAACCACTCCTTTCACTCTTCGCACCACGTACCACTGCAGATAAAGAGATTTTCTTCTCTTATCAGCGTTCAGCAGGCCCTAGAACCTACGGTTGATCGACGACAACTCTTTTGTTTGCTATTGACACGTAACAAAAGCCATCGGGTCCCTGGTTATTTGCAAGCTCTCCAAATCCCGAACCTCTCCCAGTATTTACGCTTCCACAGGTGTGTTGGTCGTACGCCATCGTGATAGCCTTCCATGTGTAAATAATGTTAATTGAGACAGGGTTCATCCCGTTTATGTGTAAATATTTGACCTTAAATTTAACGAGAACCGCGGTCATTTTTTGCTCCGTATTAACCCAGTGAGTACCCTGGACGTTCGATTATCTGCTATTTACTATCAATCGACCAGCAAATACATCTATTTAGCGCATTAAAATTACAAGGGCTCTGCGCGCTGATTTCTAGCAATTCAATAGTCTCGGAACGAGGCGGTCAACCTGGGCGCCATTGATTAATGAGTTCCTCGGCGCATTACCCGCCATTTACATTTCATTTTCGCTTCCGGTATTCAATTTAGCAAGTAGTATCTATATATGGAGGCATTATTTTAATAGTGGTACAACTATCCTTTGAGAAATTGAGATAACTTAATGTTCTTCCTGTGGATGACAAAGCCCATCACAATAAAGTGAATCACAGGAGATTGCAATGTATTTGTTTGGATAGTGGTACAACTCCAGTGGAACGTGGTTTTCGTCAGCGTTTCATCAACTACAAGTCTCGTGATGAGTGATTTTCGATATATTTATAGCGTCTACAGCGATATGATGATTAAGAGCTTGGTTCAAATTTGGTAATAGAAACTAAAATAATATAATATCCCAAACTTTTTATTTAATACAGAAATTAAACTTAATGGTCTATGTGTTAAAATCATTTCAAAAGTCGATAACAGGAAGGAAGAAAAATGAAAAAAATGCTGCATGTAACTGTCTGAATATTAGATGGATTAGATTGTCGAACAGAAGTCCTTTATAATGAATAAGTACAAGGAAACCTTAAATCAAGGCATTGGTTTCTACACAGTAAATTTCACTACACACAAAAACAACCAGTGAAAGAGGGCAAAATAAGGTTTTCAAAAACTTACATATCCCACTTCTACAATCAGAGCAAACGAAAGTTAATGTAAAGAAAAAGGATATGCTTCATTTGTTTCCACATTCAACATGTCAAACGTTAACTACGCATATTTTACTAATCTGCAGGTAGGAACGGGACGATTTTAAGAAGATTGAAAAAACTGAATGTACCTCAACAGTAACATTAAATTAATATTTAATCTGTTTGAATAAAGCGAAATTGCCATTTCCAACAACTTTTTGCCGACGAAATTGCCATTTCCAAAACAATTTTTTTTCTAAATCCATCCCCTATTTTTTAGAACCATTTACCTTTAGAGCTCAACATCTATGAGTGTCCATGGAGTTGTACTACTATTAAAATAACACCTACAAATTAACTCCAGAATCTTTTTTTTTCAGTTCTCTCATTTTCAATTCTACTTACTTTGTGTGAACGTAGGTGTGCATTTTTAGCCCTCGATATAAATTCTAGTATTAAGGTTGTATATGTCACATATCAGCAATTATTACTTATTGATCCGTTATTAAAAAAATAATGTTGAAAACATAAAATAAATATATTTCTGTGAATATCTTTAAAATATTGAAACGAATTTGCCTTATTTTACGTGGCGAGACTCAGGCCATGAGGCCTGTTCTTCCGTCTGACCACGCAAATTTCGTTACACTCCTTTCACCAATCATGGGAGAAAGAAGTTATTACTTGAGCGACGAAACAGGCCATTTGAATTTAGCTCAGAGGCGTCATTTAGGCTTGAGGATCTTTTACATGCAGTAAATGTACTAACATGGGACAGCCGGCTTTACTTCCCCTCCGAAGGAAGGCGTACGAAGGATTTATTCGCCCTTAAAAATCCACGGCTTCGATCAGGTTTGAACCTGCAAACTTGGGTATAGCAGTCCGATACGCCAACCGCTACACCATCGCCGCCGCTTTTTGTATAATATTATATTATATTATATTATATTATATTATATTATATTATATTATACATTGTCGCCGCTTTTTGTATAATATTATATTATATTATATTATATTATATTATATTATATTATATTATATTATATTATATTATATTATATTATATTATATTATATTATATTATATTATATTATATTATATTATATTATATTATATTATATTATATATATTAAATATGCGCCATTTATAAAGAAAAATACGGGCATTTATTTTTGGAAAAAAACGAGGTGTTTTATCAAACTGTGCTCACTAAACAGGTCGTAGTATCGCTGTTGGAGACGGGAGAGTAATTTACGTAGAGGTTCTCGTTTCGTTATAGCTATTAAGATTATACATTCAGAGTAAGGAACGACGACTTCGCTTAAAGCTGCTAAGAGTATCATGTCTCGCCTCCAGAGACGGCCAAATGCTGCATAACTCGGAATATATGGGTGAATATCCGGATCGGATAGAACCGTCCGCTTGGAGCAGAATTCAACATCCTGTTGGCGACTTGGTTTCCTCCGGTCAACTCGAAACGGATGCAGGGGGCCAGTGTTTCAATACGACATGGAGTGTGTACAATCCATTTTCCCTGTTTTGCGACAAATCATCGCCCAAGGGTAAGCGTTGAATTCGCACTTCCGAGGGACCTTTGTTTTGAACATTTGACGGCAGTTCTGCGGAGCTTGGACATAGCGAGCGTATCGAGGAGACTTGACTGAGTGCGAGTGAGTGCACGCGAAAGTACGAGAGAGAGAGCGCGAGAGTGCAGGGAGAGTGTACGATAAAGTGAGTGAGAAACCGTGAGCGAGAGAGAACAAGGTGTGTACATACATACGTAGTCATGTGTATTTTGGGAGGCACCGTCCCATTTTGAGACACTAAAATAATTAATTCAGTTCGACCGTCCTGAACATCAACAGCAGACTGCACGGCAAATGATAATAGGGAATTGTTCCGCTGTTCTCGTGCTCTATAGTCGGTATAATTAACCGAAATGTAAAAATAATTCAATCCATATCAGTAAATTACAACGCCTTCTGCGCTTCGTGCCCCTGAACTCCATTCCCAAACTCACGCGTGCGCTCGCTGGGCTCAGACGGCCGTGAAGCTTGAGCTTGAGGTGTAGAACGTGGGACTTGCGACGTTGAGCCAGGACGCTAAGAGTGGAGCGTGTTGCGTGGAGCGTGTTGCGTGGAGCGTGTTGCGTGGAGAGAGGGGCGTGGAGACAGGGGGGGGCGTGGAAGAGGGGCGTGGAAGAGGGGCGTGGAAGGGGCGTGGAAGAGGGCGTGGAGAGAGGAGCGTGGAGAGAGGAGCGTGGAGAGGGAGCGTGAAGAGAGGAGCGTGAAGAGAGGAGCGTGGAGAGAGGAGCCTGGAGAGAGGAGCGTGGAAAGGGCGCGGGGGAGGGCGAGGGAGAAAGAGGCGGGAGAGGGCGCCCCGCTTATGGCGAGCCAGCGATATCTATACCCCCGGACGCGTAATGGGAAAGTTCCGTGCTCACGGCGATTAAAGGAGCAGCTGTGTGCGCCCGCTCTTCTGCCCTAAGCGATGGCGCGGGCGGCGTCGGGGGCGTCTGTGGTCGGCGCTCCCCACCCCCTCTCCCTCCCTCGCCCACGCTCTCCGCCAATGCTCCCCGTTGAGCAAGTGCGCGAACATTCAGATGCGAACTTGCGAACTAATTTTAATTCGCCAGCCTGTAGAACACGAGTTATACAGAGCGTTCCGCCATTCGTGAACTCCGCCCACCCCCACCCCAACTCCGTGAACTTTACCGCGGAAATCACCGACGAAAATTGTAATTAATGTTCCCGCAAATGAATCCTGCTCGATACATTGCTTTACATTGTGGAAGACCGTCGTCGTGCAAGGTGGGGAAGGGTATGTGTAACGGGATATTGAAACAACGCGGCGCAGGTGTAAAGATACTTCAGTTTCCAATGATAAAAACAATGTTTGCTCAATGCAGTGTGGACTTCTTCGTTCCGTAATATGCCCATTACAGTAAGCCACACAATAGAACTAAATGAAAGGTGGATCCGGGCAATCTGTAATTAAATGCGTAAAATATAGTTTTCAACAAATGCAGAATAAAGGAAGTGATATGTTCGACGTACGAGTATTCCGGAATTCTTTTGGATATTACTGAAATTAGGCTTTTACTTATATCGTTTTGACATTCATTGTTTTTATGATTAGATTATAAGTGGCAATATTTTTCAGGTTTTTAGGAGCGAAAATCCTTCCAGCGAACTGTTCTATACATTATATTTATAATAATATTAAAATACATTAAAATGCTAAGCTGTTAGTTTTATTGATTGTGAATAAAGAATTTGATGTGATAATCCTCACACTATTGGGTTTAAATTTGAAGGGGGGAAAATTCCGAACGTAAGTTCAAAATATTAAGCAATAGATATGTGTTACAGTTTGTTACTATTAACGCCAATAGCTTATTTTCCCGTCACGTCTATCTGATGTAGCAATTCCCTTCAGGTCCGCTCCGCTGGAGTATGCAAAACTAACTGTGCGCGAAACAAACAGCTATTTCGCCACAGCGCACTGAACACCGGCTGAAAATGCAGATGGGGAGAATTAAAACAATACAGAATATGACTAGATTGTTGTGAATCCTCTGATATATTAGTACAATATTCTTGATGGTCACCAATCCCTCGCCCTTCGGGTTGGATGGATGCATTAGCACGCAAAGCTTGTTTTTAGATCCCCCACAGCATAGGGGCCCATACATTATTTTAAACAAAATTTTCTTAGTTCATAAATACGAATATTATTTTAATATTGATATTTAAAGTTGCAAATGTTTTAGATTATTTCGAATTTATAATGCTAAATTCTCTTCAATGTTTTCAATATTATTATTGTGCCCCGAAGATGTGGATCCTTCGCTCATTTCATAAAAATTTTAAAGAAGGGACAAAGGGTTTTACAAGCTGGTCGCCTACAGCAGCAGCAAAAACGGTGCTGTCGAGTGTGTGTAAAATGGGGTCCCGGAGCGGCAAAAGATTGTCTGTTCTGAGACGGTACACGTAAAAACGGAAGCTTCTATCTTCCTAGAGGGGTGACGTCAGATACATCGTATGCATTACCACACTGAGTATGAGACTTCAGAGACGTATAATCAGGTATGACCAATTGGGGATTAGGATTATCAAATATTTGCATTTTTAGTTATAATCGAAAAAATATCCGCGTTTTTTGTACTTTTCCGGCCTTCCCTGGTATCTAACGAAACCATTTACACTTCAAAATTGGCCAAAAGATGAATTCTTTTTCTTCAATTTATACCTACATTCGAAATTAGTAATATGGAAAGTTTATAAGAAACTGCCCCGGGAACGCTCCTGTCGGACACTGAATTCTTGTAGACCGAGAAAGATTTTGCGGCGTTCCACGACCTATAAAACGAAAGCACTGAGGTTTCTTATACGTCACGAAACGCAGCCTATTATGATTAGTGTTCACAAGATTACATGCAAGTAGAAATTACATGTAAATGTTAAATATGCTATTCAGTAATACATTTTATAAACGACTTTTTTCATATTTTCACGTAGTCTTTATTATCTTTATATTTCGTTATTTTCGTAATTCTACAGTATTGTATTAGCTATAAAACAAACAAAATCATGTGAAGAGAAATATGTATTCATTAAATTGGAGATCGTGCAAAACGTAAAATATTTTGTGTGAAATATTAAACTTTTTTATAAAAAAATTGAATTTCCCAAAAATGAAATTCAGAAGAAACTCACCCAGGAAGATGTAATTTCAGCAACAGTCTCACCACCCAGCAGCAACAAGGATCTGAAATATACGAAAAATATGAATTTTCTACTCAAACTTGGGTCATTTCAAATAAAAGCAAAAATCTTTCGCATTTTTAATAACAAGAATGCACCTAATTCAGATACATATAAACTCGTTTTGTTGAGACAATTAAGTAAAATGAAGTTAATACTAGCGGGTATTAATACTTGTATATAAGGACATTTTTTTTCAACAAAATGAGTCGTAACAGCGAATACAGAAAAAACACCCATCTATATTCCAATATTTTACATTGTAGAACATCTCACAGAATTACTTGTTTTTTTCATGCCGTTCACTCTCGTTTTTTTAACATTACAAACAGGAAGAGAATATTACACATTCCTTTAGTGTTCTTCCAAGCGCAGGCATAGCATCACGTGATGCGTCATCCATACAATTGTTTGAAGTTCATCAGCATTGCTTGTTGAAGACAGTGTTCAAAGGATATAAAATATATGGTTCAAAAGCACATGATTGTCGTGTGTAGATAAATGGTTTGAGTTCAATATCTGGTACTGTATCCAATGGGTCTACAAATAAATGTCGAACCGCAAAGTATTTACACTAGTAAAGGACAGCAATTGCCATTTAAGCAGCCCATTTCACTCCTGTTCCATTTATTCTCAAGATTTTGTTAAATATATTTTCCCCTACCGATATCTGACTCGTCTCGAATAACGTGACCCCTTTCCAGTTAAAGTTTACAACTTCGCGAAGCACGAAGCTTTACATAAAATATCTTCTGTGCGTTTCGAAGGCGATAGTTGTGTAAGTAACAAGTACTGTACCGTAGTTTCCGAGTCAATAACCCTATCTCATTAACAGGGTTATCGCCATGTTTCCTGATCCTTTGAGTAAATGCCGAGATAGTCCCTTTTTTTGTGCAAGATTGCAAGGGAGAAAATGATTTTCTTATCAATTCCAGTAAAAAACGCTCTCTGTTACAATTAAATACCGCGCTACAGAGATCAAGAAACCGAACAGAGATTGGACTTTTCCTTACAGAACGTCACATAGGTTTTAACTGTTTTTGATATTAAATAAATAAATAAATAAAGTAAATAAATAAAATAAATAAATAAATAAATAAATAAATAAATAAATAAATAAATAAATAAATAAATAAATAAATAAATAAATAAATAAATAAATAAAATAAAATAAATAAAATAAATAAAATAAACACTTCACAGTACTCAGCATCTACTGTTCACTGTTCTGTTTCAAAAACCGCCCCCGGAAAGTTAGATGGGGTAGCTCATTGCCCAACAAACTATCTTTAGGTCAGTCTAAACCGCTCCGGAACAGTCTTTCTACGAGGACAGATAGCTGGCTATAGTGGACAGGACATTACCGGCGACGGATCAACACAGGGGCCAGCGCACAAGACTGTTCGTAGGTTGATTGATTTTTTCGTATTTCCGGGCGCGTCAACTGCTTTGGTCATTAGTCCCGTTAGCGTAGTGCATGTTTTTTTGTTTTTTCCGCGGGAGATGGCGATGATCTTTCCGCGCTGGATGGTGAGATCTGTCGCCGACCTACCGTCGGCTAGTGGGGTTTCCCCCTAACTAGGACTCTGCCACCAGCGGGGCACCGCCCCAGCCGGGACAAGCTCTAAACTCCCGACCAGCCTCCCTGAATATGTGGTAGTGTACTGCATGTTAGTGTAAGCGTGTGTCTGTGTGTAAGGGCAGAGGATAGGAGAGGATAGATCGCGCGCGGTCTGTGGCCCGTTTGGAAGGCTACTGCTCCGGCATTCGCCTGGTGTTGATCGGAGAAACCACGGAAAACTACCGATCAGAGTAGCCGGCCGCTAGAATTCTCCAACTGAATTCCACATAGCTGAAAAGCTAGTGTCGAAAATCCTGCCGCCGTCAGGACTCGAACCTAGGACCTCCCGGTCAGAGGCGCTGCAGGGACATCTGTTGATGCACTGAGCGACCGCTCCCGGTACTGTTCGTAGGTCAGCGGATTGTCCTGTCTGACTTGCCGAGTGGGCTTCATGTTTTATGACACTTCACTAGACAGTACATGCCGAGGACAATCGACTATCGTCGTGAAAACGCGCAGAGCAGTACAGATCAGAGTAGTGTGTGGTCGTGTGCGTGTAATCAATATTACTGCGTTTTAATTTCTTTGTAAGTGGTTTCCAACTATTAGCGGAAACATATTCATTTAATGAAAATATTTTATTTCGCACTTGTTAAATTTCTATAATAGTTATCAGAATACTTTTGTGGCAAATTTCAAAGTGATAGAAGAGAACGATATTTCGACTTCAGAATTGGAACGTATTTTTCGGAAGTGAAACCGTTGAAAATAATGAACAAAGCTACTATCTTGCTGACAGTCGGCTAGTTAGCTTTCGTAGTGTAAATTGTGCAGAAGGGTCTGCCGGCCGACTAGCCGTCTTCGTGGTTGATGCGAAACCGTTTAGAAGAGATGTCAACGAGTCTCCCGTGGGACTCGGTGGCGCGGATGGTATAATAAAATCCCCTCCACACAGTTAACGAGCTCGCATCAAGAGATCACAGGTGGCTCAGGACATCAACAGATGTCGCTCCAGAGCCTATGGCCGGCAGGTCCTAGGGTTCCAGTTCGACACTGGCTACGTAGCTTGTCTGAATTCAGCTGCTGGCTAGATGAGAATTGTAGCGGTCGGCTGCTTTGATCGGTAGTTTTCTCCGTGGTTTCTCCGATGAACAGTAGGCGAATGCCAGAACAATACCCTAAATAATGAGCCACGGGCCGCGCGCGATCTTTCCTTTCCCTGCCTTTTCCCATTCACACCGTGTAGACGTATTTACAGCCACTACACTACCACATATGTCGGGAGACCAATCGAGAGCCTAGCGCTTGTCCCGGTGGAGGCGTCCTCCGCTGGAGGGAGATACCTGGATAAGAAAAACCCCGCAAGTCTACGTGTAGGTGAGCGCTGGGCATCGCCTGAATTTGGACACGAAAATTTGTTGTGATAGTTATTTGTATTTATATATTTTATATATTTTTTTCTTACCATTTAGACTGTAGAAAGCCGAAAGACTAAATACGCCTGTAATAAGTATTCGTTTCTCAGATTCCGGGTCAACAACAGTCTCGATCAAGTTTTTCATCTACTTTCCCTGATCTTTTGAGTAATTGCCTGGATGATCCTTTTTTCTGAGAATAAGCGTATCTTCACAATCTGTGATCGTTTTCTTGATCTCTTTAGGGAATGTAAATATTAAAATAATTATTTTCCATTTCATCGCAGTTGTAAATCGATTCCTTAAGGTAAAGCACCGAGGATAATAGCCAAAATCTGTACCCGATTTCTCTCTGAAAATAGTTCGTATTACACGGGAGCTAATATTTTCATATAAATTCTCGACCAAAACGCTCGATGCTCATCGGAATATGTACTATATGGGATGGGACAGACATTCTACAGCTCAGTAATCCGGGCACATATTGCACTTCTGTCATAGTATAGCACAGAGTTTTAAACTATTTTGGCATTAAATGTATAAACCTAGCGGAGGGAACCGTCACTGCAGTACCACCTGCAACACAACACGAGAAACTACAGTATGGTTTAAGATTATTACAACATGGTAGAATAAATATTGTAAACTTTTCGGGAATTGAGAGTAGGGTCGAAAATGATAGCTTTTTGCCAAATAACAAATGATGGGAAATAAAACGAAGTTACAGGTGACTCAATTTTGAGATCGCCACCCTGACTGGTAGTTACATAAATCTGCACTGGTGTTTGGGTAATACAGGAACTATCGACAATGACAATATCAAGAAATCTATTGTTCTGTTCGAACGAGTATTGACAGCGAATGCATCAAATCTCATGGCCACCAAATCGTGACATTTATGTATTCAAAGTTGAACAATGAACAGATATCCCATGTTCTCAATACATGTAAGGGGATAGTTCCATGAAATAGGATGAGTCTACTAATCAGACGTATGATGTCAACATTGGATCAGGTGTTACTTCCGTATTTGAGATTTCCGACATCATCAATCCCTATACATAACAGAGACGTTTGCAATATTTATTCTGAACCTTCGTGTATATAGCGACTATCAGCCCGCAAACGTCGCTCAGCGTCCATCCGATCGAACCGCACTCTCGCGCTGGCCGCTGCGGGCAAAGAGGGGAGGCGGGCGGTGGGGGCGGCAGCGGGAGGGGGAGGGGGAGGGGGAGGACGGAGGACGCGAGTCCCCGCCTGGGAACGCGTCCAAGAGGTTTCTTCCCCGCTGGCGTCCGCTTTGTTTTCTCCGCAAACTCCTCGCTCGCGCCGAGCAAAGACGCCTATGAATTATCCCCCGGTGACGCCGATGACCAGCATCGCACTACCAACTCCCTCGCCTTACCCCTTCCACGAACCGCTGCTGACCTCACTCTCTCTATCTTTCTCTCTCTCTCTCTCTCTTTTCCTCTTTCTTTCTCGACAATCGTGCGCAGTTTTTCTTCCACGCATCTGCTCCGCATGGCAACTTTCATTTCTTGAACTTCTTCTTGCTGGGGACCATTCAACAAATACGCGCACAAATATCTTTCGTTTTTGACCCTCTCTCCTTCGTATAATTTCGTAATAAAATGTTCTACACCCAGATGTGTGCGCGCACACTCTGAACCGCACTGCTTACAATTGACGGGATGACAAAAGTGGTATGCGAGTAGTTAATACGTAGTTAAAAGCCGTGTGAAGAGAAGAATATAATTAAACGTTTAAAATGTGTTTTTGACACACTTTTTGATTCCATTCTATCAAATTTCTTGAAATTCACTTCATGTAGTGTACCTCTACTTTTCAATTATTTTTCTCTCTCCGCATCGTACAATTTCCAAAGTGCCCAATAATGTATAAGTATTTTTTTCAATTACCCTTTATCCTACCGATTTTCTCGTTCCGCTTTATTTCCCTTATCCAATGGCCTCATTTCCGGTCCTCTCCCAGTTTGCATCATTTTGAAATTCAAGATTTTTTTTCCAATTCTCTTTTTGTGATATTTTCCAGAAATTTTCTTCCAGAAATTGAAGAATTTGTTTCCAAAGCGACCTATCTCCATAGAACGTATTTCTTTAGGAATGGAAAATATTTGAATTCATTCCTAGAGTTGAAAATATTGTTCATCGGCGGAAAACACATTTTTTGGACACAATATTTGCCAGCATTGTAGGGAAGCGCCTAAACAATATACTGACACCCAAAACTAGAAAAATTAAAAGGGAGACGTCACTATGGAAAAAGTTCAATTCTATCATCAACTGCACTTCCACTTCCGCTTCCTCGCGGTCATATAAGCCGCTGTGGAAGAGACCAAGGAATTTTCGTCCTTTCTCATTTCGTTGTGTTTGTCTTGTTTCTTTTTTCACGCATTCATATTCTGCCATTTTTTCGTATCTGTTCGTTCCACAGGATGTCTCAGAATAAATAATATCAACTTCTCGGGTATGAGGGAAAATCGAAGATCATAACTTTTTCAATCAAAATGTGGTATCAAATTTCATATAACCAAGCTACACATGTAAATCTGCCCCTGTTTCTTAGACAACTCATGCGCTGGGGTTTGACAAATACACGAAATACTTTTGATTGCGTCAAAACGTGACCCAAACAAGAGACGTGCATGTGCAGTTCCCTAACAATCACGACCAAATGTCACGTGTTATAATTAAGATACTATACATGTTATTTGAAAAAGTCTACATGAGCATCGGCAAAAAGCGATTATGTTTGAACCTTCTTTTTCAAGGTTGTCCAACACGCGCAGCCCGCGGTGCCATATATTGTGGCCCGCGAAAGGTTATTAGTCAAAAGTTAATGTCCCTTGCATCTATGTCCTCACGGAAATCCCCCTCGTTTCAAACGATCCGGGATGCACAGATCAACAGTACGGGGAAGTCAGGTGTGGATTGCTCAAGTAAGGAAAATATGGCCTGCAACCATATTAAAGGTGTTAGTTGTGGACCTGGAACCTTGCAAGTTGGACACCCCTGCTCTATATGTATTAGAAGCTTGTAACATTTATTCTGAGACACACTGTTTTTACGTATTTCCGATTTACATCTCTTTATTTCGCCCCTCGCTTCATTTCTCGTACACACCTTTTCTCAAGCCTTTCTTATCCTTCGCATTTTTTCCGCCTGCACGATTTCCTTTCCCGCTTTGCACTCCTCGGAAATTTTGATTCCCGAAATGCGGTTCGCTTCAACCACTGAGCTCTCTGCTCCTCCATCCTCGCTTTTCCATCCGCCGCAGTCGAAGAGAAAAGGGGCGTGGCTCGGAGCCCACTCATTTGTTCTTTTCTATTTATGGGAGCTTGCGGTATTCCCTCGCAAAGTTTCCTGGCAGTTTAACTTATGTTTAATAATATTTTACTTCTCAGAATCTTTTAAGGCATTTAATTTTATTTTCCCAAACAAGATTTTTGAATGTTTGCTACAAGTTAACTTGCGAATTATTGGTGAATGCTCACGGAAAGAAGGCATTCTGCAATACCCTTCCCATTCCCGGATGTATTTCACATTTTTTCCCAATGAAATATTTCCGAAATCATTATTTTTCAAAGCATATTTTACAGTACATTTCTTTCCCGATCGAATTTTTCCAAATACATATCTTTCAATGTCCACGTCCTGGATTCTATGAAATATGAGCAAGCTCATGGTCTCGATTACTTCTGCTTTGCAACAATGCGTCCTTCCTCGTTTCCGCAATTTCGGAGTAGTTTCTGAGTATTGGAAACTTGTTCATGAACGATCTGTAGGTAAATTTTGTAATAGCATACGCTCTAGCAAGATATATCGTGTTACCTGGTAATTCACCCTAAAAAGTATTTGAAATTATTGGTTACCTTTAGTAGGGTTGTGTCTCTTCACGCTAGAAGATGTACGTATGTATATGTATGAACTATTTATGTATATATGAACGTATTTACGCATATATGTATGTATGTAGTAAGTATGTATTTGGCATTTTGAGTCAATTGTCCGACTTTTCCGGCTCGCTAACGGTGTCCCCATGTAGTAACATGCATGAGCCTAGTTTAATAACTGAGCTTGCAGGGTAAAAGATGTGTGGCTAACAAGACGTATTCCCTTCTCCCGGAACTAGCAAAAAACCCCTACCTGAGCTTTTATCATTCCATAGCTACAGAGACTGATGCGATTTTAAAGAAAAGCTACAACTCTATTTTTGTCCCGTCTGGGAATCGAGCACGGGATCGCCGCACGGGAAGATTCTATGCTGCTCATAAGACACCTTAAGGCTACACGCTAGAATATTATTTAAATAATCACAAGACGTCTAGGCATTGTATTGTGCTCCCTTAAAATTTAGTGATCACCGGTTATCAGCTTTTACACCTCTTACATGCCACGAAAATTACCCACAACGAAACTAATAAAAACAATCAGCTTTTCCGTCCTTGAAACGCGCTTCAGAATAGCCTTTCCAAGATCCATATCAAAAGTCAGAGACCAACAGCGCCGCGAAGTTTTAATTTCTCTTCCCGCCCGCACCGCCGCCGCCGCCGCCGCCCGCAGAAAGCGCCGCACAAAGACACGTCAGTTTAAACGTCGTACAGCGGCACGCGAGCTCGAGGGGGGGGGGATATGCGGCCGGCTGGCGGGCACGCGTGCGCGTGACACACTTCCCCTGAGCGGCGCGGCGCCGTGCTTCGTAGGCTGCTGGGCATTTGCGCGTCAACGGCAAAGCAAGGCGCTAGAATGCTGCTCCAGGCAGCGACAAAACTCGACCTTCCCATCTGACCTGGATCTAGCTACCTGGTCGAAAATCCTGCCACCGTCACATCTCGAAGCTGGGATCTCTCGGTCAGAGGCACTGCAATGTCATCAGTGGATGCCCTGAACCACCTCTCCCTGTCAGCCGCCAAGTGACAATGCCCGACGGGCTCATTTCAAAACTACTTCATTCATCGATATTGCTAAAATATCTCGATTGTTGAATGGCATTAAATCGAAAAGAAAAAAAGAAAAGGAAGATTCAAACAATGAAGAATATTTTTCGATTACCTGGAAGCTACGCAGCAGTGCAACATAAGCACGAGCGCCACTGTAGGCGGGGCGTGCTACTGCCCCTACTAAGAAACCTCGACATCGCTGACAATGAGTTTGACAAACGAGTTCTTTTTCCTTTTGCAAACTTTTCCGGACGTACGAGTTTTCGTAACTGCGATGCAGAGGCGTAAAGTTTGTTGAAAAACGTACGAGGTCTTTAAATTCAGATTCCTCATTTTTTCACCAACAATCGTTATATAATAAGAACTGATGAAAATGGGCCTAACGTGACTTAGAAAGAAAGAAAGAAAGAAAGAAAGAAAGAAAGAAAGAAAGAAAGAAAGAAAAAAAGAAAAAAAAGAAGAGAAAGTATTGTGAAGAACGGTAGAATCCAAGCAAAAAGGTGCATTTGTTCATGAGGGAATATTGCATTGCGTATCGCCTTCAATGTAATAAATAACCTTTCAACCAGACTGTCCACTCTGGTTCTTTCGCCTGTCTGCTGTCTTCTTTCGCATATCCCGTTGTGGACTCCGTATGAGAGGGCCCTTGAAAGTGAACAGAAAGGATGTGTATCTCAAGACTATGGACTAAAAGGGTCGATGGAATGAGCCGTACTGAACTGTCTGGAAGTCTCAATGCCGTGGTGAGATTACGTTAGGAGTGGAAACTATAAATAATTTTATTACGAACTCCACGGTTCTTGACAAAAATTTGAATCACGAAACTGACGATATTTTAGCACTTGTTTTATTTTGCACAAACTTGCACGTTCTTTGAGGGGTTACTGCACTATATTGCACGTTTGAGGTACTGCTGCCTGAAAATTGCAAGATTTGGGATTTTACTGGACGAATTCGCAAGATTAATAGTTTTATTGCATTAAATATATTTTTTATATAGTCAACTTGTTTTAATTTATCTTTTTTTAAAAGTTTCATTTAAGAAAAATATTTTCATGATACTCAGAATTGAGCGTCTGTATCTTTCGTGGTGTTTTCCTGTTTGAAACTACTAGTTGATAGAATTATTTTCAAGAAAATAATTTCTAAGAAAATAATTTGAAAATATGTAATTCTAATTATGTAGCGCAAATATACATTGTAAATTATGCATAATGGAAACAATTAAGAACATTTCTTCTGTAACTTAATTGTTTTTGATATCTGAAAGTAGGTTCGTATTTTTCTTTTTTTTAATTGCTTATTTAAGGTCGCATCAACATCTTAGGTCATTAGCGACCACTATTGCTGTTAACGGTATGGTAACTACGAGGATGAAACGATATGGTGATGATAAGGGGTGAAAGGACGAACACAAATACAACCATGCCCGAGGCGGGACTCGAACCCGCGACCCTTCGGTCCGAGATCACTACGACATTACTGTCTTAGCGATCTCGGCCACCGGGCCGACTTTTTCTATTTTTGTACATACTTTCTTTGCTTTTTATGATAATTTAATTTTGTGTTTGAGTAATATTTAAAATGTCAAATATAATTTGTTTAAACAATTTGTACAAACTTAATTATAGTTATTGAAAGTAATCTCTCGTTCAAAATACACAAATAAGTTGGTAAGTGGATTAACTGGAGTTTTTTTTTTTTTTTGGTTACATAACCGTTTTGAAAAGACTTGATCTATTCATTGCATGTTTTGGCACGTTTTGGTGTTTTTTACTGCACGTTTTAGAGAGTTTTACTGCATGAAAATCCAGTCTTTACTGATAACTATAAATGTAGGCAATCCTTCACTCATCTATAAGGTCGTTCATCAAATGTGTTAGGTAGGATTGTTCATATCTGCCCCCGTATCGACCGTAAGAAAAATTGCACATCGCATCTTATCTCATGTCTTGGTGCAGAATGGGACATTTTACATGCCGTAAGAGAAAATGATGAGGAAAAAGAAGATACGAATGAAAAATTAAAGAGCAAAATAGAAAGTAGGAAATGACGAGGACAAAGTACAACAAAATACAGAGGGAAAAGGAGAAGAAGAAACGACAGAGAAAAATTTGAACCGAAACAGAGGATAAGAAAAAAATAGAAAAAGAAAACGAGAAAATAAAAAAAACAGGAAATAAAAAAAAGAAAAAAAAAAAAAGAAAAGAAAACAAAAAACAAAAAAGAAAACAAAGAAAAAAAAACGAATGCCTTCTGTGTGTCTCAGGCAAATTACCGCCTGAAGAAACGAAACTCCTGTTGCGAAAAGTAAGCAGTTCCCAAGAAGACCATATTTCCTGCTTTTCCTTCGCGTGGCATTTGTTGGAGACAATCTCGCATTCCGCGAACCCCAGATCCAGGAATCCAGTAGATGTCTTCGTCCAGTAAACAGTCCTAGGTCGTTAAATGTAAATGACTCCGGAATAATAAATCGTAGTACTTGCTATTCAGAAAGGGAATTTCGAACACGATGAAATATAAAATTAACGTATTCAAATGTGTTGCAGCAGCATTTAGTAGCTGAGCTTCCAAAGAATATTGTGTACAAGAACGCGTTAGAGTATTATTGCGCAAGAAGCATTTAGTCAACGATGCGACACAGCCAAGAAATTTTATTTTTATTCTGCGTCATTCTACATCATGAGGAAATAAAAAATGCAAAATATGTACATATATGTGTTCCTATTTTTCCAAAACATGAAAGAAAACATACAAAATATGTAAAATAAATATTCATTATTGTTTTTAAAACTGTTCTCTACAAGCATGTTCCGACTATACAACGTCGCCGGGATTTGGAGTGGCTGAAAGGTTCTATCTCTACTGAAGTACTTGTACACTAGACTTTACCCCAAATAAGAATTTTATTCGTAATATAAAATATGTTCATAGTATATATTACAACGTTTACGAGGAGCCGGTGTACAAGTGAATAGTAGTAATATGGATCCCAGGGGAGGTGGTTAAAGGGTATATATTCCACACTCCCAAGTTGAACAACGCGGTAAGACAATTTTCTGTAAACCATTTTTGTTAGTTTTCGATCGAGTAACGAAAAAACAAAAAAGAACTAAACAAAAACATAGCAAAATATATGTTAATCTCATTAATAGACCAAGTAGTTTTCACAAATCCAATTCCAAATAAATGTTTTTACATTATTTCAATTGATTTACCATTGTCAGTCTGTTAGTACCTATCATATTTTTGTTATTTTGACTTAATTTCATAACATGTGCATCTTGGGTTCATACTAATGATTCTGTGGGATAGAATTAATGGGTTGTTTCTGTTTAGTTTCTTTTGGTTTTGCCGATACCTCATTATTCGGTTTACGTTCTTTACCTTTGTCCTCACAATATAAGTTTTTGACCAACTTCCATTTAAATAATCAAGTGTAATATTTTAGTGTTTTTAGAGAGTAATTGTAGGTTATTTCAATACAATTATTATTGTAATTACTGTGTTTACTTCAATTGTATGCATTATTATTATTATTATTATTATTATTAATTGCACAATAGTTTAAAAATGTTTAAAAATTAAAAATAAAAAAAATATAATGAATATTATATAGAATAAGGTTTTGGAAATAAATAAACAGTTGATTGTAATTAATAGAGCTATCTCACGTATAAACAAAAAATTAACAACCAGAAACATATCAACAGAGACATTATGTATTCACATTACAATTGTCTATAGACTCGCACCGGAAGCTAGTGTGTACCTCATCTCAGGCACATCTTACATAATTCTCGGCTCACCGCACAACACTCTACGAGTATCATGTTCATCATGGTGTGTGTTGGTGTGGTGAGGAGGATTGTGCGTCTCTCACTCCCAGAGAGGTGCCAGAAATGGAGGAGCATTCAGCACGTATTAATTGTTTTCATGTTTTGGTTGACAGGGTATGTAACGTTTTTTGTACAAGATATTGTAAATGCAGACAGGATTGTTGTTATATGACACGTGGTTTTTGGTTGTATTATAGTAAATGTGTGTTGTTTTCTTTCCTCATTTTATTCAGCCCTGAGGATGGAAATGTATTTTCCGAAACGTCGACTAACAACTAACTTTTAGTTGATGTTTACTTATGACCAAGCCCCGTTAACCTGCCTTCCAAAATAAGTCCAAACCACGACCGCTTACGCAGTAGAGAGAATGTTATGTAATACTGCTCGAAAACACGGCGCCTTTTGAGGCGAGAAAAATCTTATTACAGGGCCTTGGTAAGGAAAAGTGGATAAATCCCGTTGCTACACTTAAGAAAACAATCTTCTAACAAGTAGTGCAGCCCAAAACCATGTCTTGAGGGTCCTTGATATCGAAAAATCGAATGACGACAAAACGTCCGTCCGTCTCTCCGTCCGTTGGTCTGCCCGTCGCTACGGCCATCTGTCCGTCCTTCCGGGAACAATGTGTGAACATACGCAACTAGCCAATCAACCCTACATACACAGTGCCTTGATTAGTTGCGTATCGAACAACATGCACCAATACCTTAAAGTATTAATACCAATTGGAAGAGGATCTTCCACTTCAATCAATTGCATTCCTCAATGCCTTTCTAACATGGTCCTTTAGACCACTATTGTTTAAGATCAGACGGTCTTATATCTTTACATCATGGTGTAACATAACCTCAGAAATTTACAGGTACCAGGTCTTTGTCTCATTGTTTTTGTTTTATATAATAATATTCATGTAATATGTAATGATTGTAACTGATTGGTTGATGTTGACATTTTAGACACTGAAGAGTGTTTGAAAATTTAGGTCGAAACGTCTGCTACGAATATATTTAAACTGACTGGAATCATCGTTTTTTTGTTGTAATTTTTCTTTGTATCTGAATCTTCCCTTGATTTACGATTACAATGACAATGAAACTAATAGTACTTATACTCTTAGATGTGGATCAAACAGTGATATTGGAGTTATGTTCTGACCAAACACCACAGAGTTAAAGGAAATCTTGGAATATTTATTTAATTAATATCTAAAATCCAAACTATTATGAGATTTTACCAACTCTGTAGAATTGATCAACGCCCTTATCAAAAGACTCATCTGCTTTCGTTTATTTTCACGAAACCTCCGATTCACATATGTTTATTAGGAAATATTCTAAATCTGTTTCGAGTGTTAACCCTAGCACTAATAACTGGGGGTAGATCTGGAGCCCACCGATGATTGTTCCTTTGTAAGTTTCAATTTTTTTAAAGAGGAAAATAATTGATAGTGTTTATGATGTCATTTTTAGAAGTGTTTGCTAGAATTTGAGTTTTTACAAGGCTTTCGACTGTGGAGAAAATGTCGATATTTCGACTTATATTCAGAAATTTTTTCTTGTTGAGTTCCTGAATCGATTTTGGAAATATTGTATTTAATGTCTTAGTATAATGTAGTTACATAAAAAGATAATCTATAAAGATTTGTTGAAAAATTATTTTACACAAATATGCAAAACAAATATTTTGTCATTAATGAAAAATGTGAATGTTGAAGCGAAAATATTTTTTTTCTTTATTGCAAGAAATACTTTTTTGTTCTAATGACAGGAATATTAAATGATGATTCAAATAATTCATTTACAAAAATATCTAATACTTCAATTTAATTAAAATGTAAGCAGCAAATATCGTCCCCCCCCCAGACACCCTTGGACATGCCCTCCTCTACGTTGGCATTGCTAGAGTTAAACAACCAATAAAAGTAAAATATAATAACTCTACTTTTATGGAAGTTTTATTTTGGTTAATTGACACACACCATTCATCCTAAAGTAGCCTGAAATATGAAGTACAATGTGCTGAAACTTGAGGAAATATTGTCAATAAAGAATTACATTGATGATTGCTGTTACTCTCGACTGTTTGTGGGAGGCCCGTTATATATCAGAATTGTTCCAAAACCAAAGTGCCGTTTTCACTTAATATATTAGTTTAGCGCAAGCATTTGTCTCTGAATCAAATCTTCCGGAGAAATTACTAGGCAACCAAGTTGTCTAGACGTCTGATTTAGGGAGCGACTTAAATAACAAGCCGCAACGACGCACTTAAGAGAAGAGGGTGGGGCGATGCGAGAAAGGCTCGGGCTGATGTATGACCTATGTCCTCTCTCCCACAGCCAGTGAATATGTTCCTGAACAACCTTCCCGCTAGCAAACAAACAGCTCGGAATAACGGCACTAATCATGTATGTATCATCCGTTTTAATTTTCCTCTTGGAACACTATTTTCCGCTCGATTATACTCTGTTGTTTCCTCACTTTTTCACTCGCCTCGTGTTACTTTGCATATGTTTACGTTATTGCTGAAAACTGTGCAATACATTTAAATTGCCATTATTTTTAGAAAATCGATCATTTATCCGAGCTTCGAAAGTCAAATACTTAGAAGATTATGAATAACCTGTTTCAACCTATGGTTTTTGTTTTTCGATGCACGTAATGGGAAGAACAAGGAACGCGTGCAATATACTTGTACATGGCATTTCTGCATTTGAATTACGTAAAGATGTAACAACTTTGGTTAACGTCTAAATATAATATAGATAAAACTATCTTCAACCAATAGTTTTAGATACATATTTATTTAATTTGCAGAAATGTAGAAAACCATACAATTAAGAACAATATTCAGTACATCAAAATGAAATTTAAGTTACATTTAATTACATGTATACTAGGTTGTGTTTTGATTTGAATATTGTTCTTAATTTAATGGTTTCTTTAATATGGATTTCGAAAGGCACAATAAGAAATATTTGTGTTATACTGGTCGAAAATAATAGTTTTATCTATATAAATACATATAATGTATGGCACCACTTCTCATATTTCACAGTATACGTTTTCTTCCAAGCCAGAGAATCGATCTATCTGGTGATTAAATTTTACAGTAATACGAATATTTTTATAATTTAAAAAAATTAATTTCAAATTCAAAGCTCGTTTGGTAATCAGAAGTGCTGTTAAGTGGAGTTACGAAATATGAGTAAACACCTAAGAAGAACTGATGCACCTTTAAAAAATATTGAGAGCATTTCTGAAACGAAAAGTATCTACTTTACCAGTGTGTTGAACTTGCAACCAAATTTTTAAAATAATAATTGTTAACGTGTTGTTTAAGCCATCCGTTGTTTTTTCCAATTTTTTCCTGTAATCTACAGTAGTATTAAATTAGTAATGACACTTTAATTTATTAAACTACACATATGCACGGCGAAATTTCATATATTCGTTCCTCTTTAGGAAACCAATGCCATCTTTGTTCATAATTATTTACATTAATAATAGGCGTTTGTTTCAACGAGCATTAATTAAACCCTCCATCTCCATAATCATATGATATAGTATTTTTACAACACATTGCATTTCGTTGTTAATATTCTTCTAAAAGTATTTATTGGTCGTCTTTCTAAGTTTCCTCATAAAATATTTTCAAAATCAATTACAATTTCGTTTACTTCAGAAATTCCATCTATGTGATGTTCTCATTTTAGACAGGCGTTGTTGACATAAACAAAAGGCACAGAAGAAACTATGAATATATCTAGATGCTACATTCAAATTAGTTCGGGCTCGCAAACGTCTTTTCCAGCGAAAACATCAATGGAGATGTGATAACGATATCGATGATTTCTCCAACAACTTACTACCGCACCGGCTCAGTGCAGCCAGACGACAGCGCGGAGTTCTGCTTAAAGCATAGGACGTGGAATACGAGGCCCCGCCACGTGGCAAAAGGCGATCATAAGATCATGGCCCTACGGCGGGGGACGAGGGAGGGGAGAAGAGCAGAGGGGCGTGTGGCGGCGGCGGCGGCGTCAGGCTGCTCTGGGCCAAGCGGCACCGCTCCGCGTACAGCCTGCATTAGCATAACGGCGATTCCGATACGATCAGCGGCGCGCCCCGCCCACGCCCCGCCCCCGCGCCCACCCTCTTCCATGTTCCATCAGGGCTGCGCCGCCCCGCGCTTCCCTGCACCACCCAGCCTCTCGTCACTGCCCGCCCCCGGCCCCGGCCCACCAACCTTCTGTCCCTGCCCGGCCCGTCTCTCGTCACCGCCCGGGGCCCCCCCCGCCCCCACCCCCCCCCCAGCCCCCCCTCCCCCCCCCCCCCCCTCGACCCAAGTTCGCTTCCCCTTGCCTCCCCTCAGTTGCGGCTGATCCCGTCGCTTTCTCGCGCGGAGTCCACACCCTGTCCGTCCCCCGCTTGGCCTTTCTCCTACTTTCATCTCTCACCCGCCTCGCATTGATCAGTTTGCTGCCTCGGCCACATAGCTATCTCCACATAACCACATCAATGTAGTTATGGAACTGCAAATGACTAGGAGGTACACACTTGTCACTAAAACACATCACAGTAGGCAAAAGAGGAGCTTCTACTCGCAATGATGAAGTGGTTACAGTGCGCTCAGATTCTGCAAATGCATAAGGTAGTGGAATCCAATTCCTGGGACATGGGTTTGTCTTCTTCCTTTTTTGGGTGTCCTGTCTCGGTGTACCGGAGCACATCACCTGAGCATCGTATGCTGCTACAGTTGATTTGACGAGAGAGCTCAGTAATATTGTATACAGTTCATGCTGAATCAGGTCAAAGTTCGGGTTTAAAGTAACAAACTTCAGTGAAAGGGGAAAGAAAAGGAAAAGAAGGAAGACTACAAAAGGGGCCATGATTGAGAAGAGGACGAGGAAAAAGATCGACGACAACAAAGAGAAGGAGAAAAAATATGTAGGAGAACAAGGACCAGAACGAGAAGGTTGACGATGTAATGGAGAAGGAAGGATCAGAGGGGGATGAAAAAATACATGATCTCTCTCGTTTTCCCTCTCTCACTCTCTCACTCACTCTCTCTCTGTCTCCCTCCCTCGCTCGCTCTCTCTCCCCCTTTCTCTCCCTAGCACCGTAATTAGGCTACTTCGTCACCCTTCATGCCAGGCCTTCATCTCCGAAAGGGCTGTGCCTGATGATTCTTCCAATATGTAAAGATATCACTTTCGGGATTCATTGAATGTCGTTTACATTCGGACATTTTACCAACAAACTCGTTGGGTCTTTTAGATTTGTAGTACTAGAGATTCCGTATAATCAGATCATATTCGGTATTGAGAGATTTAAGAACGGTAGAGAGATTTCACCAACAAGATATTCTGAAGGTACATAATAAACGAAATAGTAAATTTATAATGTAATCAGAAATTGAAAACCAAAAATTACTAACAAAAAACGTGATTTCGTTAATTTGGCAGAATGTATTTGAAGGAAATATTAAAAAATATAAATAACAGGCGATAAAAGTAATTGATAATTATTTTTTCGATTATTGTTCATACAGAAAAAAATAAACATGCACATAGAGCAAATCCACCACCTTATCCTGCAATAACTGTACCATGAGTACATTTCTGTTTGATAAGATAGTGTGGTGGTTTAGCTCTATGGGCATGTTTATTTTCTTATTAAAATAATAATAATAAAATAATTATTATTATTATTCTATTATTCTATAATAATAATAATAATAATAATAATAATAATAATAATAATTATTATTATTATTATTATTATTATTAATTATTAATATTATTATAACAGAGACTCTGTGAAGGTTAATTTCGAAGTTTCTATTAGAGGATTAGCATAATTGCCCATAGAAAATTTAATTGAAACGCATCAACTTAAAAATGATGACAACAAACAAACAAATTATGAGAAAAACCGCAATTATACTTATACACGTAGTCAGTCGGCAGAGTGATGACGTTTAGAAGTTTGGTAATATCTGTTCCGTGACATCGCAATAGATACTTTCGGAAACACTTTCAGAGTACAATTCATTGGAGATCGATAATCATCGTTAAGTTGCCTTTGACTTTCTGTAAAGGTCGTCTTCTTCCGTGATGATATTTCGGGTATGTTGTATAATCATGTGCAATCTGCAATCCCTCTGTTATTGTCTAAAGTCATCTTTCACAGAGAAAGAGAAGATGAACAGTTTGAAAGCGCTGTCAGCGTATGAAAGCAGTTTTACGATAGCGAGACATTAACAAGCTTCCTACACTCGAAATCCTATCCTTCCGAACCACGTTTGTGAATTTCCCACTTTCATTGAGGGTTATCGCATAGGAGTGAACAGGGAAATAATTCGTTCTTGGTAAAGAAAGGGAGGAAGGGATAAAACTTGCTAAGTTGACTGGAAGAGGAAGTTAAAAAATTCTACGATCTTTCATATAGACATATTTATGGCTGGCAATATGGACCATGTAATGTACTCCTATAAAGGGAAGACTACGGGAGGAAAAAAGGAGACCTTCCAGTTAAGCCTGCGTATTTGCCTGTAGAAATTCCATGGAAATCTTTTTAGGGCTTCGTTCAATAAAGTACGCCCGCCCGTATCAGCCCTGCCTCCAAACCACCGATATAGAACTAGGCCGCCGTCGTTCAAAAACTGAAAAGAAGGCTTCAAGGTTCTTGGCAAAGATGGCGTCTTTGAAGATTTGCGTATCTCGCCGGAAAGGATAAAAATGCTACATGACGAAGCATCGTGCTACGAACACCCGTGATTATTAAGAATGAACAATAGTAATCCTTCACTTTCCAATTGTTACAACTACATAAGATGTAATTTAATATCCGACCTTACAGTGCGGAGTGCATTTTGGTCTTGACGGTTTCAATATTCTCATTACGCAATCAAATTATTCGTTTCATTGAGTTTTATTGGTCACCATTGTTTTTATTCATTTGCTTAATTAATGACAAGACAGATAAAAACTGTGTATGTGTGCGTAGTGTAAGGGTCGAAGACTCGTGTTAAGTTAGATAAATAAAACATTGGGAAATACTTCATAATATTATATTTATATAATTATTTATTTATTAACGAGAGATGCGTTTTTTGATAAACCGAATTAAACAGAAATACCATAAGGTATGAGCGATTAGAAATTCGTGGGTTTATGGCACGTACATTGATTTATAAATAATTAGATGTATAACTAATACATTTTCACACTTCGGTTCGCCTTTTCACTTGATGGAACTACACAAACAACTTGTAATTTACACAATACGCTCACCTGCATTCAACTCCAATTCACAATAACAATCTTTTTTCTTAAACAACTTAAATAGTAGTTTATGCAATTAGTTTATAATGTTAAGCTTTATTGCATGAGTACATGTTTTGAAAACGAGCGACGTTAGGAGCGAGTTTTCAAATTGGTACGAATGCAATAAAGCAACATTATAAACGAGTTGCATACGCTATTTTTTTGTATAACAGCATTATAAATTTACAAGAGAATCAAACTTAATTTCGCGAAACAACTTTGTTCTGACGTCTCGGGTGCTTGACATCCAACGCCCTCTGGAAATCAAATTCAAGATGGCAGTGTTGACATCCGTGCGAGAAAACGGTGGTCGGCTGTTCCGTTTTCTTCTACCTCCCCACGATTCTCTCGCTACTATTGGCTGAATGTGTGATGACGTCATGTCGCGTTTAATAATGGCGATGACGTCATCATTTGTGCTGTAAAAGGCCCTTTTATGAACGATTTCTTGCAACAGAAAACCTCGTTTATAATGCTGGTATACAAAAAACTTATTAATACAATCAACATTCACATACCCACGCATTCCGTACCCAACAATATCAGCTTTTTTTTGCTTTCTATTTCGAAAAAAATTTTCGCCCCTTTCACGCAGTCCATTTCAGTGTTGAAGACGATTTTGTAAGATAAGTAAAACAACTTCAAAAATTCGTAATGAAACAAATAAAAAGAATAGTAATACAACCTGGAATACGTTAAAAATAAAAGGATTGCAAGAAAAGTAATACGAATTATGAAATATTTTGTATGTTCTTACGTAAATTTAAAGCATATAGCTACTAAATGTTAATTGTATGCTGCCTCACAAATGCATGAACAGAATTTTTAGCTTCGTGTCTTCGTGTTTGAGCTGATAGCTCAAACTAGCGGCCCTGAAGACTTTTTGGGCTCATGGGCTCTTTAGAAGACTCATGGGAAATTTAAATTGCATAGGAAAAGAAAATCAAAATTAGAAAAATTAATTAATTCAACGTCCAACGTTTAAAGCCCGTCTTTAAAATCCCTCTTTAAAGCCCGTCTTTAAGCCCGTCTTTAAGCCCGTCTCTAAGCCCGTCTCTAAGCCCGTCTCTAAGCCCGTCTCTAAGCCCGTCTCTAAGCCCGTCTCTAAGCCTGTCTCTAAGTCCGTCTCTAAGCCCGTCTCTAAGCCCGTCTCTAAGCCCGTCTCAAAGTCCGTCTTTAAGTCCGTCTTTACGTCCGTCTTTAAGCCCGTCGTTAAGCCCGTCTTTAAGTCCGTCTTTAAGTCCGTCTTTAAAGTCCGTCTTTAAGTCCGTCCTTAAGTCCGTCTTTAAGTCCGTCTTTAAGTCCGTCCTTAAGTCCGTCCTTAAGTCCGTCTTTAAGTCTGCTTTAGTCGCTTTTAAGGTCTCGCTTTAAGTCGCTTTAAGTCTGTCTTTAAGTCCGTCTTTAAGTCTGCTCTTTAAGTCCTCTTAAGTCGCTTCTTGAGTCTGTCTTAAGTCTGTCTTTAAGTCTTGTCCGTCTTAAGTCGTTCTTTAGTCTCGTCTTAAGTCCGTCTTTAAGTCTCTTAAGTCTCTTAAGTCCGCTTAGTCTCTTAAGTCCTGTGTCTCTTAAGTCTGTCTTAAGTCGTCTTAAGTCTGTCTTAAGTCTGTCTCTTAAGTCTGTCTCTTAAGTCGTCTCTAAGTCTGTCTCTAAGTCTGTCCTAAGTCCTAAGTCCTGTCGTCCTAAGTCTCGTCTCTAAGTCTGTCCTAAGTCTGTCTCTAAGTCGTCTCTAAGTCTGTCCTAAGTCGTCTCTAAGTCTGTCTCTAAGTCTGTCTCTAAGTCTGTTCTGTGTCTAAGTCTCAGTCTCCTAAGTCCTGTCGCCTAAGTCTGTCCTAAGTCTGTCCTAAGTCGTCTTAAGTCTGCCTAAGTCTGTCTCTAAGTCTGTCTCTTAAGTCTGTCTCTAAGTCTGTCCTAAGTCTGTTCTGTAATCGTCTGTACAGTCTGTCTGTAAAGTCCGTCTGTAAAGTCCGTCTGTAATGTCCGTCTGTAAAGTCCGTCTGTACAGTCCGTCTGTACAGTCCGTCTGTAAAGTCCGTCTGTAAGTCCGTCTGTAATTCCGTCTGTACATTCCGTCTGTACAGTCCGTCTGTAAAGTCCGTCTGTAAAGTCCGTCTGTAAAGTTTTTAACCGTTCGGTTTTAAGTCCGTTCGGTTTTAAGTCCGTTCGGTTTTAAGTCCGTTCGGTTTTAAGTCCGTTCGGTTTTAAGTCCGTTCGGTTTTAAGTCCGTTCGGTTTTAAGTCCGTTCGGTTTTAAGTCCGCGTTTTGCCCCATGATTTGGCTTATTTGCGCGGTCGAGTTCGCACAGGCAACTCAATCTTGCCGAGTTTAATCCATCCTGCGCCCGATGTAAGCGATTGCTTCCGGTCTGGCACAGCTCGCCGCGAACCCAGTTTTTGTCTGTCGGGTCAACATTCATCAGATCGCAACGCGATCGTTGCTCCACAAAGCAGCTTCTACGGACAGAACCGGGCGCGCGCCGCTGCTGCAACCGGGCAAGCGCAACAGACGAGCGGGCGCGCGGGCCTGACGGCCTGAAATCGGCAAAAACAATTTCGTGTCCGACTGATTTTTATCCGATTGCACGGCATCCAAAATGCTTATTGAGTGGGCTGCGTTTTCGCGCATGCCAACTGCAGACCCGTGCAGTCCTGAGGTGTGCAATGAAAGCGATTGGACAGCCGGGTCGCGGTACCGACAAGCGAGTACAGTGATGGATAGATTTGCACACCGATATCCATGTGTTTAAATGTATAAATACATATATCATAGCCTGAAATTATTATTATTATTATTATTATTATTATTATTATTATTATTAGCGTATAGGCCATTTCTGACTGCGCTACACGTTATCTTTTTGAGGCCCTGTCATACTCTATCCTTCAGATAGATTAACGTATGTCTTTATGGGGATCAGTTTTTCGGCTGCATCCCTTGAAAATACAAGGTAATGAAGCCTTGAATTATTGAATTATGAGGTGATAGGTTGACGATAAGGGGTGAAGGGACAATCACAAATACAACCATGCCTAAGGAGGACTGGAACCTGTAGACTTCTTGGTGCAGATGACGGCTGGTGCAACTGCCTGCGCCACGGGGCCGTTCTTTATTCTTATTGTTGTCATTATTAATATTATTAATATTAATAATATTAATAATAATAATAATAATAATAATAATAATAATAATAATAATAATAATAATATATTTCTTAATTTTCTCTTTTTGGGATCCATGCCTCTCTCCACGGGAACCGTCACGAGACATTCTTTCATGGAGAGACGGGCAGGTAGCTTGGCTATAACTCCAAGTTAAATACGGAGCCTTTCTATTCTTTTCATGACGAACGTGAGGAATTCTTGTGTTATGCTTCACTCTTTACTTGATTTGAGCGTAACTTCCACCGTGTTTGATAGGGAGATAGACACACCCCAGGCTTCCGTTACGTTTTCGTCTCTGAGTATCTCCGGCCACGCATTGCATGGTATGCATGGCATAATAGTCTTCGTACCCACAAAATCCACATTTGGGGTCTACTACACTTTAAAATCTCAACAGATAAGATTTAAAGCGGCCGTGTCCCGAAAGCACTCGAGGCAGGTAGTAACTTACTTCCCCATGGTTTCTGCTTGTAACCGCTCATATGTCGGTTCCATTGATTTTTGAGAAGCACCTGAGAACCTCAAGACACGACAAGATGCTATTATAGTGTTACCGCATTGGAAGAGATCACGCCAGCAGTAAATGGAATCCCTTGTGGGAATTTATTACAGTTTCTGAACGCACTCGCGTAGAATGGAACGACATTCAATCAAAAATCACTCTTGAAAATAGCACTAGCGCAAAGCACCGCTACGAAAAGCTCTCTCTTTTGGTGCCGACCGCCGATCTGGACACACCGGAATGGTTCGTGTTGGACGGAGAAGAGAATTCGTCGTATTTCGATGATAAGAAGCTTGCAGAAAGTAATTCGTCTCATGATAAAATAATGATACCATGTATGAGAGAATAGAGAATTTTAAATCACTAATATTCCGATAAATTGACGTGAACGCATTACGTAGAAATATAGTATTTTTCTATCAACGAGGAAATAATATATCTGAACGTTCAAGAACGTATACTGAAGTAGAAAGCATGTGCTATAGGAAATGTTTCTTTCTATTTCCATCTTTTTTTGTCTTTCATCTTGGCTTTCCACGTAAGAAATTCATTACGCGGAGATATTGCAGTCATATTGTATAAAATTCCAAGGATTGTGGTAGCGATTCACCAGAGGACGTGTGCGCCGAAGCAAGAGGTTGCCACGACCTTGAAAGAATCTGGGTCGCCGTCGCCGCGCCAAGCTGTGGAAATATTTCTTCGAGACGACGTGTCGTGAGTCAGAAAACTTCACTAGAAATTCTCAAAAAAATAACGTTAAAGAAGCGAGAATTATTCTACAGAATTATTCTACATTGTATTAAAAGCATTTAAACGTAATCTTTTACAATATTGCAGTCGTAAAAGGAAGCCAGATAGCCAATTCCTGTAAAGAATTGTAAAAACCTATTTTATTTTTCATTTTTCTATTATCGATAATATTTGTTCTTTTAGTGTGTGTTTTCAATTAATTGTTTAATCGTTTTTCAAATTGTTCAAGACCAATAATTAGTAAAACAGTTATTAATAATCGCGCGTTCATTGCATAATGACATTTTCTTTCTTTGCTGGCTAAATTGAATAAAGTAATAATCTATGTGAAAGTAAAACGTTTTGTATATCCTTTAAAATTTTTTCTTTCCTTTCTTGTGTACAGGTATTTTATTGTATTTTTGTGAAGTGGGGGAAAATTTTTTTTTATTTTGAGTGTTAGGAATGACGTAATTGCTAAAGGTAGAGCAAGTGATAGAAATTTTCAATGCAATGTGTAAATGATAGATAAAATTGTATTCAAATATTTAACAATATATCAAGAACTCTGTTCATAGTTAAAAGATTAACTTGCCTACGTTTCTTTTATTACAAAAGCAGGTTAAAAGACGAACCCACTCCTGTAGGGTAGTTAGAACGCATAAAACTATTCCTAATTTTTGGTGTGACATTGTCATAGCACGTCGCAGATGAAGTAATAGCACTAGGTTACTTGAGTGACCCGCTGTAGGTTTTTAGTGAATATAGTGAAAAGGTAGAGCGGTCACATGCTGAACCACGGTTCGATAGTGGTATCATCACGTACGTCCACCTTCCTTTGGTGTCCCTGTCCCACCTAGCTTGCCATTCTTACAGGAGAACGGTCCATGACCTCTTCTTGATGTCATCTTTCGCCCCTCACAGAGGTTCGTCTCGAACGGGATCAGATAGCTTCATGGGGTTAGATCGCTTTCTGTTCTTCCGCCAACAAGTCCATGGGAGGTACATTGTCCAGTACCCCTACAGCGCTGTCAGAGACAGTGCGGTAGGCTGACACTATTCTCAGCGCCAACCTCCTTTGTACTTGCGTGACTTCTATCTCACGCAGGCTTTACCGAGTTTGTCAGCCCACACTGGGGCCACATATAGCAGTTGGGAATGAACTGCACAAGAGCTACTCTTCGCTTCTTTCGGACCTCCCACATGAGGCATTGATTTGGAGAGGTCGGAGCATCTCTTCGCTGCCTTGTCCACATTCTTGTTAATGTGTGGCCCAAAGCTGAGTCTGTGGTCGATTGCGTCTGCCAAATAGGTTATTTGGCGTCTCCAGTTGATGTTCACGTCGCCCAGTCAAATATTTGGGGAACGGAATGCTCTCAGGTCCGTAATTAACACTGCTTCGGTTTTTTCCACAGTCATAAATAGGAGTCTATCAAGCCACCTTTTTACCCTAAGAAGGGTTTCGTTCACTTTTATCTTCAGCACGTTGATATCATTGCTATGGCAGATAGTTAGGGTATCATCTGTGCAGCGTATAAGCTGGGTTTCTGATGGGGTGTTGATTTGAAATAGACTGTAGTACATGACATTCCATAACAGTGGATCCAGTGGGAAACCAGGGAAACAGCAACTTCGTCTTCGATTGACTAATATCTATAAATGAGGTCACTAAAGAAAGAGAATTTCGTGGACGTGAGGAATTGTATTTTGACTTTAAAAATGTGAAGGATTTGTTTTTAAAAAAACATCTAAATATTAATGTCCAATGCAACCCGTAACACTCGTCAGCATAGTCAAAATCTATATAATTAAATAACACCTAAACGAAGCATGCCCAATGCCTCAAAGTAAGATTCCTTGCACCATAATCAACAGGATAATAGATTCGTACAGATTCTTTTACATTTTTGCTACTCCGGCGCTTATCGAGAAAATCCAATACCATCTATATGACAGTCCTCGCCGCTGGAGACCGTGTTTGTGACGTCACGATTAGAAGGCTTAAATTCCTCCATCTAAGACGTATGCTTTATGGGTAGACTGTGGTTTGTACCTACTGATGAGGTTTATTTGCATAATCATTCTCGTTTCTGCACAGCACTTTCTTTTACAAAAGCTCCAGAATTTTGTGCTCACGGAGAGCCAAATCTCTGCATATAGTTAAACACTGTCGAAGAAAGAAGAAAAATAGTTTGGGGATATAAACGAAATTCGCAAATGTGTAAATTGTCAGAATTGGGGTGCAAATTACAATTGTTCTGTATTGTGTGCTGCCCTGAGATCTTAACCAATTTTCGGCCATCAGAATCTCAGCCCGTCAGCAGGTCGTCACAAGTGCGGTGCACTCGCACATCGAGAATAAACAATGTGGCGGCGAATCAGTGTTATATGCGCTTTTCATGAAAATTAAACATTTCATGAAAAAGCAAATCTTACATAAGAAGAGGGATAAGAACATCATATAAAACCAGTGGCGGCAGAAGGGTAGTGCCAGTATGCCATGGGAATACATACAAAATAGAAGGCAAAGAAATTTTCCACACAAAATGTGTATAAAATATAGTTTCATCAAAATATTTTCTTTATATTAATTCATATTTAGCGTTTAGTCCTTTGATCAATACACTCTTCAAACGCCCAGGGCTCAATGTTATATGGCGGTCACTTGCTCAAACGCTGAGCCACCTTCGGATTCGCACCGTCTGGGCCCATTTAATGATGTTTATAGAACGCTGAGTAGGTTTGTATGCGTCTCTTTGCCAAAATCGAACTGGCACAGTAGTTCTCGTTGTGTTCTATACTGATGGCACTATTTTCACTGAGTAGACTATTTCCCTCCCTCACGATGACCCAATTAACGATGGAAGGTGCACCCGAGAGGGTATTTATTGTTGTATAGAGTCTACTGTCTTTACTAATCATAGTCATAAACATTCACATAATCAGGATCTCAAAGCCCTGGTATTTCGTCTTTCCTTTTTTTTCATACATAGAGAGGAGTACGCCGCGGTTTTCATTCTTCTTCGTACGAAATTCTCAAAATTGTAAGGCCTCTCCTCTTCTTCCTGTACCCTTCTAGAGCGAAGTCAGGAAGCCCTGAGCTCTTGATATTAGTGTGGACGCTAAAGTTTTCAGGCTGAGTATATTTATTTGTTCTCATTCTTTTTAGTTTGTTTAGAGTTTAATCTTCATTATAAATTAATAACATTGTCACTGTAAAATTAAATCTTGTTGCCCACGAATTTTATTTTAGAGACTACTAATACAGTTTTAAAACATCGCATATAGATGGTTTCTGATTAATGTTTTAATTTTTAACATCGATAATTGGTAACATCGATGTCGCATCACTAACTGGCACCATCAATATTATTCAGTACCGACCGCCACTGTGTAAAACTGTGTAACCGACCGCCACTGTGTAAAAGGTTTGCTTTATTTAATTCCTAAACACCATAACATATCCCATGATGTCCACCTCCACTTTCAAAAACACAAACTATGATTAAGAAAATCATAAGGCAGGCTAAACTCTCTTTGTAATATAGTAAAACATTCGACATCAATGTAAATTCCTTGAAAATTTTGTATTACATAATTAGAAGAGAACACTGGAATCAGTGACCTGTCTCTTTAACCTTTATTTGTCAAAAATTGCTGTAGATCTCACGAAGGATCTAACCCCCCAAAAACAAAAATTAAAAACAGACGTTTACTCAAAAATTTTTGACACAATGTGAGGTTTTGATTCTTCTTCGTACGAAATTTTCAAAATTGCCTGAACTAAAATATAAATATTCGCCCGGTATTAATTAATTTACGTATTATTTTAAAGGCCAGTGCGTACACCAATTGACTCGCATATACAAGGCACCCTTATATACCGGGAAAATTCTTGATAATCTCGAACTAGCTAGGATGAAGAATTCAAACTTATAGGCCCATTTCTCTTTTGTCATTTTCTCAAAGACATTAGGGAGAAATTTTCTACGCACCCCTGGAAACCTTTCTTGGTAAATACGAATCGTTTTCAGATTGTCAACATGGATTTAGGAAATCGAAATTGACGAAAACAGCCATGTATTCTTTCTTAATGATATCATTGATCAAAATAAAACACCCATAGGAATATTTGTAGATCTTTCAAACGCGTTTGACGTCATTGATCATAACGTTTTAGTTTCAAAATTACGTTCGTATAAAATTCATGGTATTTCTCTAGATCTGTTATGTTCGCAACTTAACACGTCCAACTCGGAGAGTATAAATACCGTTCTGGAATGAAGTAAGATTTACTCACCTTTCATTCCAATTCAATTATTCATTACCAATTGGGCATAATGTCCCACAGGATTCCAATTTAGGCCCTAATCTCTGGCCACTACGCGTTACGATATTACCTAGAGGATTTGAAACGGAAGAAAAGTTCTCTGTGCAGATGATGCGAATATTCTTGGCAATAAATAAAGTAAATAGTACAATATCAGTTTTAAATTTCAAATAAACAATTATACCCTCATTGACTGACGTTCAAGAAACAAATATTTTGAGTCTATCAATTCAGTCAAACCTCAATAAGAAATATCAATAAAAATTAACACAAAATTAATATCATTATCCTACGCGTTATAAATTCTTTTAAACTCGGTCAGCCTTCATACTGCTTGTGTATAATTCACGTATGCTTATTTCAGCCTGAAACTCTGCATAATATCCCGCAAACAAATTCTATAGTTCCCAGTTTTCTATATAGCAGAAATGAATTGTAGTAATAATAAGCAATACTATCCACGTCATTCTTGTAAGCCTCACTTTATTAAGCTAGGAGTTCTACCATTGCCAATTCATTTACCAATCAGTGGAGTTTGCCAAAAATAAATTTCTCCTCATCGCGTCATAAATGCATTGCAAAAGCTCTCAGCTAGTACGATCAATCGTGGTATAACATAACACTTGTTTGGCATAACGGTGATACTACTATTACGTGCATGAATTCTTCGAGTTTACAAAACCTGTGTTGACACAATCGTCTGTTTCAAACAAGGTCGCAAAAAACCAGTAAAGAGATTATCACGCGTCAAAGAAATAATTCAACACTTACATTTTAATTATACTTATTTCATGTATTTATAAACATAATGTATAACATTTGGTCACACATTATAACGCTGGGGTCCGGTATCGTGTTTCAACGCAACTGTCCATCTGAAAATTATTACTTCTATTCTAATTCTGTATTTCGCACTAGCTTTTATTCCACCCGGTGGAAGAAACGCCAGCAACAGAGTCAGTCCGACAAAGATAACATTTTCACAAGTTTTTAATTCGGTCGCGAACTGTTTCATGAATCTGGCCGGGCGTAAAACAACGACTCTTTCTCCTCCTCCGCTCTGTCCCCCCAGCTCTCACTCGACGAGTTGGAAAGACAAAAGTGAACTCCGGGGGTTGTCGTCAAACACTCTGGCAGCTGTCGCCGCGCCTTCCCGCCCCCTGCGGCCGCCTCGACCCCGCTCGGGGCCCTGCTGTTGCTGCTGCTCGACTGCCGGTCCCCCCCCCACACGCTCGGGCCACGCCCCCTCCTCCGCCAGCCCCGCGCTGGTGCCGCCCTAGTGCTCCAGTGGCGCTCGGCTGGCCTAGGGGGCTCAGCAGCGCAGCCTCACTTTGAGCCTTTGTCGCGAGCGAAACATTCCCGGCAGGCTGCTTTGAGCAGCAGCAGCAGCAGCACCCTTTCCCCCGCCTCTTCCCCTTCCCCACTCCACCGACCCCGCCTCCTCGCATCGGCTGCTGCGCTGCCCGATCTCGTCGGCGTAAACAGTCCGTCCCCACAGCGACGCCCTCGGCACCCCCCCCCCCTCTTCCCCTCTCCTCCTTCCGGTTGCCCTCCCCTCCACCCGTTCTCTTCCTCCCCCGCCAGACGATGCTCCTCCGCCCCCGCCTCTTCCTCCACCCCCCCCCCCCCCCGCCCCGCCCCCGCCCGCTAGTCGATCCTTCCCTGGTCGCGTCGCGCCCCTCCCGTCCCCCCCCCCCGGCCCCGCTGTGTTTGTATGTGCGCGGGCGCGCGCGAGCCAGCGTATGTAACCAGTGTATTCCCTCTTAAAGCCATATGTTACATCACAGGAATCGTCAGGCTCGGACCGGAAATTAGAACTTCAAAGGTCCGCTAAGCTAATCAGCGATACATAGCGGAGGAAGGGGACGGGATCCATCGGAATGCTTCTTAAATAAAATATCTGGCAAAATGGGCGCCGCGCCGCGTCGTTTTTGTGGAAAGAGATGGAGTAGTGGTAGGGAAGGGGAGGGGGCGAAAGCGGCTTCATGGAATTTGGTCGACGCAAAGCGACGCCGCGGGCGAGCGTCCCCTGTCGCTTGCCTTCATGCCCCGCCTCTCAAAACCCCGCTTCCCATTGCCCCCCATCCCAATGCCTCGCCGCCCATTGCCCCACATCCCAATGCCTCGCCTCCCATTGCCCCACATCCCAATGCACCGCCTCCCAATACCCCGCATCCCATTGCTCCAACTCCCAATGCCTCGCCTCCCATTGCCCCACCTCCCATTGCTCCACTTCCCAATGCCCCACCTCCCAAAACCCCGCATCCTATTGCCCCACATCCCAATGCACCACCTCCCAATGCCCCGCATCCCATTGCCCCACCTCCCAATGTCTCGCCTCCCATTGCCCCACATCCCAACGCACCGCCTCCCAAAGCTCCGACTTTCATTGCCCCACAGCCCAATGCCTCGCCTCCCATTGCCCCACATCCCAATGCCCCGCCTCCCAATACCCCGCCTCCCATTGCCCCACCTCCCAATGCCCCCATGACCCGCCCGCCTCCAAACTACGCCCACGCTACGCCCCAACCTACAGCTCCCACGCTCCGGCACCCCACGCTACGGCTCCCCACGCTATACCATCACCCTATGCCCCCTCTCTGTCCAGCCCGTGCCCCCGCACCCCGCCCATGGACCCTCCCCCTCCTTCGCCCTGGCTCTCCGGGCCGAGGTGAATACAGAATTCGACCGTATTTAATCACCGGAGCGGGCGCTGCCGGCGGCAGCCAATTCGGAATTCGAACAATAGAGCGCGACCTGCAATCTCGGATTAAGGTTATGATGTGCTACAAAGGGCCTGGAACTGTACCTCCCTGTTCACGGGATCTTCGCGTCCGGTCGAAAACACGGTATACAAAGCATCTCGTCCAATCGGCGAAATTAACCAAGTAGTCGCACCCAATTTTGTAGCGTAAGAAAGTGATCACGCGGCATGCTGTGAACATCACTCGACAAACTAATTTTAATAGGAGTATATTATGAGCCAACACCTGATTTTGTTATATTACAGTATTAATTGCCTGATATGCGGTGTTTCTGGATTCACCCAAGCATTGTTGTTAAGAATGGTTAGAAATGATTTTAGCACTTTTGTAACAAAAAATGATATATCACATTGAAAAGCAATTAATGAGGATGAAATATCTCCACATCCTTTTGTTTAAAACACACGATATTGCCTCTCCTTTCTATAATTAGAAAGGAACTAGTCGTTCACAAATCCACCGCAGGAGTGGCGTCGCGCTTGAGATTTTCGTCTGAAATTTAAATTGATTAGCGCATTGACGTGGTTAAATTCACGGATGCCTTGATGTAGAAGGTCCAAATGGACCATCTGCTTGCGACTTTCAAACATTTAATTAGCAAAGAAATCATTCTTCATTTTGAGCTATTGCCATTCCCATTCCTAGAGAAAGATGTTCTAAAAATAAATTCGCAATACAGACGACTCCCGGTTTTTAAAATTGGTTATAGGAACCTGAATCTCGGAAAGGAAATTAACCGGAAATTAACTGGATTTTGCATATTAGGCGAATAAAAGAGCCTCCGGAGAGTGCGACAGTGTTCCTATAGTGCAAGAGGCAGTGAAAGATGTCCAGACAGTATTACGATAATTAGAGGCAAAGGACAATACAGAATCAATTGTGGAGAGAATACGCACTCTGGGGAAGGATCTAGAGAAATTTCGAATGAAAGAAACATTTAAAATAATTTATATTTTAAGAACCAATAAAACCTCCAAATTTTTATTTCGTGCTCTTAATGGATTTTGTATTTACAGAATGAATAGTTGTGGAGAAATTCTATTTAATTTTGACGTCGGATATAATGAACCTCTAATATAGTGAACCTAATATGTTAGTTCCCAGAAGTTCACTATAACCGGAGTCGACTGTATTTTCATTCGTAAATAACGTTATATACAAGTAAAACTGGCAACAAATCAGAACTAATTTATCACGTTGTATGTGAAACACAACACAAATTGTTTGTTTTTCGTTCTGCATTACGGTCGTTTTACATCGCGAGTTTTCTGAACGAAAGTTTTAGATTTCATTTCCGGTTTAGAAGAGCCCAAATTTGGGAAATCCCAAATTTGGGCTCTTCTAAACCGGAGTTTGTCGAGTGGCTGGACTTTCGACACTAGACAAACAGGTCGAATTCACCAGTTTGTTTGGTTGAGAGAACTAAGCGCCGGATGATCTTGTCAGTAATTTTTGCGGTTTCTCCGGGCAACACCAACCGGTAGCGGTAGCTCAGAGCATCAACTAATGTCACTGCAGCGGATCTGACCGCGAGGTCCTAGGTTTGAGTCCTGACGGCAGCAGGATTTTCGAAACTAGCTATTCACCTAGGTCGAATTCACTCGCTGTCTGGAGGAAAATTCTAGCGGCCGGCTGCTTGGTTCTTTAGTTTTCCGTGGTTTCTCCGATCAACACCAGGCGAATGCCAGAGCAGTACTCTAACAAACGTGCCACGGACCGCGCGCGATCTGTCCTTCCTCGTCCTTGTCATATCCTCTCCCCCTTACATACTCTTACACTAACATGCACTACACTACCACACATTCCGGGAGACTGGTCGGGAGCTTAAAGCTTGTTCCGGCTGGGGCGGTGCCCCGCTTGTGGGAGAGTCCTGGTTAGGGGGAAACCCCACTAGCCGACGGTAGGTCGGCGCCGGATCTCGCCATCCAGCGGGGGAAGATCACCGCCATCTCCCGAGAAAAAAGACATGCACTACACTAACGGGACTAATGACCGAAGCAGTTGACGCGTCCGGAAACACTAAAAAAATCAATCAATCAAATACGGTCGACACCAGACAAATACAGGAGCAGTACCCTAAGATACGGGCTAGGGCAGCGCGCGATCTTTCCTTGTTCACCATTGTTCTATCCTCATCACTTGCTTACACACTACACTGCCACTCACGTCGGGAGATCGACAAGCACCGAGTACACCTGAGGTGCAGGCTTATTTTGGATGTCCGAAGGTCACGTTCACTTCCAAATGAAGGGTCGTCCAGCAACTTCAATAATTCGCGACAGAATTCTTAGCTCTTTCCACCTAATTTTATTAAACTGAGCCCCTTCTATTTCACATTTTCAATTATCAGCATTTGCCAACACAACTTTCTTCAATTGCAGAGATGATAATGCAATCATCGTAGCCATGTAGCTTTTTAGTTTTTAGGAGCGAGTAGTTTCATTCAAAGATAATACGAAGGTCGTGAATTTGACTATATCCCTTAAACATCAGAATTAAAGGAATGTTTGTATTTGAAGACAACACACGCATATGTTTGGATTAGTGATGGGAGAATTGTTAGAATTATGATCTTGTCTGCCAGATTGCGGATGTGGATATGGATTCGATTGCGTACACGAGGTTCTGCCGGTTGGTTTTGGTATTGGTTGATATGGGATGCGGTGGAAACACTCCTTTTCATATTAAGAATTTTTCATTTATGCTGAAAATATTTTTGTGTGTTGATTTATAGTTAATCATTACAACGTAATGAAATGATATATTGTATAATTTCTTTAGTATAAAAAATTAGTTAATTCTATATTTTTTATATGTATCACTGGCTTGGGGGAGGGGCTAAACCTCCATAAGCCCAGTTCATTGGGGTGTCCCACTGGAGTGAGGACATGTTCAATTACAGAGTCTTGTTAAAATTTCTTCGTACTAAGGTGAGTTTACTGTTATTATGAAGATATTATTGTTGAAAACTCTTGTTTTGAATTTTGTTGCAGTTATTGGGGCTATGCTACACCAGACAAAACACCTGCGAGCGAGTTGCAGGTGTTAAGTAGTTTTATATAGGATGGCCAGAGGCTCTAATTACAAATAACATTTAAATGTTACTTCCGGGCGCAAAACTCAAACCAGCTGCCGCGTTACTGCAGATACCAGGGGCGGCGTCTGCCGAAGGACCTGGGCAGAGCGACGTTTCTTGGCATTTTCAGTGAAACACTAGTTTGCATGCCCCAAAAATGAAAGTTCAAGAAACAAGAACAAATTAAGTTCTCCTACAGACCTCAATAACAAAGAACAGTGCATTCAATTCACTTGCTTTATAAGGAAAATTGAAGTGGATAACAATATTTAACTATATATGTATAATTCTGAGTTACTGTGTATTTTGTACTGACTGTGTAACTATAAAAGTAGTCGCTAATAACCGTATGTAGTTGATGCGACTTTAAATAAGTCAAATCAATCAATCAATCTCTAGTGAGGGAAACATCGCATTGCGGAAGCATCAAATCGAACTGCAAGCCAAGAAATAATCAATAACATTAATATTTCGTTCGTGGGCTGACACAACACGAAAAATACAAACTTTAAGACACGACACTCATTTTAAAATATTTTAAATTTGTTATTATTAACAGAACTACTATGAAGCCTTTTAGTAGTGATGTTTACCCTTTAATGCACTAGTTGCTAAGTGTGTGATACCTGTAATTCAACCACCACTTAAAACGATTAACACGTATACCTCGAAACTTAATTTTTCGAGTTGTGACAACATTGCAGCCCATAAACGAATTTTTTATATCACCATTATAATTTATCATACTCTTATACAAAAATAGCGTAAGCAACTCGTTTATAATGTTGCCTTATTGCATTCGTACACTTTTCAATACTCTCTCCTAGCGTCGCTCGTTGTCAAAAGGTATACTCATTCAATAAAGCTTAACATTATAAAGTAATTGGATCAGCTACTATTAATGAACACTTTAGCTGCAAAACGCAGTTAACATATGTCATGATATTAAGCAAAGAAATTTCAAGCACCATCATTTATCGTATGCGATTTTATAAAGCACAAGGCATGAGTTCACGCTGAAGATACGCAAAACATAATGCGAGCATTCCAGGAAATTTGTTAATTTCCATAAGGCTTGGTTCATGTTCAGCATTCATTGTTACGTTGCTGCATAACGTGGTTATAAAATACAACAAAAATGTATTTTAGTTGATTAAAAAGATTAAATGAATAGTACACGTAAACACATGATTCTATTAACTTACTCTAGTTTGCGGCAAGCGATATTTGCTTCACTCGACAATTTCACGAAAAAAAAAAAACAGAAACGACGCTACACCCAGCCCCGTTGGCTGATGTCGCACCGGTGTCTGCTGTGACGCGATAGCCGGTTTAAATTTCGCGCCCGGAAGTAACATTTAACCTAAGTTTTCTTGAAGACATTTTTTTTTGATCTGCCATTCTTCATGAATGTCAAAATAAAATCGGGGGTGTTTTTTTGTAACCAGAGTTTCTGTACATCTGTATACGAAGAGAGCAGAATTAGCATAACTGTGGAATAACGGTTAAGTACTGGCCGAAGAATATCTGGGTATCGATTGGCTTCAGTCATCTTGGTGGTAATATTTTTCCTCGTGAATCGTATCCATTAGGTCGCCTAGATATCAAACGGGAGTGGTTGTATAACAAGATGATATTATTGACGAGTTGAATCGTACTGGTACGGGGAAGACTTTGAAACGGAAAGTGAAAAATTGCTCTGCAGACGTTCTGCAATTTAAGTAGATAACGGTGAGAAATGAATATATCTTTATACAGTATTCCATTAAACTGCATTCGTTCGTCCGTTGGTCTCTCACTCACGATTCGGCTTTTTCCCGTCCACCAATCGACACAAACGAGATGTCATTCCACACGTCTCGATCTCCTGGTGCGGAACTGATGATTTGGGGGGTCCGTCCTGAATGTTCTGAGAAATTACTCCAAAAATGTTTTTACGTTTTTCCGTTTTTCGCGCAGCGATCTAGGAATGGCGGGGCAAACTACATCAGTCGCAGCCACGTGCAGCTCTCGTGACTTCTAAATGTGACGCCAATGTGGCTGGCGGCACCCAGGCGATAGGAAGAGAGGTCTCTAGAGATTGTATGGCCTGGACGCCGCTGTTTACAGTTTAAAGTGCAGGGCTTGGATCACTCACAAGGAAATTAATATTCGATACGATAATTCTATTATAGCATATACGATAGTGCTAGTGGGATAATCCCCTATTGTAGGATCATTTCAATTACAAAATTATAGTTTTATATAAGCACATAAGAAAGAAAAGATGATCTACAATAGGAGTTTGCAAATGTTTACATTTACTTTAGTAACCCTTCTGATAATACACTGAATAATTGTATTGTTCGGAACGAACGTTCGGATTATGTTCTCCGATTTTTGTGACGTGTAGTGGCCGTAGCCGCAAAAGAACATTCGACAAGAAGATGGCGATCATACATTTTTTTTATTATTGAATTTTAATTCTTAATAGATTATATTTACACACTGCGCCCGATGATGCAAATATCACACAACTGTAAGTTTCTTTTTCTTGAGCACTTACGTACTAGAAATTTTTAACGTGATAATATTTTTAAAACAGTTTAAAGCGACGCCACATTCAACTCTTTCACATTTACTTAAGAAAGGTCCAGGCGCATCCCGTTACTGGGCTCCTCGAGTTTAATTTAAATGTATATGGATGTCCCTGGCATTAGAGCAAGTTATGTCAAATGTATTGCTAATACAATTACGTGCCTACTGACACATTCTCAGATTAAGCTCTACTTCAGGAAGGATAAGAGAATAAAAAGAGATATGCCAATATTATATCAATGTTTTATATTGAGCAGGGAAAAAATTCAAAAAGATTGTTGTTTAAAAAAGGGGGTTATCACATGAAAGATTGGTCGTCGAAGGCGGCGCGATTGTCAGAACAATTTTTTGAAACATTGCTTATTTTTATTCTGTTAATATTCACATGCAAATGAAATTCCAGCATCAATATTGCATCGAAATATGCTCACAAAGCGAAGATAACAGTCAATCTCCAAAAAGGAAAGTGTGAAAATAAAATATTTAAAATAAACATTATGGTATTTTGGTTCTATAAATGTTATGGCTTATACATTATAAATCGAGTATTTCCAATTGATTTGTCTATTAAAAATAAATAACAAACAAATATGAAATAATAAAAATAATTAATTATTATTGTTATTAATTTTTATTTCTTTTTTAATTCTCTATTTATTTATTTATTTACTTATTTATTTATTGCCGAAAAAAGATTACCTGCAGTTGAATGTAAAGTTCAGGAAGAAGAAAGCTACATTTAATGGTCAGAAGCAAAGCGAGGCGTAAGATCAATGGATCAAGGATAACTGACAGAAAAACTCTGATCGTAAAGGGGGGTGACATGACCTGGAATCGGATTAGAATACCTGTTATCGTCATAATTATTTTATAAAGAGGATTCAAAAATCCAGTCACGTGTTGTGTGTATATTACAAAACTATTATAATTTTTGTTTTTTATTCCTATTTGTCTGGTCAGACAGAGGTAGAAAAATATAAGAAAATAAGGGTCGCTAGCTCACCCTTGTTGAGCATTAACTATAAATTTTTTCAAAATATTCTGAGAAACGTTGCTTGTAGAACGACGCTGACATCGCAGAAGTTCAGTTGTTCCATCGGGCAAAGCAACTACGTAGATGACAGTGGAATGTTAGTTGCCACACGTGGTATTTTCACAAGAAATATAAAATATAATCTACGGATTTTGCTACATTAGCTAGTTTGCTGAACAAATTGTAAATTAAAAAATGTTTAAAAATACCCGTACTCATCATTGACGTACACTACAAATTTACGTTAAAAATTGCGTAATGCATGTAGAAATTATTTTTGTATTCCCTTTAACAAGTGAAACATTCGTTGTAGATACTTCCTAAATACGGATCAAGAGGAACATCACGACGAGAACCGTTTCGTTAAATATCTTGTCTGTCAGACAGAAGACATTGCAACCGAGCCCCAATGAACTCTGGAACGGGAGGCAGCCACGCCTAATTCCATTTGGAGTAATTTTAAGCGTATTCCGGGCAGATCTCCCCCGGGCGGAAATCTACTATTCCCGCAAGCCTCGACCTCCACGGCGAAGTTTCGTCCGCGCCGCCGAGGAGCAGGGGCAGAACTTGTTGCTCGGAGGAAGAGCAAGGACCTTCACTAAATAAGGCAGGACGGGACGGAGATGAGCAAGATCAAATCAAGAATCGATGATTATATGTTATCTTTTCTATCGCATTAAGAAACTAGTTAATGCGTGTGTCATTAATCAGCAGATAGTTATTTATCATTTCATTTAGTTGGTCGTAGTGATAACTTTATTGACCATAGATTATTCTTTGATAGAAACCACTGTAGTTGTTTTTTTTAATAATGTTTTATTATTTGATTGTTTTTGTACATAGATTAGTTCCTATAAAACTATACATATGCAGTGATGGCTTAACTTATTACACTTAACCTAACTTAACTCTAATACAGTGGTTGGGGAAACCATGATGGCACCTCGTAGATATTATTCTATGTCTGAAAACATTTTACAAAATATGTGGAATGGATATTTATTTTTGATGCGAGTGGGATAAGTGGAGTTTTTACAGAGGTTGAACGAGGATAATGTTTGAATATTAGAGAAGAATTTATGGGATAGGTAAGTAATGTGGTGAATGATGAGGTCGAGGTTAAATTCATTATGTAGTTGATGATTTGATATGAACCAGGGTGCATTAGTGATGGTACGTAGGAATTGGTTCTGTACTATTTGTATTTTGTTGATGTTTGTTTTTGCAGCATTAATCCATACTGGACAGGCATAGAGAAGAGTCGGTATTGTAGAGGTTTGTTAAGTATGCTATTGCAGGGGCAGGTAAGTGTTTTAGAATTGAATTATTTATATTATCATGACCTGGCGCTTCTTTTATCTGGAGAGAGTTAATGATTTGTTTTATTTCTTTAGGGTTTGTAAAATGGATTTTGTAGTGAGGGCCATAGATTGGGTGGTTTATTGATTGAATTATTGTGTTGTGTTCCGGGTGCGGTTTTACTTTGTTGAGGGCACTGTAGTTGTCTTCATAAATAACTGATAACTTTAACCTGACTGTAACCTAACTCTAACTGATAACCTGATAACTTTACTGTTGAGTGGTCCTAGTGAGAAAACAAGGTACCGCCAAGTATCTCCCCCAGAGGGGAACTGTTCCTGCGAGGGCAGGTTCTTGTCTCTTGACATGTGTGCGAGTGTAGTGAATGTGTGTGTATGTGAAAGGAAGGGGAGAGAATATGACAAGAAAGAGGAAGGGAAGATTGCAAGCAGTTTGTGAGTCACATTTTAGGAGTATACTCTTCTCTGGCATTCGCCTGGAAATCACGAAAAACTATCAAGTTTACACGTTGTTCTCTAGATACCTATATGTTACATAAAACTTTTCATTACACACACACAATATATATATATATATATATATATATATATATATATATATATATATATCCAAAAACAGGTTTATAATACGTGAGATAGCTCGACACTTCCTTAAACAAATAAGGTTATGTTTTAATTAGTATCCCAATTCTTAATCACTCAGATTTGCTACAACAATAACGACAATAATGAATGTCAAAAATACATTTGGAATATACACGTTTGTATATATGTAACTTTTCTCACAGCAACAAAAAATCACTTTTATCTCTTTTCCAATACTATTGGCGCTATCCGCGAAATTATAGCATGTCCTTGTATTGTTATAGAATTTGGTTTTTCGAAGACAATCAATAAAGCATATCACCTTCACATATTTTCCTTGACCCTCCTGTAACAGTAACGCTGAAAATGTGACAACCAAAACATTAATTAGTAATAATTAAAACTAAATTGATAGGATATAATATTATCGCCTTATCACATATATCTACAATGCACGAAGGACGTTAAAACATATTCTGTTTCAATCGTAGTGACAGCAAGAAGAAAAAACGAAAATTTCAAATTACGAAATGGCCTCCACTTGTTCGTTCACAGCTATTTGTATTAATGACAAACTAGAAATTACATTCGTAAAATGCTCTAACTTTTCCGAAATAATGTACCAGTGTATGTTGCTACTCCAATACTTAAAAAAATCCATTAATATTGCAATGCAATCCAATAGGTTAGATAATTTTCCTTCCTGACAACCCAATCTAAAAACCTACACGTTTCCGGCGGTAATGCCCGGAGTGGAGTTTGAACCAGAATTTCGGGAGATCCCCATTTTCTCGCGTCGTACTTCATTTTATCGCGCACTCGATCATCATCCATCATCCTCGGAGGCATCCTTTACGTGTTCATTGATCCGGCCGCGAAATGATCGTTCGTTCTGGACACTTTATCCACTCGCACATCCAGGATACGATTACGGAAGAAACGCACAGAGCGAAATCACGGGAGATGAAACCGTTTACAAATAAATCTTTGTTTCTGGAAACGGATGCTGGATAGGCTTTGTTTAGGCCAAAGCACTATGGACCCAAATCCCTAAATCCTGATCATGTAAGAAAAAAAATAAATTCGAGTAAGTTTTAACCATTAGATTGGGTGTGGTGGTAACACTACTTTACAGAAACGTCGTCCAAACAAAGCATAAGATCATACACGCTCAGAGAATGCTATCCTGATCTGTGCGTCCTTCGTGACAGTCTCACGGCTTGTGAATCGTAAGAAAACGTATTTATTTGAAATGCATACAGTATTGTAATATCCATCGTTTTTTGTCGGGTAAAGTGGATTTTTCTCTTAAAGGCAAGTATAATTTGATGTACTAGTAGTGATTTTTGTAAACAATGTACTGAAATCACAAATGAGTAATGAAATAAGCAAAAACTTTTTTTGAGTGTGCTTTATAAAATCGATATGAAAAAGCTATAAGTCAAAACTATTGTTAGGTCTTTATTTGAAACAAAGTTTAGTTCGTTTGTTAGACATTTCTTTTTAATTAATAAGAAAAACTGGTTGCGTAACGTTGCGGATCCGACTATTGCAACAGCTAAGATCTTGTTGAAGCATCCAAATTTTAGTGAAGGTGGTGAGCACATGGACGCCATTCAAGTTTCGACTGCCGACACGAAAACACTAGAGAGAGTTCGTCGGTAAACGAACGAATAAAAACTAAGAAAAACGGAGGGGGTGGAATCAAAACAAGAACAAAATAGTTTGTTGATCGTGAATGCGCGTAGAAAATAAACAAAAGAATAATTTTCCTTCTTAATTGACCCAAATTACGAAACAAAAAAACGACAGCAAGAACGAAAACGGGGCAGCGCACCCACAACATTATGTTGCATTCAATTTTACAATTTTAATTACGACCCAAATGTCGCAACAAGACATTTACAAGAACATCTTACAATGATTGAAAAATGAGCCAAGAAATGGAAAATAAAAATGAAAACAAATCAGTCCATATAACTTTTACCCTGAGAAGAAAGAAATGTCTTACTGTCCACATCAACCCAATATTACAAATGGAAAGTGTAAAATACTTAGGGATACAGCTAGACAAACGTTTAACATGGAAAAATCACATTTTAGCCAAGAAAAAGCACCTACAACTTCAAGTAAGAAAACTATACTGGATACTAGAATACCACTCAAAACTATCACTGGAAAATAAACTATTGCTTTATAAATCCATAATAATTCCAATATGGCATCCAAATCTGGGGCACAGCAAGCAAGAGTAATCGCTCTATCATCCAGAGATTTCAGTCCAAGACCTTTTTTATTTATTTATTTTACGCCAAAAAAAACAGTTAAAAACTGCGTATGACGTGCTATGGGGAAAAGTGAATTGTGTGCACATTTTCAAAATTCTGTGATCCCTACACTAAGTCATATACTACTTAAATTTTAATTTTTAAAGGGAGAAAAAAAATGTAATAAAATCTATTTTCAAGGATAAATAAGCAATGAAATTTTTGAAAGGGAGAAAAAAAATCCCATGTAATAAAATCTATTTTCAAGGATAAATAAGCAATAAATTTTGAATTTTGAAAAATTTTCCAAAATGCAGCGCCTTGGTTCATCACAAACGCAGCATTACACAAAGACTTAAAAATGCCCACTGTCTTAGAAAGAATAGAATCAATCAGCTCAAACTATCTCCAGCGTCTTTAAAACCATCCAAATCACTTAGCCCTCAACCTCCTTGACAATACTGCAGATATCCATCGTCTAACCAGAACATCACCCATACAACTCCCATACAGATACTCAAGAAGTAACTGAATCATCACCACCAAATTATCAATTCCAATTGCTGTCAACTTAAAATAATAATAATTGCTTTTTTTTATAGTACGAAGAAGATGAAGAGTACCGATGGGATACCTTCACTACTAATCATTGTCATAATAATTCTACAATAGACATCACATTTACTTATTATTTTGTAAAAATAGTTTGTAAATTTATCTTAAAATAAAAACAAATTACAAGCAAACGAACGTTTTTAAAACAATCACTTCCAAAAATAATAAAGATTCTGCTATATCGTCTCTGTAATAACTAATGGGGATATAACAGCACCCACGTTCTCGTAGCATTGGTAATATATAAGTAACATTAAAATTGTGCACTTTTTATCTTATTAACACTTCAGCGATCATTTGAAAAACTCAAAACATAATCCAAATAAAAATTTGATACACCTATGTGACGAAAAAACGTACACGAAATATTTCACAATTAGGAATAAATTGCATTAAGAAAAATCGTGAACTTTACTATTAACGGTGGACAGGTGTAAAAAAATGAACTTTTCATATTTTATTTATTTATTTATTTATTTAACGTCAAAAAAGTTAAAACTGTGTATGACGTGCTATGGGGAGAAGTGAATTCTGTGCACATTTTCAAAATTCTGTGATCCCTACACTAAATCATATACTACTTGAATTTTGAATAAGAGATAGGGCTCCCATATAATAAAATCTATTTTCAAGGATAAATAAGCGATACATTTTAGGCTAACTTAAATAACTTAAATTTCCCACTGAATTCCAGAAGACGTACACAGATATTGAAGTTACATTTATGTCCAGAAGCAAAACAAGGGTTTTGCTCACTGGATCAGGGAAACTGGACGAAAAACCTGATCGAGATGGGGGTCATTGACGCGGAAGCGTCTGTACAATACTTGTTACAGGTTGTTTATACACATTTATACAGTCCAAATGGTAAATAATGTATTAAGTATCACTGTTAAAATTAATGTTACTTTCCTTGTGATGCTCAGTATAGTCTCTAATTGTATAGAAACAGTTACGCAGCAGAAACGATTTCACACGTTAGGGAAAAGCAGAGCACATTAGAATACATGAACTTTCATCCATTCATCATTATTCATTCACCAGCCATCATTCACCATTTATCATTATTAAGTCATTTTTATTATTTATCATTTATTTATTACTTAGTATTTATAAATTATTTATTAATTTATAATAAAATAATAGTCCACTTTTGCCTGAAATGAGTTCGTTGAAATTTTTAAAATCATCGTCTTCCGTATTGCACATATTGCACACAGTCACTGATGCACCAATTGAGGCCAAGTACGTAAAACAATTTAATTTTACTTTCTCGCTCTTACTATCGTCAGAAGAGAAAGTATTTTAATCGTGCGCGGGAAAACGGCTAATTTTCGACCCAAAAGCTCATATTGCTGGGCCATGGTGACGGAAAAGTGGATGAATCCAGCTGCTGAATATAGAAAAAGAATTCCTTTTTCCATGTTTTGCGAGTCTTTGATACAGAAAAATCGATTGACGGCAAAACGTGTCTGTGCACAAACGTTGCATATAAATCGTTCAACCGATTTTCTCAAAAATTGATATTCCCCAATCGTTCTGGTTGGTGTCGTGGCCCCTGGAATTTGAACCTCATATTTTAATTTTGGGGGGTACTTTACATAAATCCCCTCGGACAAAAACAAACTTCAATTTTTTATATTAAATTTTGTTATTGAATATTGCAAAGGCTTTAAGACTATGGTGGAGGTTTTATTTTCGTCAAAATCCCCAATTTTTTCAAAAGCGCAAAAAAATTAAAAGTACAAAATTGAAGATGGAGGTTTTTGACTCAGACAAAATCTGTTGGAAAAAATAACTCTTTAAAAAAACTCTGACCAAAATGAAGCTGTGGATTCCTAATACAAACCAACTCAGTTTCTGTTTCTGTAGCTGTGCGACGAAAGAAAAGGCTCAGACGGGCCTAGCACTCACATCTTTTATTTCGCCTGGTTGCTTTTCGTCTTAGACAATGCATGAATATGAAAGGCGCAATCGACAAATAGTAGTGTTAAAAATTCAATACATTTTAAATTGATTTGTTCAATCGCGATGTATTACACATGATGAAACCTACCATTCACGCTTTATAGTGAATGCTACTATACGTGTTCAAAAATTAAAACCAAAGTTACTATAGCATACCCAAGATCTTCAGATATATGACTGACTACATTCCTTCTAAAACAATCCCTGAAAATATTTAATTATAGTTTTCTTAAATAACTGCATGTAGTAGTGTTGATGCTTCACACCTTTTTGAAGTATAGACTTCAATATTTATGCATAGATATATTAATTTTGAAACTATTCAAAATTATATTTTGTTCCCTTACGCGATATCCTGCCGCCATGTCAGTCAATTTCTAGTCTTTCGAATTGTGGAACAATTTTATCTACAATATTATAATCCAAATACATGTATCCTTGTATGAAAAGGTATTGTATTATTTGATCTCTTAAGGTAAAGCAAAATGTATCTGACCCCTAAACCTCGTTTCCATTTGTGTCTGGAAGATAATTTCATTTCTCTACGAATTACAAATTACACCCATGGCCACTTTGAGCAGTGAATTCTGATACTTTAGCCTCACTCAGAAGTGTTCTCACCTCTATTTTGTAGCGATGCATAACCTTACGAACACAAAAAAAACACTTATCATACAAATGACATTCTATATGTTCATTTCATTGTTAACAGCAAATATAATTTACTTTTTTGTGCCTATTATTTGAGTAATGCCAACAATTGCTCAGCTAGCTCCTTTGCTCTTTAAACGTCTAGTCTGGGGACACTTCTGTCTATGTCGTTTACTCCAGGATTTTCCAAATTTTGAAGCATGAAGTCCACATATAGTTGCTGCAGAAATAGCGACAATGCTGCCTCTTCGAATCGAAGGGCAACGCAATTCTGACAACCAATTTTACATCTAACATTCACGAATTGAAGTGGATCTTTTTAGGTATACAAATAACCTCATTATGAATAGTGGTAGGTTGGTGAAGTGCCCAATATTGCAATTATACACAAATTGCGACGATATTAGACAACTACTTTAAACAATTTTTACGCGAACAAGAGAGATCGAAGCACCACAGATGTTACTTATTGATGTTAAGAAAATTTGAACAGAAATCATACTTTAAAGCCTAAAAATGTCCATTTTTCAACTCATTCAACAACAGGTTAATAAAAATACGTCAGCGTATACTGCTGTACTCAATTATCAGTCATTTTGATGGTTTCTGGGTCACAGCGGGGCACCACCGCGTTGGGACAAGGGGCGGCAGGAAGCTGGGATGCGAAGGTGTAGGGGAGGGAGGGGTAAAGTAGGGGTGAGCAAAGCGGGCAGTCTGACACGCGCGCGTTGGCTAATGAGTGCAGAGGAGAGGGCGCGAAACCCCGCCCAGTCGCTCCGCGCGCTCGTTAGTCTCAAGTGGCCCGGCAGCCGGCGGCGGAGACGGAGGCGGAGGGGGGGGGCCGGGAGGAGCGGCGCGGAGGCGGGGAGCGGGTGGGGCGATGGCGGCGGAGGCGGGAGGGGGGAAGGCGGCGGAGGCGGAAGGGGGAGATGGCAGGGGAGACGAGATCCGGGGAGGGGAAGAGCGGAGGCGACGGTGGCGAAGGCGGGAACAGGGAGGGGCGATGGCGGCGGAGGCGGGAGCTGGGGAAGGGGAAGGGGTGATGGGGGGAGCGAGATGGGGGATGGCGGCAGAGGCGAAGGTGCGGGAGACGGCGGCAGTAGAAGCGGAGGCGATGGCGGCGAAGGCGGGAACAGAAGACGGAGAGAGTGAGGCGAGACAGAGACGGGTCGGTACAAATGATGTAATAACTTTGCGGTAGGATTTTGTTTCAAAATGTGCACATGAGAATCCCACATTTTGCGCTTTGTTGTAGTGACAGTTCATTTTTCTCGGCATCAACTATGTATTGTTTGCGCTCAAAACCCACCCAGGAAGTGGGACAGCACAGTCCGGTCTTGCTAGAGTCACTATTTGCGTAGTCCGTTTGTAAAATTGGCTACCCAACTTTAATATCTTCATTAAGATGCCAATTACATTAACGTAAAAACAAAATCAACTGAGATCAAGGAAATAAATAAATGAGTGAGAAAACGGTGCAGTACATGAATCATATTTTTATAATTATGTGGATGTGGATTGATTGATTTTTTCGTGTTTCTGGGCACGTCCACTGCTTTGGTCATTAGTCCCGTTAGAGTAGTGGATGTTTTTCTCGGGGGATGGCGGTGATCTCCTGCTGAATGGCGAGATCTGGCGCCGACCCCCCGTCGACTAGTGGGGTTTCCCCCTAACCAGGACTCTCCCACCAACGGGGCCCAGCCGGGGCCAACCGCCCCAGCCGAGACAAGCTCTACCGGAATATGTGTCAGTGTAATGCATGTTAATGTAAGTGTGTGTAAAGGGAGAAGATATGGCAAGGAAGAGGAAAGAAAGATCGCGCGCGGTCCGTGGCCCGTTTATTAGGATACTGCTCCGGCATTCGCCTGGTGTTGATCGCAGAAACCACGGGAAACTACCGATCAGAGCAGCCGGCCGCTAGAATTCTTCTCCAGACAGCGACTGAATTCGACCTAGCTGAGAAGTTAGTGTCGAAAATCCGGCCGCCGTCAGAACGTGAACCTAGGACCTCCCGGTCAGAGGCGCTGCAGTGACATCAGTTGATGCACTGAGCTACCGCTCTCTCTGGATGTGGAATATGGAGTAAAATACGTTTTCTTGAAATTTTACAAATAGTTTTAATGATAATTTTATAATTATATTAATTTTTGCTGACAAACAAGTTTTGATACTTCAATGAAGATACTGTTCAAACAGTTTTGTATAAACTGAATATTATTTAAAAAATATAATTTAGATTTTTCGTTTTTTTTAAGTCCATGACATCTCAAGGAAATATTTAGTACAAGTGTAGCGTCACGTTGGCGGCCGTGGGTGGGAGGAGGAGCGGAAGTTTCGCATACCTGCGGGCTGAAGAGCCTTGGCGCCCCGGCGTTGGGATATATTTAGACCAAGTGGACGCCAGCTTGGCATGGAAGGTCACGCGGTAGACGCGAGCCTCCCTCCTACACCAAGAACGGTCACGTGACGGCTACACAAGTAACTTAGTCATTAATAACCAAATCATGGAACAACTGAGTTCATTTAAGTTCCCTGTATTTGACCTGTTGTATAGAGCAGAAAATGATCCAGATGAAGAATTAAGAAATTTAATCCATTAAATTAATTCCATTAAATTTAATCCATTAAATGTATCTATCTATCAGGACATTGAATAGCAAGGCCAGGAAAGACACACTTATGAAATTTCACACAACAGTCCATTGTGGCGTATATGGATGTCAAATGAGACCTGTGGATTGCGAAAAAAGTAGAGTGCGGGCCGTCGACATGGAGTTATAAGGGGGTTTGCATCAGCATCACAAGAAGAGATCGAGGAAATCCGAAATCTGAACATTTATAGAATTTATAAATTAAATGGAAAAATTGACGAATACAGAAAGGCTTGGAGGGACTACTCGAAAAAACAGAACTCCCGAATACCAAAGAGATCCCAACGAAAATTTGCAGGGGGAAAAATTGTCCGGAACAAATTCCGCATGAATGAATCGTGATATGAAACTGGTGCTATGAGGTCCATTACTCCACGGGTCACCATACATAGCGAAATGTTGGTGTTTGAATTCTCCTGCTGTAAAGGGCCCATTCGTCTTTCACTTTCCACTACCCACTTCATACAGGCTCCGACAATTTGCTTTGATTTTTCTTATTCCTGCTATGCCATCACAAGCCATAACAAGACTTTGGGAATTCACTACGTATACGCCGTACTCAGTATTTCTGCAACTTGTCGGAGATTCTCTACATCAGGGCTTCGCAACCTTTTTTCTACCCTTTTAAAACTTATTGCTCTATCGGCCACCTTACATTATTCGCAATAATATTTAGCAGATATAACCACAACACAAAGAATTGCACATACGTGTCTTAAAATGAACTGTTTCGTACTCCAATATCTAGGAAAATTTCTAGATTTTCAGTAATTGTAGACGCTGCTGCTTCTGAGTTTCTAATCTCCATTTTTGTGTAATTATTACAAAATGTTGAGCGTTCTTTAACTGGCCATAACATTTCTCTAGTGCGTGCTGCACAGAGTATTTTCTATCGCGATAGGGTATAGTTGTGAATAGATAGTTATAATTTGTTGAGTTTTCTAGACATCCAAAGCAATTGTGTATTTAGTTTCTCGGATGCCCCGGTGCAGAAAGTCCAAATACATGTGAAGTTAAGTTTTAAACCTAATTGATACAAGTATACGGCTGATGCAATGGAGAAAATAAGCATGGTGTGAGATTAGGTTCATTCTTTGCCGATATTTGTCCGCGGGGGTCCTTATCAACCCTCAACTATCGATGTTGAGTCCCGCGAACTCCTCCGACTTGACGCAACTTATGGAACCTACATTTAGGCTTTATTTAAAATCTCGATTCTTCTTGTACCTTTCCCTTCTACAGTTTTAAGAAACGGTTCGCAATCTTACTGTTGTGAAACGCATTTCAGGAAAATTATCAGCCTCTTTTGGCATGCAGGAGACCTAGGGACTCTACTTCAGTAGCACTGTAACTCTTATTGAGTGCGCGTCGCACCTTACCAGTTAATACTGTTTGTTCTGTGGCGCCTCTAAAGAAAGTGTAATGCACAGAAAAACCATGACTAGGCCGTTAAGAGAGTGTGTGACTATTAATGATTTTGAAGAAAATATCCCGCAATGGGTGCCGCAAATGGACAGTAATATGAGAGAATATCTTAGAATCATCAAATTGAATGTGATTCATCAAGCAGAAAATCGTGTCTAGAATCTGGGGAAGAAAGATAACGAAGAGAACTTTCTTGAGAATGATGAACTGATAGAAAAAATAACTGAGAATGCCAAATACTATAACGGAAAGGACAAAAAAGTCTGCAAGATTTGTGCAAAACAGATTCTTGAAAAAACTATCAGAATTTTAGTGTTTGCGGTAGTGACATTTTTGTAATTTATTTTCAGTCTAAGACATAGCAGTTTTCATTAATATATTTTTTAAAGTTCAATAAATTTTAATAGTAAAGATAAATTCGTTAAATTGAAAGGTATGCTTAATTTACTCAACCACTCCTAATCACATAATATTCCCTCATTAGATAACTTATTAACAAATATATCCTGATTAATACTTCCTTTAGTAGGTATTTACCGTGAGTTTCAATGCTATTTACTTGAAATACATTTAATAATGAATATTTGCAACTAAATTTCAAGAATCCAGGAAACTCCAGTCGGTACGGTGTGACTGATTCCACGTCGTCAGCCAAGAGCGACAGAGTATCCTTATCCTTGTTACCTCGGGGGAGCAGTGCGGCGCACCGACTGTGCTAATCGCGCACTTTTTCTTGATACTCCACAGCGGGGGGTGCGGGGGGTGCGGGGAGTGGCGGGTTCTGTCTACATGACGGCAGTGCCGGGCTGTCAACTTTATTGACAGAAAACGCGGCGTAATAACTCGTCTTGGACTAGATAGCTAGGAGAAACAACAGAAGATTTTTTTTATATTTTGAAGAAATAATTAATAGTTATAGAAATAATTGGGTAACAAGAAGGAACATGGTACGCACATGTCGATAGAAAGAGAAACCCAAAACTAGGAGATCCGCATCGGAAAGGAAGGAGTTGAGCAGCACTGCAAGCTGAGCCGTGACGTTCCGAGTGGACCTCATATTTCCTACCGGGCCGTGCTATGCCGGGCTGAGCGAGGACTAGGGAGCACGAGGATCAAGAAAAAGTGCGAGCATAGTACCAGCACACACTGGATTCCAAGAATGAACGACTGAGCGGAAGAATAGGAACGAATACTTTATATCAGAAAACAATTAATTATCAAGTTCCTGAAATTGTTTTTGTAAACATTGTTGTCTTGATTATACCCTCTAATAACGGGTTCATATTCAGCGATAGACGTCCAAGCGACCTGTTGAGGCCACGAAGTATCAGTAGAGCTATTGAAGGCAATTGCGAGAAGGAAACCGCTATTCGCCTTTTTGCGCTCTGGTCATAAGAAGAGTTAGAATACCTTATCGTAAGGATCATAAAACATTGAAGAAAATATTAGTGTTACGTCTGCGACGGTAAAATAGTTTTACTTTCACGCTTGGTTAATGAAGAATGTATCTGCATGTAGCTTCCGATTGCGATACCAACTTTACGTGAGTAATTCAACTTCCAATGAAGCCGATACTTACGTATTACTTAGTTTTTACACTAACGACCTCGAGACTTCTCGGCGGCTCGGCAGATTTTAAAACAATGGGATCGGTCGCGTCTTCAGTGGGAGGAGTTGATTTCTGAGAATCTGTGTTACCTGCGCTCCTTGGGCCTCCGCGGGCTACGGCGCGAGAATGTGGCGCGTTCTCGCGGTAATCTTTCAAATCAGTTGAAAGTCCTTTCAAAACGTTTTGTATGAGAATTATTTTTTCTCTCTTTGTAAAGTAATCGGCTGTTTTTGAGGCACAGATTTTTTATCGCCAGCGCGCCACTTTTGAAATGTATGCCCATGAAATCGTCCCAAGGAATGGTTATAAATGATTGAATTCGAATTACGGCGCCAAATTTGAACTAATTTGGCCGCCTATTTGCCAACACGACCCTTTTACCATCACCGAATTCTTCAATATATTTCATTGACTCCAAGTATCAGTACCGATGAGCATCCCGTTGGGAACTCCTTCTCTAGATCAATGGGGTGGGCTAGGTGTAAAGGAGATCGGCCCACCGCTCAGCCCTAAGGTTGAGGAAATGGAGACAGGATAGGAAGAAAGAATCGCGCGCGGTCCATGGCCAACGTTTTCTTGCACTGCTCTATCATTCGCCGAGAGTCGAGCAGAGATAACACAGAAACCTCTCATTAGAGTTGCCAGCGTGCGAAATCCATTTCGATAGGTGCCAGAAATTAGCCGATGTGAAACATCAGGCAATATCTAGTTGGCTGTCGGGGAACATCGCGTTGTAGGAACAGATGCTAACGTTTCGACCGTCATGCTACAACATTTCTCGGGGCCCTGAGCAGCAGATGTCCGAAATGCTGGCATTTGTGCATAGGAGGCGTCTCTTGGACAGCCAAATAGAGAACACCTGCGGCAGCCTACGCTTTCACACGGCAGTCACGTTCTCGACACCTGGCAGGGACAGAAATATCGACCTCCTCATCACCGCTGGGCTCGAGCCATGCGCGTTTGTCTTACCTCTCGCTGCTGCTGGAGTTGGTCGCCCCTTCGCTCACCCCTCCCAAATTCACCATGGGATGTATGACTACGGTTAGAAGAGGACGAAGGTGATATAGAATTCCAGTCATTTCCGTAAAGATATTACGATATAACTATCTTAAGTGCTAGCTCAATTATTTCGTCTGCCCTGAAGCCAGGACTGACTAAATGAACACCAGCACAGTCTTACGGCATAAAAAGAGGCTAGAATATCACTCCTCAAGCAACGCGGCGTATGCAGTGGGACTAGCCACTGAACGTCAGTGTTTTCTGTACACTACCCATAACATACTACACTCGGAAGAATGCTCACTGCCTACTCCACACTCGACTCCTCGTGGTGTAGCTTGGTCGAAGCGTTTATCTTCCATTTCTAGTTACCAGGATTACCAGGATCCAGGTCGATTCACGCGTGGTGTGTGGTGAACAAGATAGGTTCAAGGCGGGTTCAAGGCCGTTTATGGAAGGGTTTTCCCATATTGCTTGTCTTTGAATCCATTGCTGGTCCGTCATTTAACTCGTATTGTCATCAACCATTCATCAAAACACTTTGTCCCAGACGTAGCCGAAAACTCTAGGTATTGAGTACCGTAATAAAACATTACAAAAAGATGCCTCCGCCTCTTACCGCAATTCTTCGCGGTTTTGCTATCACACTCACTATTAAGCGACGGAAGGGTAACGAGATCGCAGAGTAGCCCTTCCATTTTGGGTAACAATCTACGATATACCAGAAGAGCCAAATTGGATAACGTGGCCCGGCCGCATTTTCAAAGATGAAATCGCCGCATACCCTCTCTCGCGACAAGAAAAGGCAGATGTCAGCAAGTCACTTTACTTCGGCTCGACGCCGCGGTCTCCCGTCGCTCGCCGCTCTTTGCCCTCCCCCCCCCCATGACCCTCCCATTCCACACTGCTCTCGTTGCCAGTCGCCGTTCTCTGCTCTCTGCTCTCTACCCGCCCGCCGCCCGCGCTCTGCCCTCTGTGGTTCCTTTGTGCGCCGTATTAAAGGATCAGACTAATTACGTTTCGCTCCGTCCTAATTTAAAGGTGACCTCTTCACAAGCGACGCGCGGACACTTCGCACAGAATTATAACGACACTTTTTCTTTCCTCCCCTCCCCTCCGCCCCTTCACGGCAAAAAGTCCTCCGCCAATTTTCTGCCGGAGTTATCTCTCAAAAAGGCTGTACAGACATAACAAAGATCTCCACGCGTGAGTCGCGAGGTAGGAAGAAGAAAAATTTAAATTTAAAGAGAAATGCTGGGTCTTAGAGAAATGTCTTTTAAATTCATAAAAAATTAATTTAATTTCGACTTAATTAAAATAAGCAGACTAACCTGGCGCAATTTGCATGATTTTGAACGAACTCTTTTTCCGTTTCTTTGGTTTCTCGTGGTTCCACGTTTCTCCTTGGTTCATAGTCTCTGAAGAGTCTGGAGAGAATGTTAATATACAATTTATATGGACCTATTCCTGACAAAAATCGAGCCAACCACACGATCCTCACCCTTAATGTTGACTTTCGAACATGGTAGAGAATGTTTTCCTATAATAACGAGCAATTACCCAGTATGGTGCTTCTATCTTCTATAGTACTCCCATCTTAAAGGGTAATTCATATCTCGTCAATACTGAAGGCAATAATAAATATTCATTTCAATTACTTATTCATATTAGAACAATCCTCAGTTTAACACATTGGCGGTTACGAAAAAAAAAACAACTAAAGGCTGGTGGAGATAAGATAGTAAGAGCACTATATCTTTGTCACATCGACTTCCATAATGGATGGCTACTATGAATTTTTAATTTATGCTACCTAGTTAATTTTAGCGTTATAAATAAAAATTAATATAATGATGTATTCCAAACGACACCACCTAGGGCCTAGGACCTAGATGGCCCCAGGAATTTTCAGATTTTAAGAAGCAATGATGACGGCTCAGTGCTAGTAATAGACGATTGCGACAAATGTACATTGGCAACTCTTCTCACCGGCTGAGATAGCGCAGAGCCAGATATTCCTCTGTCTCTGCAGCAACCCTGACCGGAAAGTCCTAGGTTTCAACAATATTTTGAATATGTCCAATTTAGACCATAGTTTTGCAGCTATGTTGAATTCAGCCACAAAAATCTGAAAATGCGGAAGGATAGGAGTAAAAAACTGCAACAGTTCAGTTTGTTTGAAATACGTTTCATATCCTCAAATACATCGATCATCTTCCCTTTCCCGAGAGAGCGGTAGCAGGGGGAGCGCTGTGGAATCTTATGGAGCGCGCTGTTACATTGATTGATTGATGGTTAGTGATTCCGGGCGCGTCAACTACCGAGGTTATTAGTCCCTTAAGTGTAGTGCGTGAGTTTTCATCGGGTGGTGGTGGCGGTGATCTTTCCCCACTGGATGGCGAAATGTGGCGCCAACCTACCGTCGGCTAGTAGGGTTTCCCATTAACCAGAACTCTCCCACTAGCGGGGCACCGCCCGAGCCGGGACAAGTTCTAAGTCACTAACCGGTCTCCCGGCATGTGTAGTAGTGTAGTGCATGTTTGTGTAAGTGTGTGTGTGTGTGTGTTTGTAAGGGGTGAGAATAGGACTAGGAAGAGGAAAGAAATATCGCAGCAGCCGGCAGCTAAAATTCTCCTCCAGACAGCGAAGGAATTCGACCTAGCTGAAAAGCTAGTTTCGAAAAACTTGCCGGCGTCGGGGCTCGAACCTGGCCAGAGGCCTGGTCAGAGGCGCGAACCTGGTCAGAGGCTCGAACCTGGTCAGAGGCGCTATAGTGGCATCAGTTGATGTACCGCTCGCGGTCGGTTACATTCAAGATACCCGTTAACCACGAGTCACAAAAATTCAAAATCACACAAAAAACTGCTTATCTAATATAAGACAACATGTATATCATTGGAGTCGTCTTTTTATGCTAGTCATGAAAGACTAAAAAATGTGTAGTTCAATTTGAAAAATGTTACTTCCATGTCGTAAAATACAAGTGATAAAATAGAAATGAACACGAGTGTCAATTAGCCCCATTCCTTCACGCACCTCCGTTAAAATTGCACTGAAATAACTTCAACCGTTCAAAAACTGCAGGAGGTGCTAAAGTTACGTGACTTGCTCTGTATATTAATTGTATTATAGGAGACGTAAGAGAGACAACATAATACGTTCAAATCAATGTTGTGAACAAATTAGTATCCTTCAAAGCAAAATAGCACTTTCCGCAAGGTAAAAAGTTTGAGTGTGAAATGGCGATGTTTGTAACCTGGTCACTGCCACATCGGAGACCAGCGTTCTAAGAAAGATACTACTGACATACGTATGTTCTGAAAGAGATGCGATTCGACAAAGTAATTTACAACAAAAGTTCACATACAGAATGAAAGCATAAAAACGAGGACACAAACACCGGTAGCAAATTACTATTCTCGATCATCTCCCTCGAGGTTAATTAAACATTCAAAACAAATCTAGACTACAAACGCAGCAAATGAATATTACACACCATCGACGGCCCTAAAAGACACGTGAAACAGCCCAACGCAGCGACGAAGCAAGCGCGGCATTGTGCTAGAGTTGAGTTGGTTGTTCTCTGCGGAGTGAGAGAACGGTGTGCGGTCCAAGTTCGCACTGCTTTGCTGCAACTGGCTTGGGAGAGAGACAGTCAAACACCAACTTCGTTGACAGCCGTTTATTCCAAAATGAAGAGTACAGAAAGATTTGGTTGCAGCTTACATCTAATTGTGCCCCCACTGTCGTGGGGCGTCTTTGCTTATATACCCGCCGCTTCGCGGGTAACTAACAGCCACGTGCCGCCGGCAGGCGCCTGATGGAGGATTTGAACTTATTGAATTGAATTGAATGTGCCTTATTTTACGTGACCACGCAAATTCCGCTACGCTCATTTCACCAACCAGGGGAGAAAGAAGGTATTACTTGGGCGACGAAACAAGCGATATGAATTTAGCTCAGAGGATCTCCTACATGCAGTAACCTCTTGAGAATCTTTTACATGCAGTAAATCTACCGCATCGACAGCCGGCTTTACTTCCCCTCCGATGGAAGGCGTACGAAGAATTTTTTCGCCCATAAAAATCCACGGTTTCTATCGAGTTCGAACCCGCAAACCTGAGTACAACAGTCCGATACACTAACCGCTGCACCATCGCCGTCGACTACATGACGGTCGGAATACTGCTGAACTTACGCGGTTGTTCTCACTTTTGAGAACTTCCGGCGTGACTTCGCGTATGCACTTGGCACACATGCCCAAGTGACCACGTGTTTGAGTGGCTTGGCATGCTAGATCTTCGCAGCAACTTCCTGAGCTCTGTTTCGTAATATTTATTACAACTTTAGAAATCATGTTTTCCGGCTGCTCGTGTGAGATTTAACTCTAGTACCGTGGAGGGGGGCGAACGGAGAGAGCGGCACGTGCAAAGCAGACGGCCAGCTGGTGCGCCGCCGCCGCGGGGTAGGCCGTAGCTCGAGAATGAATCGGCCACGCCCCGCGACACAGCGCCGATTTCAAACACGCGTCAGCCTGCTTCTGAGCGCGCACCTCCGAACAAATGGTGGCGACCATGATGTAGCGGTTAGCGTAACGGACTGCTATACCCAAGTTGGCGGGTTCAAACCCGATCGAAGCCGTAGATTTTTAAGGGCGAAAATATCCTTCGTACGCCTTCCTTCGGAGGGAAATAAAGCCGGCTGTCCCATGTTAGTACATTTACTGCATGTAAAAGATCCTCAAGCCTAAATGAAGCCTCTGAGCTAAATACAAATTGCATGTTTCCTCGCTCAAGTAATACCTTCTGTAGGTGTAGGTGAAAGAAGCGTAACGAAATTTGCGTGGTCAGACGGAAGAGCAGGCCTCATGGCCTGAGTCTCGCCACGTAAAATAAGGCAAATTCAATTCAATCCAACGGAGGGAACACTGGCTGCAGGGGGCGTGACTGACAGGAGGGTGGAGGGCGTGGCCGGAGGACGCACAATGCGGGAGGGAGGGGCAGGCAGAGTGTGTGGGAGGGGAAACAAAAATTGCAAAAGTTCAAATTTTTTTCGGAGTCATCCTATAACTAAAACATTAAACATACACATTTTTCCTTCGTGAAATAAGTTCCTTAATGATAGATTTTGTAATCGTGTGCAATTTTTCGAAAAGTTTAGTACTTTTCGCGTTATTTGTGCGTGAAAGTAGAGGGTGACAAAGTCCGGGCTGTTCTAGCTCAACTAGTTTCCTGTCGGGATTTATTGCTCGGGGTACATGAACATCCAAGGAGTGGTTAGCGCGTGGATGGCGTATCCGGTACATGTAGTCACCTTGTCTGTTCCATTAGTGTCCACCACTTCGTAAGTTTATGGGCACGCCCAACGAAGAACATTCGACAGCGGAAACGCCGCATCGGCACACCTGCGCAACGTGAGGCAACACAACAACCCTCGTTGACAACATGCCAGGTCGCTTAGTCTTCACGGCCGATTGCAGTTTGTCAAAGTAGACCAGTTCGTACTTGTTTTCTCACTTCCCTCTGCCAATCCGGAGGAATGGACCCTTCTCCAAGAAAGAAACATGAGCATCACGTGACAATACACATTAAATTCGTCTTGGCGTTTTTTAAAAATTTAATTACTGCTCGTTGTACCTTAAGGGTTAATTCCGGGCACAAACATTAAATTACGGTTTACACATTAAAAAACTGAAGTACTGCTCGTTGTGCCACTTTCACTATTCAATGGTGTGAACATAGTCAGTTCAATATGTTCCGGGCATGTTTACATCACATTGAGCAGATGGGTCATGTTTCTGTTGTTATGTACTTCGCCATCTACTACACCAAACCCAATACTGTTTTATTTCCGAAGTCGCTCCGCTTTCGTTCAGTCTTCGGTTTCATTACAGTCACCATCTATAACAACTTATTAGCCTATTAACACTGTTATTACGAGATTGAATAGACATATTTCGCACTGCAAAGAAAATAGCTTAATGCTGCGCGTGGCTTTTAAATTTTGATTTGATTCCACAGCAGAAATGTAATGGGCCAGCAAGCATTTTACTTTAATATAACTTTCCGTTTCGCTTTTCATCAACGGTAATCACATACCACCCGACTAATAAAGGTCTGGTGTAATCCAGGAGTAACACGATTATTCCAGAAGTAACTACTCTGAGTTTAAGCCCGGAGTAAGCGAAGCGTAATTTTCTACTAATAAACGCAGGGTAACCGAAGTGTAACTACACAGAGTTTGCTCAGTAAACTCTCAAATTGTATTTTCAATCGATAGTTGCGTTTATGTATAGATCGTGCTGGGTATCGTTATATAAAATATATAAATTAAATGATTAATAAGCCATCCCAAAGACATGTCTTTACATCAGGTTTCAGCGTCCAGCCTTTGGCTTTAGCTGTAAACAAGGAGGTTAGAATTATGAATACATGGAGAAGACATCATTGCTGAAAATGAAGCCAGGCCCCATAATAGCTCGACACTTACTTTCAACTCCTTTCAGTTTACTAAAGTAAGGACACACTTATGTGGACTGAATCGTCTGTCCCATTTTTACTACTTTAAAATCTTTGTACTTAAATAAGGCAAATGTTAAGTATCATTTGAATCATCTGCTGTGAGGGATTTTGTCATCCACTCGACAAGTTCAAAACGAAATAGATGAGAATGAATTGCCAGTTTGAGAATAAATGTTTTTATCTCCAATACAGAGTTTAGCAATTTTTTAAAATTTGTATTTATTTATTGCAATTAATTATAAATTTGTACAAGTATATGTTCATATTTTTGTAGGAAATTTGCAATTTTGCATAATAAATTTTGAGGCCCCTTGGGCTTTGAGGCCACAAGTTGTGGCTTATTTAGCTTTATGCTATATCAGTCATTGACTCTATGGTAAAAACTTTGGTTTATGCCACAAAATTCTTAGAACACCAGTGCTGCAAGAGATGAATATCCTAAAAATGTAGTATGTTAATTTTGACTAAATATGACGCCCAAAAACCTTGATGAAAATAACATTTCATTACGTTCCGGGTGCGGGTATTCTCCTATTGACTGGAACACAATCCGATTTATACTAAATTAGGGTCCACATGTAAAGAAAGGTAAAATGCAAGCGAAACAATATAACTTCAATAAAAATGTTCCAATTTTGATTATTCTGTGTGTTTTGAAGAAAACAGTTAAGTATTAAATGTTATTATAAAACATTTATCGGTCACATGCGTCTTTAACCCCTGTAAACAAGCAAACCTTTAGGTTTTTTAAGTGCACTTGTATGTTAAGAAATTTAACATTCTTAGCAACGGGTTTTAACAACCTTAGCAATGTAAACAACCATCGATTCCTGGCAAGTCTAATATCGGTTAAGGAAAAAACATGGCGATGTACAAAAATTACATTCAAACGATTTAGAAGTAATTCACATTGGTTTGGGAAATAATTATTGTCAATTATAAAATTATTAATATTACAATTAGAAAAATGTATATTAGGTAAGTTCACCTCGTTTTCCTCACATTTCACAAAATAGAAGTACTGCGGTAATCGTATCTACTGACGATGTGAAGGTGTCGCCACTAGATGTCAACGCGCCTATTTCCTAACCAAACGTCTTTCCTTTACGTGTCTTTATGTTCAGGAGAATTATTATCATCCATCCTTCTCGAACCACGGCATACGAATATCGTTTATATAGATATGTCGCAAGCAACACCCCACCAATATCGTACCAATGTGCCGCAGCAACAGAATTCATGTGATTATTATCTCAGTAACGTCGTAAATTTTCGCATAATTCGTGAGATTTTATGGTGACCGATAAAATGCTGGACATACTACGAAATACCACTGCCTCGTCCAAATGAGAAATATCGGTTCCGTTACACTTCACTTCGATTTTTAACTTTTGGCCTCGGAAGTAATAAGACTTAACATTTCTAGGTATGTTAATAGCTATTATTCCTCAGCTATTTCAATCAGCTGGTGGTAAAGTTGGCCATAAGCATGTACTAAGCTGGCGATCACCAAAACATCCCGGCCCGACCGCAGGGCACTCGTCAAAACCCGCGGTCGTGGCACATAGCGAAGTCGCTAGCCTTTCACCACTCAGGTCCAGGTTCGATTCCTGTGGAATTGCATGTGAAATTTGTTCCAACAAAACGAGTTTGTCTGCTTCACAAGGGCTAGTCCCCTGTGAAGTGCCCTAAACCCTACCGCTATTCTTATTCCTTCCCAATTCTGGCCGCTGGGTAGTGACGCAGGAGCGCGTAGCAGGAGACGTGTACTCTGAGGTGCTACCTGGCGGTCCTCCTGACAACTAACTGCGACGTGAGGAGACATGACCGAAAGATAATGGAGGATTCCTCCCGTGCATGTGAATGGAGATTACTCCCCAGCGCTAAAGCGCTCAACAACCCTTAAGGGGATTGGAGACGCGTTGCGTAAATATGTAGACGCTACAAATTTAAAAAAAAGGCTTCACTTTCTGAGGACAATGTCACTTCCATAAATTCTACCCTCCTTGGATGTGAATTGCACGGACTTGCGCTACTTCACGCTTACTCCGAGCTTAAACTACGGGTCGACTGGGAACAGCAGTTGCCATGGTAACTTCGCCGCCCTCATGCCCAGCTTGCGCTACACTTCCGTTACACCATGTTTACTAGTCAAGATTTTGCCAGCTCCAGACTTACGCCAGAAGTAAATTTCGCTTAGTGTTTATTAGCAAGGCGGATACAGTTTTGTTTAACGAATGAAACGGTTAAGATTTGGTAGACAGTGACAATTCAAATTCAAAATTAATTATCATTCAATAATAAGACATTAATCTATCAGGTAGCTGCGTGCGGTATCAGAAACTAAACATACCTTCCCTCTTTCATTTTGATTTATCTCTGGTATTTTAATCATATTCATGGTGGTTTGCAGTTCATTGAAGTATATTAGCACGTTTCTACTAATGAAAGCATCAACATAATTGCAGAGTATGGCCAAACAACGAGCCAACCGCCAACTTCAACAAAACTACGATTTTCACTTTAACATAAAGATTTAAATATTCCATATTCTGGATCAAAATATTTTATTCATTCAACGTGTAAGCAACACTTAAAACTGTATTGTATAATGTATTGGGGGAAAAGGAAAATCTGTAAAAGTTTTCTTGAATTCCGGAATCCCTAGTCACGCTCTTTTGCTAAATTAAGTTGGCATATAAAGAAAGGTAGCAATCAGCGTTATTGGCAAAATTTGATAGATAGAAATATTTACTCCCTCGTTTTTAAATGATTTGAATTGGCAATAGACCTATAGATTAGCGATAGACCTCTTATCCCTTATCGGGTCCATCGTGAAAGAAATCGACTCACTACGAGAGAACAAGCGAAATGCTTATTTTATGGCACTTCTCTCGAAATAACTACAATAAATTCCTTATGAATACTATATTGCATCAATGTGGTTAGACAGCACAAGCAAAACTATTTAGGTTAACAATCTATGTTGTTTTCAGTGAAACACTGGAACATTAGTCACGCTCCACACAATTTTACCGGATTCTTAAACGCAATTAAAAACAGTTGGTTCTTAACAACAACAACAACAACAACAACTATAAATTTTTAACTTTACTTGTGTTACTTAAGATCCTCAGTTTTTACTGGAATCTTTCTGGTCGTGAAAAATCGAGTGGAAAAACGTTACACGTGTACAGTTAGCCCTAGGGTTAATGAAAACCATCGACTGTTTTGTCATCGCTTCTCTAGCGCAATTTGTTCAGTGGCCTTTGTCCCGCATGCTTCGATTATAAAACCTTTTTTCTGCCACTTCTCTATTTCTTGAAGATATTAAATATTACTGATTTTCAATTAGCACCAACTAAAAGAAATAAAAGTTGCAGATACCTGCAATGTGAGAGATGGTTTGTTAGATACCAAGGAACTCGGGAAAAATACAAATACAATTTCAAGGATTTAATGGTAAACGCTTAATATATATTTGTGCATCGACAGAAAACCATCAGATGAACACGAAACAAGAGTTCGGCATGACAGGAGAGAAAACTACGCATGACAAGTGCAGCACCTGGTGCGAAAGCGCGGGGCGTGCGTTCACCCACACGGGATTTCAGGCCGCATCACTCGGGAGAAATTAAACCGGAACGCAAGCGGACCACACAATGCCAAGCGCCGTGAGCCCTCTCGATCCTGTTCAACACAACACAATGGCGGCTACGTGTATCCAGAACACACACACACGCCATTGGCGGGGGCCCGCGCGCTACGTGCTCATGCGGTCGGGCGTGAGAGCACACACGCAGGAGATGCGGCGGCGTCTCGCCCGCCGCGCCCGCCCGCGCCCCGCGCCCTCAACGCCACCGCGGCACGCGCCAACCCCTCCTCGCCCGGAGAACTCAATTCCACCCTCGCCCCGCCCCCTTCACTCGCCCGCATCGTCCCTACTGCTTCCCACCGGGAGCGGTAGCTCAGTGCATCAACTGATGTCACTGCAGCGTCTCTGACCGGGAGGGCTTAGGTTCGAGTCCTGACGGCGGCAGGATTTTCGACATCAGCTTTTCAGCTACGTCGAATTCAGTCGCTGTCTGGAGGAGAATTGTAGCGGCCGGCTGCTCCTATCGGTAGTTTTCCGTGGTTTCTCCGATCAACACCAGGCAAATGCCGGAGCAGTTCCCTAACAATCGGGCCACGGACGGCGCGCGATCTGTCCTTCCTCTTCCTCGACCTATCCTCTCCCCTTACACACACACTTGCGCTAACATGCACAACACTACCACATATTCTGGAAGACGGTAGATCTCACCCACTAGCCGACGGTATGTCTCACTATCCAGCGGGGGAAGATTACCGCCATCTCCCGCCAAGGAACAATAACACTACACTAACGGGACTAATGACCAAAGCAGTTGACGCACCCGGAAACACGAAAAAATAAATCAATCAAAAACCTACTGCTTCCCACCTGCCTCAGTCCCTCCTATCGCATCCCACCTCACTTCCCTCCCTCCTATAACTGCTACTCACTTCACTCCTCCCAACGCTTCCCAACCAGCGTCTTCAATCTTCATATTACCGCTTATTCCATCCTTACTGCCACTTTCCACTTGCCTACCTTGACCGATACCACCTCTTCCCCCTCCTCTATTGGCACCTCCCCCAACGGTTCCATTTCGAAGTTGTTTCGCCACTTTATTGTTCTCCAGAATAGCTTCTTTACGACGATCTGTTCTCACATACGCTGCCGCTGCTACGGCGCACTGTTTCTACTCGATAGTAGAAACATGATACGCCCCCGATTCTCTCCTCTCACCCTTCCGCCCGCTCCGGCACAGCCAAACACCATTCCAGGTCTCGATTGCGTGGTCTCAATTTGCTTTCCCCTTAGGCTGGCAACTCCGCTCCTCCACTATGTCTGCTCTTTATTCTTTGTCCCTTCTCCCTTTCCCCCCTTTTTTTTGCCTTGCCTTCCCTCCTCCTCTTTTTGTTTTCTCCTTTCCCAGTTTTCCTCTTCTCAGTTTCCTCTTTCGAATCATTCTCTCTTTTGTGCTATCCATTTTTACTATCCTCTCTACTCTCCTACTATCTCTCTCTTTCTCTCCAGCCACAGTCAGCTACGATCCTTCTTAAAGCATGTTCCTCTGTCTCGCCCCTTCCTTTTCCTTAAGCCTGACACCAGCTTCCTCCAAAGAGTCTCGTTCTCGACGTCGCAGACTGCATCTGCATCCAAGACATCGCTTATATCCACTTCATACGCTGTCTACTCTTTCCCTCCCGAAAAATCGTGGCATCTTCGTCCTAGAACACGACACGCCCCCTAACCCTCCCCCACGCTTTCCATGTGCCACCAACGTCCTTGACTTCACATCCGCTCCTACGCGCTCGCTAAGCAAGAAACTCTCATTAAACCCCCCTGCATTTCCATCTGCGCGTCCTTCACACAGCTCTCGCAACCAACGTCTTCTCCGGACTACCCACACACAGTGCGTCCCCCACGAGCAATCTGCTCCTCTGATTAAATCGACTTATGTACCCGCCGCAGGCTCAATCCTGTTCAACCGCCTCCCTCGCTCCCAGCTGCTCCTGCTTCCCCATCACTTCTCCCCTCTCGTCCCCCCCTCATCGGCCATTGTTTGCCACTCCGCCACAGATCCATTACCACGTGACCCATCCAGAGGGCTCTCGTGTGCCTCCATCGGCACGTTCGCTGTTTTGGTAAACGCCCACGCCCTCGTCTTTCCACCTAGCTTCTCGCTAGTTTGTCATCATTCCCACCTGCGGCCAGGGCGGTATCTCCTTCTCCCTTCCGCGTCCCAATTAACGCCACTCGCTTCCGCAGACGAACGAATTCCCGCGCCCTCAAATGCCTTCTCTTCTCGCCACCTTCGCCCCGACATGGCCCCATAGCCCATTCGCGCCAGCGCCCCCCCCCCCCCCCTCGCCCTCCGCCGCCGCCCTCGCCCTCGCCCTCCGCCGCCCTCGCCCTCGCCCTCGCCCTCCTCCGCCCCCGCCCTCGCCCTCCTCCGCCCTCGCCCTCGCCCTCCTCCGCCGCCCTCGCCCTCGCCCTCCGCCGCCCTCGCCCTCGCCCTCGTCCGCTGCCCCGCCCTCGCCCTCCGCCGCCCTCGCCCTCGCCTCCGCCGCCGCCCTCGCCGTCGCCCTCCGCCGCCCTCGCCGCTCGCCCTCGCCCTCCTCCGCCGCCCTCGCCCTCCTCCGCTGCCCTCGCCATCCTCCCGCCGCCCTCGCCCTCCTCCGCTGCCCTCGCCCTCCGCCGCCGCCCTCGCCCTCCGCCGCCCTCGCCTCGCCCTCCCCCGCCCGCTCCTCCGCCGCCCCGCCCTCGCCCTCCGCCGCCCTCGCCCTCGCCCTCCGCCGCCGCCCTCGCCCTCGCCCTCCGCCGCCCTCGCCCTCGCCCTCCGCTCGCCCCCTCCGCCCTCGCCCCTCCGCCGCCCTCGCCCTCCTCCGCCGCCCTCGCCCTCGCCCTCGCCGCCCTCGCCTCGCCCTCCGCCGCCCTCGCCCTCGCCCTCTGCCGCCCTCGCCCTCGCCCTCCGCCGCCCTCGCCCTCGCCCTCCGCCGCCCTCGCCCTCGCCCTCCGCCGCCCTCGCCCTCGCCCTCCGCCGCCCTCGCCCTCGCCCTCCGCCGCCGCCCTCGCCCTCGCCCTCCGCCGCCTCGCCCGCCTCGCCCCTGCCCGCCCTCCGCCCCTCGCCTCCGCCGCCCTCGCCCTCCGCCGCCCTCGCCCTCCGCCGCCCTCGCCCTCCGCCGCCCTCGCCCTCCGCCGCCCTCGCCCTCCGCCGCCCTCGCCCTCCGCCGCCCTCGCCCTCCGCCGCCCTCGCCCTCCGCCGCCCTCGCCCTCCGCCGCCCTCGCCCTCCGCGTAAACACGTAATTTTTTATGCCATAGAACCCCGTATTCTAACAAAAAATAAGTGTACCTACAAAAGTATTTTCCAAAATTGCATAACGATAATCCATAAGAATGCCGGTATATAGAATATAACACTGTCCTCGGCCGCGAAATAAAGGACTCCACTCAGATTAAAACCTTTCGCCCGCGAAATATCTTTTACATAGGTCATTGTCCTCGTGCGCCGAAGACACGGCCTTTCTGAAGCATTCCGCCGCCCTCCTCCGGCCCAGGAGGCGCCTCAGACACGGCCGCGGGGGCGGTCGACGGCAAACACGAGGCAGCGAACGCCAATATTTATCAGAATATTTCATTTTATTCCCGGGCGACGAGGCGCGGCCACCGCGGCCGAGCGCCCAAGAAAAAAAGTTGCCTCCGGCGGCCCCGCGGCCACCGAAAAAGACGGCGACAGCGCAAGGTGGCCGGCGAGGAGAGAGGAAAAGAAATGAACACATATGGACGGGGAATCAGAGAAACGAAAGGAGGAAAAGAAAACAAAAAGAAAGGTTATAGCGGTGGAGGTGAACATCGTGAAATCAATTTTCCGATATAGTATATGACACAAGTTCTTTGAGAATTGTGGCTCAACGAAGATGTAAAAGATGATGAACTTCACGTATTTGTATATACCAAATTATTTGAACGATAATCAGTTTTCATTTTACAAGTCGCAGAATTTATTAGCACCAATGTCATGGTAATTATTTCAGAAATGGAATTCATAAAACTTATGTTCATTATATCTCAGAAGGAAGAAAATATAGCCTAGAAATAGGTTCGGGGAAGTTATTGATGAAAATGTCCTGATGACAACACGCAGCCAATTATTCAGTATTTACACTTATACTTCATGGTTCATTTATTTATTTATTTTATTGCATTTTACTCAGACAGTACTTACTGCCTCTAAGCTCTTCACTTCATTAACCGAATTACTTTGTACCTGAAGTGTGAACCGGGTAACTTCTTGTTATCTTCCCGATAGTGATTTCATTAGACCTTCTCCCAAGGTTATTGGGAGGAAAATTCTTAAAACATTCTTGGGAAAATCTTGAACAAACTAAAAATCAATGCAACATACATAAATATCGGCTAAATTGTATGTTTTAAAAATAGTGGTGCCACTAATGACACACTTTGTCGTACAAATTAGTTTTCTGGGTTAGATATACAGTCTTGCTCTATCCTCTTGCCAGTTGCAATCTATCGACGCCCAAAATACACGTCTTGAATTTTTCTCAATTTTTCGGTTTCCTTATATTAGATTCGAAATATTACTTTAAGGAATATTAAAGAACAGTAAAACCCTCGTCCTATATGGAAATTTTCGTTGAAAAATCTAGAAACGTTAATAAGAAACAATCGTTTAAGCTCCTGTGTAAAAGTGAACACGGAGGCTCTTTTTCACACGAATATTTTGTTTTCGAAAAACTTCATTTGAAATCATTTGAAGCACTGCTACTCTCAAATGCAATCATAAATACAAATTCCTGGAAATGTGCATATTAACGGCGTGAAAGATATTTAAAAAAATACTTTTGTGTATGTTTTTAAACAAAAGCATACAGCAAAATGGATTTTCTTCTCTTAAAAAGTAGAATTAGCTCCATCGAAAAGTACGAAAATTTCGAAGGAAAAATTTGGAGCCATTTTTGATAAAACGGCGTTTGAGCGTTTCTGAAAATGCAGAATCGTGCGAAAAGTACTAAAAAAAAAAAAAAAATAAACGACATAAATGAAAGAACTAATTATCCATAACAGATTTCATTTGAAGGAAAAATCTGCATCGTTAATTTTGTAGTTGTAGAAACCGTTCGAAAAAAAATCAAACTTTTGCGATCTTCGAAAATTCAGAGTTAACCGTGAAAATTGGACCTATGCCATCTTTATAAGTGTATTTTACCATATTTTTAGAAGAAAATTACAGAAAAAATTGGGAGCCGTTTTTGAGAAAATTTTTAAAATGTCGGAAGGGCTTCATGTTAAGTACCCTCAAATTTTGAAGGAAGTTTTCAAAATCGTAGCACCTCGACTCGAGTCAAATAGACCGAAGAATATCCATTTTGGAAAAAATCCTACGTATGGTTTAGGTGCTGGTGGAGCTCATAGAGGGATAGACAGACGTACGTATACGAGAAAGTAAAAAGCACTGGTCGCGTTCACTACACTTCACTGCACAACATTATACTGCTTTGCTTTAAATTACAACGATTTAAAAGTTAAATGGTTTAGAATTAATCTGATTTGGATTAGTTTCATTAGTTTAGGATTAGACTGACTATTAGTTACAACTGATTCACTATCGGTATCTGCATTGCAAATTTGCACCAATTGCCTTTTTTAAAGAATTATCAAACTACGCCATAAAAAGAATAGTACACCCAATAATGATATAACAACTAAAATTAGAAGTATATATGGAAAATATGTATATTAATGATTTTAATAGATTTATTCAGTGCAAATTCTTTATATATGTAACATAACAAAGCACAACAATCGGAAATATTTAAGAGCATACTGGCAGCTGTCTGGTTCAATTTTTTCAAAGAGAAAGTGTTAAGCATATCATCGACGCCTGTGAAATATGCAGCAGCCCGTCGACGGAACGTTTTTCGAAGTGCAAATTTCGGCGAAGTGCCCGCTGTAAAAAGTTATTTCCTTAAGCGCAACATTACATTCTTTTCACTTTTAGGGGAAGTATATCACCGGAGGCAACCATCAAATTATGAAGCGGAGCTTCAACGCAAACTTCCATTATACCGCATCAGAGAACCTGTCCCAAGACGTTTCGCACTGGTCACGGAAAGTGGCACAGGCGAACGGGAAGTGAATCCTTCAACCGCGACAAGCGGATGTTCCGGGAGAACTCCACATTCCTATCATTTCATTACCGTCATTCAGTACAAATATCTTACGAACAACTTTGAATATAATTGTGTTTCCAGAGAAGCCTGTCTGGAGCTTATATTAAGAGCATGTTTACGTAAATCCTACCCTTTTTGGGGACAAAATATGAGAAATTCTTCTTCCTCTATCTTTTCTACCCATTTCTGTTCCTTTATTGTCACTTTCTGACTACAGTGTGCTAAAACATTTTTCTCAAACCAGAATATGATAGTCGAGTTTCTTCTTTCCTTTTCCTCTCTTTACATATATTCATTAAAACTTATTCATTCATAATTCCATTCTTCCAACCAATCTTCTCCATATCACCCATCGTTTGCTATGTTCTCGCGAGTAAAACGATTCATTCTGGAAGCCAACGAGTCGAGTCTCCGTGGGTTCCAAGTGATTGGCATTGCACTCATTGTTCCTCTATTCTCGAAACAATATTTCCTTTCCATTTACTCACATTAGAAAAGTAATTAATTCACGCCACTCCAAGTAGTGGAAATGGATATTTATTATATAAAGGATTTTCTATACAGGTAATAGTATCAATGTTTATTTATTTATTTATATATTTTTCTCCAGGATTCTAGGCCTGATAAATCACTGTGTACAAGCAATATTTGAATAAATATTTTCACAAAATTTAATTAAACTATTTAAAAAGAAGTGTGCCTATATGTTTATGAACCTAGCAATGCGTCATTTTTGCCGAAACGGAAAATAAAAATGTTTGATGAGGTCACAGCGTATATAAAATAAAATCAGTTCACTCCGTTTTCTAAATATCCTTCGGCAATTTCAGAAAGCCATTGAAATGTTCTTGTTTTTCATAAAGTCGTAATTCTTCCAAAATTAAATAGCGTAAGAGTAATGTTATTCAGAACTTAAAATAAACACACATTTGAAAACCTTACAGATTTTATTTGGGCAAAGGAAAAATTACTTAACAATGAATGGATTCCTCTTTAGAAATTCTCTTTCTGCAGTGTTTTCGAAACTGAAATAAAAAATATAACAAATCGGAATCAATGACATTAATAACACTAGGAAACACGGCCTTTACCTCCAGGAGGGAGGACATAGTGCGCAACAGACTATTTTATACGTAGACAGCGAATATCACAATAAAAACGACATATCACGTCACAGTTTTTAAGTATAGCATATCTTTATACCATAACATATCGTATTTTGCAATAAATACATATACATTGAAATTGCACCTGTAAGATATTGCGACCCACTCGTCGTTTTCAAGCGGTAAGGCCAGCTCCCGACCTGAGACGTCTAGGGGGTGGCGAACACAATTCGCCGGATGGTCAGCTAGCTCAGTAAGACGTTCCAGTGTGGACACAAATAATTAAAAAAAAGAAGAATAGGGGGAGTCAGGGTCGTGAAGAACGTTTTGGATTGGGTGCAAATTACTAAAAACCTCGAGCCCGGCAGCGGAGTATTTGAGTATATTATTTATTAGGTATTTGATCATCTTAACGTATCTGCCCTTCACGTAACATGCACTTATCTCTGCCCGGACCGTACGTACACTATGGTCACAGGAATGACATGTCTTATACTTCTAAAGTCATTTCCAATATCAGTACTGCCTTAAGGGAGTTCAGAAGACGTATCGAAAAATATCGACAAATAATTTCGGTGAAATTAGAATGGATTTAACTGTTGTGATTACAGGAAGACCTCCCCATTTACTACAGGACGATCAGACCCGGACATTCGAGGTATCTTGCTCTGATCCCGTAAAAATGCTACCTCTCGCAAGTACTTAGTGATCTATAGCAACTACAAGCTGTTTTTGTGCAAATTTAATATAAAAATAAGATCAATGTCCAAACAGCCGTATCTTGAAACTACTTTAAAAAATCATTGCTATTTTAACGCAATCCGATAGCAATTTTAGTTCTATTAACGTAGGAATGACTGTGTTTATACAATTTTTCATACCTAGTAAAAATGGAGGATAAATTTTTTTCACAAACTTTCTGAAGTTGGATGAAACGTTTATTCATTATTAGGCCTACTAAAACAGAGTGGAATTTCCATTTTGTGTGCGTACTTATTGCACAAGCCATTTTTCATGGTTTCGCAATCTGTCATCGAGATAACTTAAATGCAAACCTTTAGATTCTTAGTGATGTATAGAGAGAAAAACATGCAGGCAGGTGATCTTTTCTAAATGCTCAATTCGGATAAAACTTTCATTGAATGGTGTCCTAATTTGAATCGTTTCTTTAGATTGTGATTCCTGAATCTAGAATTCTATATTTTATGATCGATTCCAACTTTTCGATTGTGGGATTGTTTCCGGACGTCTCCAGCGACGGGCAAGGCGGAGCCTGCGCGGTCCAGACGGGAAAGCAAAGGGAACAAAGAGGAGGGTGGGGACACGGAGCACGGTTAGCGATTCCGGGCGCATCCAGTACTGAGATCATTAGTCCATCATCAAGTGTAGTGGATGTTTCTTCATCGGGAGGTGGTGGTGATCTTCACCCGGTGGATGGCGAGATCCGGCACCGTCCTACCGTCGGCTAGAGGGGTTTCCCCTAACCAGGTATCTTCCACCAGCAGCGCACCGCCCCAGCTGAAACAAACTCTAAGCCCCCGACACGGCATGTGTGGGAGTGTAGTGCAAGTTGGTGTAAGCGCATGTAAGGGGTGAGGATTGGACTAGGAAGAGGAAAGAAAGATTGCGCGCGGTCCGTGGCTTGTTAGTTAAAGTGCTGCACCCGCTTTCGCCTGATATTGATCTGAGAAAACACGAAAAAGTACTCATCAGAGCAGCCGGCCGCTAGAATTCTTCTCCAGACAGCGACTGAATTCGACCTAGCTGAAAAGTTAGTGTCGAAAATCCTGCCGCCGTGAGGAGTGGGAACCTGGGACCTCCCGGTCAGAAGCGCTGCAGTGACATCAGTTGATGCACGGACCCACCTCTCTCGGTCGGAGCCGCGGAGACGGCGCGGGTTTCGCCTACGGGGTAGGAATTCCGACGGCGGCGGCGCGGCGTGGGGCGGGGGCGGTGCTGGGGCTGGAGAGGGAGCGGCCATGTCCGCAGCGTTATCAGCGGCCGCCGTCTGCGAAAGCGTGGCCTCCGCAATCCGGTGGGCGCGCAGGGGTCGCGCGAGGGCGAGCGGGGTTCCGCAGGGGTCGGCCGGGGGGCGCGCAGGGATTGGCGCTCGCTGCGCGCGGGTCGCGTCTGCACACGCCGCCGCCTCCCGCCCACGCCCCCGCACCGGCCCGCTGCGCCAGCGCTCCGCCCCGCGCGGGACAAGTTTCCTCGAACCGCAGCCTCGAGGCCATTAAGGCGGCCGCCCGCTCAGCCCTCGCCTCCGCCAGACAGTGGGTCGGGAGACACGATTTGACACAGGTGTTGACCTTCGTTTGGAAATGACTTGATAACAATATTACTAAAAGAATAACAAAGTAGCAAAAATGTCATAATAATATAATCATATAATCATTAATATAATAATATACGTATGTATTCTGCGTTATTGGGTCGGTAGGCGACTTTTCTTCCTCACACAGCTATAGAACCTGGGACGATTTTGAAGGAAAGCTACAACTATATTTTTGCCTCGACTGGGAAATGAACGTGGGGACCACAGCACGGGAAGCTAGTATGTTGCCCATAAGCCATCCCAGATGCTTAATATAATAATAATAATAATAATAATAATAATAATAATAATAATAAAGTAATAATTTTGCAGCAGACTATTTAGACGGATAATCGTCCGTGATAGTAAAGCCTTTTAGATTTTTAATGCTAGTAGGCTTCTGCACTTAATGAGCTAAGAAATGAAAAAAAATTGGGAGTCATGACAATTCATCCATCATATTATCCCAAAACAACTTAAAGATATATGTTAGGTCCTGAGGACAGAATAAAAGTTTAAATTATGTCTAGATGGGTAACTGAAATGTATGAAAATATATCGTGTGATGTGCAAGATCCTCGGGCTCTTACATTTTCAAGTAGGCTTCAGAGATTGCCTAACTCTCAAACTAAGAAACAATTACTCTTTCTTTCACATTCATCACATACGACTTACAAAACTATTGAATCATTTGGAGGTGCTGGATTATGTTATCTTGATTGAAATGCGGAGAGAAATTAAAAATTAAGAACGCATTTAGGAAGTGGAGTTTCTCCATTGATACGCCCGCGACACGCCAAACTTCTTACAAAAACTTCGGGCAAATCGCAACACATTTGCGATTTTCTCCTAAATTAAAATAATCTTAGAAATGATAAGCGATAACAACATAGCGTAGCCGGCCCGGTGGCCGAGATCGCTAAGGCAGTAGTGTCGTAGTGATCTCGGGCCGAAGGGTTGCGGGTTCGAGTCCCGCCTCGGGCATGGTTGTAATTGTGTTCGTCCTTTCACTCCTTATCATCAATCACCATATCGTTTCATCCACATAGTTACCACACCGTTAACAGCAATAGTGATCGCTAATGACCTTAGATGTTGAAGCGACCTTAAATAAACCAATTAAAACACATAGCGTAAGGCACTCTCGAAGCAATTTTGACCCATACGATCTAATGCTCAACTGCCAATGTCACTGAACGCAAGAAACATTTAAGGTAACAACTAAGAACATTAACTTTCTTTGCGTTGCCGCATTCGGATAGGTAGTAGTATTAGTAGTAGTAGTAGTAGTAGTAGTAGTAGTAGTAATAGGGGACGGATAATGCGGGAAGAAGACTGCAGGACACACGTGTGTGTGGGAGGTGGGAGCAGTGAATGGAAGTTGAAATGGTTCTCTGAGCTGGGGTTAAGCCCTGCTTTCGGTCCGCAGCGTAGAAGTTCAGGTCCGAAAGGGAGGTACACGGTCCAGGAGATCAGAAGTCACCCCATAACTGTTGCCAACTTAAGGCCGCTCTTCCATATCCTAAATGGTCACTTTTTTTAACGGCACGAGGGAAAGACCTCGCACCCGTTTTTAACTTCATCATTTATGCAGAAGAAGAGCATTTAAGGTTATAAGTTGTAGATTTCTTAAAGAAAATGTCTCTTCCATTTCAGAATTGCGTCACCTCTTGCTCATGTCTTACAACGCTACGCGTATCTATTCGCGTTTCCTCCCGTTATTCTCGCCAGCTTGCACGGAATCTAGAAAGAGGATTCGGGAGAAAAATAAGAAGTCGAACCCATGTTGCGGAATAATCGGTTTAGATAATAACTTTCTGAATAGTGAGAGAGACAACTATAGATAGAGAGATAGAGATAGTACTTGTTGGTTTTGACAGAAAAAATACTATTGACAAGAATGCCGAACTGGCTGAAGAGGTTTTAGTGAATACTTATTTAATGAAATTCGAATAATTGTTAATAGCGCATGAGAAACCTACATTATATTTATGAATTATACTTTACTATACAAAAATTAATTTTACATGAACTTTCATTAGTCATTAGAAATCATACAAGAAGTTCCCATAATGAGTGCATTGGAATCTTAATAGTCGCTCAATTCGCAAATAATGCGAACTAATCGATGCCAAACGACGAGCACATTTCTTTCGCCATTATCAAGCGGTTTCCTGAATTTAAAACCGCGACTCATCAATGTCTTGCTACTGATGGAATGGTCATCTACATTCGCGTCTCCATCAAATCTACTGTCAGGCAAGTGGATATCATTGTCACCCACCAAAACCTGCGCACTGCAGCAACTTCAAGAAAACATAAGCAACTCTGCATCCTAACTCAAACTAAACAAACCCTAACAAAATGTTCGCGCAAGCTCTGCATTATTTAATTAATTTATTGGTTGATTTATTCATCGTAATGTCAAATAACTGTCAAGGTGGGTGGTACGTGGTTGGGGAAAACCCCGCTAGCCAGCGACGCGCAGGTCGGACCGTATCTCAGCATTCAGCGGGCGAAGATTACCGCCACTTCCGGAGAAAATACCATGCACAGCACTTATGAGACTAATGACAGCAGTTGACGCGTTTGGAATCACTAACCAATGAAATAACTGTTAAGGACTTTGTGTGACGAATGTGGAAAGTGTAATCTGTGCCCGTGTTTTGAGCTTCTGTATCCCCATTCGAGCTCTTGCTATAAAAACTCATTTGCATTCCCAATTGAGCTATAGATTCCAGGCATCTGCTTATCCCTAATCCGGACCCATCTCAAGATAGCAACTCGCTACTTAAAGAAGAAACTCTCTCGAATTCTTTGAAGCACTTTAGACGAGGAAACATATTACTACATATATCAAGAAATTAGCTTAAAGTACATGGTTGTGCATTGAATTTAAATTCATGCATTCATACTTTATATATTTATACTTTGCACATTGTATTTGGAAAATAAGTTTTCTTTAATTTAATTTTATTTATAATTTAACGTTTAATTTTTTTTCCATTTTAGGAAAATTAAGATTTCTCTTTATACAAGACGTTATATTATCTTATTTACATTTACTAACCGACGTAGTTCTATCCAACTGACATCACTGTTCCTTCTAACGTCAAACCCCATTGCATAAATACTTTCTCACCCAAATCATTTCTCAAAATATTTCATTGCTAAGTAGTGTTTCAAATGCACTTCAAGGCAGCATCAGTACTTTGAAAATGCCTCCTTCTTCATTCTCATTGTCCTTCTCTATTCCGACCCTTCATTTATAAAATTTATTTTCCTGGGCTAAAACCCCCGCCCCCTCTTCGAACCGAACCGCCTTGTCTGCCACCGCCACCGTCCCAGAGCTCCCCACCCCGAGCATCCCTTGTCCGGCCATGTTCTCATCTGTTTTGACGGTTTGACGCCCGACTGCGTCAAAATAACCACGCCCCCTGCTTTAGTGAAGCAGCGAGCAACAAGTGTACCAGGGGACGAGAGGCTCTCGTGCTCCTTTGTTGCGGGAGAAGAATCCCAAGCGGACATTAATCCGCTCTCAAGTGACATCGGTCGCCGTCTTTGGAGGCGAAACTTCACAGGAAGCACTGTTCTTTGCAGCCCTCGATACCTTGGTGCTGATTACAGATTTAAGAAGCCCTCACCTCCTCGAGCGCAATTACAAGAGAGTGATAGGGAGAGTAATAATCAGGAAAAAATCCTCCTTAATGAGCTCGTGTCTGTACGACGGCAGCAACAGCCCAACGACAATATCGTCTCAGCTGCATCGTTCATCGCTAGCTCAACGGGGTTCGTAGCCCGACTGTGGCGGATTTTTGGCGCAAGCGAGATAACTGGGTCGAACTCTACAATTGTCTACAGGAGAAGTTTAGTATCGGCCGCTCTGATATGCAGTTTCTCGTGGTTTCTCAAATCAGAACCTACCAAAAACCGCAGTAGTAAAATAACAACGAACCGCGCACAATAATTCATTGTCATACTTTTTCTATATTCTCCCCTCCCACACACACACACACACACACACAAACACACACACACACGTACAACACGCACACACACACGCACACACGCATACACACGCGCACACACGCACTAGACTTGTCACAAGACCAATCGGGAGTTTCGAGCCCCTCCTGGCAGAGTCAACGTCCCGCTCAGGGGTTACTTGAAGGAGAAAAACCCACATGTCGAAAAGGAGATGAAATCACGCAGGAAATCTCGCAGCGACTGAATTCGACTTAGCTGAAAAGCTAGTGTCGAAAATTCTGCCGCCGTCAAGACTCGAAGGTCTTCCCGGGCAGAGGAGCTGCAGTGACATTAGTTGATGCACAGAGCTGCCGCTCCCGGTTTGATAAATATCTCAATTCTGTAAATGAAACATATATGAACAAGTAGTCAGTAAACCAGCCTTGACAAAACTATCCGCTTTTGTTTAACCACACACCCTTCCGTATGAAACCTCTGGGTGTTTCACGACCCAATTTCTCAAGCCAAGCAAACCGGGTGCCGGGAGAGAAACGAAGGTTGAGTAGAGAAGAAATTAGAGGCCCGTAGGCGAAGGCGCAAGAGAGTACCGGCCAGAGGAGGAGGAAATGTGACACATGGATCACATCTAACTGAAATCAGATTTGATTTGAATCTCATTTTTTGTCAAAGAACAGTTAGAAATGTACGCGAAGTGCAATTGTACACGTTTTTTCGAGCTCCAGAATCTCTTCCCTACCTTTTACCCACAAACAGTTCAATGATAAATAAAAGTACAAACGAAGCCAGGGTAGCAACATTTGAGAAACTAGACATTTTGCTCGCAAGTTATAGAAGCGTTATTTGCATCGATAAACGTACTACAATATTTAATATTTCCAACAAAATTGTAATCCATATTTCCGGCTCCAATTCTAACACACCTAGCAAAAGAAGAGGTGAAGAAAACGTGAGCATTAAGAAACTACATTCAGCCCCTTCTAATCTTCTCCTTCATGTCATTCTTTTTCCTGGTAAGTTGTGTGAGCGTTGAGCGACAAATTGCGCGAGGTTCGGGACTGCAAACCGCTGCATCGGTACCTGATTCCTTTGCTATTCAAGATTACGCACTATGGACCACACGTGCACGAGCTACGATTGTCCAAGTATGTTCAATGACTGATAAGGATTCACGAGTGTTATGGGGGCGATAGATGAGGATACTCGTACACCACTGTGGCTGCACCAGGAGTAAGTCTCAGCCGGGACTGAGATGTCTGTAGGCACCGAAAGGTACGATAATGTAAAATACGTACAGACACATATACGTTTTTAGGATACCTTCATATCAGATATTCCTAAATATCCATGCTGATAATAGGCATATTTTATTAACCAGTGAGGCCACTTAAAAACAGACAATCGTTGCTTTCATCAGGAATCATTTTTAACATTACTTTGTGCATAGAGAAAAACATTGAAACTCTTTCTAATGTCTTCTTGGCAGTCCTGGCCGCGTCGCGTCGTTAGCCGAGAGGCCGTCGCTTTGCCTGTCATGTCGCAGGCTTCCTCAGGACAGTGACCCGTTCGCTTACATTAACGGGACGAAAATTAGAGTGTTTACAGACCCTGCAGACGAGCCTTGCGTTCACGCGCGTAGTACATTAACTCAGTTCTCTTACGAAGAACGGCTCAAGAGCGCTTGTGTTAATCTACGGCACGAGTTACTTAACGCGCGTGAACGCAACGCTCGTGTGACACTAATATACATCACTTCAATTTTACAGTATCCAAAATTCTTATTCAAATTACAAACACAAATATCAACACAACGCTATATCGAGCTGTTATAGATATTCTTGCAATGTGGAAAACTGAGGCGAAACAAAATCACTTCAAACATTCCATACATTTTTTTATAAACCATGAAATGCAAAACATTATTTCTGCCAAATAACGTAGGACATGGTTCATTAGGCGTTTAGGTGAAACAGGAAACAATTTATTCATAATAGTGGGGGTATTCACGTAAGCATAAATTCGAAATTTACCTCGAAAGCTTCCGCTTTCTCTTAATGAAATAAAACGTTCAAATGTTTTTTTCTCAACATAACAGATGATAGATGCTGAAAATGGAACTTCCTCCCAGCAGGAACAAACGACCAAGGTCAACTCGACACGTTAATCTCAGCGACTAAGACAAGTGAACCGAGGACCAAGACGACGGCAGATCGAGGGCGCGCGAGGAGACGCGACGGGGAAGTTTGGAAAACGCATTAGGCTGACACATCCGGCGGCCTCGTCCCGGGTGCAGACGAGGACACATCGCGTCTGTTATACCCGCAGAGAAAGCTGCGGAATCGCTCACACAAAAACCGAACAGACGGACGACTTGCGGTTGGTCGATGTGATGTCAAAGCGGAAGAAATATCGAGAGGTCACCCACTAAATGTGGAGGAAATGAAAGCAGATACCAGCAAGATAGTCGCAGCTACTACATTTAAGCACGACTGCACACAACGAACACTACATTACGAACACTGAAAACTCAATTAAGACCGCTACGAAGAACTTTCTAAATACACCTGTATCTCACTACTATCTACTCCCTATACAATTATATACCAGGAGTACTACGTCACATAATTTTTCAAATTGTCACGGCGATTAAATATTATAATATTCAAAATTATATCCTTGTAATTCGTCCGCCTCGTAAAACCCTGTCATAAGCAGAAACACCGGAGATTGGAGTTCCGCATTTTCCAAGATCGGTAAGTTACGAACTTTCCCAGCTTTGAATGAAAATCGGACTTTTTCTATTTTTTTATAAGCGTACTTTGCTCTAATGAAGCAACCACTTGAAAACATTTGGAGCCATTTTTGGGATAATGTTGAAAGTTTCATGCGCGGTACCCCAAAACATTAAAATATCCATTTCAAATTACAGCGAAACTTGGGGGAGATTTACTCATTCTTTATCTTGAGCTTTGTAGTTTTGATTTTTTTTGCAAATTTTGGAAAGTATAGTGAGTTTGCTGGAAATGACATGAAAAAATTCCAAGTTTTATTTTAAAGATAATGTGTTTTTAAAAAAATTAAATTGCGTCTATTTCACGCCAAATTACACGAAAACTACTTATATTTTTTGAAAAGTTTTGCATATACTCATTGTGCGATCTATTTTTAAAGAACATATTTTATTATCTCCAATATTGTAGTGGAAGGAAGACGCCATATAAATTGAAGTTTTCAATTTTCCAAAAATCAGGGATTTGTACGAAAAAGAGACCTGCACCATTCTTTTAAGTGTCTTTTTTGCTATCCGAGGACAGAGTATAATCAAAAAATTCGGAGGCCATTTTTAAAATAATTTTGTAAATGTTGTTGAGGCGTCATGTAAAATACTCTCAAAAGTCAAAATATCTGTTTCAAATTCAACAAGCCTTAAGTTCGTTCAAATCGTTCCGTGAATATAGATTTTGGAGAAAATTGGCTGAAATGTTTAGGCGCTAGCTAGTGGGCAGACAGACGTTTGCCGCAAATCGATTTTTCAGTATCAAGAAACCACAAAACGTTATTCTGACTACACAACGTGTTAAATGAAATAATTTACTGTATATAGAAATATTCATCCACTTTTTCGTTACGAGGTCCCGGCAGTAAGTGTTCATTTTCCAAAAGTTCGCCGTTTTCTGGTGCACAATTACAATACTTTCTGTTGTTTCGAAATAAAAATGAGATCACACATTTGCACAATGAAGTCCTTGTGTATCTTTGTTTCATCGAATTTCCATTATCATCCTGTTTCAATGAAAATATTGCTTGGCAAACGTCATCCATTATATGTTGAGCATTCTTCTAGAGGTGAACTTTTGTTGCCTTAAACGTCCTTCATGAAGGTTCTACGTATTTCAACCCGATCTTCACCTAAAACTTCTTCCTTCTACATGTACTATATCTTATTTCTATAGTCCCCTTATGTATCAATAAGTGTTCAAATTTAAACAATAATGCAATTATTAATCATTACAACGATAACAATAACAACAATAATAACTATAACAATGCCAATGCCGATCCGATGGCCGAGATCGTTTAGTCAGTAGTGCGATCGCGGGTTCGACACCCGCCTCGGGCGTGGTGGTGTTGTGTGCGTCTCTTTTCTGAATTATCCATCATCATCATCATCATCATCATCATAACTTCACCCCATCCACCAAATGAACGAATAATATACCTGATAATAATTTGAAATAATCGTAAATTGTAGAATTGATTCTTCTTCGATTAATTTTTCGAGTAAGACGCCGTACCTAGTCACAACGAGAATGTCGATATGCAGAAATAAGCTCACACGTTCAATTGTTTCTTGAAATTAATTTAATACTAAGGTACAAAGGGCATTTAGTGACAACAAATAGAGTTGGAATCTCGCTGAAAATCCTCGCGAATTTGAAGGTAGTTGAACATAGTGATACTCGAATTTGCGTTAAGCAGTATTGCTTCGGTGTTCGTCCAGTATTCACTTTCTATTTCGCATCTTGAGAGCTTGAAAGCAGCTTGGTACTAAGCACGTCTCTTGACTTGCATTAACCTGCACTGTTACATTTCTCTTGTTTTTGGAGAAACGAAGGAAGAAGCTTAAGTGTTTTGTTTGCTCTCAAACTTTCAAGATATTTTGCACAAGAAGGTGTTGTTAAGGAGTTCTGATGAGAGTTTTAAAACATTCATGCCTTCAATGCAGAACCCTTAACGAGACATTTACTAGAATGTTTGAGACAGAAGTTGGAGAATCCATTTTATAAGCCGAGAATATTACTACGAATTCATAAGGAACATATTAAAGTAGCAAATCGAACACCAATTTAATTTATAAGAATGTTTTAAATTTTTATATATTTATTTATTTTCACAAACATTAGAAGTGACGTGCTATGAAGTGTCGTGTTCTTAAATTCTGGGAAAGTGGAATTCTGAACACAGATGAAAATGAGGGTTTTTTAACAGCTCTTTTCTTCTTCAAGAATTGATAAGAAAATATAACTCACGCATAGTAAAAAACATCAAAGGCTATTTGTCAGCTATATCAATCAAATCAGCTATTTTTGCATAGGCAAATCAGCTATATATTTTTTTTGTTTTCGCTCATCGTGCCTTTCTCGAAGGAACCTACTTACTGCAGCGGGAACATTACGATAATTTTAATAACTATACTTCCCAATGAATAGTTAGAAAACGTGCACTTAATGGGAAGTTACACAAATCACCTTTCATTTAATTATCTCCGATGGCTTTATTTTATTTAACTTGTCCCTATCACCACCATCATCAAGGTACACATATTTTTTTTTTGTTCCATCACCATGTAGTTTGTTCTTGCATTCTTTTTCCTTTCTCGCATGACACTTCTACAGTACAGAGAAAGTATTGTAATGCTGAAGAAAAACATTTTTTCGACAGAAAGACTCAAATTGTGGTGTCCTGATGTAGAAACTACTGGTGCTAGAATTGAACATTTATGCATTTTTATGTATTTTATTTATGCTTTATACTTTATGCAGTATTTAAATATTTTACAATTTTTGAAAATTCAGAAAGTTAAACGAAAATGACACTTTGTCATTTTACAAGTGTCAGTTCAAGTTCAAAGTTTCAAATAATGGAGACTATGTACTGAGTAGCACCACTACTTTGACACACAGCGTTAAATACTATGATTTGCTTTCCGTGTTTTTCCATGTTGGCCACCAAATTTTCTTTTTACCCGCTCTCATAAAATTCCGGTCGGACCACAATGTAATCATATCTAAACAACTAAGCCGCAAAGTCGATTCCCGACTACAAAACCCCCCAAATATCTTGTGGAACTTCCTTAAAGATCTCACAGCAAATGGCCGCGTACTATGGGGCAAAACTAGACGTCTTCATGCACTCTTCCGTGTAGCTCAGACAGGAGCCAACGGCAGTTCCTTTTACTAAAGGAGGAGCTGGATAGCGCCGTATTGCAAGTACGCGTTCGATTTCATACAAAGTGTCCCCGCGTATGTAAATCCACAAAGATGACCAGTGGTACAAATTTAAAAATTAAAAAAAAATTCTTGATGGAATATCATTACCAGAGGCAACACATACTTATCATAACACGGAACAATGAGGGAATGGGATACTTCTAATTACCATAGCATATTTTGCTTGGGAATAAAGAAGTTCCACTCTTCTTCAGGTACAACTATCCTTTAGAACAGTCGCGGGTCGTGGCTTTCTAAATGATGAAGGCTGTAAGTATTACTGTATATTGCATTGCATTTCTAAACATAATCTCACACAATCACGAAGACTATCGTCCTGTAGACTTCGCGCTTCTGATAAAGGCTTAAGGGAGTAGTGCTCCTAACGTATAAACCTATCTCACCAGATAGCGATACGTACTCCAAACGGGAAAACTAGTTGTAGCGCAACGCTACTCGTTGAGCTGCATAGTAACGCTATCTGGTGAGCACACACTTCTTCAGATCCTTGGCTGCAGCCTTCGTCAAGCCAGTAAGCCTGTGCAGTGAAGGCATGACGTCACGCCTCTCCGTTTTTACAGGTCTTATGGCGGAATGAAGTGGGAGCCTAACGCTTTTCTCTTCACTGCGTTACGGACGGCCGTTAAAGAACGAACAAAGAAAAATTTTGATATGATTGTTATATAACATAACTCAGAAATGCCTTTTTAAAAATATATTTAGAAATGTATTCATTAATTTTCTTTTAGGGGGCGATTTCTATAGGAGAGGCTCCGACTTACAGCCTTTTAATGACGAGCGACGTCTGGTTTAGAGACAACAGATTACTACACCTATCCTAGACTGCGCTGAAGTAATATATTGATTGATTAATTGATTATTTCGTGTTTCCGGCCGCGTCAACTGATCTGGTCATTAGTCCCGTTAGTTTAGTGCATGTTTTTTCTCGGGCGATGGCGGTGATCTTCCCCTGCTGGATGGCGAGATCCGGCACCGACCTACCGTCGGCTAGTGGAGTTTCCCCCAAACCACCACAGCGGGACACCGCCCCAGTCGTGAGAAACTCTAAGCTCCCGACCGATCTTCCAGAATATGTGGTAGTGTATTGCATGTTTGTGTAAGTGTGAGTAAGGGGGAGAGGATAGGACAAGGAAGAGAAAGGACAGATCGCGCGCGGTCTGTGGCCCGTTGTGTAGGGTACTGCTCCGGTATTCGCATGGTGTTGATCAGAGAAACCACGGAAAACTACCGATCAGAGCAGCCGGTCGCTAGAATTCTCCTCCAGACAGCGACTGAATTCGACCTAGCTGAAAAGCTAGTGTCGAATATCCTGCATCCGTCAAGACTCGAACCTACGACCTCCCGGTCAGAGGCGCTGCAGTGGTATCAGTTGCTGCACTGAGCTACCGCTCCCGATCAAATGGCTCATAAAAGAATCGTTTTACTGTATCAAGAGTTGAGAGTATCTAAACCTCTTACTTTGAAAATTGATGATTGCTATGTAACGTGTAACGTCTTCGAAACGCTGTTCTCTTAAGATGATGAATTTCGGACTAATATTACCATTATTCCCAACAGGCAGAATATCCCTGAACAAAGATCTTCTCATACCATGGGACGATACAGAATTATCGGGAGACCGAACTGGAGCTTAGAGCTTGTCCCGGCTGGGGCGGTGCCCACGGGTGGGAGATGCGTACCTCGCTAGCTGACGGTAGGTCTGCGCCGGATCTCGCCATCCAGCGGGGAAAGATCGCAGCCAACTCCCGAGGGAAATCACGCACTACACTTACGGGACTAATGACCTAAGCTCTTGACGCTCCCGGAATCACTAACAACCAACCCACCACGCAAGGGTCCACACATGAACTGAACACACATGAATGAATCACTCGCAGCACTCAGTAATATTATCATGTTACCCAGTACAAACAGTATATTAAGAGCTAAAATAAACACAAATACTCGCGGCTCTGGCTGGCGTGTAATAGCATGTCGCCATTTCTACAGAGCTGGAAATCGAAGCTGTGCAGAGAGGGCTAACGGCCTCCAAAACATCGCGGGAATAAACAAACAAGGTGATTACACATGCCGTTCGTTCTGACAGCAACACAGCAAGCCGTCCAACTCTTCTAATAAAATACTCGCACACCGTTCAGAGAATCGGTGTCGTTACATCAACTGCCTATCCCGCGTACTATTTCAAAAGAATTTAAAATGCTGCGGGATGAAATACTTTATCTTTGTGCGCACTAGTTCACACCGCAACTAACAGCCCCTGTCTGGTGTTACATTGGTATTTAAGTGTACGTCAACTGAATATTTATGACTAGCAAGACGATTTGTTGCTTGGTAGTCCTTTTAATTGGCGCGTTTTAGTGTGCTTTTAAAAGCGAAAGGAATATGAACGCTGTATATTTTCTGGCAAGCAGAACCCAGAATAAAACAGCGCAAATGTACTTTCGAATATAAAATTGCTTTGAACATTCGTTTCATGAAGTTACTCGTATTACATATTTACAAAATAACTTGAGAATTAAATACACACAATTAAAGGTTTTAATCCACAAAATCGTTTCACTGTACCCGCATAACCATACCGTTCAGTGTTCCCAGATTTTCTACCGAAGGAAATTCCAAAACATTTTTGTTATGCTGTATTTAAAGTATTTGAAAGCCCGATTTTAAAAGCAGTAATATGTAATACATACTAAGCAAACTTAAATTACAAATCAGTGGGACACATTCAGATATCTTCCAAAATTGTGCTGTAATTTTTGTTAACGACAATTTAAAAAATATAATGGTTATTAATACCATTAAGGAAGATACGTCCCCTTATGTAAACACTGTATTCTTGAGGTATTTCATGCTGTTTGTTTAACTGGAATAGTGATCGCGGCACTATTTAATGTTAACAGTACCTTGACAATGTTGCTAGAAGTAGACAAATGGTTACACATCTTCCAAATTTTATTAAAAACCACAATTCTTTTAAATTACAATTATCCAAAATAAAATCCCAAATCACGAACAAAAATTCCTTAGCTTATTCCTTATCAACAAAATTCCTTACATTTTATCCTCATTTTTCAGAAATTAAAATCTGAGTAACTAAGAAAAGGATTTTCATGTATATATTTCATTATTATATTTTTGTAAGAACAAGATACTTGCAATTGATATTGTTTTATAGAGATTATAAGGCATTCTGAATGAATTAAAACCATTTTTATTGTGAATATTTTTACATAGTTTACTTATTACTATATTTTTTACATATTAATATCTAATTGGGGTAGAAGTCATAACAACTATTTTTTTCTAAAAGAAATGTTATCGGTTCACAATTTTATTTGTCGCGTGAAAAAGCTGCTGTAATAATGCGTGTTCACAAGAAAAGACGGCTCTGTGAATGTCTCTATTGGAGCAGAACAATATGAAATACGTCGTCCGAGGCTGGTGCCGTGTGTGGTGAATGTAATCAGTTCCGATCAGCGATCGTGTGCCAAGAAAGCAGTTCTCCCTGGGAGAAATGCCTCAGTGTCACATGGAATTGGTGGAAGGTGTTGAAAACAATGCCCTTCCATGCCGTCCAGTCGCGAGACGCACACGAGGGTTTCTGCGAAAAGGCGCTGCAACCATTGATCACCAACGCACATGACAACCTGTGAGTGTACGGACCGACCTAGCATCTGCCTCATCGGGCCTTCAGAGAGGATATGTAATGCTTTTGGCATGTTTTCAACTCATATATGCCAAAATGCTATGGAACACGTAACCAGTACTGTCTTTTCAAATACATTAATAAATATGAGCAACACAATTTTGATGTCTTCTAGAATTCCGTCTTCTAGAATTCATTGGGAAATATAGTTATTCAAATTATCGTTTCCATGCTGTTGTTGAGGCAGGAAGTATTATTCCTTGACGAAGGAAATCATGGAAGAAAGCCCAAAATTTATTGCTTATTGATCCTGGAAAATAGATTTTATTACACGAGAGCTTTTTTTTATAATATTCAAAATTGATGTAGTATATGACTCAGAGTAGGGATCACAGAATTTTGAAAACGTCCACATTCACTTTTCCCCATAGCACGTCATACGCAGTTTCAACTGTTTTTTGACGAAAAATAAATAAATAAATCGTTAAATGTCCATGCACTTAGTTCTTATACTTTATTCCGTTATTCATTCATGAGTATATTTCACATTTTCTATCCGTGCTCGTATTCTCAAAAAAAAAAAAAATAGTTGGCATGACTTATGCCCCAATTCTCGTATTTACACGTCAAAACAAAATATTTCATATACAAATTTGCTAATATAGAGTGTCTGATATTTTATTTCTTACAAACCGTTGTAATACTGTGCTTCTATGTTCAGCGGATCTTCGACGTGTATTCGCCGTCCATCTTTCTGCTCTTCCCCTGCTTCTTCGACACTACGAACTATGAATCGAGGATGAACGGATGTTTGGGAAGCAGACGTAATCTCAACTACGTGCTTGCTTGTGTTTCACATTGTTCATGCCAAACTCAGTCGAAATCTGACAAATACTTCTTTACCGTTCATTGATTTATCTCATTGTTGGACCAGGGGGGTGCTTGGAAAGGACTTCGTTTATACTACGTACGTATTTTATATTGCAATAAAACTCGTATTGTGCGATGATAAGGATAGTGTACATTTACTTCTGTAGAAGTAGAACTTTCTTTCAGCGGCTTCAAATACATGTAACACCTGATCGGCGACGTTTTGCGTTCGAAAACTAAAAAAAAACCTTGTATGAAGTAATTTAAAACTCTTATAATTAAATTTTGTATTACCGATTTTCTATTTTTCTTACATATTTATGAAAATGAAAACGTCTATTATTTTTTAATTTATTACAATAAACTGCATTTCACAGTGATATTACTTTTTACGATCTTAATTTTTTAAATATAAATTCATTATAATTGTTTCCAATGTGGGTTTAATGATATATGGACCTCTGACGTTCAAAACATTTAAACGAATGACAATATACGTTCATGATTAACAATACATTTTAATGATACAATATTTTCATCACTCTTGAAGTATGAACGTGGAATAATTTTCTAAGAATGTTCAGTTTCTACATTTTGTTGCTCACAGAACGTTTTGCATTATGAACACTTAAACATAATTAAAACCGAAATGTATTACCTCCATTAATAACAACTAGCTTCACAACTCTAATAGGTTCCTTTTGATTTCTGCTGTGGAGCGTTTCAACTTCCCATTGTCCAATTCTCATCAGTTCCGCTCCGAAGTCTACATTCTCTCACGGCAGCGCCTCCGCAACTTGAAACATTCATGGCGGTTCTTCGCCTGATAGCCTGACTACGAAACAATGGTTAAACTCGTCACGAAGACTCTAGAAAACACAATTTGCCTCAAACGCCTACCTCGACTATCACGGCTCCCCTTTCACGGTTTCAATTCAGCATTGCATTGAAGGACGGGACGCTACACTCAGACTTCGGCGGGAGTACACCAACTTCAACTACTGTTCCCTCGCCTCGAGTTTTTCTTATCACTGTAGTTCACCTTTCCGCTTCATCCAAACTCTCAGTGTTGTCTTCGTATCCTTATTCTCTCTTCTCTTGCCCACCACGATTACGCACCTGTCTTAGTGCCAGTGACGCGCAGAAGGGGTTGGCGAGTGGGGGGGGGGGGTCATCTGGAGGAAGTTGCTCCAGCCCCAATGTAATTGTGGCCTCGATATTTTTTTCACACAAAACTTATAAAAGATGCATTTATTTCCAACTCAAATTAACCGCCATAAGTTATTTCTTCTGCGCGGAGAAACTATTTTTTTATATAGTGGAGGGGGCATTTGCTTTAAACAAGGCCCGCCGTGTATCTACTGCCCCAGGCCTCTTCTTTCCTCTTAGCGCCCCTGCCTAGGGCTTTGCCCAGTTATGCTTCGTTCTCTTCTGAACCTAGTTGATTTGATCTCTAAATAAGTACTCTCTTCATCATTCCCCTAATGTTCTCTAAGTTTTGTCATTTACGTTTCTTTTTCCACATTACAAATTTTGTTTTAACATTTCCTCAAGCTCATTATCTTCAAACCTTTCACTTCAGTTATTATTTTCCCTTGGATGAATTACGTTCTCATGTTCGAGATTATATCTTCCTTTTCTTTAAAATATGCATAATGTAGACAAAATGGGAAGAAAAGAAACAAAAAAAAACAAAGAAAAAATAGAAAGCAAAACGGAAAACGAACAGGAAAAACGGGAGACGACGAACAGGAAAAAACGGGAGACGACGAACAGAAGAAACGAGAGACGACGAACAGAAGAAACGGGAGACGACGAACAGAAGAAACGGGAGACGACGAACAGAGGAAACGGAGACGAAGAAAAAAAATAAAAATTTAGGAAAAGGGTAGAAACCAAAAGGATCGGCTCGTAGTACTCTACCAACCGTCCAGCGAGGGGCTGTGGACGACGCATTGCTTGTGCATCGCCTCCTCCCTCGCAATCGTCGACCTCCTCCCACCCTTCAGTCGCACGCTGCGTGTCGCCCCGCGCGCTCAGCCCGCGACGCGGCGCCCGCCGCCCCTCGCGACGGCGAAGACGACGTTTGTCTTGGCTGCTTTTGTGAGGGCGGGGAGAACGCTCGCTGGCGCGGGGACGAAGGCGAGCGAAAGCGGGGGTGGGGCGTGGGCGAGGGGCGGCAGTTCTTTGGGCCCCGGCAGGAGCGGTGCGGCGGGGGGGGGGAAAGGGAGGCGAGTGCAGGGGGCGGCAAATGGCAAGTGGCTGGCCGACGCCTAATGGAAGAACGCTGCTCCCGGCGCCGCAGCTGCCCGCACCGACGCCTCCGCCTCCGCTCCCGCCCTCACCCCGCCCCGCCCACCGCTTTCGCTTTCGCTCCCGCCCCTCTCCGGTGGTTTGCGTTATCTTCGTGCGAGTTAGTACACTGGAAAGGCTAAAGATGGTCTTCTGAAGATCGGAAAGCGCGCTGCCTCGGAAGACGGTTGAAGCGCCCTTCAGCGGCCTCAGACATGACCCCTCTGCTCAACCGTTCTCATTGAAAACGTTTATGGGAGAGGCATGGCCTACAATTGAAAACAAAAATCACGCATGTACTCTCAACTTCCCCCGACTCCGTTCCACCTCGCTGATTGGCGCCCTGCAGCGGTCAGGAGACGTTCACAGTATTTTACGACCAGACAAACCCTCCTCTAAAAGGAAATGTTTCTGCGATATATGATAAACAATCGTGACGACAGAAATTATGGATGACGGTCGACGAACATGGCATACCGTAAACGGCTGACACCGTAGTGATACACATTTTTATGAAGATATTTGGTCTAAAACGAGGCCACTCTTCCCAACCCGATTAAAGTGAGTGATGCTGTGTTGATACAGTTCGTTTCGTCATTTTTATTTACGATCTTTAAGCAACTATAGCCTATGAAGAAATAAAACAACACCGAATACCCACAACTACATCCTAGCCATAACAACACAGTTCTGATAACTCGATTGTGCTAATAACAGAGAATTCCACGAGATCCAAGACAGCAAATAGGTTGACACTTAGCTAATACTTTCATGTTCTATTGTGAATAATGTCCACTATCCCTGGAAAGCAGTGAAAGTATTCCTAAAGTTGCTGTACTGTACCTATGCCAAACTGCACCCTCACGAGCTGCTTGCCAAGTTGGGAACCCCGGCGCCCTCGGGGTGCAGTGGCAACTCCTTCTCACTGAGCTCTCATTTCCCCCTCCATATCTACAAGGAGTGTACACGAAAGCAGAAGTGGTGACTATAAACGCAAAGCGTGCTCAATAACGAAGAATGGAGGTGTCAATTCGTATGGAGAACAAACCGTTGGTAGGAAAATTTTGGTAACTATAGGAATTTAAATTGGCAACACTGGGATGAGCCCTGACCCTTTGGGTGATTAGCATTATTGTGTTCATAACCTCCAAATTATGTTGAACGATGGCGAGTCGACCTGAACATTCCACATTGTTTGAACAACGTTCTGTGATTCGTTTCTTACTTGCTGAATGTGAAAAACAGCTTATTTATTCTCTAGAATGACTAAAGTGAATGGTGAAAGTTGTATGAACAGCGAACATTTTTACACTAAAAATAAGTGAGTAGAACAGTTGAAAAGTGGTCGAGACTGACTGACGAACAGCGTTCTGGCCGGATCAGCAGGAAAAGTCCTGTTGACCGTGCATTGGAACACTGTAGGTGCGTTTTTTGTGATTATCTTGAAGAACAGCGTACAATGAACAGCCAATTCGACACACATGTTTTTGAACAAGGTGAAGAAATTCATAAGAGAGAAACGTTGTATATCTTAGAGGAGAGATGTGATTCTCCAGCAAGACAACGCACGTCCTCACACTACTCAACAAAGCTGTGAAACCCTCGACAAAATGGTTTGGGAGGTATTGCCTCATCCCCATTACAGCCCCGATTCAGCACCATCCGATTGCCATTTGTTTGGTCCACTGAAGAAGTTCTGGGATAACGAAGATGTCAAAAATTGGTAGAAAATTGGTCTAAACACGAAGACAAAAAGTTCTTCGCAAAAATTCTGCCTTATGTCAACATTTTTGCTAAGGGTCGGGAATATGTTTGAACGTAGACTTCTTTGCTTGTTTTCATTTCTTGTTATCTATTAAATAACTTTGATGTTTGGAAACACATTAATAATTTGAAATAACTTAACTAGCGTCTATTATGGGCGGATAACTCATTAAATACAACCTTTCGCTATTAAACCTACTACCCTGATAATAGGAAGTCCATGCAATTATTGCATTCATAAGTAAACGTAATTGCCGAATCAATATCAACAAAATTTAATATGTTCAATTTTGTACTCGTTACATTTAAAATATGACTACTGTATTCCATTTTTATGGACAATTTCCGTTGCTTTAGTAGAGGAACTGGTAATTAATATTGATTTTGGGACACTAATTGTGAAGTGACTTCTACTAAAGACTGCTATGTATTAAGTATCCTGTGTCGTTCAGAGCACTTGCTCTTGCCTGATTGATTTATTGTTCGTGAATCCACGCGCGTCAACTACCATGGTCATTAGTCCAAAAGTGTAGTGAGTATTTTTGCTCGGGAGGTGACGGTGGTCTTCCACCGCTGGATGGCCAAATCCGGCGCCGACCTACCGTCAGCTAACGAGGTTCTTCCCAACCAGGTATCTCCCACAAGCAAGGCATCGCCCTAGCCGGGACAAGTTCTAAGTCCTCGACCAGTCTCCTGACGTACGTGGTAGTGTAGTGCAAGTTAGTGTAAGTGTGCGAGTAAGGAACTACAATAGGACAAGGAAGAGGAAGGAAAGATCGCGCGCGGTCCGTGACCCGTTTGTTACGGTACTGCCCCAGCATTCACCTGGTGTTGGTCGGAGAAACCACGCCAGAGCAGCCGGCCGCTACAATTCTCCTCCAAACAGCGACTGAATACAACTCAGCTGAAAAGCCAATGTCCAAAATCCTGTCGCCGTCGGGACTCGAACCTACGATCTCCCGGTCAGAGGTGCTGCAGTGACACCCTGACAGTTGATGCACTGAGCCACCGCTCCCGGTACTTGCCTGCGACGTTGATTTACCTTCTCTAATGGACTTTCGAAAAGTGTTAAAGAAAGATTCTTTGAGAAAATGACGGCGAATAATGTAATCAATTGAAAAATGTTGCACGTTTTGTGTAAATTATCGTCATTTATGACGCATTCAACTTCGTAAACATTTAGTTATGGTTTGGTTAGAGTGTATGTGGAGCACATTATAAACAGTCATACATTTTTTGGAATACAAACTTGTTTTCTAACAAGACATTAATTCAATATTTGAACAGAGCACAATATTTGCTCACCAAAAACTCCGATTTCAAAGAATGGCATTAACTAAGGCATTATTTAAGGTGAAACACCTCATTCAAGTGTTCGTATGGTCTGGTATAAATTGTTGAGGCAACGGGTATGCAAGATGTACAATGAACGATAATTTAATCGCTTTGCAAGACAACCTTATATTTGGATTCCTTGCGCCTATGAGTTACGACGGTGTTATTTTTTTAACTGGCAGATTTGTTACAATTAATTTGACAAACATACATTTAATTGAATGAAAATAAGTATATTTTTACAATATTTATTTATAATTGCACTTCATTAAATTGCACAAGATTACATAAGAGTATTGTATAAAATGTCGCAAACAAACATTTAAAAAGAATACGCAGGCGTTATCTCGGGTGAAAAAAATACCAGTGTCGTTCTCATTATATTAGCCATGAATAGATCCTGTACTGCTTTAATGTCTGAAGAATAGACTGCTCGGCAGGTAGTTCGTGCCTTTTGTGCAGTGAGTGGTTTTCCCCCATTACTTTTTTTTCGATTTACATTTCTGAGATGCGTATTTGTTCCCACGCTGATCGCTGAGTTGATCTGTTCTTTCGATTACTGGAGTGAAGGGAAGCTAGATGGCCGAGGGAGAGTTGTTTCTTGCTTTGCTAGTCTCTCTGCAGTTTTATTATCATTGGTGTTTGCGTGACTGGGAATTCATTGTTGTCATCGCTCTCACCCGCAGTCCAGAAGGAGATTCAACTTCATCCTGCAATCGATGGTTCTCGTGCAGTCTGTTTGAGAGCTGTGAGAGAGGGTGTGGATTGAGAGTAGACAAAAAATACGGCTTTGCAAGGTGAGTGAATGATTTTCAGTTCGAACGCTGCAGCTTCTCTGGCGGCTCTCTCTCCTTCACAGTTCAACGGGATTGAAATATGCTGTAGGCACTCGCGATCTCATTCCATACATTTTTAAATCAGACTTGAGGGTGGGCTATTAGCTTCGACAATAGTATTCAAGTCACTGTTGTTTCGAAATGACCAATCTCAAGTCTTCAAAGCCGCGAGTGTATATTCTCTCCGGTAGTACTTTAATGGGATGAGTCAATATTCTATCTTCATAAATAAAATTGTAATGACTGTCTGCCACTTCAAAGTAACTGCCGTTATATAAAATTAAACTTTTTTAGATGATACAAAACATTTCAATTGTTTCTACGAATTTTTACGCTCTCGGGTAATCTCTGGAACGGCTGAAATGATGTCAATGCAATCCTCATTGAAAGAGTGTTTTGTCGGGGATAACATATGCTTTTTAAAATTTTACACTGTCCCCCTTACGAATCTAAGAAGAGAAAGTACTGTAATTTAGCGCCGAAAAATCGGCGGATTTTTGACAAAAAAACTTACCCTAGGAATTGTTTAATTAATTGTTAAATTGTTTAAATTATTTTCCTGTACATAACACAATGACACGTATATAAAACTATAACACGTGGTGTAATTAGAATCCATGTTTTGTGGTTCCTTAATACCGAAAAATCTATTTGAGGCAAAACTGCTCTCTGTCCGTCTATGGTCAACGCTAGCGCCGAAACCGTTCAGCCGATTTTCTCCAAAACTGATATTCCCTTATCGTTTTCAAAATAGGGAGGCTTTGGGACATTGAAACGTATTCTCTCGAGGCTTTGGACACATTCAAACGGATATTTTGATTTTGAGGATACTTCAAACGAAGTCTCAAAACATTTTCAAGATTTTCTTAAAAATGACTCCAAATTTTTTATTAATCTTTGTTCTTTATAACGTAAACGACGCTTAAGAGAATGGTGCAGGTCTCATTTTTGTTGAAAAGTTACAAAAGTGCATTTTTTGGGGTGTCTTCCTGCAACTACAGGACTAAAGATAGAGATTTTTTCTTTAATGAAATATATCTTTAAAAGACATCTTGGAATAAGGTCGTGTTCAATTTGTGGAAATTATGAATATTTTTCTTTTAATTTTGCGCGAATTATAGGCAATATTTTATTTTTTTAAACAACATTCTTCTCAAAACCCGATCCATTTTTTTTAAATTTTCTCCTCGTATGTATTAAGGGACGGTGCAAAATATGGTGCCAAACCCAATTTCGGGAAAACTTTCCATATTTTCAAAAATTGCAAGAAGTGAATCTTCCAAAACTACAACATTGAAATATATTTTTGTCTTACACAAAGTCTGTACTAAAAAATCAGTTCTTTAGAAAACGTCTTGTACACGTTTTTTGAAAAATGAGTAATTTTCGTAATTTGTGCCTGATATTTATGCAATTTATAAAAAAAATCTCGAAAAGCACTTCAATTTTTTTCTTTGATTTTTTCCACATTCGCCATCCACAAGTGATGCATAATATATTGGTGCAATTCTCAGTGTTGTTGATCTCTCGGAATTTTTGAAATTTGAGAGTTGGTAATATTGGATTGAAATCGAAACTCACATTTCTACAGCGTATAGGTAAGGCTCACGGTGATTTAACTCGGTGCTAAGTAAGTTCGAGTCTCGGTGATGAAAAATTGTTTAATGTTTGAGAACAGTTTCGTAGGCAAATGTAGTAGTTTAATATAGCGAAACATTTATTATGCGAGAGAGCATGTGCTGTTGCACCAACACTAGTGTATCCTTTCATATATAATGAAGGTTGGTTTTTTTATACAAATCTATATTTTTATTTCTATCTTAATGAAATGTTAGATACATGGCTTTCCACCACGCGAGAAGTTCCCTTTCCTGTAACATTTCATAGAAAGTACTTCTCTCCCTGTTTTCTATAATTTAGAGCAAAATTTAATTGTGCGCACTTCCCGATTTTCGCAAATACCAAAACGTAACGTACGTATGATCATCAAAGTGAAGTAAACGTGTCTGAAAAAGATGTAATTTCATACTAACTGCATTTTGATTCATTAGGTTCAGAGTCATTGCAGGTGAAAATATTTTTCGAGGTCTGAAGTTACTAGAGCAATGCATCTGCTGCGCGTAGCAACGATGGCTGTTGCTATGATGACGATGGTAGCCAGCATGGCAGGGCGTAGAATGGCAGGCAGTTTTCTATTCGGAAATTATAAAGATATTTTATTTTGTTGAGCTTTCATCCTATGTTGGTCTGTCGCTTCCCCAGAATAAAGTATTCCCTGAGGGCTTACTGCAAGTTCACAGTTCACACAATTACATAAATATACGTACCGCAGCACACTCAGTCAACGATCCAATTCCAGCAGCTGAGACCAAGGTCAACAACGGCAGTTTCTCTCATATACTGCCGACTCCCGGGAATTTGAATTATTCTCTATTAATTGTAGTGTTTTTTGACGTTCGGTAAGCTGGGACGCAGCTATCCAATCGGAATCTTCAATACTAAAAATTAAGTCGTAAGCCACTTAGCGATAACCGTTTCCCGTGATACGATGCAAGTATAGTCCGACTTAAACGCGTTTTAAGGTCACGTGCTGGAAGGGGAGCTGGACTATGTCATCCCATCGGGACCTTCAATACCAAAAATTTAAGTCATAACAAAGCTCTAGATTGAATGACAATGTCCCCTGCTCCTATTTGGTCGTGACCTTGAAGAGGATCTACATTTCAATTGCACAGTAGACACGATTCATTTTCAGGAGCATAAAAAATAATACTGATACTTCCAAAAACTGTGAGAAACAAGAATTACAGAGGGATTTTTTTTTATAATTTTCTTCCTTTTTCTATTCTTAGATTAATACTAAGAGGACTGTCGCTTGAGGTAATGATATCTAAAAGGTCATAAAGAAATAATGGAAATCATCTCCCGCAACTTTATATATTTCTTTAGAGAGCCGGCTTCCGACGGCTTTGCCTATCAGTCTACAAATATAAACGAAATAAAAAGTAAATAAAATACAAAGTTACAAAATAAGACAAGGTGGTGAATTAATATAAATAATACATACATTTAAAATTATAATAATTACAGACCAATAACAAATGAAATTAAAAAATAGAAAACGCAAATAAAGAAATACCCGTAACGAAATTGCAAAAAAACAAATAGTAACAATAATAATAGGTAATAACAATAATAATAATAGTAATAACAATAATAATAGTAATAACAATAATAATAGTAATAACAATAATAATAGTAATAACAATAATAATAGTAATAATAAACCAATAGCAAACGATATAACAAAAAGTGGAAAAGAATAAATTAAGGCGCTTTGCTTACCTCGCTGTGTGTGACAAAACTCAGAAGACTGTGCGCAGAGGAAATGTGAAACTGGAATTAAATGGAGTTCCAGCGAGGGGTCGGAGGAGGTTTTGTGTTTTCTTAGAAATGTCTCAGAAGACGGGGGGACGGGGGGGGTTAGTTTGTGGAGGAGGGGTGCGTAAAATTATTAGCAGTGGGGGACACAGGGAAAGTAGTTTGTTCGTTAAGGAGAGATTCACGTTTTTTTACCTACATTGAACAACGTGAAAGATTTTTTAAGCGCTTCTGTTCCAGAATTTGTGTTCTATTTCAAACATTTTAATGTCTGATTGCAGTGGAAAGTGTGGCCTGTGGTTATAAGATGTGTAGCAAAGTACTATCTCTTTGTATTTTGTTTCCATGCATGTAAAGATTAATTAAATTTGGCATTGAAGCTTCTGCCGATCTGGCTTATGTAATTAGCTTCGAAATTGTGGCAATGGAGCTCACAAACTCCTGACTTCGCCATGAGTAGGGTGGTGTTGCGAGGGGAGAGTAGGTGTTTCAGGGATTCGTGCGAAGTAAAGGAAACGTGAAAATTGTATTTCAGAAGAATATGATATACAAATGGTGATTTTTTCCAAAGAACGGAATAGAAAAACAATTGATGGTTTCTGGGTGAGGGCGTGATCTTTGTGTACGTTTTTAGTTTTTCCATATTTAAATAAATTTAATGTAATAAATTATAGCTAGCAAGGTTTCCCCACCCAGTTATCTCCCACCAGCGGGTCATCGCGCCAGCCGCGACAAGATCTAAGCTCCCGACCGGCCTTCTGGCACGCTCGGTAGTGTAGTGCATGTAAGTGTAAGTGTAAGTGTAAGTGTAATGTAAGTGTAAGTGTAAGTGTAAGTGTAGTGTAAGTGTAAGTGTAGTGTAGTGTAAGGTGTGAAGTGTAAGTGTAAGTGTAGGTAAGTGTAAGTGTAAGTGTAAGTGTAAGTGTAAGTGTAAGTGTAAGTGTAAGTGTAAGTGTAAGTGTAAGTGTAAGTGTAAGTGTAAGTGTAAGTGTAAGTGTAAGTGTAAGTGTAAGTGTAAGTGTAAGTGTAAGTGTAAGTGTAAGTGTAAGTGTAAGTGTAAGGATAGGGTGTGGCAGTTAATGTAGGCAGAGGGCCTAGGAAAGGTAAGAATCTCCTCTTGCCCTTTGTAGGCACTGCAGGCATTCGCAACTACCGATCGGAAATGTACTGAACTCTCTAGTAGGACGCATGGACATAGAAGCAGTGTCAATCTGACAGTGAACCCAACTTAGTTGACGTCCTGAGCCACCTCTTCCGGCAGTGCGACGGAGAAATCGGCAAGTGCAAGAGCACGATCTACAATTGTAACGTACTGTTCCATGAAAATCAGATAACACACTATAATGGATTGGTGGATTTAAGTTAGCCGAGAAATTATTTTCCACTTTTCTGCATTCATTACTTCTGAGACGTTACATAGCTTATGCGTTAATCACTTTATTCATAAAGAGATAAAAACAGATAATTGCTCTTTAAATTTACATTGCCGGAAGTCATTGAACGTTGAATAGAAAATGAGTAGTAAAATTTCCTTGCACAAGGAAATTAGTAAGCACTGCACAACAGTTTTATTCTTCACAGGTATTCACATCACACTATGATCATACAATGGTAAGGTTATTGTTTATTAAACGTAGCCGCATCGTTCAATATGTAAAACTCGTATCTACTATCAAAATACAGTCACACAAAGGACAAAATATTACCTGCATACCTAACAAAAAATTGAGAACGTAGGTGGCGCAATTTAAACGGTAACGATCAATTATTACAGTGGAGATAAAAAACAACAAAAAACAAAAATAAAAACCAGTAACAAGTAAAAACGTTACTTCATAATTGTAAAGAGAGTAAATAATTCTGAATACAATAAATTAGCTTTCTCTGTTGATACAGAGACAAAAAGCCGCAGAACAAAAATATTTAAAGGAAAATGGAATACTTTTTATCACCTATGAATTAATAATTAGCACACGCAAGAATATAAATGTGTATTTCTAGTTAGTTAAAAAATAAGAAGTAATAAACTAGGTAAGAAAAAAGCTCGAAAGTAACTCTGAATTCCAAACCTCAAAGTAGTGTTAAAACAAATTATCAATAAAAATAAACACAGACAATGGTACGTAACGTAACTATATTAAATGGTACGAAAAATAGAATACAACTCTGGTCGCAGAAAGCGCGGGAAGTGGCAAAGTGGAAATTTGGCAAGTTTCTGAGTCTAACCTTTGGTTTGCACGAATAATAAATGTAATGCAGTGTGAAGCCGGACGAACAAGACACGAAAATAATATCAGCAGATACGACAAGAAAGAAAACTATTCGAAATGCCATTAATGATGCGGATTTGACATGCAGACTATTAACATATGATCAATCGCAAAAATAACAAAGGACAATAATAGGTCATTAAAACCACATTATCTTAAGGAAATGTGAGGCGATCCCAGTTTATCCACATGAAAACCCTCACCACCGGGCTGCAAACCAGAAGGTGAAAAGTTAAGCTGGCAGCCTAGAGCGGTTTTTCGGCACACTCAGTATAGAAACCCTTCTTTATCGGGAGATATTGTGGTAGAACCAGTTTTACTCTGGTGAATCTGTAATTTTTTTCTTTAAAAACAGTTTCTACATCGTTACATCGTCGTGATGTCTCCCATACCCAAAGAATCCTACCCCCGTACCAGTCTTGCCCCGATAACCCTCCCCCCACTCCTTCAATGCCTCTGTCTTTCATTCGCGTACGGACCCCGTATGCCACTTGCCCACCAACTCTCGTGTCGTCATCACTACCCCCACCCGCCCCAGGCCCCACCACCTCCCTCGTGGCCTCCCCGCCCGCGCCGCGCTCGTTGGCCCCGGGCGCGCGCTCGCCGCAGCTCGTATCTGGCGCAGCTACTCCCAGCGGCTGCCGCCGGTCGTTCGGGGACGCCTTCATCAGGTGATCAACGGCGCCGGCGTCCGCAGGGAAGCCACAGCGGCGGTGGCGGCGGCCGTGGCGATGGTGGTAGTCGTAGTAGTGGTGGTAGTAGTGGTGGTGGTAGTAGTGGTGGTGGTAGTAGTGGTGGTAGTGGTCGTAATCGTGTGGTAGTGGTGATAGTGGTGATAGCGGTCCCCGGCCCGCCCCGCCCCCGATGGCTCCCACCCCCCGAAATTTAACGAGATCTGCGCCGAGGGCGGCCGCGCGCGCCTGGTGGCTGAGGCGGCGATGGCAGCAGTACTCTTAATTCTCGAGGTGGTGGCATTGGTGTTGGAGGTTGTAATAGACTAAGTGGTGATTTGATTGATTGATTGATGTTTACGGGCGCGTGAACTGCTAAGGCCTCATTAGCAAGTCTAGGATTATGATAAGTCATCTTTTCATTGGTGCATTCTAGTCGTTGCTAACTTGTAAATAAATGTTTATCATGGCATACAGGTGTTAGGAATGAATAGTTATACGGTCATTTTTTGCAATTTTTCAATTTTTATGCCATTATTTTGGACATTTGCGTCGTTTTTACGCATTTTGTTTCCTTTTCGTATTTTTTGTTAGCGATGAGAGTTCATGAAATTACATTGACACACTAAAACAATTTTTTATTGTTTTGTAATTTCCTGACTAAATTCACTATTGCAATGAACTCTGTTTTCAGACGTGATCAAATCACACGGGTCCTCGGTAACTTCCTCGACCTTTAAAAACAGACGGTTGGAAGACCGCAGTTTAGGATTTCATTGCCCTCTCAAATAAAGACTTTATATTAAATATAATTTTATATACATAAATTTTATTTACAATTTTAAAACAATTGAATCAACAAACCTATTCAAAGAAATTTTTGAGTACTTAAAAAATTGTCATTTTCCGCTTATTTTAAATCATTTTATAGGTCATTTTTCCTTTACTTTTAAATCGTTTTTAGGTCAACAGAATCCGAGCCCTGGTTTAGTTTCATAAGTTAATAAGGACAAAGAAGAGGGAAGAAGAAAGGCGCGCGGTCTCGGCAGATTTGTTAGGGTATTTACATTCATTTGAACTGCAATTGACTATGACCCGGTGGCAATTAATTAACAATAATTACAATAATAATAATTTAAAAGAGTACAGCACAAGGCGAGGATGCAATAATCATACTATCACTAATATTAAGTATTATAACTTATTTCAACTCTATCACGATAAACAATAATTATATGTTGGTGATACTCAAAATCAATACAAGCTACATACATATTGGCTATATTCATTTTTTTTAAAAGAAGGACATTGATCTCGTTCATTGCACTGCACTACACTGCACTGCACTGCTCTGCTCTGTTTTGCATCGAATTACACTGACCAGCACTTCACCGCATTACACCACACTTCACAGCACTGAGTTACTCACTTAACATCTATTACTCTCAGATTGTTCTAACTTATTTCTATAACTTCGGACACTTAAGAGAAAAATCTTGAATGATAAACATTAAAACAGGAAAAACTATAAAAGTTTGATTAAAAGATCCAATTTCTAATTGCTCTGCTACAAAAGGAAAATTTCGCAAGATTTGAGTTTTGTTTCCTTGTTCGAATTTTGTGGTTGTGATCGCTTCCGCCGAAATAATTTGGTTTTTCTAGTCTCACCTGAATTTTCTTCCAAGCTGGTTGACATACGTACGATTTATAAACAGCATAAAGTTTCGGCTTTGTTCTTCACGTTTCTAGAAGTTCCCATGATTTTTTTATTGTGTTAGTACTATAGGTAAACGTATTCTCTGTAATCTACCTAGATTTTTCCGGTGCGTCATTCTGTACGGATCCCAACATGCCACTTTATATTCCATGAGAAAGCGAACCAGCGACAGATATGCTAATTCTTTAGCGTTTGTAGAATGTTTCTTTAGAATTCGCATTACAAAATGAAATGACTTCCTCGTTTTTCTCACTACCTGATTTATATGCTTCTGCCACCCTAATTTACCACCTATCTAGATGAATGCCTAAATACTTGCATGATGAGACTCTTGGGATGATGACCTCACCTAAACGATAGTCTGGTTCCTCATAATTTCCTCCCCGTCCGAACGTTCTTGTTTTGTTTACGATCCGTTAATTCCCATGTCATTTGTTTCAAACTAATCACGTAAAAGTTATTAATCCGGCTGTAATATTTATTCGTCGGCGCTATCTTTGATTTTTTGGTATATACTTCGTATATGATTTGATATATACTACAATCGTCTACAAATAAACGCACCTTTGATTGAAAGTTATGGAGATCATTTACGTACGCTAAGAAAAGTAATGGTCCAAAAACACTTTCCTGTGAAACCCTTGAAGTAACAATACCCGTAGTCGAAAACTGAGTTCCAATTCGAACTTTCTGTTTCCTGTCTCTAAGAAATTCGCTTATCCACTCCACAACTCCAGCATCAACTCTTTGAAGTTAATAATTTCCTAATAAGTAGATCATACGATACTACGCTGAATACTTTCGCAAAGTCGATTACTGCACCCCCTCCCACTCGCGTCAACTTCGTCAGCTAGATCTTGAAAAGGGGAAACAGTTTGGTTTTCGCACGAATATCCACTTCTAAACACACGCTGTCCGTTAAAAATTTAGTTCGCTTTTTACCGTGCGCGGAGAATGTACCGATTATTAAATTCTCCATTATTTTGCATACTACTGAAGCGAGAGATACTGATCTCTAATTACATACTTTTGTTTTATCACAATTTTTGAAACTTGGAATAACTGTAGCTGTTTTCCAATCGTCCGGTAAACTTGCATTATCAACAGAAACATTAAATAATCTAAACAAGTAGGGCAATACTGCCTCACTGTTCCTAACGTACTACAGATCCAGAATTCGCTTGATGTTAAAATCAAAGAAAAACCACCGATCAGAGCGGTCGGCCGCTTGAATTCTCCTCCAGACAGCGATTGAATTTAACCTAGCTATGCAAGATGGCTTGTGTCTAAAATCCTCCAACTGACGAAACACGAAATCTAGGACCTCGCGGTCATAGGCACAGCAATGACATCAACTGATGAGCCATGAACTATCAAAGCAGTTGGTAGTGATGGTATCAGTGGTGGTATCAGTGGTGGTGGACTTGGCGGCGTCAGAGATAGTAGCAGTGGCCACGGAAGAAAATATGGAAATATGGGAATACCGCTTCTAAATTAAATGGATTCGCCAGCAGGATGGTGGCAGAATGAAGGAGGCGGCGGCAGGATGGAGACGGCGGGGGGGGGGGGAGGCGCAGGAGGCAATGTTCGAGAACTCTGTGTGGCGCGATGGTGGGTCCGATGGTGAATTCTTGAATGAGAACCGGAGTAGAAGGCAAGGTCGGCGAGAGGGAATAGGCTGGATTGATTGAATGATTGATTGGAGATTCCTGGTGCGTGAGCGGCTAATATCATTGGTCCGGTAAGCATAGTGTATGTTTTATTGCGGGATGTCATCTTGAACATCATGCGGAGATCCGGCGCCGACAGACACGACAGCTAGCTGGTGGTTTCCCTAAACAGGTATCTCCCGCCAACGTGGTTGCGCCACAGCCGGGACTAGCTCTAAGCTCCCGATACGGTAGTGTAGGTTCCATAAGTGTAAGTGTATGAGTAAGAGGTGGGTATCAGGGAAAGAAGGGAAAGGAAATATCGTACGCCATCTGTGGCCCGTTTGTGAGGGTACAGTTCCGGCAATCGCCTGGCGTTGATCGGATAGTCCACAGAAAACTATTAATCGGAGGATCCGATGGCTAGAATTCTCCTCCAGACGGCAGCAAGCGCGTGAGCGTCGGGAACGGTCGCAAGGGGTGTGGGATCTGTGTGGGTGGCGAGGGTTGCAGATGCAACGGCGGGGGGCGAGGCCGCCGTGGAAGAGGCGATGGGGGCGGTGCCGGTACGACGCGCCAGACGGCACGGGCCGGCAGAACGAGTTGCCCCGGATGAAGCCTGTCCCGAGAAATTTCATTAGTCCCTCCCGCAAAATTTACGAATGGCTCTTTGCGGGGCGACGCTTCGATGACTTGTAGCATACACTCGTGTACATTATCTGAAGAGAATTAAAGTGGTTTATTTTTTTATTTCGTTATTTAATACATCTAATTCACTACCTGCCGATAATTCAGACATCTCGTTATTCAGTGACTGTTGGACAAAAAGAGGAAAATTATTTGTAAAAAATAAGTAAAACTTTAAAACATTAAACCCTAACGTCATCATGAATCATTGGTCACAGAAACGGTATCTTTGGGGCCGCTGCCAAACATTCACTTCGTTCTTACTTTATTAAATTAGAAATGAAAACTTGTCATTTAAGTTCGTTCACTTAGCCACCTTGACCTTCACATTCATATAGTACAATATTACGTCCTTCAGATATTTTGATTTTTTTATAAATCTTAGAGTACTCATAAATAAAAAAAAGATAAAATGTATTTTTTAACTTACACCTGATGGTGGTAAAAAAGGAGTTACCGAAAAATTGAGAATACAATTTACTAGTAAATGGCATAAAATAACAAAGGTGTTTATTTTATAAACCACAGCAGGCTACCTACATTAAATCAAAGGACGAAGTATAGTACTATACAGATATGGAAAAGACGTTTATAACTGAAATACATGGAATTCAATACGTTTCACCGGACACTACTTATAATTTATTGCAACTCTGCAATGGGTGGGATGACATATAATTTCTTGTCTCTCTATAATTTGCTACGTTAGTATCCAGATATTTACTCTTCTCTAATTCCAATGTTGTCTGGAGTTTCAATACCTATGTTCTTAAAATTCCTCTCTAAAAAATTATAATTTCCTGTTTGCAGGAAATGATAGGTATGTTGTTGCCATCTCAGAAAATTAATTTTCACGTTCTGAATCATTGTCAATATTTATTTGGCAAGCGTCAGCATCTGCAAGCCTTTATTATCCTTTCAGCAAAAGACTCTTCATATTGGTATCGTAGGCTTCCGTGACCAGAGTCATGATCTGGGCAGAGAGACTGGGCAATACGCATACTCGTGTCGCAAGATAGGCGGGCGAAATTAAGACGAGACGTGGATCTGGTGGCGGGCGTTAAGAAGACTGGTCCGTGGATTTGGTGGTGAACGCAAAGAAGATTGGTCCCTGGATCTGGTGGCGGGCGCAAAGGAGACCGAATGGCCTTTGGAGCAGCACCGAAGCAGGAACGCGAGTGGCGGCACGGCTGGATTTCCAAATTTGCATAAAACTGAAGTGGGAGACAGGAACTAGAAAGGTAGTGTTAGCACCAGAAACAAGAATACTAAATTTTTGCATGTTCGCCTTAAAACTGAGTAACGGCGAAGTATTTGATGTAACCTCGTACGCCGGTGGTACATTTCATTCCGAAGCTGTAGTAAAGATAGTTAATTTGTGTTCCTCATTTTGTGTATGTAATTATTGACGGGAAAATTTTGTATGTGAATAGCAGTAAGACCTGTGATAATGTGCACTGGTAAATCAATCCAGGAAGTGTAGGAAAAGTTAAATTTCATTCACTAATATTGGTCAAACAAGAACTCCGTGCACGGGTGTTATAAGGCAAATTGCTAGCAAGGTGAAGGGTGAAATCATTAAGCAAACATTTTTTTTGCAATTTTTCGAAGAGATATTACCAGTAGTGGATTTGCATGCGTCCTAGCGCAAGTTAACAATTTGGTATTATTTTTGTTCTCCTCTTTTCTGTGACAGTGTAAAGGGTTTAATTTGTGCAATACTTTCTAAGAATATATTACTGTTTTCAGCTAATTCTGTGTCTGGGTGTGTCTTTCCCACACCCTAAAGATCCTGCCCCCTGAAATATTTAAAGCTTGAAAGAGCATTCTTTCCGACGAGTTTGAAAGAGCATTCTTCCGACGACTCCCACGGTAGTTGGATATATATATATATATATATATATATATATATATATATATATATATATATATTAGTTCTACGCTCCCAGCTGTGCAAAGGATGTGTGTGTATGGGGAGAAGATATGATAAGGAAGAGGAGAGAATGATCATGTGCGGTCCGTTGCCCGTTTGTCAGAGTACTGCTCCGGCATTCGCCTGGTAATCGGAGAAACTACGGAAAACTGATCGGAGCTGCCGGCCGCTAGAATTCTTCTCCAGACAGCATTCTAGAGCCGCCACCACCACAACCACTGCAGGCCTCGTGATGTCATGAAGGCACGGGGATCCCGAAGACCCATTCAAATCACGGCAATACCCCACAACTGTTAATTGATTTAAATACTGAAACAGCCTTCAACCATGCTTCATTAGTTTAGCAAAATGTTTACGTTCTTCGAGTAATAAAACCCACTGCTTATGGGTGGCCTTTTCCGAAAAGCTAAAAACTATGTACTGTATAATTAACGGCCTCAAAGGTCAAAGCACGTCGAACGAGAAGAAATAAATTTAAAAAAGAAAACAATTCTAAACCGATCTACGCCATACGTATTGCTTCCTGGAATCTCAGGTGTACTTTTACAGCCAGAGCTGCTCATAAACACATTGCAATCGGATTTTAGTATCCGGCGATAAAGATAACAGTTGTGAAACCGGAGCAATGTAGTAAATACTGAAGTAGTTTAAACAATGAACGCCGCCATCCATGACTCCGCGGTTAGGACAGCAAGTACAGAAAAAGCGCTGTTGATGTTCGAAACATGTGCTCTTGCCATAGCTCTCAAAAACCGAAACTAGTTTAACACAAACTAACACAGAATGATATTCATTTTCCACTAAATAAATGCAAAATAAGTGTCATTAGTTCTTAAACAAAAAAAAATTCCTTCAGTTCCTGAAAAATCGTGCGGGGTCCGCTATGAGGCCTCTCCCTTCCATAGCTGTTGGAATGGGAAATGGAATGCCACTGGCACGCGACTGCTGCATTTCACCACTGCTTTATCCACCTTCATCGCGACTGCTGTGGGCCGCGCTGCAATGGACTGGTGGCGTGGCGTTGTGTAGCGTCGGGCGGCGTTGGGCGTCCCCGGGGCGACGCGACGCATCGGCCGGGGGCGGGACGGGGGGGGCGGGACGGGGGCGACCGGGCGGCCAGGCGGCGCCCGCGGCCGCGCCGCTGTGGCGGGGTCCCCGGGTCGGGCGCACGCAATGCGTCAGGGATTTGGTGGCCGGCCAAATGACGAGCGGCCCCGCCCACACGCACTGCTCCGCTTCGCGGCAGCGCGCCCGCGCCCCGCCCCCGCCCCCGCGCCACGCCCCCGCTCAACTGACGGCTAGGAGGGGAAAACCGCTCATCGTCTCTTACGTTGCATTATTGATAACATTCATTCATTATTTCATTTTTTTTTAAAATTTAATTTAATTATCATCTCGTTCATTGATTTATTCATTCACTCATTCATTCATATATTAATTCGTCATTTTTCATTCATTCTATATGATTTATTTAATCAATGTGCCCACAGATACATTTCAGTTCAATTCATTCGTAGAGAACTCTGTACGTATGGTGAAACAAAAAATAGTGAAGGAATCATATGAATCTTTAAAATATATACAGTACAAGAAAAGGCCCACTCATATCGCACGGCAAGCTGAATAGGACAAGTAGAATAATTTAGATTACTACACCTTGCACCAACGTAACGGTAACGGTATTCTAAGAATATCAATTCCAGCACGTGTTATTGCTGTTAACGTAATGGACTTCATATTACAACGGTTTTGTTAAATAGTCGTTGTCAAATCCAAAGATTACATTATGTTTGACATTATTTTTAAATTTCAAAAGCATTCTTTGATTTGGATATCGAATTTTTTTCCTTGTATTTTTTTTATTTTCTTAAAAGGTAAAAATAAAAATAAATTTACGTTCCGGTTGATTCGGCTCTCTTTACCTTAAGAAGAAAAGTTATCAATATCTTCGGTAGTTTTTGTAGATTCAACTATTTTAAATATGTATAAGTAAGAATAGTTAGATTGATTAAATATGAATAATTCCTGCTGACGCCATTGGATTCATTCAACGAATTTTAAAATATTATCACTCATGCCATATGAATTAGTGTTGTTTTCTCTCACACACAAAAGTTTTATCACGATACCAATTATTCAATAAACGCGAATATAACTAATGGTGTTACTGGTGCAACAGCTCATATTTCCTCCCACGTACTTTCATGCAAACTTACGCGAAAAGTGCTCAAATGTTCGAAAAATTGTAGATGGCCTTATTTCAAAACCTATCTTTAAGGAATATATTTCATTAACGGAAAAATCAATATCTTCATAATTGTAGTTGAAGGAAGACGACGAAAAACCATTTCAATTTTTAAGATTTTGGAAAAATCATAGTTTTTTATCAAAACGAAACCTCCACCATTCTCTTAAACGTCGTTCACACTATCCGACAACAAAATTTAATAAAAACGATGGAGCCTTTTTTCAGAAAAATTTGAAAATGTCCTAGGGGGTTGATTTAAAGTCTTACCCCACAATTAAAATATCGGTTTCAAATTCGAGGGGCTGCGACATCAGCCGGATTGATTGATGAATATCTGGAATATTCTGGAGAAAATGAGATGAATGATTTAGGCGCTAGCATTGTTCACAGACGGGCGCGCAGCTGCACGGATAGACGTTTTCCGTCATTCGGTTTGTCGGTATCAAGGACCCACAAAAAATACACCACGTGTTAGAGAATTTTTCTCAATTAAGCTATAGGATTTATCCACTTTTTCGTGACAAGGGTTCGGTAATGAGAATTTTTGATGTGATGGAAATTAGACATCCAAGGAAGGGTATTTACTACTACAAATCATACGTAGAAAAACAGAAATAAAAAAAAACAATGCATAGCCTAAAAGAAGAGACTAGAATACTTGTTCAAACCCAATTAGATTGAGAATGTTAGTTAACGTGCAAATAATAGCAAAACTTTTTACTTTCTCCCCCGTACAAAGATAAGAAGACAGTTATGAAATCGTCCGTCGAACACTGCGCATTTTCGGCAGAAAAACTCTTATTGCCGGTTGCCTGGCGCTGGTAACGTAAAAGTGGATAAATCCTGTTGCTAAATACAGACAAAAATTTCTCTAGCATGTGATGAAGCCACAAGCCATATTTTGTGGATCCTTGATACCGAAAAATCGATTGCCGGCAAAACGTCCGTCTGTGGTTAACGCTAGCGTCTAAACCGTTCAGCCAATTTTCTTCAAAACCGACATTTTCCAGTCGAATTGAATGTACTTTGGGATCTTCAAATAAATGCTTTACATGAAGTCTCAGTTTTTATTTAAATAAATGTTTTAATCAAACTTTGTTTTCAGATAGCGTAAAGGACGTTTAAAAGAATGTTCTAGATCTCATGCCCATGAAATCCCAAACTTTTTGATAATTGCAAGCGCATTACTTTTTGCGTCTTCCCACAACTATAATATTAAAGATGGAGATTTTTCCAAATTTCTCTGCTCCGTAACTATGGATCTTTAAATAAGTTTCCGTTCAATTTTTGAAAAATTGAATAGTTTTCGTGTAATTTGACGCGAAATACAGGCAAGCAAAAGTTATTTTTTCACAAATCGCTCCAAATTTTTTCTTTACATTTTTCCACGGATGGAAGGGATGCTTAAAACATGTCTTTGGTCTTATTTTCGTTGAATTCCCTTAATTTTTTGAAAATTCGCACATTTAGAAATATTGCGAGAATGTATGCGCTGTTGTAGCGTCACTACTTTCGTAATATTGGACTGTTATAACGGCAGAACTTAGCCATACAGAGGAAAGAAAAAAACTGCAGTCACCTCTGAAGAATTTTACCAGCCGCCAGTCTTTACAAACAATCGAAAGCAATGAAGAAGTTATTTTACTTTTTTTATCTAAAAACCGGTTATATTACGAAAAGTATTGAACGACATTTGGTATGTGACACAATTAACGGACAATGCTGGTTTGATACCTCTGCCATAGTCTCGCTTTACAAACTTCAACACCGTCAATTATTGGACTCTATACCGGCCGCATATAGTATAGAACTCGGTATTTTCGCTAGGGATCATAATGAACCCATGCGCGAGTTCCGGGCTCAACTCCACGTTCCGCGACTATCCCGGCCACTGGAGGGGAGGGGAGGGGAGGCTGCGGCACGTGGCCACCGGGGGCCGCCCCAAGTTGGTCCGCACGTGCCACGTGCCGTTGTGCCGGGGGCTTTCCGATAACTGCCTGCCGCTGCAAGGTGATCCCTCGGCCGCTCTTCCCCATTGCCCGGAGGACGACGACCACGTCCACGACGTACTTGAGGGGACGGCGACGCGACGAGCCGGGAGAGATGGCTCAGGGCATCAACTGATGTCACTGAAGACCCTCTGGTCGGGAGGTCCTAGGTTCTAGTCTCGACCGGGCAGGATTTTCGCCACTAGTTTTTCAGCTAGGTCGAATTCAGTTGCTGTCTGGAGGATAATTCTAGCGGCCGGCTGCTCTCATCGGTAGTTTTCCGTGGTTTCTCCGATCAACACCAGGCGAATGCCGGAGCAGTACCCTAACAAACGGGCCATGGACCGCGCGCGATCTTTCCTTCCTCTTCCTTGTCATCTCCTCTCCCATTACACACACACACACTAACATGCACTACACTACCAAATTCTGGGAGACAGTTCGGGAGCTTAGAGCTTGTCCCGGCTGGGGCGGTGCCTCGCTGGTGGGAGAGACCTGGTTAAGGGAAAACCGAACTAGCCGACGGTAAGTCGGCGCCGGATCTCGCCATCCAGCGGGGAAGATCACCACCATCTCCCGAGAACAAACATACACTACACTTACGGGACTATTGACCAAAGCAGTTGACGCGCCCGGAAACACGAAAAAACAACCAACCAACCAACTACTGGTGAGGCGCTGTGTCAAATTATTTACGAACAGTAATCGATTTCAATCTAGGTGAGTTGGGTCGAATTCACACGCTGTCTGGAGGGCAATACCAGCCGCCGGTTGCTCTGATCGGTAGTTTTCCGTGGTTTCTCCGATCAACACCACGCGAATGACGGAGCAGTACCCTAACAAACGGGCCACAGACCGAAATTTGGAGATATGGTGAGGATATTTGGGTCATGGAAATTTGTATGTCAACAGGCGGAATCGCACCGAAGTGCCATCTGCGATTAAAACTTCGAATTTAATATAAAATAGTTTAAATATTTTGTAAGCGTTCATGAAAGTCAATATATATTTTATAATGAAGAAAATATATTTTTTTACTTAAAAATACTTCTGCCGGCTCGGAAAATGTTTTATGGCAAGTCAGCCTAGAATCTTAAAAAAATGCCGATTATGTGTAGCGAAAATCGGCCGGGTGGCAATCCTTCAGAGTTGTTTCATGCTTTCATCAGAAAAGGATATTTAAGGAGACCGCTGGAGCAGAAAAGGGAACGGAAAATAACATATGCGTCTTGCCCTTGAGTCCACAGCCGAACGAAAAGCTGCTTGAAGAGCTTCAACTGCACGTCGAGATGGCTGCCCAGCCGCAGTCGATGGGTATGCAGAGAGCGCATTTGTCAATTAAAATTGTAGTTCCAGCGCAGTTAATTATTCTTGTACGGAGTTCAGGTACCGTAGACGAGGCCTGCTAAAATGGCTTCAGACGGGCGCGGGAGCACGAGCTGGCTCGGACCTCCGCTCCGAGCTACGACCAGAGGAACCGCGGCAAGAGGGTCACTTGTGGTGGCGGAGAAAAATCGTGTTCCCCCTACCGCCGAGCGACGTCCATCTCCTCCATGACAACGCAGCTCAATGGGCGAATTTCTGGGCTTCCGCACGATGTATGCTCGGGTCGGCCCGCGGAGACACTTAGTTGACCAGCCTGCTTTAGGCTCTTTGGAATCTCCATTTCCCAGGGTAATGACAAAAGACTAGATGCCCAGAAAACAACAAAATTGAGAATCAACCTATTCTGGCATTATAAACTCATTTAATTACGAACAGTTTAAAGAATCGTATATAGCCCAAGAGACTATTTAAGTGTTACGAAAATGTATTCAATAAAATTCGTACTAACAAGTTCAGAACACTAAAATAATTAAATCTCAGAAAATTGATTAATTTTATACAACAAGGATTTTTAGTTGTTTTTTTACACAGAACTTGAGTATAGAGATTTCTGTGTGAAAATAGTACTGGTTTTAAATCTATAATGGTACAGTATACCGTTCATTTAATGTCCTCCTTTTTCGTGTCACAAAATATTAAAAAGAGAATGCCACAAATATGTAATTTACACAATTTATCCCGCATATCGCTTTCGGCCTTACGATTCACAAATATAGTGATATATTTTCGAATTTGAAAAATTGTACTCCGTACCCATCACAACTGGACCAAAAGTTTTGTTTGATTTAACAATCCAAACGAAAGTTGTTGGGTGGATGTAGCCTAGATGATCTTTGCAACGGGTAAGAAATTTTAGTTTTGAGCCGTTCCTTTACCCTAGAGTTCTCGCATTCCGGGCGAGTACCCGTGTAAAAGAGTCGTATTCAATTGTAGCTTGAAAAGAGTAGGGGTGGAAAAACATTTCTAGTTTTCACTTCACCCGCCCCAAGGTAGAGCAAAAAAAATTATTTTCACCCTCGCAAAGGATCAAGGCGGGTTGTAACTCGAGATGGAGAAACACGAGTTAGTCAGTTGCCCCTGTTTGAAAGTTGTCAACCCTTCGTCCCAAAACTCTTCAGTGCCAGAACGTGCGGGGCCTGGTAAGAAGAGTAAGAGACTCGCCGGAAGATGATTCCAGATACTGCCAAACTTATGTGAGTCCACCGACGAATCGAAACTTACAAGAATTAAGGGGAAAGTGCAATGGAGATCTAAACTTGCAGAAATGAAAACAGAGTTATTGACTATAGCTTGACTATAGTTGGGAGCTGACTTGATTGCGAGGCGATGGAATGCGCTAGGTGTTCTTGGAAGCTGTCCTCACCCCCGCCGAGCCCGCAACTGTTAGCTGTCCCAAGTATATTGCCCCGTGTCCACAGGCAAAAATTAAAACGGCAAACGAGAATAAGTAAAACAAATAAGTCAAAGAAACCCCGCTGCCCGCACGCAAACAAGTCAGCTCCCGACTATACATTTATCTAACAAGGGTCCTTTCAACACGTTGAGGTCAAAATCTGGCCTGAGTTTTTTTCTTTTGAAAGATATTTTCTATTTATAATAGCTGTAACAAATTAGCTGCTGTTTCGCACTGGACGTTACCGAAAAAAAAACAACTAAGCATTTGGTCGGTTCTGGCATACTTTTTGGCGTTTGGTGCACTGTTTTTGCTGTCGGCGTGGACAACCCTTACTGCAGAGAGCAGTGTGAATGCGAACGACTCAAGTATTGCTGTTATTGCTCGCTAGGATCTCAACTTAACGGTTGTGCCTGGTAGTTTGCTTGGTGGAAAACAGTTGTTTAGGAAACACTGTCCCCTCTGAATACTCAAGCTGTGAATTACGCGTATTCGTCAGTTAGTTACCTGTTGTAAAATACATTAGTAAAAACATCAGTTAATGAAGAGTTTTGCAGTAAGATGTTACGTATTTAAAAAGTTAATTTTAATTATTAATTTTTTCCATTTTTTTGTTCTAAAGCCTTCTTTAAGATATAGATGCATTTAAAAGTGACTATTATACTCGCTTGTCCCTTAGCCTCCATACTGTAAATAAGGTAAGTGCATACGTTAGAAATAGATATATTTTAACTTATTACTCTTCTTCGTTGAATGTCTATAATCATTATTAACACAACCAGTTCCACATTAAATTTTAGACATTTAGATGTTATTTATTGTATATTTTGATTACGTAGTGCTTGTTGATGAGGTAACGTTTCTACAACACCTTAAAGCTATCTTCAGACCTGGTTTGCAGTTGTACACTTTAACAAATTATAGTGCATAATTATTAATACATTTTGAAACTAAAATATGTTTAGAGGTACTTACATTTTAGAAAATAGAGTTGGAATATTAAACTATACTAAAATATTTACATTATATATAATATTAACAAGCTATTAACATAGTGACGCTTCGTGAAGTCACGAAGGTTAAGCGAATTCGAGACTCGCGGGTTCTTGGTTGGGTGACCGGCCAGGAACCCCGGGATCAAACGTCGTCGAGCCCCTGGCCGAAGGGATAAAATGCACTGACTGACCGCGACGTAACGAGACTTCACTTGAGATTATTCTCGGTAACGGAGTATGTGTATGTGTATGAGTATAGTATGCTCAGTAACGGAGGATTATTTCAGAAGAAAGTGCTCAACGCCCAGCAAGGGTTAAGAGACGCGTTGCATCAACGAAGTCGCAACGAGCGTGCGTACCTTCGCTGTTCATTTATTTCTGTTACCGTCTACTTGAACCCTGGAGACGGTTACAAGAAAACATTCAACGGCCAAGGAAAGGGGGGGTTAACCAATGAGAAAGAAAGAATTAATTTTGATTTTGATTGTTAAATTGAAAAGCAAGTTGTCGTAAATTCTAGTGAAGGTGTTGAATACTATAATAGTAATTAAGGTCACATTCAGTTTTATGTGTAATGTTTCTGATACTAACCTCGCGCGTTTCCTCAGCTCTTGTTTCAGAATTTTACCTTGTCCGACATCCATTTTATGTGATTTTTTAATTTGATGTCTCCAGACCGAGTTTAGATTTTGAAAAGGTTATTTAATGTTTCTTTGATGTTCAGATATTCCTTGCTTAAGGCTAAATGTACCGACACTAGTTCAATTTGTCACCAACACGTGGCAGCACCAGAGGAGAAGGGGAAGGAGAGAGGGGGAAAGGAAGAGAAGGAGATACCTGGATATCTCGTTCACAACAAGCTTAATAACCTTCTCTTCCAACCGATTTTCTCACTACGAGAAACCACTCATCCTCATCGAAACCGCATCCTGTCCAGATTCCCAAAAGATGAATTCCGCTCACCGTAACTCGTACGCTTTTTCCATATCATAAGCGCCGTTATCTCACCGATTCCACAAACCACCGCAATAATTCCCAAGCACCCCAACCTGATTTTCATGTAGAGGAGCCCAGTGGGGTCATCCTCCCTCTTATTTTTGGTCTGTATATTATTGTATACATTGTATAAGCAAACAATTCTGTAAAGTGGCTAGGTACGCTGTATCAGAACAATTTTTGAATAGAAAAAGGAATCTCCTTCCTCGTGCGTCAGAGAGCGCGCTGGCGGCGGCCTGAGACGGGCGGCACTGCTGAGCAGGCGCCGGAGCCGTATACCAGCGGTTTCGTAACACGGAACGTCACGGCCTTGTCTTCACGATAGAATATGGCACGGGTATTCGCGTCTTTCTCGATCGTGCCACCGGGAGCGGTAGCTCAGTGCATCAACTCATGTTACTGCAGCGCCACTGACCGAGAGGTCCTAGGTTCGGAGTCCTGACGGCGACAGGATTTTCGACACTAGCTTTTCAGCTAGGTCTAATTCAGTCGCTGTCTGGAGGAGAATTCTAGCGGCCGGCTGCTCTGATCGGTAGTTTTCCGTGGTTTCTCCGATCAACACCAAGCGAATGCCGGAGCAGTACCCTACTAAACGGGCCACGGACTGCGTGCGATTTGTCCTTCCCCTTCCTTGTCCTATCCTCACCCCTTACACACACACTTACACTAACATGCACCACACCACCACATATTCCGGGAGACCGGTCGGGAGCTTAGAGCTTGTCCCGGCTGGGGCGGTGCCCCGCTGGTGGGTGAGTCCTGGATAGGGGAAAACCCCACTAGCCGACGGTAGGTCGGCGCCGGATCTCGCCATCCAGCGGGGGAAGATCACCGCCAACTCTCGGGGAAAAACCTGCACCACACTAACGCGACTAATGACCAAAGCAGTTGACGCGCCCGGAAACAACAAAAAAATCAATGAATCAATCAATCGATCGTGCCGTCAATGTCGACTGCATGATCGTGACCTTATCAAGCAGTGCTGCAGATCAAGCAACATCTACGACACGCCGAGAAAGCGCGAAAAGCCGTGCCATATTCCATCGTGAAGTCTATCACGCGCCACGTCACGAAAAGTACAGGCATCTTCCTCACGCTTCCGCCACCGTTACCGCGCTGGCCGGCGAGTCCCAGACCAGCGGGATGGAAAAGGCGCGCCGCAGCCGAGAAGCCAGAGTGTGTTCTAGGGAGAGCTGCAGTGCCGAGCTGTGAGTGGTGAAATTTGGAAGTGTATAGTGTTGACGTACTGCAAGACCAAATTGGTATTTCCATGGTGGACTCAGAAAGTGAACTGCATATTTGACATCTGGTTAGTGTAAGACAACTAGGCTGGTCTTCGGTACATCTCCCGGATTTACGGAAACTTGACACTTTTTGTACTATTCTGTTCAGTGGGTTGTATAAATAATTTTTTTTAATACTCCCATTATATAATTCTGTCATTTGATAGCTGTAACCCTTCGCATAATGATACTCATTACGATACATATTTATTATGACACAGGTTCTTTACCAATCAGAGAAGTTTACAAACCAAGTATTGACAATTAATAATTGAGAATCGTTCTAATAAATATTTCAATCGATTTTGTACATTAAAATTGCATTTAATATTATATTATGCTTGTTCGTTAGATTTTTCGTTAGATATTTCGTGGAATATTATTTAAAATAAATTGGATCGTCGTTTCACTTTATCCTGTTCGACTAGCACAGTGGTAAACCAAAGCCATCTGCGCAGAGTAGGGTAGAGAGCTGTCCGCGAGGTGGTATTGCCACAAAACTTTTCAATGTAAAAGTTAACTGTAAAAGTTGCCATAAGTCGTCGAAATAGTGGAGTATTAATACACTTGTGTGAAGTTTACGATATTCGCTCGTTCCTCTTTCGTATCGTAATATTACTCTCCTGCATAATACCAATCATTATATCATCGTTTCATAACGTACAATTTATACTGCGTTGCGAGTGGTTTAGTTTGGTCACTATTCATTCTTGAAGTATTGAAGTATTGCTATTGCACAAAGTATTTTAATTCTGTTAGGAATAGGGGAGACCAGGGCACAATGTGCCATGGGGTACGATGTGTCATTGAATGCTGATATCCACGTTGGTTAGGTTGGCTAAACTGAACAAGATTAAATGTTACATTATGGCCATACGTACTATCCAGGTGGCAATGATCTCACTTCATTGTCTAAGGAAGCATGAAGTGTTAACTGATCTTTCCCTTTCTATGTAAATTACTGGCAACGTGTATTTGTTTTAATATTATTTTTCATTTTAATTCTGGTATTGAAGTTGAAGATTGCAGGTCTCAGAAGTTTTCATCATCTTCCTGCATTGTAGCTAACTTATGGTAACTAAAATTATAGGTCATACTTGACCACATTGAAAATGAACTACAAGGGCAATGGGGCTCCATGGGTCATCTGCTGCAATGCTATTTCACATGTTTAACAGATATGGTTTGAACATAAAAAATAAAATATACCAAAGGAAAACACGAGTAAATACACATGATAAGAGCAATTAGATCTGGTTGCAGCAGGTAGAAGAATAAGAAGTGCAGCTGATGAATGTGGTGTCAAGACGGAAACAAGACGTATGGAAAAATTATAAAAATCACTTTCTGGCTGTCACAAGCAAGTGTTTACTTATGTCTAAGAGGAAATCATTGGTGACTGCAAATTGTTTTACGGTTTGTCATAAAAAGAATGCCGCAAATTTGCCTATCAAACAGCTATTGCAAATAATGTTAAATGTCACGATTCGTGGTTAAAAAAAGAAATTGCTGAAGAATACTGGCTAGTAGAATTTTTTTTTAAATTTGTTTATTTATGGTCGCTTTATAACAGCTCAGGTCATCAGCGACCTCATTGTCTTTACATCAGTACATTACATTTCAAGGTTACAAATAGTTGAATCATTACACCATAAACATTATACGAATCAATATATCATAACAAAAATTGCATCAATATTATATTACATTCAACAATTTACTTATTTCTAGTTGTTTCAAAATTTTTTTACAACCTTCTTCTAATTTGAACAGTGAAGATAAGCTGCCATCTATGTTTAATGATTTCCTTATATTAACACGTCCTTGGCAGTCAAGAATAAAATGAGAAGTAGACACGACAGCGCCACATTTAGGACAGGGTTCAGGGTTAGAGTTTTTAAACAGATGACAGTAATTTAGGTTAAAGTTCTTAATCTTGTAATAACGACTTCAGTTAGTAGAATTGTTCACAGAAATAATGGTTTGCCCCTAAGGTCTCCAGAAAGATATAGTCTTGCTCGTTACACAGCATTCAAACAACAAAACGTGCAAGCTTTTTTAAAAAAAATATTAATCGTTAAAGCCGTACCCAGTGGCGTTTTTTTTCGATGTGCAAGTCGTGTATCAACACCCAAAGAATTAAAAAATCATTTATTTCTCTGAATTTATTTAGATCTTTTTCATTTATTCGGGCCTTGGAACGATAGGCGTCATAGATCGGCACCAGCGCATCCATGCAACGCAGGCAGTGAGAGAGACCGAGCTCAGGCCGTTGGCGAATGCCTCCAACGTCTTCAGGTCGGATCTGGAAGCGGCAGCACACGCCCGCGACGTCCCCCTACTCCAGCACAAAGCGTGCCAAGGCGTTGGATCTCTTTTTTAAAAAGTTCCATTTGAGGTTTGACTGAATTGAGCAACCTAATTTTTTTACCTTAACATCAGTCAATGGCAAACTGGCATGGCATTTCAAATGGAAGACTGCATTGAAACAGTTTTTATTTCATCTACTATTAATTTGTTATTACGGAACCTATTTGAAACATCTGATATTGCTCTATTTACGGTTTCTTCATTGTAAAGAATATTTGTGTCATCCGCAAAGAGAACCGTTTTTCCGTTTCGAATCGTCGAGGGCATATCGTTTACATATAGTAGGAAGAGAATCTTGCCTGAAATCGATCCCTGTGGGACTCCATGTGCCATTGGTAAAGAGTCGGAAATGTGTGTACATAATGTTTAATCACTCCAGTTAGGTATTTCTACTCTCTGATATCATTGTTGAAGGTACGAACATAACAAATCTAGGACAATGCCACGGATTCCATACGAAGGTAATATTGAAAGCAGAATGTCATCATCAATGACACTGTACTCCAGATACTGACTCATCTTACCATGCCACAATGAGTCATTCGTTGAAAATAGTTTATTTTTACATTTTCCCCACCATTAAATACTTCGTGATTATAATCACACAATGTTAAAATATACATATGCCTTTTGTTGTACAAATAAAAGGAAATAAATCATCTTCAATATAAGGGATTCCTAAATGATCAATTCCAAGATTTGCGGCTCTTGGTGCCCCAGTTTCCCCTACTTATGCTGAAAAATGTCTTATCGAAGGATATTTGTAAACCTCTTAATTAGGTACACTTATTAAATTTTAGAAAATTTTCAATTACAATACTACAGTTTGAAAGTGTATATTCCATGTTTGGAAGTCATACATGCATAATAGTTTATGTATGTCTGTTTATGACATGAACATTCGTGGAATATGAAGAATATATTTGTTCAGAATATTTGCTAATTCCAGTACCAAAGTAACTTATATTATGCAAATTTCACTATCATTGTTTTAAGAACTTCTAATGGGCCACGCTTCCACGCTTCTTAGGCTACTTTCCGATTTATTAATTGATTTTGAATATAGAATAAACTAGTGATGCTAAAATAGCACGTACCCCTTCGCCCGTAATTTCACACAAAAGTACGTAAAATATTCAAATTTTCAAAAAAAAGTACTCATATTTTCAAAATTCTCTATCTTCATTACTTTAGTTGCAGGAAGACACCCAAAAAATTTAACGTTTGCAATTTTTGAAAAATCGGGAGACCTGGTAAAAATCGGGAAAACATGGGACTTCCACCAATCTTTAAAACGTCCTTTATGCAATCAAAAAAAGGCAAAATTTTTAATTTTTTTAAAAGGCTGTTTAACTAAAGTTGAGTACATTTCGCGTAATTTTGCGTGAAAATACGGGCGAAAGTACGTGGTGTAGCACCAGTAGTTAAAAATGGGATTGGAAACCACAAACGAAAGAAACACATTCGTTCATTTCGTCAGACTTTTTCGTCATTTCGTCAGAGCCAAACAGGGTCTACGGTTCTCAAATACCAAATATTCTGTAAAATCTGTAATTCGAAACAATTAAAGAACTTATCTTATAACAATGCCTCATCCAATTTATAACATACTTGGACGTAGTTTCTCCTCTTCCTTCTGCCAATTTTGTGTTCTCACTCACCTGCAACATGAGAAACGGAGAATACATGTCAAATAATTTCTTGTGGCATACATAATGTGACTCGGGTACATGCGGTACGACTAACTTTCATGTCGACCCGAAAGAAATAGAAATCCAGATTAGCATAAAGGAAGATGTTTCTTTTCAGTAACACTGAACACGCAAGAATTGTGACCCTTGTGACCTCACCCTTACATTTAATACGAACTGTTCCAAATCTATGCTAAAATAAAATGAAATGGAAACAAACGTGGTGCCACAATGTTCTTTACAATATTTACCACTGCCATAATTTGTTTAAAATGGATTTAATTTCATGGGTGATTCTAAAGCTATTCAAATAATGATAGCTCATTAATGCATCACGTCGAACGCACTTTATTTTGTTTACAAGAACATGGGTACACAGCAGAAGGCATCCATTCTAATAAAAAGGCAGGCGTAGCTCTGATGTTATTAAACCCGGAAGAAAACGCTAGTCATGTTAATGCCTTTGCTGAAGTGTCAAGACCTGCCCTTCAAGACTATTAGCTTGCAGGGCAGTACGTTTCACGCAATGGCTATTGCGGACGATCGTGGCAATTCCCGGTTGCTATCGCCCGTTGTCTTGAATAGCAGCGCCAGATCGTACACACAATTAGCATATTCCGCGTTTAATAGAGACTTGCACGCTGACTGGCGTGTCGCTGTAAACAAAGCAATTTGTGCAAAGTAGGATGCTACATCGAGGACGGTGGGATACGAAATTCCGGAAACGGAACACCTGTTCCAAGAAGGATACTTGCGAGGCAGTTCGTACGACTTAACGGTTATGTGCAATAAAATACTCGGTGTGCCCCTCTAACAAACACTTCAAGGGCAGTACATACATTTCATCAAATAAAGTAACTTTTAAAACTGTTTCCTTTCTTATTTTTTCCGGATAACCTATAATAAATTATATTTGTACTATCATTAATTTCACTAAAAAACTTGTTCTAATAGGCTTCTACGTTCATTTGTTTTCCTGTCCATATTGTCTATAAAAATTAGTAAAATTGTGAATTAAAAACAAAGTTCAGAAAGATCATTTGCGAAGGAGTTACATTGAAATGATGTACGACTGTGGATCTGTGCATGCAGAATAACGTTGCCTTATGGTGCAACTTGCCGTACACGGTTCAGTCAAGAGAAGAGGTGGCCTAAGATTTTATCGTTGCACTTTATTGAATATTCAAGACACAATTCCACGACTTCATATGTGCCAAATAAACGCGAAAGCGGAAAACTGGTAAACAAACGCTCCAAATGAAATAAATATGCAAGCGTTAACCTATAAACTATAAGAATAATCTCTAAATTGAGCCCAAGAGCAATTTACGTAGGTTACGTATTTTTTACTTAGGAATTTAGTCATATCATTAATCTGAGCGCTACAGACACCACCAGGTTTTGACACGTTAAAAGTAACGTGTGTGCTCTCGAAATTTACATTAAAATTTTCTTGGCACTTCAATCCCTTCAAATATGATCATGGCTCTTATACAGTGAAGTGAAGTGTAGTGTGGTGGGGGGCATGGGAGGGGAGTGCAGTGTAGTGCAGCGCAGTGAAATGAAGTGAAGTGAAGTGAAGTGTTAAGAAAGCTATAAGTCAACTTACAGATAACTGAAAATCAATCTCTAATTCTAATCGTAATTATATTTGTAAATATTCCTAGTAGTTTTGTAATCGTAGTATATCTAGTTGTACTAATGATTGCCACAGCGCATTAGCTCAAAGGGAATTTAAATAAATTCCGTCCGTCCGTCCGTCCGTCCGTCCCTCCGTCCGTCCCTCCGTCCGTCTGTCCCTCGTCTGTCCGTCGTCCCCGTCTCTCGTCCCTCTGTCTCCGTCTGTCTCCCGTCTGTCTGTCCTCGTCTGTCGTCTCTCGTCCGTCTGTCTCCGTCCGTCTGTCCTCGTCTGTCGTCCCTCGTCCGTCTGTCCCGTCGTCGTCCCTCGTCTGTCTCCCCGTCTGTCGTCTCTCGTCGTCCTTCCGTCCGTCTGTCCGTCCGTCCTCCGTCGTCCGTTCCTCCGTCCGTCCGTCCGTCCGTCTGTCCTCCTTCCTCCTCCTCTCCTCCCTCCTCTCCTCCTCCGTTCCTCCGTCCGTCTCGTCCGTCCCTCCTCTCGTCTCTCCCTCCTCCTCTCTCCTCCTGTTCCTTCCTCCTCCTCCTCTCCGTCCCTCCGTCCTCTCCGTCCTCCTCCGTCTCCTCCGTCCTCCGTCGTCCGTCTCTCTCCTCCTCCCTCCGTCCCTCCTCCTCCTCCTCCTCCGTCCGTCCTCGTCCTCTCTCTCCTCCGTCCCTCTCCTCCTCGTCCTCCTCCGTCCGTCCTCCTCCTCTCCTCCTCCGTCCTCCGTCCGTCTGTCCCTCGTCTGTCCGTCCTCGTCTGTCTCGTCCTCTCGTCTGTCTGTCCTCTCCCTCGTCGTCCGTCGTCCGTCCTCGTCGTCTGTCCTCGTCTGTCCGTCCCTCGTCGTCGTCCTCCGTCTGCTCCTTCCGTCGTCTCGTCCCTCCGTCGTCCGTCTCCTCCGTCCGTCGTCCTCCGTCCGTCCTGTCCTCCGTCCGTCGTCCTCCGTCCGTCGTCCTCCGTCCGTCGTCCTCCGTCCTCCTCCTCCGTCCTCCTCTCCTCCTCCGTCCTCCTCCTCTCCTCCTCCTCCTCGTCCCTGTCCCTCCCTCCTCCCTCCTCCCTCCCCTCCTCCTTCCGTCCGTCCCCTCCGTCCTCCCTCCCTCCGTCCCTCCCTCCCTCCCTCCGTCCCTCCGTCCCTCCGTCCGTTCGTCCGTCCGTCTATCTATCCATCCTTCACATTTTAACGGAGAAAACAAAATGTAAAATCTCGAGCGTCGAGTCTTTCGTAGTATCTAACTGCTTACTTGGGACTTTTTAAAATATTATTGAAAAACGGTTTCATTTTTTATAGTTTTGAAAAAGGAAATCATTTAGTACTTGAAATTTAATTATTTTTTCCTTGAAAGCATTATTTTGCCTCATTCTCATGAAAGCATTATCATCACTTAAATTTGCTTACTCATGTGTCGTAGAATATGGGTGTTTTTATGGTCCACGTTAAATATGTAAACAATAATAACGTAATATTTATTTTATCAATACTTGTGTATCAGTTTCCTTACGATTCGTTTTTTTTCAGCAGCAGGACACTTGTCAGCGGATACATCACATATAATAAAGAAAGGTTCCATTATTTATTTGATTAAGAATATAAAGAATCAACGCCATATAATGTGAATAACATTGGTCATAAACGTAAAAGCAAATAAGAACCAATGCACGTTCCAGTTACGTAATATAAACTTTGAAAACTTCAATAAAACCGAGAAATGCACGAAGCAGAAATACGAAGAATCTCTGACAGCATCACGATGAGCGAGTGAGATACAAGACATTTGACAGCGCGGCTTGCAAGACGGGGGCGAATAGAAAACGCGAACTTCTTATCAAGGGGTTGCTAGACGTGGTTTGCAAGTTAGATATCCCTCGAGAAATTATGTGAGAATTTACTCGAGTTTGACGAAGTTAGTACAAGTATCTGAGGGACCATCTCGTATAACGTATTCCGCGCTAAGAACGCCCTGTAGCTCTTGCGGGAGACACTGTTGACACAGTTTCCAGGAAATCGATAAACTGTATTTAGATACTTCCGCGCCGTAGAGGCTCTCGGACGTCGACAATCGGCATGTGAAAGGAGACGGTTGGAATCTGTTAACGTAAATGTTTCGCACGTACCTAAACAACACTATACAAAATAGCTGACGTAACGGATCTGAGTGGCCTTTTGTTACAAAATATACAAGTAAATCAGTAAATCTGAGTCAATAAAATTAGGTAAAAAATAAAATTATGTATGTACAACAGGCGTTCACTGGTTGCAATGATCTCGGGCGAAAAAAGGCTTTATGGCAAAGGTCATCCGGCATTTTGCTGCCGCTCGATCATTAGTACCCTTATAACGCGCTCGGTGCACACATAACTATTATTTCGAAATAAATTGAGAAAACAACCACTGTTATTTTACATTCATGTTTTACTTCCAAAATTCATCAGCATAATCACGAATGAATACTGCAAAATAATTGTATAAAAAATTATTTCAATATTTTTTTTAAACATTTCATCAGAAACTTAGATCGCGGGTTAATAGAGATTTTGAGTTAGTTCTTCCTCCTGTCTTTTGCAAGTCGTTTTAAAAGAATTAATTTACTGATATGCAATTTTAATTCTAAAAACTTTTCACTAGTGTTCACGATGAATAATTTTAGCTATGTGAAGGAAGAAAAAGGAGAAGAAAAGGAAAAAAGGGAGAAGAAAAGGAAAAAAGGGAGAAGAAAAGGAAAAAAGGGAGAAGAAAAGGAAAAAAGGGAGAAGAAAAGGAAAAAAGGGAGAAGAAAAGGAAAAAAGGGAGAAGAAAAGGAAAAAAGGGAGAAGGAGAAGGAGAAGGAGAAGGAGAAGGAGAAGGAGAAGGAGAAGGAGAAGGAGAAGGAGAAGGAGAAGGAGAAGGAGAAGGAGAAGGAGAAGGAGAAGGAGAAGGAGAAGGAGAAGGAGAAGGAGAAGGAGAAGGAGAAGGAGAAGAAGAAGTCAAACTAAAGTCACGATTATGCCAAATTAATTTGAGAAACTTTGTAACTACTAACTGAGAGAAGATAAAGTCCACGAATATTTTTAAAAGGGTGCTGCTTTTTACTTGTTTATTGGGTTACTGTAACCTCCCGGTCTACAAGCGAGGTCCATCCCGACATTTTCTGTCCTTCAAGTTAGAAATGAAATGGGTTATAGCTATTTCCACAATCGAAATCCCTAGCATTCGAAGCTAAGAATACAATACAAATTTGTAAGTAAGATGGATAGGTTGAAACAATTAAGTTGTTGTATTCTTAGAGCATACGTAAATGAATTTATATCAGTGGTCGGTAACCTTTTAGGCATCGGGGACAACTTAAATCGAAATTTAACATTTCGCAGACCACCAACAATTGCTACAATAAAAGAGTTGGAGGGAATTCCATTTTCAACATTTAATAATAAATTAATAGTAATTTTTGTGAATTGTATATTTCTTGTAAAAAAATTAATTTTATTTTATTCATTAACATGCTACTGATTCAATAAATTTAATTAAAATTAAGAAAAAATTAGGGTATAATTATGGTACCGCGCCACAATGAATTATGGTAAGTGAATTACGACAGAGTGTGTTAAAAATCAATTACAAAAAATGGAAAGGTACCATAATGAATTTGTAACGAATTCTTCAAAAACACGCATATTTGAATGCACGTACGTTTAAAGGAAATACTTCCATCTAGTTCATTAAAAATTAAGATGAATTCAAGCGCATACAAGTTACATCCAATGAGTGTATTGACACAATCTTTTTTTTATCTTCCCTTGGCCTTGATGGCTCTCCGCAGTTACGCGAAACGAACCAAGATTAGTGCCTTCAACAATCCACAATAGCAGACTTTGTTCATCAGAAGACGCGCGGCATTCACTATCAAAGGAAGCTGCTCCATCCCTTCCCGCGGGCCCTCACCTCCGCCGGAGCAATTTGTACCAGATAACAGAAATTCGCGGCGCAGCCCCAAAGGGGGCGTGGGAGGGCGCGGGAGGGCGAAGGAGGCCGCCCCAGCCGCCTCTGCTCTTGGCACCTGCTCCGAGTTTGCGACAGAGTTTGGGCCGCGCGGGGGCACGAGGCAGGGGGCGGGGCGAGGGGAGTGCCGCGAGGCAGGCTGGGGACGATCGGGGGAGGAGGAGGGGCGGAAGGCGTGCAAGTTGCAGGAGCGGGGCGCGCCTGAGGCCGCGGTGCCGAAGAGGAAAGGGAACGCGAAGGAGGGCAGCGGAGGCAAATGGGACGGAAAGGGAAATCGGAGAGGGGGGGGGAATGAGGAAGGCCGAGTGCCAGAAGAAGAAGACGGAAGAAGGGTGAGGACGACGGAGAGGGAGAAGGAAGAACTAGGCGAAGAAGGCAGAGGCAGCCAAGGAAGGGAGGAAAGGAAGAGAGCGAGTGCGAGGGCTAGTGCTAAGGCGAGCGAGAGGAGGAAGGACAGTGACGTCAATGAACGATAAGAAGAACATGAATACATGAGAAAACAAGGAAAAGTTTGAAGGAAATACTGATAGAGCATATCTAAAAGTAGAAATTCGTCTACTACTAAGAATGAAAAAACAGGTCTTCGGAAAAAAGAAGAGAACCTGTGAATGACGAAATATGAGGCATGAGGCAAGATTTAAATTTTATTCACATAATTCTTTCATTCATAACTTCAAACGAAATCTTTTGCATCTTCAAGAGTTGAAAGTACATACTGGAACTATAGAATTCGATTTAAATACCTATGAAGATCGAAGTTGGAAAAAGGGAAGGCATTATTAGCCATCCGTGGAGTTGGGTAATACTTGGCATTTACGCACCAGCACTTTGTGCGAAATATCTGAAGTCATTGGATTTTCAAACTAAAATTATTCCAATAATGTGTAAATGAACAAAAGATTTTTTTAAACGAAACTTTATTATCAAATAACAAAAGGAAAAACAACGGCAATTATAAGATAATTTTTGAAAATTCTATCAACCAATGCTCAGAAAATATTTGTTTTTAGACATTTTACTTTATTATAGTCTATTAATTTAATTACACACAAAATTAATGAAAGATTCCGCACACACTTTCTATCAATAAAATTTTATATCAATTTCGTTTGAACACATTTCACATTACTCCAAGAACACGTTCATAATTCAAGCCAAACAGAGGAATCTTCACTTTTTCGAAGCCGCTCCTCCGAGGTTGAGTGCAAACAATGCTTTGCGCGGCCCTTCCCCCTCCCACCCGCGCCGCACGAGTCGGAATTCAAACGGCGGCGCCCGGGCGCCCGCTCAATTACTCGGCCGCCCGCCACGCAGCCGTAAGCAAAGGCAACGCCCTAAGCCCCAAAGCCCCGACAGGCGCGGCGGCAGCGGTGGCGGCGGCGGGGGCAGCGGCGGTGGTGGTGGAGGCGGAGGGGGTGGCGGCGTCGGCGGGAGCGGCGGCGCGGCCGCCGGGCCATGCGAGGTTTCCCCCATAAACCCCAAAGCACACACATACACAGAGCGCGCCGCGGCACCTCGCGCCTTCGCCCTGCCTCCTCGGCTTCTCTCACCCCTTTCCCAGCCAGCCGCCGCCACGTGCTCCGAACCACGCCAAGCCAAGCCAGGCGCTCCCGCCCCATCCTCTGCCACGCCTCGCTACGCGCTCCCCGCCAGGCCAGGCAACGCCCTCCCATTCCACTGCGTGTCACGCGCTCCATCCGCCACGAAATCTCCAGACCAGCCTAGCCACGCCCCGCCCCGCCACTCCGAACGTCACGTCACGCCCGTCACACCCATCACACCCAGAGTTACCCCACAATCCCACGCCACCGGGAGTGGTAACTCAACTGATGCCACTGCAGCGCCTCTGACCGGGAGGTCCTAGGTTCGAGTCCTGACGGCGGCAGGATTTTCGACACTAGATTTTCAGCTAGATCGAGTTGAGTCTCTGACTGGAAGATAATTCTAGCGGCCAGCTGCTCTGATCGGTAGTTGTTCGTGGTTTCTCCGATCAATACCAGAGCAGTACGGTATGCCGGAGCAGTACGCTAACAAACGGGCCACGGACCGCGCGCGATCTGTCCTTCCTCTTCCTTGTTTTATACTCTCCCCTTACACACTAAATTACACTACCATGCACTACACTACCAAATATTCCGAGAGATCGGTTGGGAGCTTAGAGCTTGTCCCGTCTGAGGCGGTGCCCCGGTGGTGGGAGAGTTCTGGTTAGGGGGAAACCCCACTAGCCGACGATAGGTCGGCCCCGGATCTCGCCATCCAGCGGGGAAAGATCACCGCCATCTCACGCGAAAAAACATGCACTACACTAACGGGACTAATGACCAAAGCAGTTGAGGCGCCCGGAAACACGAAAAAATCAATCAATCAATCAATTAAATACCACGCCACGTACTCTACCGACACTCCTTACCAAACGAAACCACGCGTTCCTTCGCCACGACATCCTCCCTCTGCAACCCAACACACACTGTCAGAGCACGCCATGCGCTCCCCGCCACCCTCCATTACGTCACGTCGCACGCACTATTCCCCGCCACGTTATTCCACACCAAGCAGCGCCTCGCCTCGCTGAGCATCTCTACCCCGCTCTCCACGTAAGAGCATGGTCCTAGGTCCAACAGCCAGGGCCCCAGACATCACGCCTCATCACACTAACCGGGAGCGGTAGCTCAGTGCATCAACTGATGTCACTGTAGCGCCTCTGACCGGATGGTCCTATGGTCGAGTCCTGATGGCGGTAGGATTTTCGTCACTAGCTTTTCAGCTAGGTCGAATTCAGTCGTCTCGAGGAGAATTCTAGCGGCCAGCTGCTCTGATCGGTAGTTTTCCGTGGTTTCTCCTATCAACACCAGGCGAATGCCGGAGCAGCACCCTACCAAACGGGCCACCGACCGTGCGCAATCTGTCCCTCCCGTTCCTTGTCCTATCCTCTCCCGTTACACACTCACACTAACATGCAATACACTACCATATATTGCGGGAGATCGGTCGGGAGCTTAGAGATTGTCCCGGCTGGGGCGGTGCCCCGCTGGTGGGAGAGTCCTGGTTAGGGGGAAACCCCACTAGCCGACGGTTGGTCGGCGCCGGATCTCGCCATCCAGCGGGGGAAGATCACCGCTTTTTCCCCGCGAAAAAACATGAACACTAACGAGACAAATGACCAAAGCAGTTGACGTGCCCGACAAACACGAAAAAAAAATCAATCAATTAAATACCACGCCGACACTCCTTACCAAACAACACCACGCGTTCCCTTGCCAGGACATCCTCGCCGCAACCCAACACACACTATCAGAGCAAGCCATGCGCTCCCCGCCACCCGCCATTACGTCACGCCAAACGCACTATCCCCCCCACGTTCTTCGTATTCCACGCCAAGAAGTGCGTCACCTCCCTGCAACGCTACCCCGCTCTCCGCGTAAGAGCGTGGCCCTAGGTCCAACAGCCAGGGTCCCAGGCATCACGCCTCATCGCACTACCCCAAGCTACACAGGACCACGCCTTCTCGATTCATTGATTAGTGATTCCGGGTGCGTCGACGTCAGAGGTCATCCCGTAAGTCTAGAGCAAGTTTTTCATGGGGAGGTGGCTGTGATCTTCCCACACCGTATGGCGATATCCGGCGCCGACCTACCGTCGACTAGCGGAGTTTTCCCACAAACAGGTATCTCCCACCAGCTGGCACCACCCCAGCTGGTACAAATTCCCAGACCCAGTCCGGTCTCCCGGCATGTATGTTAGTGTAAGAGTGTGTGGGGTGAGGATAGGTCAATGAAGAGGAAGGAAGGAGGCTGCAGTCACGCTGTCAGTGGCTCGTTTGTTAGGGTACTGCTCCGGGATTCAAACCTAGGATATCCAGGTCAGAGGTGACATTAGTTGATGCTCTGAACCAACGCTTCCGGTACGCCTTTTTGACACGCGCTCCCTACCACCCCCGTTGTCACGTTAACCCATCCTGTTCTTCGCCACACTTCTCACCACGCCACCCGAGATCACGTATTTTGCGTGACTATCTCTCTACACTGTGCGCTGATTGGAAGAGAATTCTCGCGGCCGGGCGCTTTGATTGGCAGTTTTCCGTGGTTTCTTCGATCAACACCAGGTGAATGCCTTAAGAAGTATCTCAACAAACGAGCCACGGACCGCCTGTAAAATGTCTTTTCCTTTCCTTGTCGTATCCTCACCCTTCCTTAGACGCATACGCTTCCATTAACTACGCTATCACGTGACGGGAGCTTCCAACTTGTTCCGGTTGCGACAGAGACTCGCTAGTGGGAGATACCTGGTTGAGGAAAACCTCGCTAACCAGCGTGCAGGTCGACGCCAGATCTCACCATCTACCATGGGAATATCACCAGAAGAGGAAAACACGCCCTACACTTACGGAACTAACGACCTTGGCAGTTGCCACCGCCGGGAATCACTACTCAATTAATCAATTGCTACACTGTGGAATGACGAGCCCCGTCCCCATCCCGTCGCCACCATCCCACTACGCTACGAAATCACAGCGAACACATTCACACACACACACACACACACACACACATACACACACATACACACACACATACACACACATACATACACACACATACACACCCCTCTCTCCCTACGTTCCTAAATCCACACACACACACATACAACACACACACACACACACACATACACCACACATACATACACACACATACACACAACACAACACACATACATACACACACATTCACACACACACATACACACACACCTACACACACATTCACACACACACCTACACACACATTCACACACACATACTGTGACCATCCGTTTGCCGAGGTCTCGGAAAACGGAGCACATCAATCTTCAAGAATAAGATGAGCTGTTTGAACGCGCGCCAACGCGCATGAATACAATCCGAAAATGAAAACTACGAACTATATCCGTAAGGGAGCGTCTCGGTAGAGTATGCGACACCGAGAGTCGGGAGAAAGAAAGCTTTCTTTTCTGAAGTAACAGCTGGAGAGTGAGGACCTACCGATCACGAGAAGGCGGCACCTCGTACTGCTACGGACTTCAGGACTGCATCTACGATAAAAACTCTTCAAGACATTCGAGGAGGTAATTATCATATTACAAGGCATTAAAACAATTCATCAGGAAAAGGATGAAAGTATAAGTGACGCATTTAAAATCTTTGTAAGAGAGAGGAGTGTGAATAGCATGAAACTAACGAGGCCATTCATTTCTTTTCTTTGCAGTTTTTTTTAAATTTATATTTATTCTTCTTATACGATAGACTCAGTTGTCGTATTGTAGATTCTTTTAAATATGGAATTAAAAGCTAGTTACATTCTATAAAAGAATACGAAAGAGTATCAACGGAAAACGAGACGGAGGCCACATCGTGAGTTGAACAACGGTACTGGAAAGGGGCGACCGTGCGGTTCTGCAGAGGGGCGGCTTTGCTCCCGACCGAGCTGCAAGGACAAGGACATCGAGCGACTGGAAGAGTCGACGCCGTAGATTTCTCTACGCCGTGAAAAGACACAGTAAGGTCGTGCCAACTTGAACAATTTGTAGATATTAGAAGGAATAATTTGTTTCGGAAAGAAAGTATTAGTGCAGGTTCTTTATACCGATATTCTGTAAAAAATAGAATCAATCTTTTCTTTCAAGAAAAACTTAGCTAATTGTAAAGTTGCAACTAGGGAATTTACGACTGGAATGATTAGGCAAAGTTTTAAGTATTCTTTGAAATTGATTTAAATGAGAGAAAGGAAACAGTGTAGTTAATTATTGAGAGTGTAAGTTGTTTTCTTTTTTTCAGCAAGACAAAATTCTTGTATATGTAAAGTGTTTTATGTTCATTGACTGTAACAGCAATTTAATTAGAATATACTTAAGTAAGTGGAAAGTGATTCGACTTGAGTTTCTGTGTAAATGCATTCAATCCACAACGGCCCACATGACCCTGATCCCCGCTATTCTAATTGTATTTTTTATTTTGCGCCCACCTTGAAAACCCATTCTGAGCTAGCCGGCGGAGGGTGGGTCAATACATACACATTCACACACACATACATACACATTCACACACACATACACATTCACACACACATACACATTCACACACATCTCACGTCTCACTACAGTATCCCAAACGTCCCCGGGTCTCGCCTTTTCGCCAGCCTTCGCAACGCGGCCAACGCCGCAGGGCCAGGGGGCGGAGGGGAAAGCGGAGGGCGCGGGCGGGCGCGATCGGGCGCCATCGACGCCCGGGGGATAAATCTGAAGGGGCAACGGGCGCCGGACACGGGTTTTTCCTTCGGATGATAGGAAGGGCCGTTTAGATAAAAATATAACTCCCAGACACGAAAAATAAAAAGAAAGGATTTGGACGCCCCGGAGCCGGCCATGCTGTGGTTAAGTTATGACTCCCTTCCTCTGGCTGCCGTTTCGCCCGCGCCCTCTGCCTCCCCTAAATACACCCTTCACCCCCCGCCCTTCCCACTCACCACCCTCTCAGCCGACTCTTCCATTGCCGGTTCACAGCACTCGACTCTCCCTTCGCAATTCCATTGCCGCACTACACATTGGCCCTCAGCGCACCGCGTTGCTCATTGCTCCCTACACTACGCCATACTATTCTGTGCTGTACTTGGCGCGACAGCCCGCGTACGGATCGTGGCCTACCAGCAGCATCCCTGCCTCGAGGCTATGGGTTCAGAGGGTACGTGTGGTTACCCCGAAGACATGGATAAGAGCCAACATTTATTGCCTTTTTATCCTTGAAAATAGATTTTATTACATGTGAGCTTTTTTTTCAAAATTTAAGTAGTATATGAATTAGTGTAGGGATCACAGAATTTTGAAAATGTGCCCACAATTCACTTTTCCCCATAGCACGTCATACGCAGTTTTTAACTGCTTTTTTGACGTTAAATAAATAAATAGACATCCACACGCCGTATTCTGGTCTTCTCAAGATGAAAAGTGAGTTTTCGGTGCAGCGTCCCAGTAAATGATGACGATTAGAAAACGCACATTATAACATTGCCCGACCGGGGAATCGAACCCGGGTTCGTGTCATGGAAAGCGGGCACGCTGACCAATGGGCGCGAGGGAACCATACTATACTACACTTCACATTTCTACATTTGACCCTTTTGCAAAATTCCAGTGACCAGTTCGCCACACTACACTACACTCCAACACGCTCATTTCAACCCACTACATTACACATCTTCGTACTCGTTTTCAGTTCACCACACTACACCACATTTTCCTCATTCATCGTGAATGTCGTATGCTCTTTATATTTGCTCTCCTCCTCTCGCCCTCTTCTATCTTTTCACGTCTTCACAAGCTTCATTCGTCCAACCCCTCTCTTCCATCTCATCGTATCCGCAAATTTCCTCTTCTTCCTTCTTGGCTTTGATTTTCTTGCTCTCTAAATCCCTCTTTTTCAGTGCCGGGGAGCAAACCCCACAGGCATTTCTTTTCTGTGATTGTCGTCTGGAAGAAATGCAGTCTTTCTTAGCCGAAATGTGTCAACCCACAAATGTAAAGGTTTAAAAACTTGCACATACGTATACTGAAATGAACAGTATGAATGACGTGAGCGCGTGCGTGTGTATGTGTGTGTGTGTGTGTGTGTGTGTGTGTGCGCATGCGCGCATGCGCGTGCGTGCGTGCGTGTTTGTGTAATGGTCCCGTTGCGTTATCTTCCGCGCGAGGGAGCGCAAGCAGAAAGGTATCGAAATGTGTGTAGGAGGCGATAGATGATTTGATATGGTGTGTATGTATGCGTTCTGCACGCATGTGTGCATACATTCATTCATTTGTTCCATACCCTAAAGCTTGTGCGCATTACGAGCATTTTCGACCAATAAAAACAAGTCTACGGAACGTATATCATTTACGTACACCGGAAATGATTTTCACTTCCAAAGTAATTTAAAGCAATTGATTACACGTGATACTAAAAATGAATATCTTTCCATTGGAGTATTGCAGACATGACTGTTATAACCACTCGCTGACCTGCGTCAGTATCAATGAGGTTTAAATGAAATTAAATTACGTAGCGCTTTCCACACTGCCTACCAGTTTGATTGGGGTTTGTTTATTTTTCGAAGCAATGCTGGAAGTCGCGCTAAATTAAAAGGTTTCAGAGAGCAGATTAGCCGCGCACTATTTCACAAAACCAATTTACTAATTTATAGAATTGATGTGTGCTGAGGATTGCGGATCAGATGATGTTATGAAACAAGGATAAAAAGCTCATTACAAATATTGTATTTTACATTTTTACATTTTTGCTTCTTTAACTTTATTATCTTTTACTAATTGAATTTTGCAAGTCGTCTGCATCCAAAAAATTCAGCTCCTGAGTGTGTTGTAAATGGAGCCGTGGAGCAGCAAAAATTTGTTCTGAAACAGCGTGCGTGTATACTAAAGCTACGCATGACGTCAGCTGTCATGAACATCAATACCGAGTATGAGAACGTATTCGTAATATTACGTATGAGACACTGTGGATTATCATAATCAAATATTTGCATTTTTAGTCAATATTGAACTTTTACAACAAATCGTCTTTTTACGCTCGTCATGATAAACTAAAAAATATGTTGGTTCCATTAAAAAAAAAAAGTTGCCTTAATATCTCGATAAAATACAATTTATAAAATATAAATGAATATATATAGATGAATAAAAAATGAATATTAATCAGCTCCATCCCCTCATGTACTTCCGTGAAAACTGTATTGCAATAACTTTTAACATTCAAAAGCTGCAGGTAGTGCAAAAGTTTCGTGGCCCATACTGTATATTAAGTACGACTAACTCTTTAAATTAAAGCTTTAGATTGAAAATTGGAATAGTTTGGAGTACGATATTAAACGGTGATATTGTTTGATACTCAGTCATGGTTTCCACCTACCTATTTTCCAATGCCAGTATGTTAACTGCCATAAACGTTTTCTGGGATGGATATGCGTAATCGCAAAGACTAACTATATGAGCAACTTGACAGAAACAAATTTTCAAGCGTTTCTGATATATACGGTAACAAATTTTAATTGTTACACGCAACAAATGAGACAACTGAAAATTGCAATACGCATTATGCCTATCATATGATGCATAATTTTTGAAAACAGGTGGTTAACAACCTGAAGCTTTGGTGTACAACGTGGCGTAATGGAATGTGGTTTCTTGATGAAACGGGCGTTCTGTAAAAAGAGCAAGAAAGAATGACGTATTTTTATTTATTTAAAATTACGTATACTTAAGGCGTACTTACGTATACTTATTCATCTCACCACCTAATCATAAAATGTTGCAACTCCTTAGACCTGTAGTTATGAAAGTAGAGAAGATAAATACTTAGTGTGAATAATTGGGAGAAACTTTTGTTCTATTGAAGAGGCTAAAATGAAGAAAGTGTTATGAGTTTTGGATTAAGTGTTTGATTCCAGATGATCACTGCAGGGATCTCTTAGGCGTAAATGACAAAGGGAAGATATGACAATACTTCGATTTATCGAGAGAAATCTGAAACATTAAATTTAATGGTTTTTAATCTGTATTAATTGTGGTACTTTATACTCCTTCAAAAGTATACTAGCCAAGTGTTTCTGAACCCTCAACAACAAAATTACAGCAAAATCCGTAAAACTTTCTTTTTGGGTAAAGTTGAATCATGTATTGCACAATTATTTTCATACAGAATTACGTAAAACATTTCATTCGAACCAAAATCTGTAACGCTCGTCGCAGATCCAGAACAAGCAAAACATCCAAAACAAGCTACCCGAGTTTCAAGGCGCTAGGCGTTTCGTAGGTGGTTCGCCGAATAAGAGAGAGGGAAGATCAGAACGGAGAGAGTCCTATTGACACACGATCTGGATTTCGCCTGCTCAAGTTCGGAATGTCTCTACAGAACTCAACGCGAGAGACTTGTTTTTTCCGCCCTGACCTACGTGGAGCCACGCGTCTCCCTTCATCGGCAGCGGCAGGAGGACGAGCGCGGCGCCCGAGAGTCTTCTGTGAAGAGACAACCCGCAGCAGCCCGAGACCCCCGCCCGGCTCAAGAGCCCCAGACTCCAGCAGCGGCGCGCGCAGCAGACGGGCAGGCGCACAGTGGAAGGAGGCACAAAATCAAGGACAAAACTACGCAAAGCTATCTTTGGCCGGCCAAAGGCAAAAGGGAAGATGGCGAAGAAACAAAAGTAACTACGGGTGTTAAAATAGCACGTACATTTTCGGATATAGTATCGCGCAAATTTACGCGAAAAGAACTGAAATATTTTACGTGATATTATTTCCAAACCCAACTTAAAGGAACCGACTTCATACAGGGAAAAATCTGTATCTTTAGAATTATAGTTGTAGAAGGACGGCAAAAAAAATTTGATTTTCTGAAATTTTCGAAACATTAGGGTTTTCAACGCTAAGGAAATCTGCATCATTTTCTTAAACGTCCTTTACACTATCCAAACAAAATTTAATCAAAAACGATTACATTCTTTTCTGGGAAGACTTTTAACTCATCTCATTACTGCAGACAGTAATTATAATTGTTTTGGAGTAATGAAAAGTTGCTAGCACTGGGGTACATTTTACCAACTTTCATGGATTTCTTTCAAAATTCCGATTCTATGCAACTGTGCAAACTTTGAAATTTGCGCCATGAAAAGTAGATAAATATAACTCAAACCCTTATTCATTGCGCACGAAGATATAAGAAAGAAGCATCAATGCAATTACGCCTTCCGTTCTGGAGTCGTTCAAGTAATGTAGTGCTACTATGTAAATCAGGTCATTATTTCATTCGACGGAGCATTGATGTACACAACTTTGAAACTGGTTTTGAAAATCCTGTTTGAAAGCAAAAGTCTTTGTTGCCCTCTTGACGTGGATATTCGAAATTAATTATGAACACATTTCATAATTTTAATATTAAATAACCCCAATTTGATAGTACCTGAATTGTCCATTTCAAAGCAGCTTCAAAATATCTGTACGTGCTGTGCGAAGCCGAAAATATCTGGTCGACGTAATTGAAACTGAAGAATAAGTTGAAAAGCTTTTCTAGACAGAAAATGAGACTACAACTTCAATATGCTTTGTATAAAATCTCAATTTATCCTGTTTTGCATTTAAAACTAAAACAACTAATTTTATGTATATTTTAATATTAAAATATGCAATAGTCAAAAGTGTTTGATTAAAAAATAGTTTTCTGCATGTAAAATAATCCTATCGTAAAAAGAACGAGTGTTTTAGCATATACATTTCTCCCCCCATCTTTTTTCTCTGGTTGTTTTAATATTTCATATTCATATTTTGAAGTAAAGAGTTTGAAATTAAAAGATTAAAAATGTTTATACACTTTGTCCTACCTTTTTAAGAAATTACACTGCTGTTTTTGCTTTATAAGAACTTGTTGTAAGCGACTAAATTAAGAGATTTTAGAGCCTCAAAAAATCCGCCATATATTTTGAAAGACTGCAACGGGAAGAAATTATGAAACCGAACTTCCGAGCCGTGTGTACCTGGAGAGGCAGATCAGGCGAAAGCAGGACGAGCGTTTCTGGGAAGCAACAGTCCGCATCGCCCTGCCCGAGAGACACCAACCCCGAGAACGGGGGCGGTTCGGGGACCAGTGAACGTGGCAGACAGTGGGTCGTCGGGTGACAATACACGTGCAAAATTATTCAAATTCGAATTTAGAACTAATAGCTGAAACCTCTGATTAAATCACATGGAAAGTTTAAAGCCGGCTCCCTTTACTTTTCTGTGTATTTATTTCGACCTTCTGTTCAGACAGGAAAAACAATGCATTCTATCTATAGTGTTCCGTCTTTTGAGTATGGCCTAGCGTGGCCCGCTGCTCTGCCCTGTATGCAACTCTGCAAACAGCATGGCATCTCTGCCCTGTTCTGGTGCAGTCTGCTCTGGCCTGCTCACACGCGCCCTTGCCACTTCCTCATCTTGTACTGCCTTGCCTAACCCCGATACTGCCCACCTTCCCGTCGGGTTGTGAGCGATGTCGATATTTTAAAAAAAATTCTATTCATATTCTTCATGTTTATATAACACAAAAATGAAATCTAAAGGCCAGACATCAGGGACTCTCCGCTTTCAACTATCTTATTTGCTGCGATTGACTGAGTAGTTCTTCCGGAAACGGATGTTTACATAACACGTTCTAGAAATAATTATTACTACTACTATTACTATTATTATTACTACTACTATACTACTACTATTACTATTATTATTACTGCTAGCGGCCAGCAGCAGTCACGATGCAGCAGAGCAATATTTTCAAAAAGTAAATTATCGCGCACACAGCTCAACAACAACAACAACAACAACAACAACAATAACAACAACAACACATCCCTGTCTTCACGAATATTGCAGCAACATACGAACTAATGTACAGCAACATACCAATTACAGTACATTTTCTTATATACACAGAGTGTGTATTTTTTTCTATATCGCAACATGTAAATAACCATTTAATGGACGGTTTCATCCTTGGAGCCTTGCACAACGCAATATGAGCATGAGATCAGTCTGTACGCGGAGTATGAGAAGAGACAGATTAACGTAAATATTTGCAATTTTCTGTCAAATCCAAAACGGTTCATTGTTTTTGATTTTCTCAGAGTTCCTTAGTATTTACTTTAACCAAAGATACCAATCAAACGCCAGAGGCTGTTTAGATTTCTTTCAATTTCTACGCGCATTGGAAATTAGTAATACAGATTTGATCTACTTGGTGCTAGAAGCTTAACGTTTTCAATGAAAATAGACGAAATAGCTCTTTGCGCCAACAAATCAATACGAACCGTATAATGAGAAAACCTCGTTTACTCTACGGTACGTTCCGAGTCTCTTTGTGACTTTCCATACGCAAAGGGACATCTAAAAAAGTTTCATTTCGCAGGAGAACGTTGTAATACAAGCGGATTCGATTACTTTGATATATAGTTTTAAACATTTAGTCGTTGCAACTGTTTCATAAAGTAGCTTTAAAAATAAATTCTATAGTTCTAATTGCTCCCTAAACTTCTCTCAGTCTGTCTCCGTACCTCGTACGACAAACAAGATGGCTCCATCCTAGAACCTATCACTACGTTTACTTAATGTGGTGTTTAATCTATGTTACTTGGGTAAGTACTCTATTTACATAATTTACTGTTTATTCGGACTATGTATTTCTTTGTATGACGACGTTTTTCATGGACTAATTCGTTAATTCAATTTTAAATTTGCAGAGTCACTGATGATGAGGGAAGAAATTCCCGAATCACATATATGGCTAAATTTTCTGCGTAGTAAACTTATATTGTCTACTACTTGTGGTTGTTACCTCTGATATCCTGAAATTATAGATTTAAGAAATTTGAGATTTAAGACATTTTTAATAGGAAAATATCGACCATTTTTTAAATATATTTTATTTAATTGAAAAAAAACCACGATTTTTGAGACCCATTACATTCCTTGCAAATGATTTACGCCTTTATGAATGTATCTATTTACTTATGTCAAAAATAGTTAAAAACTGTGTGTAACGTGCTACGAGGACAGTGAATTTTGTGAACGTTTTCGTAATTTTGAGATCCTTACGCGAAACCACCAGCCGAATTTTAAATATAAAAAGAAATGAGCGTTTTTGTAAGGATTGTTAACGAAATATTCGCATAGATGTAATAAAGTCTATTTTCAAGGCTATAAATTTGGGCTCTTACCCCTCATCACGCCCTTCGAGAAAGAATAGTACTTCCTGCCGCGACAATATGGAAAGCAATCATTTGAATAACTATTTCATACTGAATTCTACAAGTCGTGCACAGATAGTGAAGTGACGCTTATGTCCAGAAGCGAACCAATGGTCCATCTCAGCATTTGCTCAAGCATCAGGGAAACGACAAAAAACTGATCGAAATGGTTAACAGAATCACATGATTGAAACGTCTATGCTTTTCCGTAATTGCAACCTATACCTTCCAACGCCCGGGTGCTTCCGTTACCTTCATAACACACACAACATAATTGTGTGTATTCTGTAAATGAGTATTATTATGATTCAGTGAGTAGGCGTGAGCTATTAAGATCATGGCATCGAGTTCAAAAATGTCGTGGCTTTGTGTTGAGGGTTAAGAACCGATTGCTTGCTCGCCTTGTAGATCACGAATATGTTCACAAAATAAAATAGGTCATATTTTTGTCAGTGTAAATATTTCTTTTGTTTTAGCCATTATATTTCCCTATTATATGTCCCATTACATGTACCTCGGCACCGTTAGATGCCGCGGTTCCTAGTCGGTCACCCAACCCGGAACCCGCGATGTCTGGAATTCGTTCAACCTCCTTCGCTTCTCGTAGTTATCAAATTCGTCTAGGGACGCCTGTTTCCCTGTATTAGATCTCCACAAAATTATACTGAATGTATTGTTTTGAATATAAGTAAACTCAGAATGATTATATTCCTCTGCTTCATTAAAACAAATTCTTTAAAGAAATAGATGATGCGGTATTCTTCATCAGGGCTTTGACTCGCTTGAAATTATCAGAAAATCGTACATTGAAAGAAGTGACGTGGCATCAAAATGTATATTTACCCCTTTTTTATTTTGACAAAGATGATACCAAATTCGTTGTTAACAGCATAATACTGTTCCGAGCATTTAATGTGTTTAACGTATATTTAAGTGTTTAACGTACGAGTATTTTAATAGATCCATTATGCATCACACATTTGATTTGAAAGTTTTTTAATGAAGTCACGAAATGATGGTTTTGAATATATTTCTTTTATTGAATCGAAATACTTTCCTACTATTGTCAGGCAAAGTCCTTATTATTGGTCCACAAACGCTTAGTGAAAATATTTCGGAAAAAATAATGGACGAATGTTTTACTAATCAATTTCTTTGTAACAAAACATGTAACATCTCCCGTTTCGATTTACTACGGTACAAACGAAAATATATGCATTGTTTGATTGAAATTGTGCAATTAAAGTTACAATAAACATGGGAATTCTAGACATTAAACAACTACTATATGCAGATGAAAATGAGAATTTTATTTTTTCTTCATATTTCAAAAGAATGTTACCTTCTTTTCAAACATTTGAAGCCCCGGGCTTTTAATAGGTGAACGAACTATTATAGAATTGCTAGTAAGCAAGTCTTACTTGTACTGGATAGGTCTTATTATATTCCTTTGCATCTATTTATTACATTTGTTTCATCTGTTTGTAAATGAGTCATCGTGCAGGTACATTTTGCTTTTATACAGAAAAATTCGCAACATTTCCGCATAGCAACAATTCCATAATGTAAATGAGTTCTTCAGCAGCAAGCAAACGAAGCAAGATGCAAGGGGAATCACGAGAGTCTGCCATGACTCCAGCACCGAGGTGTAATTGTGCCATTGTTTACTCCCGAATAACCCGAAATTTAAAATCAACACTCCATTTCTCACTCGCGCGCAACGCGTTAAGCTCGAGTTAGCGATGCAAATATTAAGGACAACGGACCATCAGCGGTGCCAGAGCGACGCACAAATTTCTGCAGAGTTCCCCACATCGTAGAGCCCTTGCGGACCCCGCGGCTGGCCGACAGCGGCGGCGGCGGCGGCGGCAGGGATGGCAGAGGCAGACCCTGTATTCTATAATCACCAGGGCCGTCTGCACTGCGCAAAAACAAACTTCCAACAGTATGCAGGCGGCTGCTGCGGCGGGGGCAAGGACGAAAGCGAGGAAGGCAGCACGGGTGGCGGCTGGGGGGGGCAGATGTCCGTGTTGATGGTGGAAGCGGTGGCATGTGGAGTGGGGGCGGCGGCGGACGTGCAAGGGATGGAGGCGTGGCTTCAGGGCAGAAAAATCAGTGCTGGCGGTGGTGAGGGGGAGGATTTCACGATCCGGCACCATGTTGCTGCCCCCGGTGAATGTCCCCCGAGTGCCCCCATGCCCCGCCTCATGCTCGGGCCGGTCCGACCGGCGCCGCCGCCACCGCCGCCGCAGTGAAAAACAGACGTCGGGCGGCAGGCGCAGGCCGCAGGGCCGCAATCAAAATTAATTTGCAGCGCAACTCGGAGCCGCGTGGTGGACGGCAGCGGCGCCCCGCGGCCCGTGGGGGCGGTAGAGGATATCCGCGGAGGGCGAAGAGAGACCCGGAGAGGACACCACGGGGATAAGACGGAGTGAAGGACGAATGGAGTGAATTCACTGATTTTTTACTGTTTCCGTGCGTGTCAACTGCTACGGTTATTAGTCTCATAAGTGCGTTGCGTGTTCTTATCGTATGAGGTGCTTGAGATCTTCCCACGCTGCCTGGTGCAATTACGCGGCGAACTACACGCCAAGTAGCGGTTTTTTTCCCAAACTGCCATCACCCACCCGGCGGGAAACCGTCCCATGCTGGACAAGTTCTAAAATCCCGCCTGGTCTTCGGACATATGTGGTAGCGTAGTGCATGGAAGTGTAAATGGGAGTAAGCAAGAGATGAGGATAGGATATAAAAGAGGAAGGTAATATCGTGTGCGGTCCGTCACACCGCTTGTTAGGGCACTACTCCGGCATTCGCCTGGTGATGATTGGAGAACCCACGGAAAACGAGCGATCAGGGCATTCGGCCACTAGAATTCTCCTCCAGACAGCAGCGGAATCAAGTACCTAGCTAGTGATGGCAATCCTGGCCCCGTCATGTCTCGAACCCTAGGATCTAGTCAGAAACACTCCGGTGATATCAATGTTTTCCCTGATACACCTCAACCGGTTCGAATGGGGTGGTGAAAGGCAAATTGAGCCGAAGGGAGGAAGGCAGTTGGCGAAGGCCACAGTGCAAAGCAGAATGCGCGGCGGGTGATGTGATAGTTCACTCACGAACGTAGTGGCCCCAGAGCGTGGTGGCTCGAGAGCGCGGTTGCCCGAGGCGTGGTGGCCGAGGCGCGGTGTCCGAGGCGCGGTGGCCGAGGCGCGGTGGCCGGAGCGCGGTGGCCGAGAGCGCGGTGGCCCGGAGCGCGGTGGCCCGAGCGCGGTGGCCCGAGGCGTGGTGGCCGAGGCGTGGTGGCTCGAGAGCGCGGTTGCCGAGAGCGTGGTGGCCGAGGCGCGGTGTCCCGAGAGCGCGGTGGCCCGAGAGCGCGGTGGCCCGAGAGCGTGGTGGCCCGAGAGCGTGGTGGCCCGAGAGCGCGGTGTCCCGAGAGCGCGGTGGCCCGAGAGCGCGGTGGCCCGAGAGCGCGGTGGCCCGAGAGCGTGGTGGCCCGAGAGCGCGGTGGCCCGAGAGCGCGGTGGCCCGAGAGCGCGGTGGCCGAGAGCGCGGTGGCCGAGAGCGCGGTGGCCGAGGCGCGGTGGCCGAGGCGTGGTGGCCGAGGCGTGGTGGCCCGAGAGCGTGGTGGCCCGAGAGCGCGGTGGCCCGAGAGCGCGGTGGCCCGAGAGCGCGGTGGCCCGAGAGCGCGGTGGTCCGAGAGCGCGGTGGCCCGTGAGCGCGGCGGCCGGAGAGCGCGGTGGCCGAAGAGCGTGGTGGCCGAAGAGCGTGGTGGCCACAGATTGTGGTGGCTGAAGAGTGTGGCGTGAGAAGGCGTATGAAGTGAGAAGGAGTGGGGATGGGATAGTGCATCTGGTTGAGAAGATTCTGGTGGGACGAAGGAGATAGCGGTTGTGTTGCTTCTGTTTACATTTGCCGATCCTGTGGGGGAATTTCCGGTGGTTGTCAGTTATTATAATGAAAAATTGAGATGACGTAGGGTTGTAAAAGTGTAGCGAGTAGTTTTGTTAATAGGGCAATTTGGTTGGCGCCGAATAGATAATGCAAGAATATTCGGAAGATATTTGCAATGGGCGGAAGCTGCAAAAATCTGAATGGGAGATATCGTTGGAGAAAAAAGATCTCGAATGCAGCGAGATAGCTTCAGCGACAGAAATGATGTCGATACGGAACAGACATCGCCGCGGATCAAATAAACAGTACCATATTATGCTTCGCCCAAAGCCTTGATATAAGCTTCTAAAGTCAATAAAATTGTGTTTATTTTCCATCAGTGCGTGTGCACTGCACCAGGCGCGGGTGGAGGGAAGAGTCGAATTGGAACACGTCCATTGCAATATTCTATCACTAATTCTCACAACGACTATTTCTCACAATTCCGTCCATGCGCCTTGTGTACGTCGCAGACCTTCCCGCTCGTCGCGCCTTAACACATCTCCGCAACAATTTCACGAGTTACTCCCCACTAATCTACATCAAACCGGTAATTACAGTACACATCTTATTACTTATCGCGTTGTATGTGTACTGAATATGAATGAAGACCATGGTGCCAACCATCTTGTCGCATTGCGTTGTCATCTATTAACCTTATTGCATACTTGAAATTTTCTTTAATCAACACAATATTCGTACCACATCTTTCTCCGCAGTCCCCAGATTGGTTTAATCACACGATTTAATATATTTTCTCATGTTTTCACTGAGTAAACTATTTCCATAAATACTTGGCATTTTAAGCGAGAGAACGTTTTCCCCGAGTAGCTTATTTTTCCACCTTTGCCTCCACTATGTTTCACAATATTATTTTCAATGATCTCAGTGGTCTATTATAGCTCATATTGATAATTCAAACCCTATAACGTATTCTTTAGAGCCAAAAAACTCTTCCTTTGCTTAATTTGTTCTCATAGTTATCGGTATACAAAATGCTGACAATATTGGGGTCCCTTTGAAACCAGTCGCTGCAATTGCATTCTTGCCCGTCCCTGCCCCTATCCTTTGCGTTAGCGACCCCTCCCCTAACAATATTTTGCAACTAAATCCCATTTTCCTGCTAAATGCCGCCCACCTCACCACATCACACCCGGGCGCTCGTCTCGACCCCACATCACCTCCCGGCACCCAAAAATTCCGCCGCCCCCTCGCCCCCGTCGCCCACCTCGCCCCCGTCGCCCCCGTCGCCCACGTCGCCCCCGTCGCCCACGTCGCCCCCGTCGCCCACCTCGCCCCCGTCGCCCACCTCGCCCCCCTCGCCCACCTCGCCCCGTCGCCCACCTCGCCCCCGTCGCCCACCTCGCCCACCTCGCCCCCGTCGCCCACCTCGCCTCCGTCGCCCACCTCGCCCCCGTCGCCCACGTCGCCCCCGTCGCCCGTCGCCCACCGTCGCCCACCTCGCCCCCGTCGCCCACCTCGCCCCCGTCGCCCACCTCGCCCCCCTCGTCCCAGTCGCCCATCTCGTCCCAGTCGCCCATCTCGTCCCCGTCGCCCATCTCGTCCCCGTCGTCCATCTCGTCCCCGTCGCCCATCTCGTCCCCGTCGCCCATCTCGTCCCCGTCGCCCATCTCTCGGCGAGGCACCCGAGGAGGCGTGGGAGTCTGTGCGTGGCACGCGCTACGTCTCCCGCGGGCCCTCCATCGTCGGGGGCGAGCGCTCTGAATTATGTGGCCAGCCCACGCCTCGCGCGGTCGCAGAGTACGCCACACATATCGGTACGGGAGACGCCTGTGCCACCGCCCACGGCGCCGTGGCGCCCGCGCCCGCTGCACCAGCCCTGCTCAGCGCAGTGGCTTCGAGAGCGGCCGCGAGCACTCGAATTGGCCTGCGAGCTGCGGGGGATCTGGGAGGGCACGGACGGTCACTCAGCGGCGGAGGAAATGGCTTTGGGAGGGCACTTCAGGGCGGTGGAACACACCCCTTGAATTGCGAGGGAAATGCCTTGTGTCACCACGGGTAGTCAAAAACAATCGGCTTTTATTAACCATAATTGTTCATGAAATAAAAGAAATACTCTGCTACAAACATAGAAGACGTCACTTCATTCCCATATTTTTACATTATTCATTCACGTGGAAATTAAGCTTCAGGTAATTATGAAACAACACTTTACTTTATGGAGAAACGTTAGTTTTAAATCTGTAGATTAATAATGATTTCTACAAATGAATGATTGAAAACCGACGTAAATAATTTCGCACCCACCTTTTGAGAAAAGTATAATAGTAAAATATGAAAGTGTTTTAATGAACTCGACAAAAAAGAAATCTTTCAGTGCACATGTCTCGCAGAACACGTAAAAAATGGGAGGCATGCATGTTATTAGTTCCATTTGACCGGCATTCCTCGACATCCAAATTCAACCAATTTTGCATTAGAAGAGCACCTACATTCAATTGCTCGTTAAAACTTCATTTAATTACTCGCGGATGACAGTCAATTATATGTAAAAAAACAACTCCGCGCGAATCGTATTTACATATTTTGTTGCTCAATGCTCTTGTTGAATGAAACTGGCAACTAGAAAATCTTTTTCCGCAATAGTCTGTTATACACGGGTTGGATAGAAAGTAACGAGAAATGATTTGTTTCTCTTAAATTACAGTATTGACAGAGGTACTAACATTTACACACCTTCAATACAATTGCCTTCAGTATTAATGACGTTTTGTCAAATGTTCGGAAGTTGTACACCATCTGTTCCTCTATTTCTGTTGGTGTTCTATATTGATCGCCCTATAGAATGAAAACTTTCTTCTCTGGTGTGTACCCGGTCCATCGCAATGGTTCTTTCACTTTTGCGAAGAGATCATCATCGTAAGGACTCGTAGCGGGGAAGTACGGTGGATGTTCCAGAATCTCCCATGGCCAGCGGCGCAAGACACCCTGACCAGCAGCTGTAGTGTGGCATCCTGCGTTGTCATGAAGAACGATGGGCTGCTGTTCCACGAAATGTCGCTTTCGCCTGAGCGCTGGCGACGATGGTTTTGCACAAACGTGCAGTAGTAGTCTATCGTCACTCTTAGTGGTACAACGTAATGCAGTATCACCCCATCAATGTCACACGCCTCAGTGATCATCACTTTCACAGCACTTTGTGTTTCTTGTGCACTTGTGCACTTGTGCACTTTGTGCACTTTGTGCACTTTGTGCACTTTGTGCACTTTGTGTTTGGATGAAGAGGAACGAGATGCTTCCATTCATTGTATTGATTGAATGAATGAATGCCTTATTTTACGTGGCGAGACTAAGGCCATGAGGCCTGCTCTTCCGTCTGACCACGCAAATTACGTTACACTCCTTTCACCTACTAGGGATGAAAGAAGGTATTACTTGGGTGACGAAACAGGCAGTTGGAATTTAGCACAGAGGCTTCATTTACGCTTGAGGATATTTTACATGCAGTAAATCTACAACATGGACACTCTGCTTTACTTCCCCTCCGAAGGGAGGTTCCGAAGGAAGGATTTTTATCTAAAAAATCCACGGCTTCCAACGGGTTTTCAACCCGCGAACTTGGGTATTACAGGCCGATACGTTACCCGTTACACCATCGCCACCGCATGTTGGATTGGCGTTTCATGATTGTTTTTTTACGAGCGACCCCAGGTTTCGTCTATAGTGATGATTCGTCGCAGAACGTGGTTACCTACCATTTCATACCTGCCCAACAAATTCTGTACGACTGCAAAGCTGTGCCATTGTTGCACCTCAGAAATTTCGTGGAATATCCAACGCGCTGCAATTTTGCGGGAACCCAGAATGTCGTGCAGAATGTCGTGCAGAATGTCGTGCAGAATGTCGTGCAGAATGTCGTGCAGAATGTCGTGCAGAATGTCGTGCAGAATGTCGTGCAGAATGTCGGGCAGAATGTCGGGCAGAATGTCGGGCAGAATGTCGGGCAGAATGTCGGGCAGAATGTCGGGCAGAATGTCGGGCAGAATGTCGGGCAGAATGTCGGGCAGAATGTCGGGCAGAATGTCGGGCAGAATGTCGGGCAGAATGTCGGGCAGAATGTCGGGCAGAATGTCGGGCAGAATGTCGGGCAGAATGTCGGGCAGAATGTCGGGCAGAATGTCGTGCAGAATGTCGTGCAGAATGTCGTGCAGAATGTCGTGCAGAATGTCGTGCGTGTATGTGTCGACTACTCCATTTCTTCGCTCAGAAACCGTTGTATTTGACGCCTATCAGTGCCATTGCTCGTTCAGACGATTTTGGGATAACTAAAGGCCGAGATTTCCTGGGAAAGAACAGTCCCAGCCAAAAGTTTGAAAGCTGAGTTCACTTCAACGAATAGAAAAAGCCTCGATTACATCAAAACGTACCCAACATTTCAGTTGTTCATCCGAACAGTTTTTGATAAAATTTGTCATTTTTCTGTGCTTTCAGGGCATTTTAAAAACATTAAGAGCATTTTATTGTTTTTTTGGACATGTTTTAGGTCATCCACATCCGCCCTACTCACTACTTTTATCCAACCTATGTATTATCGACTTAACGTAACCAAACAAAGGAACGAAAAACCTCTTTTAAAGGTGGCATCAATTAAGGGGTTAACAATGCGAGGTCCGTTAAGAACAATCGAAACAAATGAGTTGTAGCTAAAAATGGAGTACGAACACACTTTTTCAACGAGACGCGGCTCATTAAAACCATGTAACACAATTTTTCTTTCTGGGTACTCAATATCCATTTTATAATTGATTCAGTTATAAAAATCATGAATTTTAATTTCCTGCACAAACTTTGCTTTTGTGATCAGGAAAACGAAAAGTTGAAAATTGTGCAATGTCGTGGAGAAAACTTACAAATTTTCGGGTTTACCTTTATAAAGAAAAAAGCGAACATTATATTTCAAATCAATAATATATTTAACCAAATTTCTACAAATTGGCAAGGAACCTCTTCTCCATCATGTCTTCATTGAAGCTCTCCCAGTTAAGACGTTCAAAATATTGCATGTTCTTATGACTACGCTCTCGTTGCTCTTCCGAACAGGCAGCTATGTTCTTTTTGAAGCTATCACGATGGTCATCAAGGATACGTATTTTGAGAGACATCCTGGGACCCTCCTTTTTCTGTACATTTTAATCAGGGTATCAACCAATTTAACATAGTTCTTAGCTTTATGGTTGCCAAGGTAGCTTTTAACTACTTTAACAAAACGAATTAATGCCTCATTCTCCTTTGTTCTGAGAAGCTTGAGAAAATCTTGGCTTTCTTGATTTGAGGTCCAACGAAAACACCACCATTAACTTTTGGTTCGGAAAGATTTGGAAGCATGTTGCAGCTGCTTGAATGCTGATTGTTTGTCCAACTCTACCACAAATCTCTTCACTAGTGCGTAGCATAGGTATTAGTACCTATCGAGGGTTTACAAGGGGCTCCCATTTATTGTGATTCACCACAGTGAATTCTGTTCGTTTAGGTCAAAATCCTTTATAGTAGTGTGCTATACTTTAGACTTATTAGACTATTATTAGACTTATGAAACATACAGTAACTTGTATTGAATAAGATTTTTCGACCACTCGAGAAAATTCTATTAAAAAATTGATACCAAAAGAACAGAAAAAAATGTAAAAGTTACCAGCTGTTCCAAGTGTACAACTATTTTCTACATAGTTGTTGCTAAATTAAACAGAAATCAATGTCAAACCAGAAATATAATTTTTTTCAAAATTTGTTGCATAATGTAATAAAAAGACAGACTTTTTATCTCCTCTTTATCCTCCTAATTATGTTAACTAAAATACAAATGGCAATGAGTTTGGAAATCTAGCAATTGGGTATATTCGCCGTCATATTTAGAAACACCGTTCATTCAGTGTCTGTTCAACATCCTATTCGACCCACTCCCAACAGCGCACATCGAAACTCTTTACAATGGCTCACAAAACTGTTCGTTTTCACCATCCTTCATTTGTACTGTCAGATCGGATCCGAACAGCCTCTATAGATGTTGCCTTCTCATATTTCATATTCCACAAGAACTTCAAGTTCCACTGGAAATTCAATGCTATAAGGTGATCAGTGTACTGCACTCGTCGAAGCGCCCCCAACTGTTAAGGCTTGGCAATTAATAATCATTTATATAGAAAGATCATTTTAATTGGTATCTCTTAATTGGAAGAGCGATTTACCAACCGCGGCGAAACGTCAATTCCTAAAAAAGGGAAATCCGAAAAATATGGGTATCAGCCCAATTGCGTAGAAGCATACAGTCCTCTCTTTCAAACTCGCCATTCGTAAAATGTCATTTTCATGAGCCCTGGAGATGGCTGTAAATCTACTATTAAATCTGCTGCAATTGAAGAGATACGGATACGAACTAGTGGTGCTAAATCGGCACATACTTTCTCTCCGGTATTTTCAGGCAAATTATGGGAAAATACTATTTTTTTTTGAAAAATTGTACATGATATTGTTCCTGAAGAGAAGGGTTTTAAAATAGATTTCATTAAGGGAAAAACCTTTATCAGTAATATTTTAGTTTTAGAAAGGCTCCGAAAAAAATTTTCAACTTTTCAGTGTTGCAGTGTTCAACGAGCATCAGATCTGCATCATTCGCCCTTTGTCCTTCACACAATCCAACAACAAAATTTAATCAAAAAGAATGGATTCATATATTTTAAAATTTGGAAAATGTTCCACGGGCTTCATGTCAGATACCTCTCAAAAATTAAAATATCGGTTTTACATTGAAGGGGCCGCAACATAAGCCAGATTGGTTGGGGAATAAAACTTTTGGAGAAAATCGGCTGAACGGTTTAGCCACTAGAGATGTTCACGGGCGGAAAGACGGGCAGGCGGGCGGGCGGACACAGACAGAGAGTCACGCGGGCGTCGGACGCGCAGACAGACAGACAGAGACACACAGACAGGACAGACACACAGACAGGACAGACACACAGACAGGACAGACACACAGACAGGACAGACAGGGCAGACAGGACAGACAGGACAGACAGACGGGCGGGCAGACAAAAACTAAGCCACTTGTTAAAATAGGGAACAAAAATGAAATTAAAAATTATCGGCCAATTTCTCTTCTGTCCGTTTTCTCAGAAATATTGAAGAGGCTTTTCTATACACGAATGGAAACTTTTCTCGGAAATAACAAGCGGTTTCAGACTCACAACGCGGATTTAGAAAATTAAAATCTAAGGAAACTGCCATTTTGTCCTTTTCTTAAAGATGTTGCTTCATTAATGGACCAAAATGAACCCATTGGGATATTTTTAGATCTTTCGAAAGCTTTCGACGTTCTTAACTATAACAACTTTATCTCAAATTTGTAGTATTGCCCTAGATTGGATAACTTCGTACCTTAAATTTCGCTCACAAATTAAAGAATCTTAGAAATACCGTACTGGCACGAAAGAACACTCTTTACTTAACTTTCCGATTTTTTACCAATTGAACATGGGGTTCCACAAGGTTCGATGTTAGGTCCTATTCTCTTTCTATTGTACGTAACGATATGCCCTCATCTATTAAAAATGGAAGAACAGTCGTTTGTCGATGACACTAAAGTTCTTTGCAAAAAAGAAACAATAAATAGTACAATTTCAGAAGTTTCAAATTGGTTTTGTAATAAAAAATTAATAGTTAACGAAGGAAGAACCCCCCCCTCAATGAAATTTTACGTTTCAAATCGGCAATCTACGTTCCACTGAAAATGAACAATATACAATTACCTGATGTTAAAGTAACACGATTTCTATAGGTCTCTCAATTCAGTAAAACTTCAAATGGAATGTACATATATTATAATTTAACACTAAATTAAGATCATTATTCGTATTTTGCAAATGTACATTCCTGTCTGAGATATGCATAATATTCTGGGTAAGCTCATCCTTCAGTGCCCACAGATTTAGATTGCAAAAGAAAATTATCCGAATAATGAGAAAATGCCATGCACGTGATCCCTGCAAACCTCATTTAATTGAGTTTGGAATCTTACCACTGCCTTGCCTATTTATTTGCGAATCTGTAGAATTAGTCAAAACTGACTTATTTAACGGTAGGAACACATTTTCACGTAATACTGATATTTATAGTTACAACACGACGTAGTTACAACACACGACGTACTGAATCATGTTCAAGTGTCAGTATCGACAGCTCACTTCAAGAAATCCACTTACAATACATTTACGTTACTTTACAACGCATTGCCAGATGAAATTAAACAATTAAAATTGGTACACAAATTTAAGTTTATCTTTCCTGCTGAATAACTGTTTCTATACAATTAGAGACTATACTGATCGTCAAAAAGAAAAATAATGTTTACTTTAACAAAACCAAGATATAGTATAATGATTTAGTTTACATTTGTATACTTTTTTTAAAAGACTTAATATGCCTATAACAAGAAATGTTCTTCAGCTTCCGAATCAATGACCCTCATCTCGAACGGGTTATTGTCCAGTTTTCCTGATCCATTGAGCAAATGCTTAGATGGGCCCTTCATTTACTTCTGGACTTAAATGTAGCTTCAATATGCGCATGTTTCGTCGAGCTTTCCTTTTGCTTGTAGTGGTAGTAGAGCTCAGGGTGAGTTTCTATTTCGTTAGTAATACAGAAAAATCAAATCTGCAGTTCGTTTACAGTTACAAATTTGTTTCCTATAAGTCGGGAATGAAAATATATACGTTTTGAAATGTTAAACTCTCGTTTTTAGGAGTTTATTATTATTATTATTATTATTATTTTATTATTATTATTATTATTATTATTATTATTATTATTATTATTATTATTATTACTACTACTACTATTTCTTTATCTTCCAACTATTAATAGTTAAATTATTGAGACGGAATTCTGAAACAAAAAAGCGTGCGCAGATGATTTAGTCCCCCATACGTCACACAGTTTTTTACTGTCTTTGACTAAATAAATATCTAAATTCCCACTCTTGCACCTTTCGGCGACTTTCGCTGCATTTACGCCCTTTATCCTTTGGTCCTTTTGACTTTGCATTTACGTTGATAAATTCCTTCCCAACACTGCATAGTTTTAAGCAAATAAAAGCTCATTTGATGGACCTTTCGGCGAGCGCTTTGGTGTTTCGCCCCACTGCGCAGTCGAGCCCGCAAACCACATCCGCAGCCACATCGCCTGTAGCCCCTAAAGGGCACGCAGGACTCATGCAGCAGCTTTTTAGCGCAACACCGCTCGCGCGGCGTTTTCACGGTATTTCGCGCTGTTAATTCCATGCAAAATCATTCCGGAAACAATGACCTAAATCTCTCTTACATACGGAGAATTCATATCCAGGCGTTTATTTTTTACATCACGATGTAGGCACATTTTATCCAGTTGTATTTTCCTTTATTTCTTGACAGGGAGTTTTAATACTACTTGTTTAATACTACTAATTTAATACTTTAGAGAAATGTAATACTTCAGCAAAAATTTAATCGAATTGTTATTAGTTAATCCATATCATTGGTATGTATATTTTTATTCCATTTAGAACACAAATAAGAACAAAATCTTGATACAGTAAAGAACAGTCCTCAAAGGAAACACAAGTGCATAACTATTCTGTAAATACAGAATATATTTGAACACAGTAGAGACCGATCTAAACTTTCTTATTCCCTTAATTTAGTCTATTTGTAAGAAGAAGAATCCAATATACATATGAAATGATCTTTCATTCTACACGGTTTATTTCAATAATAAAATTGGTATATCCATCTGTGATTTAAAAAAAACTATTTTTTATATCACAAGCTTCTTTACATGATTTTAAACAAAACATTCAATTGTTTCTACGATTTGTCTGTTCTGGGCGTTTCTAGAACGGTTGAACCGATTCAATGCGATTTTCACTGCACAATGCTATGTTTCGACGGGCCTAACTTATTCTACTCTTTTTTCAAATTATTACTTTCTTTCATATGAAGAGGGTGTTTTTTTTTCAACACAAACTTACTGATTTCTTCGTTTTCTTTTGTTTTTGTTTTTGAAATAGTGGTATCCTAGGCATATTTAGAGATAATCAAACCACTAGTAAATTTCAGAACAAACTTCTTTTATTATCACATATCCTAAAACCACGTTCCGCGACACGATATGGCCTCATCATCACATTGTCTGAGACAAATAAAAGAAAAACACATAAAAGTGTCACACTGGAAAAACCTCGTGAAGTAAAAAAGGCGCAACAAGAGCCTTCAATGAGGTCGACCACCAACATCGAAATCAAAAAACCAAAATCAATTTCAACTCTGCTACACATTTCTTCGTATTCCGATTCAATAAACTTAGTTCTATGAGCACGTCATTTATAACGGTTCTGCAATAACATAAATTTCAAACTAAATGAACAAATTTAATACTCTACTATACATATACTATAACTTATGTGGAACAACTTGGCGTGTACAAAAAAATGTCGAAGAACTTCGCGTGTACAAAAAAATATCGAACAACTTGGCGTGTACAAAAAAGGCGCGTACAAAAAATGCCGAACAACTTTGCGGGAACAAAAAATGTCGAACAACTTTGCGAGAACAAAAAATGTCGAATAATTTTGCGTGTACAAAACGTAGAGGTGACAACTGTTGCGTCCTTGCTCATCGACTGTTTGGTTACCACTGACGCGAATTGAGTTGTTCAAATTGCTGGGAACATAATTAGTTCGAATATCGTTGCACTCGAGAAGGCTCTTCAATTCCCATGTCAGTAATAGATAAAACATGCTTCGCTACTGGCTCATAAGTGACATTCCTTACAGTCTATAAGGACGTATGTGTCGCTTGAAAATAAGTGTTACGTTTCTGATTAATAATGATTAAATTGTACCGCGTAGTGGCACGCATAATAAGTGTGGGAGAACAAAGTAACATTTATTTACAGACTCTTATGACTTGAAACTTAAACATCCATCTTTCATTTTCACGGAAACGTTTGTAATGCTATTCAATGTGCACAAAACAACTTTTAGATTTGCAGGTATCTCATTTGATGTAGATCAGATAATGAGGAATGAGATCCCATCCAAATTACTTTTATTTAATTTATCCACACAAAATAAGTACCTTCAGCAACGTCTACGAGAACGATAATTTATTATTTCAGGCGAACTACGAAACACAAAACTTAGACTCTCCATCCTCCCCATATCGACCCATAAAATTGTATTTCTTATGCGTGTGTAGCCGTATTGTTTGGAATACCAACACCAAAGGACACAAAGCAGCTGCATTTATGGGCCTGCCGGGAACGGAGATAAAATAATGTGCAGGGCAAGCTACGCACAATGCGGCACGGAATTAAACATAGAAATTTTTAATATGAGGCAATGCATCAGGCTGCAGGAGTTATGCGTGACCCATGGCCAGCCTCCGAAACAAAACAGTCGTGTTCATTTCCCTAAAATACTGCAAACGAACATTTATTTGTATAATAATTATATACAATGCCTACACAGCTGGAAAGGAAAATGAGAACTCCCAATAAATGTCTCAGTCCGAACAATCGCTTATTCAATGCCCATCATGGTTGTGGCTACTGCTTGTTGTGTATCTTTGATGGCTAATGGAAGACTTACCAGGAAAGTTTTCAAGAAGACGAATTTTATACGGTAAAGGAAGTCAAGTGTAGTGTATTTACATATCATAAGACTTTTACTATTTTCGCGTTAAATAAATACATTACGTAAATAAATAACTAACAATTTCCCAATAGCTGAGAGGCATTAGCAACTCTTAGAAGTTTTCAATGATCCACAGGGATTAAAATTATTACCTATTCAATACTATGAAATTTAAGTGCTTTTTATTTACAATACGTCGAAAGTATCCACAAATTCTGGCACGCCATAACAAATACAATCGGATAATTTTCTGCATTCAAAACACTGCAGGGCGTTGACCAACGCAGTAACTCAGTTGCAGTTCCATACGAGTGATGTGGCCTTGATAGTACTATATGTTAAAATGAATTTTTAATTTGTTAGCTGTTGCACATTGACATTGTAATGGCATAATACGTAGTGACATTAACTAAGTGAAATGGTTAAATTTACGAATCCCAATCACCTGGACCCCGCCATCACAACCCATAAAATACTTGGGACTTCATCTGGACACAAAACTAACCTGGAAAACCCAGATAGGTATCAAACTTAAAGAAGCAAGATATAAATTATTTCAACCCCGGTCACTAATCAATCAACACAAATCTCTGTCATACACAAACAGTACAACAATGCCCAAAACTGTAATTAGACCACTACTGCTTTAGGCATGCCCCATATGGACAAACGCATCCCCTACAAATGTCAATAAAACTCAAGTAATGTAGAATACATTTTTAAGATTAATCACAAATGCCCCCTGGTTCATAAGTAATACAGAACGTCATTCAGAATTAAAAATCAATACAATAATAAACCAAATAGCATGTATATCATACAACTTCTACCAAAACTTAAAAGACATACCCGGAGCACCTCATTACAAACTACCGAAAAATCCAACCCACATCGGAATAAAAAATAGATTTCCGTTTGAAGTCCGATCCTCATCAATGTATAGATTATGATCGCTTAGAATTTTAACTAGAACAATGTAATCCATCTAAAATTAATACACGTGTTAAATAAAAAAATTAGGAATAATGTTGGAATTACAATAATGGAATGGAATTACATAAATGGTTTACTAAAGCACCTGCGTATATCCTGTAGTATACTTCATCATGGATTAGTTTCAAACAAAGATATTCTCTTATTCTTTGCATAGTTCCTAGGAAATTAATAAATTCAATAATAATTAAACAATATTCAGTACAAAGGAAGTTAAAAATGAGTTTCGATTTAGACACTTGTAAATGACAGAGGAAGAGGACGAGTTCTTGAAGCAGTTTGAATATTTAATTTGGCAATAAAATTTCAAAAATGTGAAATACATGAACAAATAATTATTAAACTTCTCATAATATTATATGTCTGCAAGATGCCCGCATTGATGTTCAAACAATGCCCCGCTTCGAGACTAAAAGAAGATAACACATCAAAATTAAAGAGGACAGATAACAAGAAAAAGGAAGAAGCGAGGCGGGAAGAAGGAAGCGACTCCAAAAGAAAAAGAAAGCCACACAGAGGAAGAAAAACAAACGCGAAGTAGAGGAACAAACACCGCAAACAGGGGGAAAGGAGAGAAGACGAGAAGGAGAAACTGAGTAACAAAGCGAAGAGGGCGGAAGGCAAACAGAAAGAGCAGGGGACGGTCGCCAAGTCCGAGGCCGGCACTCGCCTGTGGAGGGGCGTGGCGCGTGGCGGGGCGGCGAGGCCGGCCAAGACGTGGCGGCCACGCGAGGGAAGAGGGCGTGGCGCGGACGACGGAGGCGGGAGCAAGGGTCAGAGGCAGGGACGCGGGCCTAAGAACACGGCGAAGGCGCTGACGAGGATGACGACTTCTACAGGAACCGGGGATGGTTGGGGAGATGAAGTCGGAGGCAGGGACGGGGCGACGGTGGAGGGCGGCGGCGGGGCGGCGGCGGGGACGGCGGCGGGGACGGGGCGGCGGCGGTGGGGCGGCGGTGGGGGCGGCGGTGGGGTCGGCGGTGGGGCGGCGGTGGGGCGGCGGTGGGGTCGGCGGTGGGGCGGCGGTGGGGGGGGCGGTGGGGCGGCGTGGGGCGGCGGTGGGGGCGGCGGTGGGGCGGCGGTGGGGCGGCGTGGGGCGGTGGGGCGGCGGTGGGGCGGCGGTGGGGCGGCGGTGGCGGCGGCGGCGGTGGTGGGCGGCGGTGGGGCGGCGGCGGGGCGGCGGGGCGCGGGGCGCGGCGGGCCGGGGGAGGCGGCGGGGCGGTGGCGCATCCTGGCCCGAGGCGAGCGAGAGTCGACTGGTCACAGGAGAACTATTCGCACAACTTTATTAGGTAAGTTCAATACCCGGCCAACTTCCCAACACGAAATTAAAAGGGAGCCTAACAGAAGATTAAATATTCGTGATACATGCACCAAACTTTCGAGGACGAAAAGGGGAAGAAGCTCCTCATGAGATTACCTATCCCACCGCGACATTTTCTGAGCTCCACGTGCCAGAGGTGCAGCCGTCTCGGCCCAAACAGCTACGAAAAAAGATTGCAAAAATTTTCCAACGTCCAGAAGAGGCGCATGGATTCATTTTGAAGAAAGTTTCATCAGTTTTACCTACAGTTTTTAATAAAATTTTGTAATATACCTCCTCGAACAATGTGGAGCTGGAACGTTCGGTAAGGGTTTTTTTGTGTTCTGTACAGAAAAGCGGATTTGGGGTTTGAATGACACACGAATGGTATTAAAAGTTACAAACCAAAAGGAGGAAGGTATAAATAGAAAAATGGAACGTTCATTGAAACGTTTCATCAGGAAATATTAAGAAAAAAAAAGTTCGGACCCAATTTGTTTACAATTTTGTAATTTACTGAAAACTTTTAATGTTACATTTGTGGCAATTTGTTAAAAACGCACAATACGAAACAGCAAATTAATATATCCAGGAACCACTAGAAAAGCAGTAATTATACAGTATATTATTTGCGACGCTCTGGTTGACGTGTCCAATAAATTATTTTCAGAAAGCCAATGTTTATAAAAATTAACATCTGTGCGTTCTTTATTTTTCGAAGTTTTGAGCACGATAGTGCGCTCATCTTTAGATCTATAGTTACATTTTTTACAGTTATTATAGATTTTTACAGTATTAATATGCCATTTTCTACTAAATACATCAATTTCATATGTGTAATTTGGATATATTAAGTGCAAGAGTTCAAGAAAATAGAGCCGCTTATTTGCCTTATCTAGGTTATGTGTACTACAATTTACAATACAATGTTTGAACTTGCACAAGCTAGAAAGTTTACTTAATCGAAACGAAAAGCAATTGTAACTTAAGCACCTACTACCAACGTAGCATTTCACGTACGAATGAAATGCTCCTGAAATTTTGAAATGAGTACACCAAAAACATTTTCGTACGTGTCGCTTAAATATTTTTTTAAAAATACGAACTACCAGCTTTGATGATTATTATGCCGGGTTACTGATCCTAGGTTCGCGGGTTCAAATCCGATCCAAGTCGACGGCATGCATGTGGTCGCTTGTGGGTTTGTAAAACAGATCCCAGGAAAGGCACTTGACCGATCGTGGTAAAATTAAATCCTCTAGCAATTTAGCACAAAAATCAAAAGTTTCGATTTGAATTACTGGATAAGATTGCGGATACAGTATTTTGGCCCGCGCTATCTGGTATTCAAATCAAACGTCACAATCGGCGCACTAGAACCCTAAGGGTTCTAGAGGAAAGCAATGGCAAACTATCCTGGGTATACTTGCCCTGGATACCCTACTCTGATTCTGATACTAGCCCTGTTCTGATTGCCTGTCTCTGTCGATCGATTCTGCACAACGAAAGTCTGTCATTGTTTTCTAAAATCTTGCCCTGTCATATCCTCAAGGTCATCGCCACTAGCCTGTCTGCCGTCTGCCCTGCCCTGACCTGCCCTGCCCTCACCTGCCTGCCCTGGCTGCTCTGCCCTGCCTTGCCCTGCACCCTGTCCTGCTCCTGTTCTGCTGCCCTAACTCCCGCCCTGGACTTTCTGCCCTGTCCTGCCCTGCTCTTCCATGCCCAGCTCTTGTTTGTTCTTTTCGCCCTGCCCTGCTCTGTCTTTGCCCGTCTCTGCCTGCTGTCCTGTCTGCTGCTTCTGCCTCTGCCTGCCCTGCCCTGGTCTAGCCCTACTGTCCCTCCTCTGCCCTGCCCTGCCCTGCCCGCCTGGTCTGCCCTGCCCTGCCCTGCCCTGCCCTGCCCTGCCCTGCCCTGCCCTGCCCTGCCCTGTCCTGCCCTGCCCTGCCCTGTCTCCTGCTCCTGCCCTGCCTCCTGCTCCCTGCCTCTGCCCTGCCCTGCCTGCCTCTGCCCTTGCCCTGTCTGCCCTGCCCTGCCCTGCCCTGCCGCCTGCTGCCCTGCTCCTGCCCTGTCTCCTGCCCTGCCCTGGCCCTGCCCTGCCCTGCCCTGCCCTGCCCTGCCCTGCCCTGCCTGCCCTGCCTCTGCCCTGCCCTGCCTGCCCTGCCCTGCCCTGCCCTGCCCTGCTGCCCTGCCCTGCCCTGTCTCTGCCCTGTCTCCTGCCCTGCCCTGCCCTGGCCCTCCTGCCCTGTCTCTGCCCTGCTCTGCTGCCCTGCCCTGCCCTGCCCTGCCCTGCTCCTGCCTGCCCTGCCTGCCTGCCTCTCTGCCCTGCTCTGCCCTGCTCCTGCCTCTGCCCTGCCCTGCCCTGCCCTGTCTCTGCCCTGCCCCTGCCTGCCTGCTCCTGCCCTGCCCTGCTCTGCTTCCTTGCCTGCCTGCCTGCCCTGTCCTGCCTTGCCCTGTCTTCTGCCCATGCCTGTCCCTGCCCTGCCCTGTCCTTGCCCTGCCTGCCTCTCTGCCCTGTTCTCTGTTTGCCCTTTTGCCCTTTTCTCTATCTCTTCTGCCTTGGTCTCTGCCCTGCCCTGGCTGGCTCTCATTCTACCATGTTCTGACCTGCCCTGTTCTGCCCATGTCTCTGCCCTGCCCTGCCCTGCTTCTGCATGCCATGCTCCTGATTTGCTGCCCTTCCTGTCTGCTCTAATTTTCATGACTGCCCTTTGCCGTTCTGCCCCTGTCTCTGCTCCTGCCTGTATCCGCTGCTGCTGTCTGCGCTCCTGCTGCCCTGTCCCTGGCCTTGCCGTCTGTTCCTCTGCTTGCCCTGTCTCTTGCCCTGCCTGCTGTTGCTGCCTGTTCTGCCCTGCCCTCTGGTCTGCCCTGTCCCTGCCTGCCTGACCCTGCCCTGTCTCTGCCCTGCCCTGCCCTGCTACTCTTGCCCTGCGCCTGCCTGCCCTCTGCCTGGGGTTCTGCCTGCCTCCCGCCTGCCTGTCCTGGTACCTGTCGACTCGTGCATGTTCTAGTTCTGCCCTGCCCTGTCTCTGCTCGCTGCCTGTTCCTGCCCTGCCTGCTGTTCTCTGTTGTTCTGCTCTCTTGCTCTGCCCTGGTCTGCCCTGCTGTCCCTGCTCTGCTGCCCTGCCTGCCCTGCCTGCCCTGCCCTGCTGCCCTGCCCTGCCTGCCTGTGCCCTGCCCCCTGCCCTGCCCTGCCCTGCCTGTCTGCCCTTTGCCCTGCCTGCCCTGCCTGCCCTGCCCTGCCCTGCCCTGCCCTGCCCTGCCCTGCTCCTGCCCTGCCCTGCCCTGCTGCCTGCCTGCCCTGTCCTGCCTGCCCTGCCCTGCCCTGCTCCCTGCCTGCCCTGCCTGCCCTGCCCTGCCTCCTGCCTGCCCTGCCCTGCCTGCCCTGCCCTGCTCTGCTGTCTCTGCCCTGCCCTGCCTGCCCTGCCTGCCTGCCCTGCCTGCCCTGCCCTGCCCTGCCTCTGCCTGCCTTGCCCTGCCTGCCCTGCCCTGCCCTCCTGCCCTGCCCTGCCCTGTCCCTGCCCTCCCTCCCTGCCCTGCCCTGCCTGCCCTGCCCTGCCCTGCCCTGCCTGCCCTGCCCTGCCCTGCCTGCTCTGCCCTGCCTGCTCTGCCTGTCTCTGCCCTGCCTGCCGTCTGCCCTGCCCTGCCCTGCCCTGCTCCTGTCTGCCTGTTCTTCCTGCCTGCCTGCCCTGTCCCTGCCCTGCCCTGCTCTCTGCCTCCCTGCCCTGCTCCCTGCCTGCCCTGCTCTCTGCCCTGCCCTGTCCCTGCTGCCCTGCCCTGCCTGCCCTGCCCTGCCTGCCTGTCTGCCCTGCCTGCCCTGTCCTCCTGTCCTGCCTGCCCTGTCTGCTCTGCCCTGCTCCTGCCCTGCCCTGCCCTGCCCTGCCTCTGCCCTGCTCCTGCTCCTGCTCCTGCCCTGCTCTGCCTGCCCTGCCTGTCTTCTGCCTGTCTTCGCCTGCCTGCTGCCTGCCCTGCCCTGCGCCCTGCTCTCTGCCCTGCTCTCTGCTGCCCTGCTCTGCCTGCTCCTGCCCTGCCCCTGCCCTGTCTGCTCCTGCCCTGTCCTGCCTGCTCTGCCCTGCCCTGCCTGCCCTGCCTCTGCCCTCCCTCTGCTCCTGCCCTGCCCTCTGCCCTGCCCTGCTCCTGCCCTCCTGCCTCTCCCTGCCCTGCCTCCTGCCCTGCCCCTGCCCTGCCCTGCCCTGCTCCTGCTCCTGCCCCTGCCCTGCCCCTGCCCTGCTCTGCCCTGCCCTGCCTGCCCTGCCCTGCCTGCCCTGCCCTGCCTCCTGCCCTGCCTCCCTGCCCTGCCTCCTGCCCTGCTGCCCTGCTGCCCTGCCTGCCTCTGCTGCCTGCCTGCCCTGCTCCTGCCCTCCTGCCCTGCCCCTGCCCTGCCCTGTCCTCTGCCCTGCCCTGCCTGCCTGCCTGCCTGCCCTGCCTGCCCTGCCTGCCCTGCCTGCCTGCCCTGCCTGCCCTGCCCTGCTCTGCCCTGCCCTGCCTGCCCTGCCCTGCCCTGCCTGCCCTGCCCCTGCCTCCCTGCCCTCCTGCCCTGCCTGCCTGCCCTGCCCCTGCCTGCCCCTGCCTGCCCTGCCCTGCCCTGCCCCTGCCCTGCCCCTGCCCTGCTCCTGCCCTGCCCCTGCCCTGCCCCTGCCCTGCCTCCTGCCTGCCCCTGCCTGCTCCTGCTCCTGCTCCCTGCCTGCCCTGCCCTGCCCTGCCCTGCCCTGCCTGCCCTGCCGCCCTGCCCTGCCTGCCCTGCCCTGCCTCCCTGCTCTGCCCCTGCCCCTCCCTGCCCTGCCCCTGCCTGCCCCTGCCTCCCTGCCCTGCCCTGCTCCTGCCCCCTGCCCTGCCCCTGCCTCTGCCCCTGCCCTGCCCTCCTGCCTGCCTGCTCCCTGCCCCTGCCTCCTGCCCTGCCCTGCTCCTGCCCTGCCCCTGCCCTGCCCCTGCCCTGCCCTCCTGCCCTCCCTGCCCCCTGCCCTGCCCCCTGCCCTGCCCCCTGCCTGCCCCCTGCCTGCCCCTGCCCTGCCCCTGCTCCTGCTCCCTGCTCCTGCCCCCTGCCCTGCTCCCTGCCCTGCCCCTGCCCTGCCCTGCCCTGCTCCCCCTGCCCCCTGCCCCTGCCTGCCCTGCCCTGCTCCCGCCTGCCCCTGCCCTGCCCTGCCCTGCCCCCTGCCCTGCCCTGCCTGCCCTGCCCCTGCCCTGCCCCTGCCCTGCCCCTGCCCTGCCTCCTGCCCTGCTCCCTGCCCTGCCCTGCCCTGCCCCTGCCCTGCCCTGCTCCCCTGCCCTGCCCTGCCCCCTGCCCTGCTCCCTGCCCTCCTGCCCCTGCCCTGCCCCTTGCCCTGCCCCCTGCCTCCTGCCTGCCCCTGCCCTTGCCCCTGCCCTTGCTGCCCCTGCCCTGCCCCCTGCCCTGCCCCTGCCTGCCCCTGCCCTGCCTCCCTGCCCTGCCCCCTGCCCTGCCCTGCCCTGCCTCCTGCCCCTGCTCCCCTGCCCTGCCCCCTGCCCTGCCTCCCTGCTTGCCCTGCCCCTGCCCCTGCCCCCCTGCCCTGCTCCCCTGCCCTGCCCCTGCCCTGCCCCTGCTCTCTGCCCCCTGCCCCTGCCTCTCCTGCCCTGCCTCCCTGCCCTGCCTCCTGCCCTGCCCTGCCCTCCCTGCCCTGCCCTGCCCTGCCCCTGCCTCCCCTGCCTGCCCTGCCTGCCCTGCCCTGCCTCCCCTCTGCCCTGCCCTGCCCCTGCCCTGCCCCTGCCCTGCCCCCTGCCCTGCCCCCTGCCCTCCTGCCCCTGCCCTGCCTCCCTGTCCCTGCCCCTGCCCTGCCCCCTGCCTCCTGCCCTGCTGCCCTGCTCCCTGCCCTGCTCCCTGCCCCTGCTCTCCCCTGCTCTCCTGCCCCCTGCCCTGCCCCTGCCCCTGCTTGCCTCCTGCCCTCTGCCCCTGCCCTGCCCCTGCTCCTCCCTGCCCTGCTCCCTGCCCTGCCCCTCCCTGCCCCTGCCCTGCTCCCTGCCTCTGCCTCCTGCCCTGCCTCTCCCTGCCCCTGCTCCCCTGCCCTGCCCCCTGCCCTGCTCCCTGCCCTGCCCCTGCCCTGCCCCTGCCCTGCCCCTGCTCCTGCCCCCTGCCCTGCCCCCTGCCCTGCCCCCTGCCCTGCTCCCCTGCCCTGCCCCTGCTGCCCCTGCCTCCCTGTCTCTGCCCCTGCCCTGCCCCTGCCCCTGCCCCTGCCTCTGCCCCCTGCCCTGCCCCCTGCCCCTGCCCCCTGCTCCCCTGCCCTGCCCTGCCCCCTGCCCTGCCCCTGCCCTCCCCTGCCTCCCTGCCCCTGCCCCCTGCCCTGCTCCCCTGCCCTGCCCCTGCCCTGCCCCTGCCCTCCTGCCCCTGCCCTGCTCCCTGCCCTGCCCCCTGCCTCCTGCCTCCTGCCCTGCTCCCTGCCTGCCCCTGCCCTGCCCCTGCCCTGCTCCCTGCCTGCCCCTGCCCTGCCCCTGCTCCTGCCCCTGCCTGCCCCTCCCTGCCTCCCTGCCCTGCCCCTGCCTGCCCCTGCCCTGCCCCTGCCCTGCCCCTGCCCTGCCCCTGCCCTGCCCCCTGCCCTGCCCCCTGCCCTGCCCCTGCCCTGCCCCCTGCCCTGCCCCCTGCCTGCCTGCTGCCCCCTGCCCTGCCCCTGCCCTGCCCCTGCCCTGCCCCTGCCCTGCCCCCTGCCCTGCCTGCCCTCGCCCCTGCCCTGCCCCTGCCCTGCTCCCCTGCCTCCCCTGCCTGCCCCCTGCCCTGCCCCTCCTGCCCCTGCCCTGCCCCTGCCCTGCTCCCCTGCCCTGCCCCCTGCCCTGCCCCTGCTGCCCTGCCGCCTGCCCTGCTCCCTGCCCTGCCCCTGCCCTGCCCCCCCTGCCTCCCTGCCCTGCCCTCGCTCCCTAGCCCCTGCCCTGCCCCCCTGCCCTGCCCCCTGCCCTGCCCCTGCCCTGCCCCTGCTGCTCCCTCTGCCCTGCCTGCCCCTGCCCTGCCCCCTGCCCTGCCCTGCCCCCTGCCTCCCTGCTGCCCCCTGCCCTGCCCCTGCCCTGCCCCCTGCCCTGCCCCTGCCCTGCCCCTGCCCTGCCTGCCCCCTGCCCTGCCCCTGCCCTGCCCCTGTCCCTGCCCCTGCTCCTGCCCCCCTGCCCTCCTGCCTGCCCCTGCCCCTGCCTGCCCCTGCCCTGCCCTGCCCTGCCCCCCTGCCCTGCCCTGCCCTGCCCTGCCCTGCCCCTGCCCTGCTCCCTGCCCTGCCCCTGCCCTGCCCCTGCCCTGCGCCCTGCCCTGCCCCTGCCCTGCCCGCTCTGCCTGCCCTGCTGCCCTGCCCCTGCTGCCCTGCCCTGCGCCCCTGCCCTGCTGCCCTGCCCTGCTGCCCTGCCCTCTGCTGCCTGCCCTGCCCTGCCCCTGCCTGCCCTCCCTGCCCTGCTGCCCTGCCCTGCGCCCTGCCCCTGCCTGCCCTGCCCTGCGCCCTGCCCTGCGCCTCGCCCTGCCCTGCTCCTGCCCCTGCGCCCTGCTTGCCCTGCGCCCTGCCCTGCGCCTGCCTGCCTGCCCTGCGCCCTGCCTCGCCCTGCCCGCCCTGCCCTGCGCCCTGCCCTGCGCCCTGCCCTGCGCCCTGCCCTGCGCCCTGCCCTGCGCCTGCCCTGCCCTGCCCTGCGCCCTGCCCTGCGCCCTGCCCTGCCCCGCCCCTGCCCTGCGCCCTGCCCTGGCCCTGCCCTGCGCCCTGCCCCTGGCTCCTGCCCTGCGCCCTGCCCTGCGCCCTGCCCCGGCCCTGCCCTGCGCCCTGCCCTGCGCCCTGCCCTGCGCCCTGCCTCTGCGCCCTGCCCTGCGCTCCTGCCCTGCGCCCTGCCCTGCGCCCTGCCCTGCGCCCTGCCCCTGCGCCCTGCCCTGCGCCCTGCCCCGCGCCCTGCCCTGCGCCCTGCCCTGCGCCCTGCCCTGCGCCCTGCCCTCGCCTGCCCTGCGCCCTGCCCTGCCCCTGCCCTGCCGGCCCTGCCCTGCGCCCTGCCCCCAGCCCTGCCCGCCTGCCCTGCGCCCTGCCCTGCGCTCCTGCCCCAGGCCCTGCCCTGGCCCTGCCCTGCGCCCTGCCCGGCCCTGCCCAGGCCCCTGCCCTGCGCCCTGCCCCAGCGCCCTGGCCCTGCGCCCTGCCCTGCGCCCTGCCCTGCGCCCTGCCGCTGCCGCCCCTGCCCTGCGCCCTGCCCTGCGCCCTGCCCTGCGCCCTGCCCTGCGCCCTGCCCTGCGCCCTGCCCTGCGCCCTGCCCTGCGCCCTGCCCTGCCTGCCCGCCCTGCCCTGCGCCCTGCCCTGCGCCCTGCCCTGCGCCCTGCCCTGCGCCCTGCCCTGCGCCCTGCCCTGCGCCCTGCCCTGCTCTGCACTGCAGGCTTTGGGAGGCGGGAGGGCAGCAGCGGTAATGGTGCAAAAGGCAGGCGGTAGGCAAAAACCGGTTCAGTGGCGGGTCTCGTGCGAACGATCCCATTTAAATGGGTGTCCTCCAAGCGGTAGTGTGGAAGCGCTACTGCGCTACTGGTGGCAGGAGTCCGCTCCCTAGCATCACAGCTTCACGACTTCGCCTCCCGCGCGAATCCCTCCATTGATACCAACGCTATGCGAGCAGACGTGCCACCCGGAAGCGCTACTGTGTGGCGACGAGGCCCGATAGACAGCACCACCGTCAACGGGAACGGCAACGCGAACGGGAACGTACAGAAATTTGAAAGACTAACACGACGGGAACTCGAAGCTTGTCGGGTATGGGAAGGGTGGTCAACATTTGTCCCGGGAACGGGAAGCCTCTCGACCAATGAAAGTTCAGCAAATGGCGGCGTAGTTTCCAGCTGGCTGAGAGCGCGCGGCAATGATCTGGAGCAGAATTGAGAGTAATGCAATACTGAGGTAAGAGCGTGGGTTTACGAGGTTAGGGTTTGAGGCGGGTTTTCTTAGTCACGGTTTTAGCACTTGTTGGTAATTACAGTAAAAATGTTTTTCTACTGATATTAATACTTAGAATACAAATTTGCCAACAAAGATTTTTAAGGTAATATAATAAGGTTTAATTAAAATACATTGGAATTATTCGTTTATTGATAAAATTTTAGTTCATTTTACTTTCCATAAGTTCGTATTAGTTTTAGCTTTTATTCATTCTTTTGATTTTTTCTAATTAATATTCTTTCATTGAAGTATTCGTTACTCATAGCAGCACCTGGCAAAGCAAAGAGTGAACAGAGTTTCGTAGCTACGGCCACAATTCTCTGCACTTTGCGTTGCTTTGGTTACGGCCACTGTATCTTGAAGTTCTCTTTTTTGCCGTTAGAGATTCATGGTGCTGTTCCTCTTCACGTTGGCGTTGACTGTCCAGCGCACGTACTTCGCGTTCCCGTTGCCGTTCCCGTTCGCGGGATATTGTGGAACTTAAGCCTTGCCTTAAGCCTGGCGCCCCGCGACCTAGCGATTGCACGACTTCCCTGCTTCCGGTAACGCGAGGTAGCCTCTTCCCTTGGTGTCGAAGCAGCCGCGCCGTCTTTTCGCTACCGATTTACCTGTTATTGTACGTTTCAAGCCAGGTAAATGGTTGATTGTCCCGTAAGTGCAGTGCACATTATATCACTAGAAGTCGCGGTCGGAAGGTTGTTCCTGACCTAGAGAGGAAGAACAGGCGCCGACCAGCTTACGGCTGTCGCTCCCTCCAGGTATCTTCATCAGCCAGGCTCCTCCCCAATCTTAACCAGCCCTTAGCTAGTCTCTGAATATGCGTGATGGTGTACTGCATGTAAGTGTAGAAGTGTGCGTACCGGGAGAGAAGGGGAGGCGACAAGGATTAGGATTAGGATAAGGAAGGAAATATCTCCAACGGTTCGTGGTCTGTTGGTGAATGTATTGCTCCGGAATCACCATGTTGTTCATCGCAGAAGCCACGGAAATAAACACATCAGAGTAGTACGCGCTGCTAGAATTATCTAAGAGAAAGCGGCAGAAATCAATACATCTATCTAGCAAGTGTCTAAGTCTGCCGTTGTTGGGACGCGCGCCCCAGGAGTGGCAACAGTTGTTTCCATGTGCCATCTCAGCCGGTATGCGCTGCTAACACTGAACTTCTCTTCTACTCCTCAACGCATTGCAGTTAATGCACGTGTCTCTATGCAGCACGGAGTATTATAATTATACGCCGAAAAGAAGAAAACAAATGGAAAATAAAAAAAATTCGACTGGATCCCGATTGTATCAAACTTCCCTAAATAACGACAAGTGACTAAGTGCTTTTTCGTAAGGTTAATTAAGAGACACATGTATATATTCTTTGAATCATTCGTAACATGCAGGGCGGAAGAACTATTGATTCAGGTCACACTAATACACAATATTATTCATTTAGTGGTAATTAGTGTTTTACAGAGATTGCCGCGCGCATGTCAAAGAATTAATAGTCAAAGAAGTACTAATTTGTCAATGGAAGTACACTTTTTTGTATCTACAGGAAAAATACAATTGAAAAATTTGGCCTAATTCCTCAATGTAGCTCTTGAGATGCGTGGAATTTCACACCAGAGCGAGAGCTTTCGCGCTTCCTTCTGAAAACAGTTGATTGGAGATTTGCGTACACACACACACGCGCACAGTGTTTAGTAGTTCGATGATGTTAGATTTATTGATATATTTCCTGTTTATGAGTTACGGTCATTAGACCAGCCAGTGTAGTGCCTGATTTTTAATCACTGGAGTAGGCACTGTTCTTCCCACATTGGACGCTAAAATCTGCCGTTGTCCTACACGTCGGCTTGCAGGCTCTCCTTGTCAAGATACTTCCCACTAGCCAGGCGCGCCCCAGCCAGGACAAGCTCTAAGCTCCCGGGTGGTTGTCCCATGTGTGTGGTAGAGAAGCTTATGGGTGTGCAAGTAAGAATGAGGAGAGGACAGGAAGCAGCTCTGAGGAAGCTCACAGCAGTACGCTCTGAGGAAGGCCACAATATGTTGGCCGAAACGTCATCTACGAGCGGATCGACGTGGCTTGTCCCGGACAGCCAAGAGACATACTCCAGCCGCGGAAGCCTACGTAATCATAGGAAGAAGGAAAAACTGTGAGCGGTCCTTGGCCCGTTTGTTAGGGTACTGGTTCAGCATTATCCTGGTGTTGATCGGAGAAACCACCGAAAACTACCGATCCGAAAAATCCATGCTGTACCTTAGGCTTCACGGCTCTGAACAGGGGATCAAATACGGCGACAGAGAAAGCCTATCTGCCAGGCATCCGAGAGAATCTTTGGTAAAAGTGTGATCTTCCGAATTTCATTTCGCAGACCATTAATTGTTGCATTAAAATAATTAAAAAGTACGATCTTTCCTTCCCCATTCACATTCCTGATATTAGAGTGAAATCTAAATACTATTGAAATGTATTTATTTTTAGACGGAATGATTGATTGAGTTTTGGTGTTTCCGGGCGCATCTACGGCTGTGGCCATTAGTCCCGTAAGTGTACTGCATCATTTCCTGGGGTATGGCACTGATCGTCCCCCGCGGTATGGCGAGATCCGGCGCCGACCTACGATCGCCTAGTGGGGTTTCCCCCTAACTAGAACTCTGCCACCAGCGAGGCACCGCCCCAGCCGGGACAAGCTCTAAGATCCATACCGGTCTACCGGAATGCGTGGTAGTGTAGTACATGTGAGTGTAGGCGTGTGTAAGGAAGGAAGGGAGGAAAGAACAAGGAAGAGGAAGGAAAGATCGCGCGCGGTCCGTGGCCCGTTGGTTAGGGTACTTCTGCGGCATTCGCCTGGTGTTGATGGGAGAAACCACGGAAAACTACCGATCAGAGCAGCCGGCCGCTAGAATTGTCCTCCACACAGCGACAGAATTCGACCTAGCTGAAAAGCTAGTGCCGAAAATCCTGCTGCCGTTAAGACTCGAACCTAGTACCTCCCGGTCAGCGGCGCTGTAGTGACGTCAATTGATGCACTGAGCTACCGCTCCCGGTACACATATTACAGTTATCACTGTATCAATTTGTACAGAATTTGTCGCATTAGAACCCTTGAGTATATTTTCTAGTTCATGGATCATCTTTACGCGAGACCTGGGTAATATGACGTTAAAGGTTAATGGCAGACGAGAATATGAACGCAAACAAGGACGAGCCAAGTACTACGCGGGTTCCGTGTCGCATTGCTAAATGTGCGAATCCAGCGTAGGGCCGGAATCGACCGGAGGACAACAAAGAAAAAGAACAAACGCGAGACACGATTGCAAAATCTCCCCAAGCAATGGAATTTACTCGTCTCCTCTAGTTTCCCGGCCTCGAAAAATATCCCACCTCACAGAGCTGAACCAGCGGCCACTGCCCGGCCTACGGTGCAACACAGGACATATGAGCACTCGTGCACAATTGGACGCTGTAACCTAACCTGGCTCAATATCTCGCACGCCCATATTTACACACGTCAGCAAATTCCTCCCGAGATATTGCGAATCGCACGTTTCGGGACAATCGGATTTTTCTCTCGCCAAAAGGCTCGCATCCCGCGATAGCGAGATGGCGCCAATAAAGCGTGGTGGCGGTGGCGGCGGCGGCGGCGGCGGCGGCGGCCTTTGGGCTCGAAAGGACGCCAAAAGCGGCGCGGAGGCGTGTCCGCTAACGGCGCAGTCGGCCGTGGCAGTCAGGACGCTCACCCAATGCCTGCCCACCCCGCGGCGAATACGAATGTGTTCCTACTTTTTCTGCAATGCTTCGCTATTGCAGTGTATGAAGACAGCTCCACACATTCGGTTTTGATTGATCGATTTTTTTCGTGTGTCCGGGCGCATCAACTGCTTTGGTCATTAGTCTCGTTAGTGTAGTGCATGTTTTTTTCTCGGGAGATGGCGGTGATCTTCCCCCGCTGGATGGCGAGATCCAGAGCCGACCTGCCGTCGGCTAGTGGGGTTTCCCCTAACCAGGACTCTCCTACCAGCGGGGCACCGCCCCTGCCGGGACAAGCTGTAAGATCCCGACCGGTCTCCCGGAATATGGGGTAGTGTAGTGCATGTTAGTGTGTGTGTGTGTTTGTGTGTGTGTGTGTGTGTGTGTGTGTGTAAGGGAAGAGGATAGGACAAGGAAGAGGAAGGACAGATCGCGCGCAGTCCGTGGCCCGTTTTGGTAGGGTACTGCTCCGGCATTCGCCAAAAATTCTAGTGGATGAACGACACTCGCGAGTATGAGTTTGTTCTATGTCCTGGTTTGAACATGGTTATCAAGTATCCTATTGTTAAAACTCCCCCCTGACGTCTGGGGATGAGTTTCGCTCTGACTCTGTCTTGAAGATATTTGATTGACTAGTTCAATATCACCTTCAAGCAATGCCGGATGTTAAATTTACCCCTGATATTTCACAATCGCGGGGCCTGGATATGCAGCCAACGAGCGCTTAATGCTTAACGGTGCGGCGGGTTGCCTACCGCTTTTCTTCAGAAACGCATCACGACCCATTTACATCAAACCACACTCCAATATTCTCCCGATACTAATAAAGAACTGAGTGTGAAAAACCGATCCGGTGGCCGAGATCCCTAAGGCAGTAGTGTCGTAGCGATCTCGGACCGAAGGGTCGCGGGTTCGAGTCCGGCCTCGCGCATAAATGTATTTCTGTTCGTCCGTTGACACCTTAGCATCACCACATAGTTTAATCTTCACAGTTGCCATAACAACCAATAGTGGGCGCTAATGACGAAACTTCGAAAATAAGCTCCTACGACAATTTTAAGCACATTTTGTCTTATAAACTCCTTGGATATTCTGAATGGCGGAGCCGCAATTAGCACTCAAAAGTTGGTTAGAAAAAATAGTTTCTATGCAAGAATTTGCACTAGTGAAGCATATATACACTGCAGAAACATGTAAATTCTTTATTATTTCGAAAAGAACTGAATGTATTTGTTCAGAAAGAAAAAATAACTCAGAAATTTAAATATATTATTATATATTCAGAAGAATTGTTTTGATCTGGACGGTGCCGTTTATTTCGCACCCAAAGACAATATGGTACCCTATACGCTAGTTTGTGAGCGTTATGAAATGTGTACCAGAAAAAGTATTCCATTTTCTAAACATATATCTGTGCTTAACTAAGAATCGAGCGAGTGTACACTTATAAGCACGCACGCACACACACACACACACACACACACACACACACACACACACACACACACATAGGTATGCACGAGCATATATACTTATCCTAAAAATGTATTTCTGTACAGTTAGGTATCTTATTACAATATTTGTTTTTCTTATTTTTCCCCTTTTCCAGTGACGTTTTTGAGAATTTTATGTAGTTTGATACTAAACTGCTTTCCATGCCAAGTCAGTTAATTTGAAAACTAGCGGAGCTACATCACCATATACTTCTGATTTTCGTTGAACCTTCTCAATTTTCGAAAATTGCAAAAGTTAGAAATATGAGATCTGCACCAATTGTAAGCGTTCTATTCCAGGGGTGTCCAACTTGAAGGTCTCAAGGGACGCAATTAAATACTTTAATATGGTTGCGAGCCATATTTCCATTACTTGGGTGATCCATACCTGTATGTCGATGACTGTACTTTACCCAGCTGCTCTCAAATGCGGTGAGGCAGTGAAGCCATTAGCGGTATCGCAGTGAAACGCATGCGGCCCGCGGGCTGCCAGTTGGACAACCCTGTTCTACTCTATACTTGCAAAATTTACAGCCATTTATTGAGAAATATTATATATCGCATTGACTTCAAGCAGAAAATACGCGATAAGTACATTTTTCCCTAGAAAGTTGTACATGTCCTTATTTAAAGATCCAATATTTTAGAACAATTTAAGAAAAAATCTCTCTATCACCAATACTGTACTTTTACAAAGCTATTTTTTTGCAATTATTGAAAATACAGAGTTAACCGAAAATGCATCAGTTTTTTATCGTCATTTTCCCTATCCGAGGAAAAGAAGACAGCCCATACGTACACACTACACTCCTCTACACATTTACAAACACATACACAAACATATAGAGTCTTCATTACCTTCATTATGTGACTTCATCATCTGTGCACGTCTCCTAGAATTCAGTGGGAAATATAGTAATTCAAATTATCGTTTCCATGTTGTTGCGTCAGGAAATTTTATTCCTTGACGAATGGCACGCTGGAAAAGAGCCCAACATTTATTGCTGATTTATCCTTCGAAATAGATTTTTTTTACATCCGAGCGGGTGTTTTTTCCTCCAATAATTACGTAGTATATGGCTTAGTGTAGAGATCACAGAATTTTGAAAACGTACACAATATTCACTTATCCCCATAGCACGTCATACACAGTTTTTAACTCTTTTTCACGTAAATAAATAAATAAATAAATAAATAAATAAATAAATAAGTAGAGACGTTTTGCTGTCAATTAATTTCTGGTATCAAGCACCCACAAATCGTGGATTCTGCGTACACAATGTATTACAGGAAGTACCTTACTACATACACGAACAAGATTTATTCACTTTTACGCTACCAGTGCCTGACAACTACAGCTTTTCTGCCGAAAACGTACCGATTGCCGACGTACGATTACATTTCCCCTTTACTTCGTACAGGCAAGAAAGTAAAACCCTTTTGAACTCCGTTCTGTTGAATATTTGCATTACCGTCTTCAGCCAATGATAAACGCCACGAATCCACCTGGTACCACGCCCTAGTTGCAACTACTCGCAGTGCCCAGACACCCGAGTCCCGCTCATTGGGCATGCACCATTCGAATTATCTTTCAAAGGGATCCTACGTTCGAGAATCACCCTCCATACTCACTTTCGTTCGTACTTATTGTGCACGTTGGTGCTTGCTTATGGTGCTCATTGAAACATTTTTACCGCTTGCCTCATCTGTGCGTGTGTGTGGGGGAGGTATTGATAACATAAATAATGAAAAGAATTGTTCTTTGTATAGGCGTTCATCGATGTCTGATTGTAGTCACGTCTTTCGATAATACTGGTTTTCGATTATAACGCTTGTAATCTTGGACTATATCTAAAATCTAGCATTCAATTTATAATGATTACCACGCGATCATCCTTATAAATTCATTCTCGATACATTGGGTACGGATGACAAATTACTTTCCAATTTTTAATTTGTCTCTTTTTCAAATTCATAATACTGACACTTGTATACGGTCTTAGAATGCTAGAATATTACACATATTTTTAATAAAATAGTTTGTTCGACGAGTATCAACGTCATGGTATGTCAGCGTCATATCACGATGATTCATCGTGAATAGGTGTTTAATTCAATTTATTTCACAAAATTGGTAAGCTACCCTGCGAAATCTTTTCTGCGGTGACCGTAGAATTTATTTTCCTTGACAAGCAAATACTCTACTCTTTTTTCAACTTATTCCCTAATATAGGTTTTCTTCCTAATTTAGCTAAAACTTGTTCTTCCAAAGGCTTGTCAACACGAACAAGCTTTTGAAGAGTAGGTCTTAGTACGAAAAATGTTATGGAAGTCTTTTTCAAATCCATTTTCTTGCTCTTAACTGCGTTGCTTTAAGAATGTCTTCAGTATCCCAGTTTTTCCATTTTGTTTTGGGCCAGAACCTTCTGTGGCATTTAAAACATAAATAGTACGAACACAAGTTGCACATGTACCCATCATAGTCCGGGTCTCATTCTACTATACAAACATCGCCATATTAAAATTCTGCAAAATAACATAGGTCTCTGTTACATCTGAAATTACAGATGCGGACATGAAGCAAAGTTTAAAACACATTGTATTGCATTCATTTGAAATGAGAATTGGTCTAATCGAACTCAAACTGTTATTAAAAGCCATAGACTTACCGAGAACCGAGAAAATACGAACACCTCTGCTACACATCAGCTCTCAATCACAACCGAACCACAGAGCTATGATAACATAAGGATTTCGTAAACTAGTAATTAAAATCGTTCCTGCTAGAATGCTTGCGATGTATGAACAGATATTAAGTTCATGGCTCATATTACCACTTTTACTTCTAGTGGTAGAGCGTCGTAGGAGTATGTCGACCCCGTCATTTAGTATTTAGTATCTACCCTGAAGAAAGCTAAAATGGACTGCAGGTGGCCCTTATCGATCACTTTAGGAATGACTGTTCAATATCCACGGAGGAAACGTTGATATAACCCCTTGCTTGACTCTTAGATACCCGTTTCTTTATGAAAGCTCCAAGAGATTCTAATGATATTGTTACTTCAACAGAACCATAAAATAATCTTTCTCCATGTTCTCACAACAGTGAGTCGAATCTTTCACATGAGACACAAGAAAGCTACAGAGCCAAAATGAGCTCATTGCTCATATGTCAATACTTTCTAACATTTCTTTTCAAATTTTCCGCAAACACTCTGTTTTTTATTGATAATTCAACTTCGAACAGTAGAAGATCGAGGGTGAGAACCCGAAAGATCAACGGAACGTTCACTGATAGTAGTTTTCTTGCACACACCCAATTTTTAAGATTTTTTACATTAAATAAATAAATGATTACATTCGTGTGATTGACAAATGAACCGTACTATATCAGCAAAGTATAAAACTTTGCCCTTTACCAGCGTTTAAAAATAAAAATCTCAGGACCCATTTTATAAATATCTTTCAAAAAAAGCGAAACTTCACAAGCAATCTGCATTGATTCTTTAGATCAGTAGACCGCCTCCCGCGCCCGCGCCGCCGCCCCCGTCACAGCACGCTTTGTGGCCCAGTCATTTCAAAAGCCCTCCCGATTCTCCGGAGAGATTATTTTTTATGAACAAACATCTTTTGAGTGCTTTATGCGCCGGAAGCCCTGTGGGGAGTTCGACCTCTGCCGCAGACGGCCGCTGCACAACCTCCGGCAAACAGAGGCCCACCGCTCGCCGTCCTCCGGTTTCCAGAGGTTTTCATTATCGGCGAATGACATTCGTTCGCGGAGTTTCATCAGACGAATTATTCTTCGGAAGCACTATGGTTGTTGAATGCAGGGAGCCAGGGGAAGCGGAGAAAGGGGGAAGGGGAGAGGGAGGCAAAGGCAGTGCAGGCGGCCGAAGGAGCGGGACAAGGGATGAGGCTTCAGTCAATCAGAGCGCGATACTCTCCTCCCTCCCCAGCCCCAGCCCCACCCGCTCCGCACCCCCGCACTCGTTGGGTTCGCTCCGCCTCGCGCCGTTGCGTTTCGTTTGTGCATCCAACTGTTGCTGCGGCGCGGGTGAGCGCGGGGGCGGGGGAGAGTCGACGGACAGTGGGCGCCCACTCCCAGCGCCAGGACGGGGGAGGAGCGTAGGTGAGCGGGGTGCAGGAACAGACGGGGAAAGGAAAACGCATCGCGCGTACAGACCGCCCCGAAAAACAGGACCACAGAAGCCGAAGCAAGAAAGAGCCAAACCGAAAGAGAATCCGAAACAGAAACAGAAACAGAAAAAGGGATTGTGGTGTGTATTAGCGGTCAATGTGGATGGAACAGAGTCGCGAATGGAAACCAAGGCACGGAGACGAACAAAAAGACGAGTGATGGACAAGCCACACGGAAAGGCGACAACGGACGCCGTGTCGAGATGCGAGAACGGAAGCGCTCACGCCACTCGAGCGACGACAGAAAATGAAAACCTTTCTGCGAGGAACAAGTCAAGACAACAGTCACAAAGGCAACGGGGCGCGAGCAGCGACGAGATCGGATACCTTTTGAAACCCGAAACGTAACAAAAACGAGCACAAGGAGAAGAGGAGGAAGAAGAGAGAAAAAGGGGAAAAAAGAAGAGAAAAAGGGAAAAAAGGAAAAAGGAAAAAAGGGAAAAAGAGAAAAAAGGAAAAAGAGAAAAATGGAAAAAGAGAAAAAGGGAAAAAGAGAAAAAAGGAAAAGAGAAAAGGTAAAAGAGAAAAGGTAAAAGAGAAAAAGGGAAAAAAGACGAGAGGAGAGAAAAGAGAAAAGGACGAGAGGAGAGAAAAGAGAAAAAGACGAGAGGAGAGGAAGAGAAAAAGACGAGAGGAGAGGGAAAGAGAAAAGGACGAGAGGAGAGAAAAGAGAAAAAGAAGAGAGGAGAGAGGGAAAGAAAAAGGAAGAGAGGAGAGAAAAAGAGAAAAAGACGAGAGGAGAGAAAAAGAGAAAAAGACGAAAGGAGAGGGAAAGAGAAAAAGACGAGAGGAGAGGGAAAGAGAAAAAGACGAGAGGAGAGGGAAAGAGAAAAAGACGAAAGGAGAGAGAAAAAGAGAAAGGGGGGAAAGGGAAAGAGATCTAAAGGGGCACAGAAAGGGCCCGGCCAAAACGGAGGAAGCCGTGGGCGTCGGGCAGCGGCGGTTGGCGGGGGAGGGGTGGAGGGGCTGGCGCGAGCCCTTACTGTTAATTAGGGAGATGAGCGCGGGGCCTGAGGGACGGGCGAGACGTTTAGTGCAGTGGAAATACGGCGCCATGGAAATGCGTGGGCGGGAGCCGCGGAGGGAGGGAGGCGGGCGCGCGCGGCCGCTCGGCCCAAAGCCGCCCACAGACGCCCAAAGCACGCGTGCCCGCCCACGCAGGCGCCTTCGCGTCGGCCGTTTGATCACCAAACCGCTGCCACGCACAGTTCGTTAAGTGCGTTTTCTGCGAGTCGTCGAAACGGTTGTAGGCAGCAGTCAGTCCGTTCAAGGCGGTTTGGTGCCACCGTTCCAAGCATCCTCAATGCATCCCTATCAGATTCGTTTAATTAGAAAACAACTCGTTTGCACCGGCACTTTATACATGCACATCATCTTTAATCTTTTAATTCACTGTCAAAAAATCCATATAAGTTTGCAATCTTTGTGTCCTTTTTAAATGGAAATAATTGCAAACATTCTGCTGTAATTTAATCCTATCATCTTCATTACTTCACCTCATTAATGTTAATTCTAGGTACGAACACAGAAGCCTTAATATTTTTAAGGAGGTTAAGAAGAATTTTATTATATAGGATTCAATGTAAAAATGAAGGGTTTAACAACGCATTTTCCGAAACAAATCGTTATAAAACGAAATGTGCTACATCTCCCAGATGTTTGTTTTTAAGTAATATTTATCGAACTCGCCTATATTAGTTTGCCATTTGTTGACAACTGACAGACACACAAACGGAAAGGCTGACAGTTATTTTATAGTAATTTTAGTTGTTTTTTAATCTCAAAATGTGCCATAAGTCTATCAGACCACGAGTCCTTGACATACACTACAGTGACATTGCAATTTTTCGGTTGGGTCGCTTATGAATTTCGTGGTATTTAGGATTGAACGTGAGATTGTCATAGGAAGAGAATGCACAGGCTGCTTATATTATGCTAGTATTTTTGCTCACCCGCTGACTGAGAATATTGAAACGCAATAAATAAGCAATTAATGTTTGTCGCTTATTTCGGCAAGATGTTGTTGAAATTAATAATATTCATTGAAATTAATAATTTTCATGCCATCAAATTAAAAGTCAAAAATTCAGTAGTCAATGTCATGTATTCATTTACATTCTTTACCACACACTTATTTCATTACACAATTATCGGGATGTATAAAATAATACGATAAAGGTATATTTTAATCGTAAAGTTAAGGACGAACGTTATTTATCAAATTATCAAAGCACTGCCTAAAAAGTATTGATCGTCGCCAACGTTCCCATGTCCTTCTTGAATCAGTAAATACGATGGTCATTTTAATACATTGTAGCAAACTTTAATAAACCGCACAGTTAACAATTTGTGTACCGAGCGATAACGTACGAGATGCTTCATACAAATAGGTTTCGGCAGCCAGTTCGCACATGTATGAAGTGCGCACCCCTTCTGCACGCAGTCTCCATTAAACAAGACAACCCTCGCATCTGCCACCGACGGTTTGCAAGCGCCACTCGCCCAGTCACGGCCGCATCAGCAGCCCACTCCGTTACGATGGCAGTGGGCGGAGCGGGGCGGGGTGGGGCGGGATGAGGCGGGGTGGGGCGGGATGAGGCGGGGTGGCGCGGGGCGGGGCGAAGAGAGGGCGGGGGGGGGGGGGCCAAAAGCAATCTCATTCCAAAGGAAATTGCCTGCCACTGGCACGCCATCTCTCTTCGGGCCCCGCCGCCGCCGCCGCTGCCGCTGCCGTTCCCAACTCGTAACTCCTCTAAGGCCCCCTGCTTATCCGCGGTGCCGCTGCCGTTATCCGCCGCACCAACCGCCATCGTATTTTGGGTGGCGCCACGGCGTCTCGCCCCGGCAGCACTGCTGGGGCAACTGATGAGTATGCGATCGCAGTTTTCAACTCATCATTTGGTGAAGGAAAATTACAATACAATAGTTTAGCATGGTACATTCGCCTCGTATTTTTATGTTGAAAATTTTGTTTGTGTTTTGCAAGAAAGGTCGCAATAACAATACATTTCAAGAGTATTACAGATGCCCGGTTCGTCCATTATAGGTGAAGAAAATTGCAATAAAAATTATCGATTAAACACTGTTTTTCATTACATAATTCGTATTAAATATTGTCAATATAATGCTCCATGTTGTGTTGCTGCATGTCAATGACGCAAAGAGGGTATAGTAGTTTACAGTGTATCACCAATGTACTCGTAGCTGCATTAAAACCATCAACAACACGACCTTTCTTCCAAAATATCGTCGAGGAAACCGGCCATAATTGTGTCTACTGAATCGCCTTGTCGAGAGAAATCGAACGAACTACTGATCACCTTTGGATGTACCGCGGGTCACCCAAAATTCATTTTAATTGCATTAAAAAATACTTTAAAGAAACTTTTCAGAATTTTTATTGATTCGGGAAAGAAATATGTTTCCCCATTAGCGACACTTAAGCGCGTCGAAAGACCCCGCTTTGGGCTCATTCAATATACCGGAAGGGAATTGATTACTATTTTAGGTTATTTCGTAGCTGCAATCGACTGTTTCTCTTTGTGGTAATTCGAAAATCCTGAGTGCAAGGGATCTCATTTTTCATATTGGACACTACAATCATTGAAAGAAAGAATTGATAATTCAAATAAATTAATTTACATATTTCAGCAAATTTGTATTACGCACAGTAGTACAGCAGTTATAGCGTTGTTTCTTGGCATACATTTCCCTATCAAACACCGTCAATTTCAAGTTCTCATCCGGAAGCACTGAAGTAAAACCTGGCAGTTTTCCGCAGTTTTCCGAAAGTGAACGTAGTTTACTACACATTTGGTAACTGCTGATTGATTGATTGATTGATTTTTTCGTGTTACCGCGCGCGTCAACTGCTTTGGTCATTAGTCCCGTTAGTGTAGTCCAGGTTTTTCTCTCGGGAGATGGCGGTGATCATCCCCCGCTGGATGGCGAGATCTGGCACCGACCTACCGTCGGCTAGTGGGGTTTCCCCCTAACCAGGACTCTCTCACCAGCAGGGCACCGCCCCAGCCGGGACGAACTCTAAACTCGCGAAATATATGAGAGTGTGATGCATGTTAGTGTAAGTGTGTGTAAAAGAGGAGAGGATAGGACAAGAAAGAGGAAGGAAAGATCGCGCGTGGTCCGTCGCCCGTTTCGTAGGGTACTACTCCGTCATTCGCCTGGTGTTGATCGGAGACACCACGGAAAACTACCGATCAGAGCATCCGGCCGCTAGAATTCGCGTCCAGACAGCGACTGAATTCGACCTAGCGGAAAACCTAATGTCGAAAATCCTGCTGTCGTCAGGACTGGAACCTAGGACCTCCCGGTCAGAGGCGCTGCATTGACATCAGTTAATGCACTGAGCTACCACTACCGGTTTTGGTTACTGCTTTTAACTTATGGATTCTCCTTTATTTTACTAGTTTTTTTAATAACATAGCTCCCGATCGCTCTCCGGACGTGTGTGGTAGTGTACTAGTTCGTGTAAGCGGGATAGGGAAAGGGAAGGAACAAAAGGAACGAAAGGAACGAACGGACAAGGAAAGGATCGCAGGTGGTTCATAGACCGTTTGTTAACATAGTGCTCCGGCATTTGCATGTTATTCGCTGGAGAAACTAAAAACTAGCGGACGATCAACAAACCACTAGGATTCTCCTCCCAGCAGTTCAGTTCGCCCTAGCTACCTAGCTACTGTCGTAACGTGCCACCGACCGGACTCCAACCCTTTGCGGCGGCGATGGTGTAACGGTTAGCGTTTCGGACTGTTATACCCAAGTTTGCGGGTTCGAACCTGATGGAAGCCGTGGATTTTTGTGGGCGAAAAAATCCTTCGTACGCCTTCCTTCGGAGGGGAAGTAAAGCCGGCTGTCCCATGTTAGTAGATTTACTGCATGTAAAAGATCCTCAAGCGTAAATTTGAGGAACCTAAACTGAGCTAAATTCAAATTGCCTGTTTCGTCGCCCAAGTAATACTTTCTTTCTCCCATGGTTGGTGAAAGGAGCGTAGCGGAATTTGCGTGGTCATGCGGAAGAGCAGGCCTCATGGCCTGAGTCTCGCCACGTAAAATAAGGCACATTCAATTCAATTCAACCCTAAGACATCCTGTGCAGAGTATCTGTACAGACAGAGAGAAAGTGATAAACCAAGCCAGTAGGTCTATAGTAGAAACTTATGACCGAACAATGTGATACGGGCCACTGAGCAATTTTTGCAGCCAGTTAGTATGAACAAGTCCGACATATAGGAAAGTTTTCGGTGAGTGACACAATAAATGGTGATGAATCTTCTCACACTTCTTAGGAATTATTCCATTTTCCAGTTCACATAATCCCTTACAAGAAGCGCGTACATCACCATTAAGCGAAAATTTAACGAAATTCCAAATCTTGTAATTTTGAATGCAAATCCCGAGCATATACTTCACTTAGTACCGTAACCGCTCCCTGAAATTTCCCAAAAACAATTTTTAATGATTCTTCACCATTCATGATGACTGGATAATTATCCGACGAGATCATGTACTAATCGTTTATACATTTAACTGCTGCAGCTGGAATCATTGATTTAGAAGCGAATGATTTTTCTTCATAAGTAAGTTTTATATGAAACTCGGGAACCAAAATCTTGACTTTCCGCTTTGTGTTTGAACCTTGTTGGACACTATTCAGAAATGTCTCTTATTCAATAAAACAGTCATCAACATATTAAAAATGATTATATATATATATATATATATATATATATATATATATAATATATATAAAATCAATGTGAAAATATTTTTGGTAATTAATGAACATAAAAAAATCAATTTCCGGCGTGGAAAATGGTTAAATTCTAATGAAAGGACTTTTCTTAAATGCATTTGCTTTACGTATTCTACCAGCCACTTCAGAAACCTTCCCTTTAGACCACTGCTTACCTCTTGAAGCAAAACTTTCATTTACGACATTGAAAAACTTTCTGGTTTATCTTCATAGATTCGAAAAATATATTTCTCAGGTGTGTCGATACAAGTTGATAAAAGAGAAATGCAATAAAGGAATAACTTTGAGCATATCGAATGTGAATGAAACCGGCCCCACGTCTTTCAACGTCCGTCCTCAAATTCTCTGCATGACAAAGAATACTTTGTAGTTGCCAAATCAGTGCGGCTGAAGTTTCTATTCAATAGTCTAAATGAAATTTCTCATTTTCTACTCTGTCTTAAGCCTAAGAAACTGGCTTCTTTCCGATCGATTCGTGAATATTCAAGCATACTCATTACAAATGTCTTCGCCGGTAGACCCAAACAATAAAACGTAATGGATAAAACACACTCATAATAAGGAAAAAATATTTAAGCATGCTTAAGTACAACAGAGAACGCCTAACATAAGCGTATCAGTGCACGTGGTGGTCAAGATTCAATGGCTTGAGTTCTACCACCCGTCTGCTTCGTATAGCACATGTACATAATATTACACTCCAGAGCCCGGAGCGCAAGCAACAGGTAAATGCACACGCCACCTAGGTAATTTATGTATGGCAATGCAAATTTATTGTAATAGAAATACGAAACGCTTCTCGGCCGCCTACGAGTGGGATTTCGGGTGCCGCGAGATCTTGTCGATGCAAAGTCATGACATGTTACGCGATTCGCGAGATATGTCTGGCAGGCAATGCGTTAACGAGAAAGGAATGGGCGAGAAACTCCTGGATGGGAAATTTTCAGGCAAGGTATTATGGAGACCGGCATGCAGGAACTCCGTCAGTCTAGCAATCTGATCAAAATGGAACAGGACAGAGATTCTCTGACGTTTTAAACGCTTGCCACTCAACCTTGACAATACTTATGTAACTCCACAAAAAAATCTATACAATACCAATGAAGTAAAAAAGAGATTCGGCACCCTTGCCTGCAGATCGATAATATAATATATTTTCTGATCGTATGAATGTTTACAAACCAATAGGATTCTGCCTTAATATGACTAATAATGATTTATAATTGAAGTCACAGACTCTAAGAAGGGCATGACAACGATTACTCGTTATAATTTTCATTGAAATGGGTGTGCCTTATTGACTTAAGTTTTGAAGTTGATTGTCATTCCAATGTAATTAATAACGCAAGACAATTAATTTATGACAAAATTATTTCTTGGCCCGTGAGTCGAATGAAAATAATCAAATTCGCAATTTTTTGTAACTAAAAAATTCAGCGCATTCTTTAGTTAGTATATATTTGATTAAATTATTCTTCAAATATTTCCCATGACGTCATTTTCACATATTAAACATTTTTTGCGATATTTTAGGTCATCAAAATCCGCCTCTAGCTATAATCAATAGAAACTCTAATGCGCTGTGATATCGCTGTATATCGTTCTCTCGGTCAACACCAATGGTATTTTCAGATACATCCGATTAAATTTCTTGAGAACTCCTGTGAAACAACAGACAAGGAAATCGGTAGTGTAATCTAGTTCTATTTGAGAAGAGAGAAGAGAAAATTTATACTTATTGATACAACAAAGGGTATACCCAAAAAGGCTATGAAAAGGTCCCCCAAACTAAATGGACGATCACGATGCTCATATAAAAGAGAATAAAAAGTGTCGTAGATTTACAGAACATCACCCTCCAAGGGCAATCTGTTGCAGATATACAACAAGAACAACAATATAACAAGAAATGTGTTTTTCATGTTTTATTTTTTCATGCCTAACAATCGTGTTATGGAAATTCTATGTCGAATTCATGAATGAAGAGTAAAATTTCAAGTCGTAAATATGAAAAAAAAGTAAAGCAAAATTAGTGAAGAGAATAACTGAACATAAATGTCGACACGTTCACAATTACATTTACACCTTTGGAAACACTTTTTCTCTACCGGATACATTTCAAACTAACTGAGTGAAGTACCAATATCACGATCTTAATTGAAAAATCATACGATACCATCTGAGTCGATTTACGCTATTATTACAAATTTTACTCAATTTTCTTTTGGAATGCTAAGACGTTGCGCACTTGACCTCCCTTTATTTGAAGAGAAAAATTATGGTAGAACACACTATTATAGTTGCGTAGCAAAACAGGATCTTTTAACGATTTTTTATACTTTTTAAGACATTTCATTAATTAATTTATGACAGTTTGATAATACGTTGTTGAACTAACTCGATGAATGCAATAAAATTGTAAGAATTTGACAAATAACTGACGCAATTGAAATTGAACGGAAACTATGAACAAATACTACAACCAAAGAAGTAAGTTACTCGTGATTATGGTCGCGTGACATCGTTATGCCACTCTATGGATGCCACTCCACAACATGGCACAACATCCATACTATGCCACTCCACAACATGGCACAACATCCACAACATCCATACTATGCCACTCCACAACATGGATAAGAGCCAAAATGTATTGCCTTTTTATCCTTGAAAATATATTTTATTACATGAGAGTTTGTTTTTCTTCAAAATTTAAGTAGTATATGACTTAGTGTAGGGATCACAGAATTTTGAAAATGTGCACACAATTCACTTTTCCCCATAGCACGTCATAAGAAAAAATAGGGATAAAAGTACCTCGTTTTGGAATAAAAGCACTCATTCGTCATCTTCAGCTACTACTCCTTCGTTCCGATTGTGCTTATCGGATGGCGGAGTGTTTGAAGACGTACAGGTCTCCCACCGTTAAGAGCGGCTTTAACGTTCGATTGCATTATAACAGAAAAGTATTATGTAGTATAAATGCAGTATAAGGAAATTCATCGTTTTCAGGCACACAATTACATAACTTTCTCTTCTTACGAAGAACTTCGTAAAGCGGAAAAGTAAAAAAGACCCGAGATTCCAATCCCCAATTGGGTGAACCACACGCATCTCTGCAAGAGCGCCGGGCGAAGGGACTGATAGCAGGCGGCGCTGTACGTCGCCGTTATCACACCCGTCCCATGCCCGGTAAATAAAGAAATGCTGCACTGTCAGGCTGAAGCGTCGCGTCTGGAAAATACGAGCAAGGCGACGGTGTCGAGCTGAGAGCGACGGCTTACGTTAGACAAAGACGTCAATCGCGTACGCGTAATAAATAGAATTGCTGACACGAGGCTCAGCGTTTCTGGATCGAAAACTGAGAAGGAACAAGCGTGAGTTAGAGTATTTTACGTTTCAGCAGTGCGATGGTGGCCGCTGTAGCATCTGACAGGTCGTGTATCGATTGATTGACGCGATTATGATTGTTTGGTGCCTGCGGCAGTGGTGTGGGGCGGAGTGGCCGGCGACGAGACGCGATTGACGTCGATGACGAGGTGCGCGACGCGGAAGCTGTGGCGACGGATTGAGCTACGACGAGAACGGCGTGCGACGACGACGAAACGAGCGGCGACGACGACGACGAGAACGGCGGCGACGACGACGACGACGAGGCGGCGCGCGACGACGAAACGGCTGGCGACGACGACGACGAAACGGCGCGACGACGACGACGAACGTGGCGACGCACGACGACGAAACGGGCGACGATGACGACGACGAAACGGCGATGACGACGCGAAACGGCGAGACGACGACGAAACGGCGATGACGACGCGATGACGACGACGAAACGGCGATGACGACGCGATGACGACGACGAAACGGCGATGACGACGAAACGGCGATGACGACGACGAAACGGCGATGACGACGGCGATGACGACGACGAAACGGCGATGACGACGCGATGACGACGACGAAACGGCGATGACGACGCGATGACGACGACGAAACGGCGATGACGACGACGAGAACGTGACGACGACGAAACGGGCGATGCGACGACGAAACGGCGATGATGACGACGAAACGGCGATGACGACGACAAACGGCGATGACGACGACGAAACGGCGATGACGACGACGAGGAGAACGGCGATGACGACGACGAAACGGCGAGACGAGACGAAACGGCGATGACGACGACGAAACGGCGATGACGACGACGAAACGGCGATGACGACGAAACGGCGATGACGACGAAACGGCGATGACGACGAAACGGCGATGACGACGCGAAACGGCGATGACGAGGAAACGGCGATGACGACGAGAAACGGCGACGACGACGAAACGGCGATGACGACGACGAAACGGCGATGACGACGAAACGGCGATGACGACGACGAAACGGCGATGACGACGACGAAACGGCGATGACGACGACGAAACGGCGATGACGACGACGAAACGGCGATGACGACGACGAAACGGCGATGACGACGACGAAACGGCGATGACGACGACGAAACGGCGATGACGACGACGAAACGGCGATGACGACGACGAAACGGCGATGACGACGACGAAACGGCGATGACGACGACGAAACGGCGATGACGACGACGAAACGGCGATGACGACGACGAAACGGCGATGACGACGACGAAACGGCGATGACGACGACGAAACGGCGATGACGGACGAAACGGCGATGACGACGAAACGGCGATGACGACGAAACGGCGATGACGACGAAACGGCGATGACGACGAAACGGCGATGACGACGAAACGGCGATGACGACGAAACGGCGATGACGACGAAACGGCGATGACGACGAAACGGCGATGACGACGAAACGGCGATGACGACGACGAAACGAGCGATGACGACGACGAAACGGCGATGACGACGACGAAACGGCGATGACGACGACGAAACGGCGATGACGACGACGAAACGGCGATGACGACGACGAAGCGGCGATGACGACGACGAAACGGCGATGACGACGACGAAACGGCGATGACGACGACGAAACGGCGATGATGACGACGAAACGGCGATGACGACGACGAAACGGCGATGACGACGACGAAACGGCGATGACGACGACGAAACGGCGATGACGACGACGAAACGGCGATGACGACGACGAAACGGCGATGACGACGACGAAACGGCGATGACGACGACGAAACGGCGATGACGACGAAATGGCGATGACGACGAAACGGCGATGACGACGACGAAACGGCGATGACGACGACGAAACGGCGATGACGACGCGAAACGGCGATGACGACGACGAAACGGCGATGACGACGAAACGGCGATGACGACGAAACGGCGATGACGACGAAACGGCGATGACGACGAAACGGCGATGACGACGAAACGGCGATGACGACGAAACGGCGATGACGACGAAACGGCGATGACGACGAAACGGCGATGACGACGAAACGGCGATGACGACGAAACGGCGATGACGACGAAACGGCGATGACGACGAAACGGCGATGACGACGACGGAACGGCGATGACGACGACGAAACGGCGACCACGGCGGCGGCGGCGGTCGTGATGGTGATGGTCTTGCGGTAACGGTGACCGTGGCTGTGACTGTAGCGCAGGAGATGGCGGTGGTGGTGGTGGCGGTGGCGGTGGCGGCGGCGGTATTGGTAGTGTTAGTAGTGGTGCTAGTGGCAGTAACGGTGACGGAGGGTTAAGCGGTAGGAGGTAGAGGCAGCGCGAGACGAAGGCGTCGATGCAGAAAGGGAAGAGGAGCAGCGCAGGCACAGAAGCGGATGTGTTGCCTGGCGCCCCACAGGAAGAAAAAGGAAGATCGCGCGCGGGGGCGACAGCGCCTCCTCCGTTCGTCGGTTGCGACGAGGTGTTTTGTCCGAGACGCGTCGCGCAGCCTTCCCTGCGCCGTCACTGCCGCCGTGCGCCCGCTGCAAACGCACTTATTCCGAGGAAGAGATTTGTGTCGAACTGTGGAGTAGTGGAATTGCAGTTTTTGTATTAACTGGCTGACAGTGCTGTGGCGTATACAAACATCCTCAGGTAGATTGTATAGGTATGTATTTGGCATTTTGGGCCGGTAGTCTGACTTCGCCAGCTACAGGTGACTTCCTTGCCTGGGCCTATTTAATTACTATGCTTGTAAGAGCGCCACGAGGCGAACATGACGTATTCTCTTCACGGTAACTAGCAAAATCCGCATGCTGGATATTTTCTTCGTCACTATACTATAATAACGTCTTATAATTTATTTGTTCTGCTGTTTTCGCTGTGACCGTTACGCGAATGTGTCTGATAGCTCTGAGAAACTATTGTTTCCATCACAGTGACTCCGACCGTAATGTCCTGCGGTTGAAGTTCTGATGATAGCAAATTTTAAACCGTTTGTAGATATCTAGGTCGAATTCAATTGCTGTCTAGAATAGTTGTAGAAGGTTACCTTTTTTTGGTAACAGAAATTCCTAATCTATTTATCCATGTTGAATACATACTTATTTAACCACGTCAATTTCTTCAACTTTGTGAAGCCTCCCGTTCCATAAATCGCTAGTTACTAATAATGATACAAAATTTGTACCTACTATAGCAAATTGAGTAAAGTAAATGGATCTAATGTATTAAAATGTAATGTATTATACTTTGTTATCAGTTTAGACAGTTACGTCCGAGCTCTGCTACTGCTCATCAAGATGCTTTTTCACATATGTGTCCTTACTAATGTAATTGGGATGCTTTATTATCCGTAAAAAATAATATCGTCTTTAGACGCAAACTAAATGAAAGAATTATTCCTGACACGTAAACTATATTTCTATAATCTCTTCACCCTACAACAAACTTCAAAATTTCCCTTTTCCTCCAAGCGGCACGCCTTATTATAAAACCCACTCAAAACATATATGACGATGGGCCGGTGAAGCGCAACGAAATTTCGAACAAGGAAACGCTTTATCACCAGTCTCCATTTCTCGCCCGCCGAAGTTAATTCCATTATCCCACCCTCCCTCAACAATGACGCCACAACTCGCTTTTGCCCCCCCCCCCCACCTGGCGCCAATCCCGCGGACACGGGACCCCCCCCCCCCCCCCCCCGTTTTGCCTCCCACCCCACACGCGCTTCCCCGCCGCCGCCGCCGTCCTGGCCGCCGACACCGTCACCGTCACCGTCACCGTCACCGTCGACACCGTCACCGTCACGGCACCGCCGACACCGTCACCGTCACCGCCGACACCGTCACCGTCACGGCACCGCCGACCCCGTCACCGTCCCGGCACCGCCGACACCGTCACCGTCACGGCACCGCCGACACCGTCACCGTCACGGCACCGCGACACCGTCACCGTCACGGCACCGCCGACACCGTCACCGTCACCGCCGATACCGTCACCGTCACGGCACCGCCGTCACCGTCACCGTCACCGCCGACACCGTCACCGTCACGGCACCGCCGATACCGTCACCGGCACCGCCGACACCGTCACCGGCACCGGCGCCGCCGACACCGTCACCGTCACCGGCACCGCCGTCACCGTCACCGCCGACACCGTCACCGTCACGGCACCGCCGATCACCGTCACCGGCACCGCCGACACCGTCACCGTCACCGGCACCGCCGACACCGTCACCGGCACCGGCACCGCCGACACCGTCACCGTCATTGGCACCGCCGACACCGTCACCGCACCGTCACCGCAACGCACCCGACCCCGCCGCACTCGAGACCCCGCCCGCACGGGGCCCAGGCGCCGCGTATCGGCACCCGCCTCACCCCGAACGCACCACCCCCTCCCGGGGACAGACAAACGCACTCCCAAAGCTCCTGGCCATCAACACTCCCGCACAGTAGGATGCACGTCAAACAATTGGACACATCTGAATGAAAACCAGTATACTAATAGTTTCTACTTCACTACTGCATTCATAATACCGCGCAGTGTAGGATCTCGTTTGTTGTTCTTTTCCTTGTGCGTTTTCGTGCATTTACTCGTCACCAGCGGCAGGTAATGCTCTCTCAGAGTCAGACAAGCTCACTCCCGTATCTCTCGGGCAACAACGTACCAGAACAGTAGGATGCATCTTCTAACAATTGGTAAAAACGCGGAAACATTCCCTGAATGGAAACTTCGTACTTTTCTTTTCTGCTTCGCTGCTGCATTCATCATACCTTGCATTGTGGCATCTAATTCCTTGCTCTGGTCGTGGTGCGTTTCGTAGTGTGACTCGTCACCAGCGTCAAGCAATCCCCTTCGAGGGAGATTGCCAAGGCCTCCTGCCGATCAACACGCTCGCAAAGTAGGACGCACCATCAAAATTGGTCAACATTATGAAACGTTCCCTGAAACAAAACTCCAGCACATTGTTTTTTTCTTTTTATCTCCTGCATTTTTTATGCCGTGCAGATTCACTTTTTTCCTGTCCTGATCATTGCGTGATAATGTACTTTCTCCTCTGCAGCGCACGAGGGCGTTTCAGGGTTAGAAGAGCACACTGCGAAAACTCCTGGCCAACAATCTCACAGAGTAGAATATACTGTCGAAAGACAGGTCATAATCTGAAAACACTTCCTTAACAAAACCCACCTAAACTGTGTTTTCCACTCTTTTCTGCATGCTTCAGGAATGAAGTCATATCTCACTTTTTATGCTGATCACTGTACTGTGTAAATGACTTAGTCGTCGCACACACAATACGCAGAATATGCAGAATAATTCATTTGTAAAAAATCAAAATAATCTAAAGTATTGAATTTTTCACTATCACTACGCTTTTCCAATACACTATTGATGTTTTTAGTTTGTTCATCAGTGCTACTGGGTTTTGAATTCGTATTACAGTCTTTGTTAATGTATAGATTACACATTTCATATCTATAGGATGAAAGAAGGCAAAGGAAAATATCAACGTTGATTTTCAAAGGAAAATATCACGTTGATTTTTAAAATCGTAATAAAAAGTTTCTGTTACGCAGGGGTTTAAAAGAACATGAACTTATGAACATATTTAGTATTAAAATAAACAAAATCTTTTCTAATACCCGCATTCCGATCGTATTACTACAAACTTTTACTACAAACTTTCCGTCACTCCGACAAACTTTTATGAGCACGCTTCGTATGAGGTAAGTACTAGTCAAAAACGGAATATGCATATTCGTGCAATAATATCGAAACATCTTGGAAGAAGAAAGAGTGATCTATTTGATTGTTTAAAAATCGTTGCGCTTTGTCACTTACTCTTGTTTTCCTGTTTATTCTCTCTGAAAAGGAACCAGTAATAATCTCGCATCAATCGAGTATCCTTACGCACTAAGTATTTCTTCTACATTGTAGTAATATGTTGATGAAACTGTTCTCCACGTTCATCGCTAATATTACCCAAATTCTGCGGGAAAAATTAGATGGGAGTAAAGAAAATGAATTTTCAGAGACATTACGAAGCTCATATTTTTGTAGCTTTCTTACTATACTGTGACCAAAACACCATTCTGTGTCTCTAGGATTGCCAAGCTGCTAACTCAGTGACTCGTAATTTTTCTTCCAATATTTCATCTAACATGAGTTTCGTGATTTGCGGGCCGATGAAAACTCCTTTCTTTGATTTTGCATTACTCATACGTAGAATTATTTCACTGCTTTGAAATTACATTTTGATGAAATCTATAAACAATTGGTATTTATTTGAATTATAGAGGAAACTCCTTAATCCCTTAACTGTCTGCGCAAAAACACAAAGTATTTTCAAGAGGAGAACATTGGGCAAAAGTCATGTCTGTTTCTAAACTCTGAATTTTATGCTCCAGCAGCAAGTAGTTTCATTGCCGTAATCTGGAGTCCAGCAGTTCAGATTTTTTGAGACAAATGTAGGTCCCGTGCCAAATCATTTATGTCTTCCTGCCCAAATAAGTGCAGTCCAGTCAGAGACTTTTCTGGTAAGCAGTCTGGATCTTTTGAAGTAGAGGTTTGTTTCCGAAGACACACGGCTTTAGTTTCATTAGTTTTCTTCATGATCTATTGACCATTTTTACGGAGGTACAAGCACTGGTAACTCGCCATTGTATGACACAAGTCTATTGGCAAAAGAATTATGTGGATAACTGATCTGGACCTACTTTATCATGAAGTAGCAGTCTTTTTTTGTTTTTATTCTTTCCCAATATTGGTACAGCGAATCCAATAATTTGAGTTTTCCATACAACCACAATCTAAGGTTCGTTGTGTAGGTGACAACACTGGTGAACAGCCGAAGGTTTGTCCTGATCACAAACACCACAGACAAAGAATAAACACATTCTCACAAACAACATAAAATAAACATTTGGAAACTTTGCATGAAATTGTGAAACTCCCATCACGATCTTTCTCCATATTCCGAATTCGGGAGAAGCCACGCACTCAGGACGCAGGACTTCACTCTTGTTATAACAATCTCCATAAGCTCTCAACTCTGTTTTCACCACCCTCGAAATTCTTACATGTTCCTACTCGCAACAACCTCGCAAATCCGTTACAAGTGGCACACGCAGCACTCGACCAGTCTCGCCTTCATGGCCCTTCACAAAAGTCTTGCTTCTAGCAAATGCTGCTCCATCGTCATTATATCATCCAATCAACACACGCTACTCAACCTCTTGCCCCCCCTGCCCCCCCTCCTCGCCACCTCCCTCCCTCGCCACCCCCTCCCTCGCCACCTCCCTCCCTCGCCACCTCCCTTCCTCGCCACCTCCCTCCCTCGCCATCTCCCTCGCCATGAGGTCGACAGTCTCTTCGCTTCCGTATCCACCACTCACATCTCGTTCGCAGCCGACTATCGCCCCATTCTGCCATCACATCAACTGTCATCCCTGTTCCGACCCTCCCTTCCGACAACCCCAAAGCCACCCACGCCCCATTTTCCCCCTACGCCCTCTCCCAACCACGCAAACCATATCTTCAACTACCTCACACACGCCATTTGCCCTACCCACTACCACCGCCGTCCCATCCGATTTTGTGGACGCGTTCCCCACTTCCACTTCATCGAGCCTGCTATCCATATCTCTGCAACCGGTTGTATTCTCCCACGCAACCCCGCTCCCCTCTGCCACTCGTCTCTCGCCTCTGGCCTGGCCGTCACGCCCGCTGCCCGCCGCCCGCGCTGCCCCGTTTGCCCACGCAAATTCCACTTGCTGCCCGAGCCGACCGCCGCTGCGGATACTTCATTTGCCTTATGTTAATCCTCTTATTGAGATGGAAGCGCCGTCGCGCGCAGTTCCAATTGGCCGGGACGCACCGCACCGCACCGCACGCCCGGCTCCCACGGCTCTCGCCGCAGCCCTCGCCCCCGCCCCGCCCGCGCCCCGCCAACGCCACGCCTCTCCCCACACTCCTCTCCCCTCGCTCCATCACCACTCACGTACCCGCCCCGTCATTCCCACAATATCCTCCCTCCATCATTCTGGTCTCCTCTTCCTTCCCGCATGGTTGCTCCCAGTCATTCCCCTCATACCCCTCATCCAACCTCGTCACTCCACATTCTCCTTCACCCTCGCTCCCTCATCACCCCTCACGTACCCATCGCGGCACTCCCACAATGCCCAAAATGTTCAAAATGACATATGTGGACGCAAAGACGGATGACTGATGAATTCCAGCGATCCCATGTGATGTTCGTCTCACAGGGCGGTGAATGATCAGAACATGCACACATTTTTTCTAGAAAATTGGCATACAAAATGTTCAAAATGTATGTTACAAATTTTTACAGCATATAGGGGGAAAGATGACTATTTTCTGACTAAAATCTCATAACAAGGGGGCGGATTTTGATGACCTAAAACATCGCAAAAAATGATCAATAAAATGCTCTTTAAATGTTTTTAAAATGCCTTAAAAGCAAATAAAAAAGTAAAAATGTTATCAAAACCAGTTCGGATAAACAACTCAAGTTTTTGCATACGTTACTGATGTAATCGAGATTTTTTTCCATTCGTTCAAGTAAACTCAGCTTTTAAACTTTTGGTTTGGACTGTTCTTTACCAGAAAATCTATCTTTTTTTTAGTTTTTTAGTTTAACCCGAAAACGGCTGAACTACCAATGGCGTTGACACAGGAATCTTAGATTAGATACTCACAGTAGCTGACATTACAAATTCTGAGCGAAATCGAGTAGGCTACCGGCTAGGTGCCGAGAAATTCTGTGGAGAAAATTTGATGCTCAACATCTCTTAAATATTTGCATCGGCTTCTCTTAAATATTATTTCAAGTAACTACCATTAAAATGATATTAAAAAGGAAGAAATAAGCGAAATATGATGGAAAATGGTAAAAAATGACTTTTTCGGCAAAATCGACAAAAATGCAAAACTAATGACGCACAAAAATGTTATATCCTTTTTTCGTAACATAAAATTTATTTCTATACTAAACAGCAATTTTTGCAACTGAACAGAAAAATTAAATTTCATTAAAATCCGCCCACTACTCATAACGAAGTAACAAATAACTTAATTTTGACATCACAACTCTCGCCAAGTCATCCTGCACTGCTACCCGGCAGATACAAGAACTCTCGGAGAAAGAACCTATCCTTGGCTACACCATTTATTTATTTATTTGTTTATTTATTTGTTTATTTATTTATTTATTTGAATTCTGTGCACGTTTTCAAAATTATGTGATTCCTACCCTAAGCCAAACACTACTTGAATTTTGAATACAGAAAGACCCACCACACGACTGACGGATTAGTAGGCAAACAAACGAGCCAGGAACCGCGCGAAATTTTTCCTTCCTCTTCCTTGTCCTATCCCCAACCTTACTTACACGTTTACATTTACATGCACTATACTACCTTACAGGTCGGGAGCACAGAGCTTGCCCCGTTTGGGACGGTGGTCTCCTGGTGGGAGATCCTTGTGTCAAGAATCCGTGCCCAGAAACCCTGGTGACCAGTTAACGTGCCCAGATACCCAAATCGTTCAATCAACCGACCACAGCTACTGGTCGCCAGCATTCTTGGAGCAAACCCAAACGCTCGCGCCTATCACCTAATTCCTGCGATATATAATTATGCAACTCTATAAACACTAACTCTGAGATGCTCCAGTTGCGCTGGATCTACCACAGTGTCCATCTTCTTCCACGACTCCTTCCGTAATTGTCTCCGTATTCGTCTCTCACCTGCCCCCCTTTTCCCCACACTCCGCTGCGCCTCTATCATTTCCATCCTAATCATCATCCCCTATATACTGGCTACCTTCCCCACTCCCTATCACTCATTCCTCTCATCGACTTCCACTACACCCCGCTTCCGCCTTCCAGTCCTGCCACGACTCTCCGATTCCGTCTTCCCGTCCTGCCACGACTCTCCGATTCCGTCTTCCCGTCCTGCCACGACTCTCCGATTCCGTCTTCCGTCCTGCCACCACTCTCCGATTCCGTCTTCCCGTCCTGCCACCACCCCCCCCCGCCTCCGCATGCCTCTCCTGACACGACTCTCCGCTTCCGCCTTCCTGCCCTGCCATGATCATCGCTTGCGCTTTCGAGTCATTCTTCGCTTCTCCGCTTCCGCGTCTGCCCCCGCACCTTCCACTGATTGCGCCGAGCGCGCGCCCAGAGACAAATGCGGGGGCGACGCCGCGAGCGCAGGCGATGCTTCTTCGGCGCCGCGGGGCGCCCGCGCTGTCTCGCCCACGCGGCGCGCCCTCAGTCCTCAGCCCTTAGTCCTCAGTCTTGCGCCCTCCAGGTCCTTGGCGCGCCGTCTCCCCCCCACCACGGCAGCCCTCTCACCTTCTTCCTGAATCGTAGGAGTAGAGCGCCAGGAAGATCCTTAAACGCAAGTTCAAATCGGTAGCAGTTACGGAAGATGTTGATCGCTTATGTGAAAATAAAAATAATTTGGACTCTCTAGTGATGCAATAATCGAAATAGTATAAGAGAATTAAATAAAAGTAAATACATGCTACTGCATCAACGTTTAATGGCATTGTTTGTCTGTGCTAGCAAACGAAGTAAAAAGATTGATTTAAATATCTGGTCTGAATTGAGTATTTGTACTCTATTTTTATTAAAAATTATTTTATATTATCATTACTTTCATTATATTATCAACATTATTATTATCAGTATCATATCATTATCATTATCATATTATTATGTCATTATCATTAGTATCATTATTATTGTTATATTATTTTTTGTACTCACATACCAAATGTGCTAACAGTAGCATACTTGAATATCACAAAACATAGTAAGGTATACTCACATAGTGACATGAAAGAACTTCCAACTAATAATAATACAGTGGTATATTATTATATTATCTCGCTTTAAACTCTCGTATGTTACCCCCCATGAACCTCCTGATTAGTGAGCGCGTACCGATGATAACCGACTACTATGTGAGTACCGATGATAACCGACTACTATGTCAGGCTACTACATTGCGGTAGTTGCATAGTTGCCAGTGATTACAGTTGCCAGTTATTATTTTCTCAATTATTGCAACGTATGCAGTTACTATAGCCTCATAGTAGCAACGTTGCCAATTGCTACAGTCTCGTAGTAGCAAAACTGCTACATTCTCGTAGTAGCAACGTTGCCAATTGCTACAGTCTCGTAGTAGCAACGTTGCCAATTGCTACATTCTCGTAGTAGCGTGTCACTCCTCTGGTACTGGCATCCCCTTCACGGATGTGCAAGTTTCTTCTGATTCCCAGTACCGAGCGTCCGTCTGGTACACTTTGCTCAACACTAGTATCAAGTCTAGTATCAAAAACTCTTTTTTCTTATTTTTCCTCTTACAGCATGGTGCAAATATTAGGCCGATTTAAATTAAATTATGCATTTAGCATGCTCATGTACACAAGAGTATCTATCGTTTAGCCTGTATATCTGTCGTATACAGCAGCCGTTTGGGTTGCGATACTCTGTGTCTAGGGACCCTTGACAGGTCAAGAAGAACGCACCCAGGCGGAGCGAGGAGAAGCGGGAACAAACTGCAGCGTCAACCAAAACGAACGAACGGCTTACCGTCTGCGGTCGTTGCACGCTCGACGGTCGCTCTCACTGTCCTCCATTTACGGGAATCCTGTACCCGTTCGGGATAGTTGTAGGGTCCAGTTTTGCCCGTTCGTGTTCGCGCATCTCAGGTTTCTCTCACGCCCCACCATCGCACTTTAGGGGCAGCCTACACGCTCGAGATGCGCTTCCCTTTTGCCCGTTCGCGTATCTCAGGCTCAACCGAACGTCGAAGGCGGCGACACACCCACAGCTTTCTCTCGTGGCCCGCGCCCCGCCCCCGCACTTCAGAATGTACACATACGAGATGAGTTTCCCATTTGACCGTCGGTTTTTTGATTGATTCATTTTTTCGTGTTTCCGAGCGCGTCAACTGCTTTGGTCATTGGTCCCGTGAGTGTAGTGCATGTTTTTTTCTCGGGAGATGGCGGTGATCCCCCCCGCTAGATGGCGAGATCCGGCACCGACCTACCGTCGGCTAGTGGGGTTTCCCCCTAACCAGGACTCTCCCACCAACGGGGCACCGCCCCAGCCGGGACAAGCTCTAAACTCCCGACCGGTCTCCCGGAATATGTGAGAGTGTGGTGCATGTTAGTGTGTGTGTGTAAGAGGAGAGGATAGGACATAACAAGGAAGAGGAAGGAAAGATCGCGCGCGATCCATGGCCCGTTTGATAGGGTACTGCTTCGGCATTCGCCTGGTGTTGATCAGAGAAACCACGGAAAACTACCGATCAGAGCAGCCGGCCGCTAGAATTCTCATCCCGACAGCGAATGAATTCGACCTAGCTGAAAAGCTAGTGTGGAAAATCCTGCCGCCGTCAGGACTCGAACTTAGGAACTTCCGGTCAGAGGTGCTGCAGTGACATCAGTTGATGCACTAAGCTACCGCTACCGGTTTGTTCGATCGGGTTCGCCCATCACAAGCTCAACCGAACGACGAATGTGGCCACACACACACACACACACACACACACACACACACACACAATACACACTGGTTTCTTTCGTGTCGAATGTGGGGGCGGTTTCTCCAAATGGCCTGCAACAGTTAACAGCGACTTAAAGGTAAAAAACGAAATTATAAGCGTCATCGTGAGAACTACAGCCTATCAGCAAAGACCGAACACAAAAATGCAAAAATAAATTACCAATACACCCTCCAGACATCAAACATTTGGTCCGCAATGTAATCATCCGTTTTTGTAGAGAGAAAACAGACCTCATCGTCTACAAAAGCGAGACTCGAGCCAAGTTCCCACCGATATCCGAAGCGCAAACATTCATTAATGCAGGTGCCTGCTCATTCCACCCAACGAAGTCCCCCCCCCCCCAACCAACACCCTTATTTCGAAGTCAAATATTGGAATTATTCGCCACGCAAACGCTCCTTCGAAGAGTGCTAATGCTTTCTAAAATCTTAATTCAACGCTAACTCGAAGTACAGGAGAATAAAACCGCACATTCAGCTGATTACATTTAAAAATAAAATTCGCTGTTAGTGAAACACGTTCAGTGTTACGGACAATTTGCATACACTTTTTGTCATTGTTCATGGTCGACTGAACTCAGGAAAACAATGCCTTGGTACCAAACCAGACCCTTTTTAGAACTTTCAATGTACCGACAACATTCCCTTTACACATCAGGAGCAATCAAAAATCCATTTTGGTGATTTTTAGATATAGTTCACGCAGAATATTTACACATACGTATTACAATTACAATTACGATTTTTCATGTTCTTTTGGACAGGATTTAACGCAGGAGAAAATTTCAGTCACACCGTATTCGTTAATACGGGTCATTAGCACTCATCGCAATTAATTTAAACTTTTTTGACTTGGTTAGATGATAAAGTCAAATAAACTCAAATTCTCAGAAACGTTGATTACATTACTACTTGAAATATGGCCAGGAATTTTTATCAATCTAAGACATTTAGCAAAAATCCCTCCTCATAAAACATTTTTTTTAAAAAAATTAACTTTATAGCCGCATCTACAACGTTGGTGTTAGAGAATATTACAGGTATTGTAATACATTAGAGTTTTATGAAAAAAATATGATATATAACGAAAATGATAATACATATAACTACAATATTCTTTAGTTAATATAAAAACCATATTTGGAAATTAGTTTACAACAATTGGGTTCATTTTAAGTAGATATACTGATACCCTTAAAAAAGTTTGTTTTATCTTGCTATTTTGATGAATGTAGAATATCATGTTTGAAACTAAATAACTGCCTCTGATTGTTGTATCTGGTTGCATCTGGGTCAAGTTTAGTATTGTAAAGTTCACATCTCGGGGGAGATAATTTTTGTAATAGGTAAAGACGGGTTGGAACACCCAAATGTTATTTTTGAAAGGACTAATTGCTCCATGCGGCCAATTTTCTGACTGATATTTTATGAGTGAAGGAGCAAGATATACCTTAAAACCTAAAAAAATTCCATTTTTGAAAACATTTTGTTTTCTATGCATTAATTATTCAGGAATATTTGGGTGAAAAAATATTTCGATATCTACTATAGTTTCCAAGTTATGATTTAAAAGGTATGTTACTACATCATGCATCTAACTTCGCATCCATAAGGTAAGCAAAACTCATGAATCTAACATGGTCTCTTTGTTTTTCAAAATTACCGTTTTTAAGATGTTTCCCTTACAACTCAAAAAATAATCATTTTAAAGCTATGAAATTCTTAGGATGCATTTAAACAAATATTATCTACAAAACCATGATAAATGATACAGATTAGATCAATAGTTTCTGTGACAAAAAATTATAAAAGTGAAAAAACTATTTATAATCAATATATTAATTTTGGATTAAAAATATTATTTATCCAGATATCTAAATAAAAGAGCTTCGTTTTGTACCTGTGAGTATTGCCAAAAAACTAAAGCAAGCACTTTGTAAAACTCATCACAAGTATTTGAGTTATCAAGGATATACTAAATCAAAAAACTGATTGAATTTTGATTTTTCACAAAAAAAAATATAAAAGTTAAAAGCAAAGTTTTCCTTGCAGAAGAAAGATATTTTTGTGTGTCAGTTCATTTTAACTGCTGTGGAGAATGATTTTAATGGAGAAAAATGTGGAAAAGTAATAAAAATTTAACCTCTGTAAGCTGAATCTCCCCCTTAAAATTGTTTGTTGACAGATGGGTGTTTTTTGTGTGGTGACAGATGGATGTGACAGACAGGGATTTTTATGTGCGCCAAAAACTGTTTCATTGAAGGTTTAAGAAAATATTTGTTTAGTTTTTTGTTTAAACTGAAATAGTAAGTTACGTAACAAGTGCACGAAACAAGCTACAGACCCAAACGAGTCGAATTTGTCGCCGTCGCTTCTCTCGTGCTACAAGAGAGCTACAATCACCTCCCACACGTGTTGCGCATGCGCTGGGCCAAGGGCCAAAGATGTTTTACACACTGGGAGTTAGAATTTTAAAAAATGCTGTTTTGCTCACGGAAAATAAGCACGAGAATACGCCTCTGGTGCAGGCTCTTTTAGAATGGCCGTCTATTTCCAACTTTCCAGAAGAAACAATAAAATTCAGAAACATCAAAATTTTAAATCTAAAGTATTCTGGGAACCCACCTTCTGCAACGGAAAAAATAATAAAATGATTAAATAAGTGTCAAAAACATCCGATATTTAATGAAAACAGCGTGTTCTCTCATCTACTAGACACCTCGAGAAGGAATTTATTGGAAATAGAAGGGAATGTGAGGAGGTGGCATTTCTATTAAATGGTATAAATATTGACTGCAGCCTAGCAAAAAAATCGCTCAGAAAATTAAATTTGTTGTAAAAATCTTATCACGAAAGTTGATGTAGGTTGTCAATCTCTATGAAATAGTGATTCCGTGTATATTGCGGTATTATTGACACTTCAAAAGGATTGCAAACATCTTACATTTTTGCAAGTTTCAAGATCCGATAGATTTTGGAATATAAAGAGACCAGCTAATGTAAAACTGGCTTCCGAAAAAATCCCTCGAGTAAAAATTAACACTGGAAAATTACGGGTTTGTGAACGATATGTCAACTCAATTGAAAGAGGCGGGAGAGAGGTGGTTACATTTCAAAGGATTGCATTGCCGCATTGGGATGAATGTTTGCTTATGTTGAGGCAAGGCGGAGCTTTTTCAACCATGCACCACCGCATTTCAATACCCTCTCTTCCGTACTCACGGTCTGTTGGCGCAGAAGCTTGGGGCAATTCTACCCAAGACTGTTGAGAGTTCAACCCCCACCTACCGCATGGGTGTTTGTATATTGTGGCAATATGGAACAGACCCAGTCATCTTTCAGCACCTTACAAACCACATTTTCTGTCCGGACGTCAATATCATTCTCCAAACCTGCTACGTACAGTGGTCAACAAAAAATCGAATACTTTGGCAGGACAAATACTTATCCGTGACGGCCGGGAATAGGCTGCCGGATTGCCGTCGATAGCTAAGGAGGGTTACTCCAACACGAATAAAAAACCGATACGATATCGTAGGCATCCGCGACCAGAGTCATGATCTGGAGTGTCTGGGTGACGCCGCGTCGAAGGCTGAGATGTCGACATTTGGACCGACATGTCGCGGTCCTCTTCAGGGCTGTACTGCCTTCAGGGCTCTACTAGCAGTTCAGCCCTGAAGAGGACCACGACATGTCGGTCGAAACGTCAGCGCCTCAGCCTTCGACGCGGCGTCACCCTGACAGCCCAGATCAAAAAACCGATATCCTTTCAACGCCTCCCTAAACATATTCTGGAACAATTGTTAACAGTAGGTGCAGATTGTAGCCTCCTACCCCTTCCTGTAGTTAGCGAGTTTTTTAGATTAGGAAATAAGAATAAATGTAAACCATTAAAAACATATGAAAAAGTGAATGTAAACTGAACTAGGTATTTCCGAATGAAAAATAGCCAAGGAGAGAGGGGTCCCGGTCCGACAAAAGCATCAGGGATATTTCAACAGTAGATGAATTGCATTACTTTCTCCACTTTTATCTACATTTTCGATCTCGATTTCGAGAATAATAACTAAACAACTATTCCATTAATTAAAATAGGTTTCGTAAAACTTTCAAATTCTGTTTGTTTAAAACTCCATGGATATTACGTATCTTACAAGTTTCACCCACTTCTGAAATCTTCTGCCGTATTTTCGTACTGGCCTTTCCAGATGACCGAAATCATTAAGATACGTTGGCGTCACAGAAGATGCGCCAAAGACCAAGAGTTTGCAAGCCGCATGGTCTCTGAGGATGCCACAAAACGCTAACGAGCGACTCGATCAAGAAGCACAAACCAAATCAAATATATATTTTTCTGCTGATGTGCCTTTCGTGGTACGTTGAATAAATCTTTTACAAAGGTTCTAGTTCATAAACTAACAAAACAACTTTGTTTCTTTCGAGATTGACTCAGTTCGGACAAATAATGAAAGTTAATTTGATACTTCTTCCGTATACTCGCATAGATTTTTACTATTCTTTGACAAAATAAATCAAAAATCAATACTTATGCGAACTTGGAAGTTCAGCCGTGTTCGTCACAATTCTTCGATCGTAATGTGACCGCGTTATTCTATCGAGTGTGCTCACTATATTAATTACCACAAAATATACGGTAATATAATAGTAAAGAACGGTTTCGAAGGAAAAACTGCTTACCTCCAAGTAGACATAATACATCCATTTATAATTGTTTTTGAAAAACATATTTTGTAGATGTCAGAATTTTGTATAATACAATATTTCCTATTATTTAAGATAATTTTGTAAAACATGTTTGTCAATTAATTGGAATATTAGCTAACTGGAATTTTTCTAATTCTTCGAAACGAATTTATCGATTAAATCACATTTAGAAAATAACTAATTTTCGTGAGGAAATTTTCCGAAAATAAATTCCTGAACTGCAATTCCGCATAATTCGAACGTTTTCGCGATTCGCTTGGATTTCAAATGAAGAAAGTTGAGTAATCCCGATGGCATTCCCGAAACACGATGGACTTCGTCCACAGGAACACAGAGGCCTTGAGGCGGGAACGCTGCTGCTGCTGCAGCGACCGCCGCCACCACCCCCGACGCTGGCTTCCGGTGGCGAAACTTTGTTCATTTCAGCGCGCTTATCGCTGTACACACATTAATTACACGCACTGCAACGCAGCAGCTTCCAGCTGCGAGACATCTATCATATCTCGAGAAACGAGCTAAGTTTCATTCCTGGAAATATTCGGAAGTTGGGTCGCGGTATACGAGGGACTACTGAAACCGTCACCGCAGACGCACTGACTTCTGCCTGTTGGAACAGAAGCACCGAAATGAGCGCGGAGTTGTGTCTGAGAGGACGCTCAAACCTAGAGAGCAAGCTGGGAAAACTGCAGAAGCGAAACAAATCAACACCTGAGAGATACAAATAAGTGTAAATAGATTTTAATAAAAAAAGGGTTTAACTAAAAAAGGGTATTTCTAGATATAGAATTGGAAATTGATTTCTGAACAAGATCTGTCAGGAAATTGTCGCGCAATTGAGGATGTAAATGACTACTCTTCATTCGGAATAAACATGTCTGTGGAACAGAGAAGAACCGGACTGCAAGAATAGAGTACTAATAAGAGTTGAAGGGAGGAAGAAATAACAGCATTTCCAACACGTTTACTGAAAAAGTGTATTTATTTATTTATTTATTTATTAAACGTCAAAAACAGTTAAAAACTGTATGCCGTGCTTTGAGGAGAAGTGAATTCTGTGCACGTTATCAAAATTCTGTGATCCCTAAAAAAAAGAAAAGAAAAAAGCTCCGATGCAATAAAATCTATTTCCAATGATAAATCAGCTATAAATTTTGGGCTCTTATCCATCATGTCCTTCGTCAAGGATCGTTTGATTGATAGATTGTTTCTTTCTTATTTCCGATCGCGTCAACTGCTCTGGTCATTAGTCCCATTAGTGTAGTGCATGTTTTTTCTCGGGAGATGGCGGTGATCTTCCCCCGCTGAATGGCGAGATCCGGCGCCGACCTACCGTCGGCTAGTGGGCTTTCCCCCTAACCAGGACTCTCCCACCAGCGGGGCACCGCCACTGAGCCGCTCTAAGCTCCCGACCGGTCTCCCGGGATATGTGGTAGTGTAGTGCATGTTAGTGTAAGTGTGTGTGTACAATGAGAGGACAGGAGAAGGAATGAGGACAGATCGCGCGCGTTCCGTGGCCCGTTTCATAGGGTACTGCTCCGGCATTCGCCTGGTGTTGATCGGAGAAACCACGGAAAACTACCGATCAGAGCAGCCGGCCGCTAGAATTCTCCTCCAGACAGCGACTGAATTCGACGTAGCTGAAAAGCTAGTGTCGAAAATCCTGCCGTCGTCAGGACTCGAACCTCGGACCTTCCGGTCAGAGGCGCTGCAGTGACATCAGTTTACGCACTGAGCTACCGCTCCTGGTCAAGGATCGTCACCCGGGGGATGTATCTATTGAAATAGTAGAGACGCTGCTGTCTCTTCCACATTATTTCTCAAGTTGCTCCGAACGTATACTTATTTAGAACGTCCATAGCGCACTCGAAACTACAAGTCCTTTAATGGCATTATTTGTGGAATCAACTACTTTACTCACGGACTCGTCCAAATCTTGAAGTCTTTCGAATTGAAATTCTCCGAAGTAATGAAAATGTTAAACATCAAAAACGGGTTGCTTTCAGTTCTAATCTATGGATTATTTACATTCAGTTATCTACGAGCGAGAAAAGGGAGAATTTCAGTTTTATTTCGTAACTTGCGTAGTTTTTCTCTCGTATTTTTTGCACAACTGAAGCAATGTTTATACAGCATATTTCATTTTCTAGATTGCAAACGGACTACTTTAAATGAGAAAGTATTTGAAAATAACTGGTGAAGAACAAAAATTTTAGCACATTTTGCAATTTATGAGACCCACTATTTTTCTTGAATATCAATTTGAATTCATTTTATCCTCATATTTAGTATTGAAAGAAAGTTGAATCCTAATTTCATAATGGAAGGAACTTAGCACTTTAAAAACACTCTCGATCGTGGTTATTACCCTTATTAAAAATATACCATTACATACTAATAAAAGAAAATTATTAATTAACATACCTTTCAAAAATACTAGATAGGACAATGGAAACATTATTCTCTTAAAAAATCTGCCCATCTTTCTTCTCCGCTCGAGAAACGTCTCAGGTATGTAACCGAACGAAATTTGATGCATACCTCTAACACGTGAACTTCCAGATTACCGTCTAGACGACTACTACTATTACTACGACAGTTTTCTCGTTACTTTAAAGTTTTAAATTTTCAGACATACTTATTATGTCACACGCATTCCGCACTGGTTGACATAGTGCATTGAAAAAAAAAAATTCGCTACACCCTCCGCGCAGCTAGAATAACTTTCGTATTATGCCGCCATTCTCGGGAAACTTTCCATCTCGCCACGGCGGCAGACAAGACTTCTGCGACAGAAACCTCCTCCCGAGGAGCAGAAAACGCCACGAAACTTTTCTTTGCGTCGGTGCTGAAATGCAATAAAAATTTTACGCAAGAATGAAAAATTGATCTGCGTCGCAAGGGGGGGGGGAATGGACCTTCCGCGTTTCGTGCGTCTCTCCCGTCAGCGATCCCCAAAGGAGAAGTGACGTATCAAGTTTCAAAGGCAGTTTCATACGCCGCACTCTATCCCACAGTGGGATACAGATTCCGACCATCAATGTTTAATTTCCCATGTGTTAATTTTCAGCCTCAAAGCGCTGGTTGTGATTCCCACCGTTTAGGGCACTGTTTACCGCTACGGTTATTTTTCCTGTGTTTTTTGTGTTGATTTTTTTTGATGTGCTGCAAATTTGCAAACGTGTATCTTGTGCAATGAAGCGAGATTTAAAATGAGGCTGGTATTTGGTGTGACGATGCGTAGCAATTGCGTCAAACAACGCACAAAAATGACAGATCCGAGTCGTTCGCTACTCTTTATTTTCTCGTCATCTGCTAGGATTTCCGAATGGAGATACACGCATATTAACGGAATTCAATAGCGAATAGTAAACTAACCTGATATGAGAATAAAAGTTGGCCCTTCCTTGTGCTTCAGCTTGAGGGGAGTGAAAAAACCTTCCCAAAGCTCAGTACACGAAATTTCATGTGCGAGTGCACCTGTAGATTAGCTTGATAAATCCTTTTTACTAATTTCTAATGCGCTTGGAAGCTGAGAAAATAATATGCCCCCTCCGGCCATATGAAACAATTCTGCAGTGTTATCATATACCCAGGAACGAGAGATAAAATTAAAAAAATAATTAAACTTTTGTTTTTGGTTCAAAAAATGCAAATATTTGATTGCGTTATTCCGCCAATTCCCTCATACTGTGAGAAGCAACTGAATTTTCATACTCAGTGCCTTACTACTTATGACAGTGCTGACGTCGTGCAAAAGAAAGTTCTGCTATTGCAATATTCGTGAAGATCTGTTTGTGTTAAAATATTTAATTTATTGCAGTGTTATCAGGAGAGTATTTTATTTCTTGTTCCTTAGCTTGTTCGGGCCACTTTTTGAAAAAACATTTTATCTATTTTTGTTCAACAGAATATTTGCTCCTGCTGACAACTTTATTTAAATATGAATATTGAATGAAAATAAAATATTAAAATTTCTTTATGAATTTTTTGAAAAGCCCGTTAATATTCATGTTATAAAATCACTCTTCGATTTTGCAGTTTTCAAACAGTAACATCAGGGAGATATATTTCATGATTATTTACTTGCTAGTTTCGCATTTTATTACACTACTTCAAGCAACGGTCAATGAATACACGATTTATTTATTTAACGTCAGAAAAACAGTTAAAAACTGCGTATGACGTGCTATGGGGAAAAGTGAATTGTGTGCACATTTTCAAAATTCTGTGATCCCTACACTTACTCATATACTACTTAAATTTTAATTTTTGAAAGGGAAAAAAAAAACAAAAAACTCCCATGTAATAAAATCCATTTTCAAGGATAAACAAAAAAATTTTAATTTTTTTTAATTTTAAAGGGAGAAAAAAAACAAAAAAACTCCCATGTAATAAAATCTATTGTCAAAGATAAATAAGCAATAAATTTTGGCTCTTATTACTTCCTGCCGCGACAACATGGAAACGATAATTTTAATAATTGTATTTCCCACTGAATTCTAGAAGACGTGCACAGAAAATGAAGTTACATTTATGTCCAGAAGCAAAACAAGGGGCCATCTCAGCATTTGCTCAATGGATCAGGGGAAACTGGACGAAAAACCTGATCGAGATGGGGGTCATTGACCCGGAAGCTGTAGTACAATAGTTGTTACAGGTTGTTTATACTCATTTATACAGTCCAAATGGTAAATAATGCATTATGTATCATTGTTAAAATTAATATAAATTGAAATTAAATTGAAATACGATAAATATGATGAAAATAAATTGAAAAACGATAAATTGAATTACAGAATTGTGTAATGTGAATAACATTTATTTACCTGTTAGAGCCAATGTTACATTTGGTAAGACAACATACGATCCCTTTCTTTGATTGGCTAGATGAACGGCTTAGAATAAACCACATAAGTAATAATGGACAGGTTGCATTCGCATATTTAACTCAGTTTTAAGTAACGAATACATACGGTATTTAGCACAGTTTATGATCATAGTTTTATGTAAGGGATGAGAATAAATATTTGAACGCTACATTACCATTTTTATTTATGTAGATTATTCTCTACATAAATATCTAGCCAATCAAGAAAGGGAATCGTATATTGCCTCACTAAATGTGAATAACCGTATTCTTGCAATTACAGCAACTATTTATCTATACGTTGTGTGGAGTAAGCAATAAAATTGACAACCAATATAGTACAATTGTAGTAGTTAAAGTAAGTGGATAGTAATTGAAATCAATAGAATAAAATCAAATATATTTGAATTTCGTGGGTTCTTTTGCCCCAAGGCACAGGAATCAATGATACATGAAACGTATTTTTTTCATAATTAATTTATTAGTAATATTATCCAAAAGTTGAAGAAATTTGTACAATTTCTTATTGATCCTTAGAGTTCATTTTAATAATTCTATATTTTGGAAGATTTCACAGTTTTTCCTAGTATATTAATAACTTTTGTATGTCCCTCTAAACTCCACGAAACTACTCTTCATATTCTTCATTCATCTTTTAAACTGGCAATAAAGTAATTCGTTACCCCAGATTATTTAAACCGCTCAGAAAGTTAATTTAAGGGAATTATGCAAGTTATCATAGCAAAAAAGATACTTTTTCCAAATATTATTTAACACAAAATTCTTTTAGCGACAAAAGCACAATTTTTGGATGCGTACAAAAGCAAGAAAGTCTAGACATGGGAGCGCGAAATCCTCATATAAATGCATTACGTGATCTGAAATGCAAAATATTATGATAAGAAGGGGGTTAACCCAGCATAAATAATACAATCTATTTCTGAATGAGAAAAAATGAACATTTTATCCGCGAGCTTTTTTTCATGAAAAAAATTCAGCAACGTTCAACAATGAAATGCATCATTGGATCTTCTTCTCGTATCTAGGAAGACTTGGTCCCAGTGGTCAAATATGAGCCATACAATTAGAAAACTACAATTTTAAATAGTGGAATAATAGTGTTTATGAAACGTATTTAAAACCTTATTAATAAATAAATATATATTTATTAATAAATAAATATGCATTCATTAAAAGATATAAAGTTAACATGCATATAAATATAAATTATTATTTAAATTTATAGCACGGCACGTATCTAATGAATCTAATTCAACGAATCAGTATTAGTAAAAGTATTTAAGATATGAACATCACATACGTACAATTTGCTCTTTAATGAAGAAAGTCTGAAAAGACTAAGAAGAATTCATCTAAGAAGAAAACTGTGTTAGATGTACATCGAACAGAGTTGATTAATTTGAATGCATTATGACTCGTATTAATCATACAAGACTCTGTGAATGGATGTTGCCCACACACACACACAAGAAAATCAATTGAATTATTTCGGAGTTTTGATTAGATAAATTTTACGCAAGAAAAATGGTAACCCAGGCTTGCTTAAGAGAATATAACTGGTATAAAAATGTTATTTGTGCCTGACGCTGAAACGCATTCGACACAAATGTGTACTCGAGACAATTTGCCAACCTTTTACGGGACACCTCCAACATGGCAGTCTTCGGGAGAAATTACTTGACAGTTATTGTTACAAATTCATCAATATTAATTCCTATTTTCTCTTTAAGGCAAATCAATGATCAGGTTAAAGGTTTAACAGACATTATTGTCTGTTAAAACCCTGTGTAAGCGTTAATTGTTAACTCATATAGACTTAATTTATTTCACATTATTGATAAAATAAATAACTGAATGGTTTAAATCACAATACAAACGAAAACAAGGAAAGAATTCTCATTAAAACATATTCCGGTCACTTAGCAAAGATTTATTTTGGTAAGAAAATAAACATCAAATAGTGATAAGCCCTGAAGAATCTAGACATAATATAATTATCGGTTATTTGATAGAAAAAATCTGGCGAACATTTCGGTGTGAAGCCGCTATTCACCGCCTCGTGCCGCTCCAGCTTGGGCATTTTCACCGCTTTCTGGATTTTAAGGGGAAATGAGTGCGATATCAGGGGAAGTAGCCCGTGCTCGTAGGAGAGCCGGGCACCCCAGGTAGCTCGTGCAGGCGCGGTTTAACGTATCTGCTGTAGGTTAAAGTACCACGGCCCTAGGTCCACCACAGGGAACAGCAGCCCATTTGGTGGAGGGTATCTATGAGTGATGTAAGAAGTGGGATTACAATGAGGAAATAGTTGGGTCTGTTCTACCCAGCCACAACAAACACCATCAACACCACCACCACAAACACCATCCACACCATCACAACAAACACCACCGCGGGATTCAATCGCACGTCGTGGATGTCGAGGATCGTGTGTATGTGTGTGTGTGTGTGTGTGTGTGTGTGTGTGTGTGTGTGTGTAGGGGAGGGGTGAAAGGTACACGGAATTAGAATTAATGGTACTTGTTTATGTATGTTTATATTATAAAACTGGATTCATTGACGAATGCTACGTAAAGCGTATAGATCCAAAATAAAACAATTCATACCTATAAAATACGCAAAATTTGAATTATATGCTTTCTAATCATTCCACTTCAATTAGTTTCTCGTCAAACACAGTAAAACCCATCTGACGTATCTCTATACGTCTATACGTCAGGAAATATAATCTGCACACAATTTCTTGAGCTCCAAAATATCGACCACATTCTTATTACGCATAGTCGATTTCGGAACAAACGTACGGACGTCTCAAACCACAGCATAAGGTCCCATAAAAGTGCCATCCTCATTTTAAGCCGCTCAACCATCGAATCCAACCACAACACAATAGTAGAAATCAAACTAAATGGAGAATCCGATACAAACTCTCCCTTTCTCGTGAAGGTTAATGACGAATATTTAACAACAATAAAACTTATGTCTATATAAACGAACAAATGATCTAATCCGAACAAACAATTTAATTTCACAAATATCAGTTTTCTTATATTCACTAGTCACATTAGTAGTAATCACATTTTAAGTCTACGTATTTCTCCTTATCCTCTGAAGTATGCATTTATAATCGTTGACCTTCCATTGCAAAGTTATGTATTACAAGCAAACTGGTAGTAAGCATTATCAGAGCAGTGAAGTCCCTTTTCAATCTCTAAAGAGGATATGACTGTTCACTACAGAGCGTGCTGTTCGAAGAGTAAGGCGTTAATTCTGCTTTTCCGTTGTTTAACGTGCTAAGGGGCCATCCATAAATTACGTGACGTCTTTAGGGGGAAGGGGGTCAAGCGATTCTCACCTAATCTTGCGCGGGGGAGAGGGTGAGTCTCGGCAAATATCACGTACTTTTTTTCGCTAAAAGCAGTGATAAATTGCAAAAAAACTGAGACAATTTAAGTAAAATACGTTTCTATACTAAAATATGGATACATCTTGCACAACCATTTTTATTGCGGTTATGTGAATGCTACAGTAAGTAGCATAGTGTACTGCACAAACTAATCTAACAAAAATTACAAAACTTTTTATCATTAATGAGATAAATCTCATTACCTGAATTTTTACAGAAATTTTAAAGAAAAATTTCCGAGCGATTTTAGAAGTGCAATAATATTCATTGTAATTCAGTCACTATATTTTCTAATTAATAGTTATATCTAATCTTAAATAAATACAATTAAGCAAATTATATTTTTTAAATAAATCCCTGTGCAATCAATCACAAATTAACGTATATACTAAAAATAAGCATTCTGAATAATCTCACACGAGGTTAGAAGAGGGGAGGGTGACGAGCTCAATCTCACGACATCTCAACAAGGGGGAGGGGAGCCGAAAAATCGCCAAAATCGACCCACGTCATTTATGAACGGCCCCTCACCACTAGAGAGCCGTTATGTTAGGGTCGCTCCTTGTTGCCTAGGTTCCCGCGGTCTTTCGCCACACCGTTCCTATTCCTTGCAATTCCTAAAGATTTAAAGGCAAAGATTGTTGATCATTTCCATTATTTGCAGTGATACTACCAAATTGGATGACTAAGCTATTTGGACATTGCTCTACCTTCGTCCATCGGGAATATAAAAGCAAAAATTAAACTTAAAACCGGAAAAGCTCCTCCACTTTTAGAAATCATTCCACAACTCGACTTCTATCACAACAACATGGCAAAGTTTTCATCTTTATACCTATGATAATTTTAGACCGATTAATCGATTGGTTGTTAGTTAAATGATTGCGGTGCAAGTTATATAAAGAGAGGCGGTAGTGTTCGTGGAACGTGCATTACGGCGCCGACCTACACGTCAGATTGCGAGTATTCTCTCCCAAGGCCCCTTCCTGCAGCTGGGCACCGCTCCGGGCAGGACGCGACTGCTCTCCCGACATGTGTGGCGTAGCACTGCACTTACGCACGTGCACGTGTGTGCGAGAGCAGTGGCGAACACTGAGAATGGAAAGATCACGTTCGGACCTGTCCAGTTTTCAAGCTCCTATTTAAGACATTCGCCGGGTATAAAAACGGAGAAATCACTGAAAACTACCGCCCAGAGCAGACGGCCGTAACAATTCTCCAACAGAAAATGTCCACACTCGAGCTAGCTAATTAGCTATTGGAGAAAATTCGTCATCGTCGGGACTCGAATCCTGGTGTCCAAATCTTAAATTGATTGATTCATTTTTTCGTTGATTAATTTTTTCGTGTTTCCGGGCGCGTCAACTGCTCTGGTCATTAGTTCCGTTAGTGTAGTACATGTTTTTTTCTCGGGAGATGGCGATGATCTTCCCCCGCTGGATGGCGAGATCCTGCGTCGACCTACCGTCGGCTAGTGGGGCTTCCCCATACCCAGGACTCTCCCACCAGCGGGGCACCGCCCCAGCCGGGACAAGCTCGAAGCTCCCGACCGGTCTCCCGGGATATGTGGTAGCGTAGTGCATGTTAGTGTAAGTGTGTGTGTAAGGGGAGAGGATAGGACAAGGAAGAGGAAGGACAGATCGCGCGCGCTCCGTGGCCCGATTAATAGGGTACTGCTCCGGCATTCGCCTGGTGGTGATCGGAGAAACCACGGAAAACTACCGATCAGAGCAGCCGGCCGCTAGAATTCTCCTCCAGACAGCGACTGAATTCGACCTAGCTGGAAAGCTAGTGTCGAAAATCCTGCCGCCGTCAGGACTCGAACCTAGGACCTCCCGGTCAGAGGCGCTGCAGCCGAACCTTAAAGAGGCAACTGCAATGTTGGCACTGACCTATCGTAGCCGGCATATTTTTCTTAGAATTCTTTTAAATTGTAGTGTTCTCTATGCTGCGAAGGAAAACCTATCCACCTAAGGTGAAATTTCAACGTAGTGAAAATTATCAGGTTGATCTTAAAATTAATTTAAGGATTACTGCCACTTTAATAAGAGCGAAACGTTTAGAAATCACTTAATATGCCATCACTCAATGAGCTGGAATTTCCATGACAAAACATATAAACGTCAATAAAGAAGGTTGGAGAATTAAAAACGCATTCAATAAGCACCATTTCTACATACAAAACAGAACAACCCCGTTATACACAAAGTTGGCACAAAACCTATTATTCAAATGTCGGAATTGACAAGTTGTCGGAGTAATTATCACACATCTAATGAATCACATCCGATTTTCGCATCGCAGATGAAATAATGACAGAGACAGGCAGACAGCAAGTGTACAGTACAAACAGAGGAGTTTTCATTGTGGACTAGAACATTTTGAACCATTCATCTTTCCAATCGTATCACGTGAATGAAGTCTATAATCAGAAAGAGGACGCTTCGGTATATCACTCTAAAAAAACGTTCATGAGAAGATTTTCGTTTCGAGTCGTTACTCCTGATTGTTCATTAGCAACATATATTTCATTCTGTGCGACTTTTTTCATTTATTCTCTGATCTATCAACAAAACTCAATTAATAAACTTTTCACTATGTCTACTTTTTCATAACTTTATCTAAACAGGACATATGCGTAATTTTCGATGAAATGTTTTATCACCAAAGTTTCCGATATTTTTTGTTTTGCAAACATAGTTTCGCCCGGCCTTAGAACATAATAGAATTCCTGTACATGACTAAATTAATTAAAAATTCATAGCCTCTCCCCCATCACATCTCTAGGAAATCAATACATTTAGACCGTTAAAAATCTGTCCACATCACATTTTATTTTTTAGGAGAAAAGCATTATTAAAAATGTTGCTTTTGGCGATAACACAGACCACAATAAATTCCTTCACTATTTTCTTCAACTTAACTATATCAAAACAGGGAAGATTACCACACAATTACACTGTTCTTTTTGCAAATTAAAATGTACAACATAATGTCAGTATTTGTACAGAAAACAGAACATACATTACGAGAACTCGTTAATGATCAGACATCCACATTCATTATAGAAATTGAAGAAAAAATGATCGTGTTATACACAAGAAAATGCATTATCGTCATTAAATAAAAATACCACAAACCCAAGTACTCTAAAATTGTTTTAGTTATCTTGGTGTGCTAATGTTTTTGCAAGTTTATTTATGTGAATGATTTCATTCGATTCATTACAAAATATTGTCTATGAGGCGCATTCAGAAAGTAAGTTTCTCTGCGCATGAAACATAGAAAACTCAAATTTATAAAGAAATCTTTATTGTAGCAGATGGACCACAACTTGCCGTTGTTTTCACCGCCTGAATTCACCGCCCGAATTCACCGCCCGAATTCACCGCCGAATTCACCGCCCGAATTCACCGCCCGAATTCACCGCCCGAATTCACCGCCCGAATTCACAGCCCGAATTCACCGCCCGAATTCACCGCCCGAATTCACCGCCCGAATTCACCGCCCGAATTCACCGCCCGAATTCACCGCCCGAATTCACAGCCTGAATGCCAACATTTATGATACGGTTGGATCAATATTTGTGTCCCTATGGTGTAGAAGATTGCCGTCTGGGATAGGTACCAGTGTTTAACATCCAGCTGCAACTCTGCGTAACTGTGATACTTGTAATGTCGATCAGACATGAATTTGCGAAACGTCATTCAGAACAAGCGACATGGGATGCTCAGCGCTGGTGTTGTCCTGCACGACAGCGCTCGGACACACACGGCTCAGCTCACAGCCCATCTGCAGGGGCTCCGCCTCATCACCCGCCCACTAGAGGGCTGATAGCGGCGATTTCCATTTGCTCTTACTCGTCAAGAAATTCCATCCTCTTTATTAACAGTCGCTTGCGTATATTAGGGTAAAACAAAGTATTGTCTAACCCTAGAATACTAGTGATCTGCACACTTTTCTCAGGTATACTTTACAGACGCATCTCCGTCGTGTCGGTCCGAGATACCACTTCCTAGCAATGTAAAGTTTATCTTTTAGCATGCCGTGCGCGAAACACTGTTTCTCGTCCTTGTTTTTCGGGTGAGAAATATTTATTTTCTCGTTCTACCTAATAGTGTGCGAAACACTATGAAGCCTGCTCGAAACACTTGTAACGTTTTGTAATTGTCTTTTGCTTCGATGCCTATTTTTATACACAATAAAGGTGCGTTATTGAGTACCGTCCATGTACTTCTGTAAGAGATTTGACACATGAATTCACAAAACATTTCATTCACGGGGGGTGGTAACAAAATAGAGTAATTGCCAAATCCTACGCGAGGTGATTCGCGCACTTGCTTTTTCGAGCGTTTATGCGCTGATTATTTCAGAGTTGTCACTGCATTTCTTTTCTTACAGTAAATGAAACTGTTGAGTTCTGTGAGTAACATAACTGCGCACTACTAATATTAAGGAGCTGAGGAATTTATTTATTTATTTATTTTACGTAAAAAAAACAGTTAAAACAGCGTATGACGTGCTCTGGGGAAAAGTGAACGTCATAGGTACAGCGGGACACTAACAGCTACCGTCTCTACGTAGCGATTAAGCGATAGTGTAACATTTAACTTTTTTGGATGTTTAATTAGTATTCCTAGAATTTTTTGATAAAGTTATTGAGCGATATTGCAACTATTATTAATTTATTGTAGAAAATGTTCAATTTATTTTTTCAGTACTAGAATCTTTTAATACTAGTATTCTTGAGTAAAAATTGAATTGTAACAATTTTTACTATATAATTTATGTTTTTCGCTGACCTGAGTAGCCGAGATTGTTAAAGCGTAGCCTTACATTTATTTCCAAGGGATGCAATTTCAAATACCGCCTGGGGCATGGGATGCTGCTCCTATGTTGTACGTTGTGGTTTGCTGTGCATTAGTAGTACATCACGTATGACCCGTAAAACCCTGTTTTGATTCTATGCCTTTCCCCTATAAGGCTTGTGTCACACGAGCATTGCGTTGCCACGCGATAAGTAACGCTGTACTTTATACTGAAGGAAAAAGCGCTCCTGTGCTTTGTCGCATAAGATACAGCGTTATTCAACGACGCGCGTTACTTCACGCGCGTCAACGTAACCCCGTGTGCCGGGGGTTACGTTATGCGAGTGGAGACAAGACTAGACGTGCGACGTGCGCGCAATAATATAAATGCTCAATAAAGCAATAATATAAATGCTTTAACACACTCGCATCCCATCCATTTTCCTGTATGTTAATACACCCACGGCAAAAGTCATATGGAATTTAATCCAAAAATCCAATCCAATAAATTACCGTTAATCTAATGAATAACTCTGCGGGATTACTTGCACATGTTCAGTAGTAATCTATGTAATATCTCTATACATTTAATCAATATTAGACTCTTAGGCGAATTATATTTCTAACTAACTTTTCTGATAAATTGTGTAGCTGAGTATGTTATCCGAGTTTTATATCAATCACTCATTGTTTCTTAGAGCTTTCTCCCTTACTGTGCAAGTCCGGAACATTTCACATAAAATCTTAATATGACACTAATAAATAACTTAAAATCGGTATACAAGTGTTTTCATAATTTGTCATTACACGAGCTCAATTCGTAGCTGTCACTACACGAATTTCTTAATTTTTTCTGTTAAATTTACATTGAGATTTCCTTTGACATTTAGATTTATCGAACTTTTCCTTCACAACCTATAAATGGGCGTGCTTGATTCTGTGTTTGATTTTCCGGGAACATTCGCCAACATTTCGATTCGCATTTTTTGTATAGCGTACATGCGAAATGTTTTGATGGCTTAGTCAATATTTATTCTAATATTTTAAACCATAATGCACTGTATATTTCACCTGCAGAATCATTGAAACATCGATATTTTATTTTATTAATGCAGAAACTAAAAATAAATGTATTCAATTATTCATAGTTCTCAGTGAATGCCAAGAGCTAGATTCAAAGAAATAAATGTCAATCAATTTGGAAGCAATTCCATCCACAGCTATTTAGAAGAAGAGACTGTTACTATTCAGAATTCTTACATTCGGATGGAAGACCTGACACCGTCATTTTGATACTCCAAGCAGCATGGACACCAACAGCGACTTCAGGCAGGCTCACGCCCAACCCTTCCGATCTCACAGCTTCGAATCTCCAACTTACCGGGATCTAATAGATCGCCTGCACTTCTTTTGCTTGGCATATTTTTGCCAAGAACATATTTTCTGTGTTCTTTACTGTTAATGTAAACTACCCTAGTAACCTCCAAAAATTAGATGTAAATAAATCTCTAAGATACTCTAAGATCTAGTAGAGCAAAGGGAAATGCAAAGAAAAGACATCTGAAAAGTGATATAGCGCAAAATTTTAAAATGACAAAGATACCAAAAGAGCCAGTATTCAGGAGAAGAAACATAACGCATTGTTGTTGCTGTTAGTTACGATGATGTTATGAATATGGTACAAAACTATTTGAAACAAAAAAATGAAACCATTTCCTTTCAGAATGGATTAAAATGTCCATTTCTCACCTATACTAAAAATTGTCCATCAAGGTACACGCCAAACCTGTTATTTAACTCTTGTCAAAAAAGATAACACAAGTAAATAGTTTAAACATGTAAATTTCAGTTGCACTTAACCAACATGATGTAATACATGTGTATCGCAGAACACTCGCAAATTATTTGCAAACATTTGAATTCAATGGAATTTGGAAGTCATTCGAAAAAGTACATACCTCACATTTTTCGTTTATCAAAAAGACGTTACATACATTTTGTTTTCAAATAAACTACCAACAACTCATAAAGCGCTAACAATTCATGTTATGTTGGTCTTAGTTTCCTGGAAACTAAATAGAGCACTGAACAATTAGAAATTTACTTCTCTCGTTGCATTTTCGAGAATCCTATCGGACGGTGTCGGATTAACGACGCAATATACTGGTGACAAAAGCAAACTATTTCAACAAAGCGTTCATTTTGTATATAAAAATAAAATTAAACCGTACAAGCAATAATAATCAGAATAAATGTGCCAGGAGAAGAAAAACCTTTTAGAATCCACGACGTTTAAATCCAAGTACTTGCATTCACTTCTTACCCCGATACACAAGAACATATCCCCACTTCAGGCAACACGTTAAACGAAACATAATGCTATGGACAATACTTCCAAATTATAGAATCTAGAAGAAGTATTTTTAAAGCTTTTCATAAGATAATGCTGCGAGTGCAGATTTCATGACTACTACGAACAGTAAGATCTGCGACTAAGGTTTGTCTTTCACAAAAACAATTGAACAGAGAATAAGCGAAATGTGAACGTAATTATCTTGTTTACAGGCCTTAAGGCAACATTCGTTCTAAAATTTCATGAATGACTAGAAAACAGTTCTGATCTCTATTTTTTTTTAAATTCATGTCCTTAAAATCAACAATTGTTAAACTCGCGCTTTCGAATAATATTTGGAACACTTCACAAATATTTATATTTGTGTTATATTTGAGAACCACATGGAAATTATTATTTTAAAACACATCTTCATATGATCCGCACTGTTGGACATATTGGAAAATGTACAACTTTACGAATACGCTAAATTTTGAACGAGTAGTTGAATCGTTAATATAACGTGTTTTCACCAAAAACGAAGTTAATTTGGTATATACATACCACCCTTGATACCTTCGTATCGAACATAAAGATAGACAAGGTGAATACCAACTTTATCACACATATTCATTTTTGTCACATGTGGATCAACATGTCGATCCGCTCATTCGCCCAGTTACACAGTGATAAAAGCAGAATCTCATATGCATCGTTTTTCTGGAAACAATATTTATTCTCCCGTCCATCCAAACATCTTATTCACAATATTACTGAGTTTTGTTTTACTCTTTACTCACTAAAATGGAGCCGTATGGTAGAATCCAATATTTCATGAAATCCAATATTTCATGAAGCAATGTCTCTTTACGCTGTACTCAATTGCATCGTCTATTGGTCAATGGAATCATCGTTTTGTATTATAGGGAGACAAGAAAGTCCACTCTTACCAGAAATATTTTTGATGATATTTTATGCAAGGAATCGATCACAAATAATACTCACGCGTGCGAAGTAACATGAAATATATCACAAAAGAAATTTGTGTAACTCGTCCCTCGCTTTTGTCGCCTAATTCTGTTCGATATTTATTACATTAAAATTCGCAGATTGTAGAGTTAATATTGATTCTTTTCATATTCATGAATATGATTTTATGTCTCCTTCTACGACGCCTCTTTTTCTATTATGCGATTTAAGAACATTAGTATGCCAAGATTATATATAAAACGCTGGCGTGAGTGCGCTGAAGTGATTCAGAGAATTTAAAATCAGTATCTATGACACCCAGTAGAAACGCATGCCGTTCATCCAACTCGGCATAAAAGGCGAGGAAAGATTCAGTACTTGCAACCCACCCCACCTAAGGAGCGGAGTAAGAATCGGCCAACTTTTTCTGATGATGTAGACAATGACCATATAAACCAATATCTTTAACGTTATTGTCCATAAGCCACCAACTAGCCCATGTCATGACCGTGTTGTGCACTAACAAGAATCCGTCCGATTCAATCTGCTTAGGAAGAACTTTTTAGAAATTATTATCACAAAAACTCGGATAACCATCATCTGTACTACATGAAGGCAATTCCTGCAACCTAATATCCCTCCCTCCACGAAAATATCCCTGTAAGAAGAATATGGTGCAAGTTAGAAAGTTTCTCACAGTGCAAGATAGGTGAGCGACTCTAAGTTGTGTGTAATACAAGAACAAGACTATGATTATAGCAAAGTTTATCAAACTCTTTCGCCCATTATTCAGACGGTCCTAATGGAGATTACAAAGATGAAAACTGTGACCCGATCAATGTTACAACGTACATTTTCAAATGGCTCACAGTCTATGAGTTAAACATAATGATTTAAATGTGATGCAACAAACGTAGAGCATATTACATGCGTTTTATTTTGGGTTGGGTTTCGTTTGAATGTGTTTTATATACATTTGAATAGCATAGCAACAGATCAAAACGTAGAAACTTCACAATTTATTTCCATTTAGTATGAAGCGAATTCTTAGTCCATTTTACACATTCTTACCGCACACCAAATATTTATCGAATAATATAGGTTCATAACAAGACAGAGAAAAAAATATGTATCACACGAGATAGTACTATTTTCGGTACATGACTACTTTAAAACGCATAATAGTCTATAAGTTAATATATTAGAAGGAACATGCACTACATAATTGTTTGATAACGTTTAGGAAACTATATTTCCATCATCAAGTCTATACAAGATCAGAAAAACATAAAAAATCACATCAGGACATAATAATGTGTTAGATAACTATGTCTATTCTGCGTTGATACAGTTTCTGTAACATATCAAATAAATAAAAATTTATCAGATAGAATAAACTTTCAGCTATTTAAAACGTTATTATGGCGTTATGCATTTTTTTCTAGCTTTTATGCTTTTGTATAGTTCCGATGATGCAAATACAGTAAATTCTCATTAACACCAATTGCAAGGAACGGAAATAATCGGAGTAGTGTTATCCGAGTATTGTACATGTCCGTAATTCACATAAAGCGAGATCCTGCTAACGAAGGTTTGTTGTAGTATATTTTATTTGGATTAGTTGCTCCTCAAAAGTGACTCTGGTTAGCTTCGGCGGACCGCGGGCGCTGCCCGGCGACTCGCGGCAGTACCCGCCGGGGCTGCCGCTGCGGCACCGCGGCAGTGCCAGGCCCCGGGGGCGCGCCCGCGACCTTGCGGGCCGCGAAGCACCGAGGGGCTTGCCTCCAAGGCCAAATATCAAGCCCCCAAGCGCCCGCCCGCCCGTTCGTCAGTCTACCTGTCCTCACGCTGTGTCGGAACAACCTCATCAAAGAACGATACGCAGTCCATTTCTTTAACCATTGTGAGCGCCAAATTGTAATTCTGAAATAACCACATTACGAATAAAACGCGCCAGTTCCAAATTGTAGAATAACTACTACATTCTTCCATTCACTAAAACGAGCGAATATTCAGTACAGATCCCTGCACTAAATTAACTCTATTATTTAGTTCGTATTACATCTGTAATACAAATTTCACGCTTGTTACTCTAAATACATGCTCATAACATGTTTGCAGCAGGCGCCTTCCGTTTGAATGGTAGTTTTAATCTCGCGCGAACTAAACCTATCATTGAAATTCAGGATCAGAGCAGTTTCATTAAAGCTTTCCTGTGGATGTTATAAAGTAATTGTTAAAAAACATTGCCTAAAAAACACTTCCTCAGGACAGTCTTTTGAAGATAGTGAATGCTGTTTCTATTGTCATCAGAATCAGACACGCACGGTAGTTCCGGATAGCACAAAGCGGTAGTCTTCAGCAATTTTTACTTCAATTCCAAAGCACGTCACCGCTGTTCTGATATATGGATTCGTATAATACGTATTTTTTTATTTTAAATTCATGAATACGTATTTTTGAAACCTACATCACGAGAGAGCGCATCGTGAAACATTACTTCAGCCTCACCGAATCCATAATACGAAAGCACAAAACCGTAAACTCATTATTATCCAGGATTTAAAAAAATGCGTATTAAGAAACTTTTCTGCGTACAGATATTTAAAATAACATAAACATCCTTTCGTCTTACAGGATACTTGCCAACATACAACCAATTTACTTCCATATTCACCCGTACAGTAAAAAGAACTAGATGTCTCTATTTACGTGTTTCTAAATTCCATCAAAGAGAATGTCAAGATCGTTCGCTATTTGGAACCACATCCCTAAAATAAAAAAAAACACCATTCCTGCGTTGGAGTCCATTTGACATTCACTACAATCCACGCAATCGGACTTGCAAATAAGAGTAGTTTTATGGGTAAACAAACAATATCTGGCAAGATACCAATCGTGCATTATTTCAATGTATCATCATATACATATTCAATAATTTTTATTTCTCACAGATAGTTCAGTCAGCTTCTCATCACAAAAAATTCGTGGGTTCATATTTTTCTCGCTCGTGTTCAATCGCACACTTCGTCCGCGAAGTCGAGTCCGGCGGCGCGTGCACCCGCAGCGGGGTGCCGGCTACTCACCGTTGAACGTTGGGTGCGGGACGTGCCGCGCCTGAGGCAGGGGCGGCGGCGGCGGCGGCGGCGGGGCGTGGGCGGGGCGGGGCAGGGCGCGGGCGGCTGCGTCGGCGTGGGGTTCGCGACGCGGGCGAGCGGCGGCGGCGAAGCGGCGGCGACGTCAGCGGGGGCGGCGGCGACGTCGGCGACCGGCGGAGGGCGAGCGGTAGCTGCGAGAACCGGAGCGCGACTGGCGCGGCTGGGTGCGTCGCGCCAGCGGCCGGCCGGCGTCGACGGCGGCGCCAGCCGCTGCGCGCACGCGCCACCCTCCCCTCCCCCTCCCGCGAGCCACCCTCCCCGCCACGCCGCGCCGCGCGCCCCGGGAGCGTCGCCTCCCCTCCCCCTCCCGCCGCGCCCTTTGCAGCAGCGCCGCGCCGCGCCGCCCGACTGACGGCGGCCAAGGTTCAAGTGGCCGGCCGCAGGTCGGGCAGGTGGCGGAGGGGACGGACGAGACGGCAGGGGAGGGTGGGCCGGGAAGCGCGGAAAGCGGTTGCCCTTGTGATGGATGTATTGGCCGACGAATCGGAGATAGGGAAAATTAGGATATTAGGAGGATATGATGGAACAGTCGAGGGGAGGGCGTGGTGATTCAGATGGAGAAAGAAGCGAAGTTGGAAGTAGAAGACGAGAGAAGGCAGAAGTCCAGGAGGCAATTGACATTAAGGACATGAGGAGGTTATGATTACAAAAAAAATTACATATGGTCCATGAAAGAGTGAGGAAAGACGAGCCGGGGTGAAGAAAACGAGGAGGAGAATAGCATGTTAGGCAAAAATTACAATGACAATGGGTGACAATTGAAAGAGATCGTTGAAAAATGAAGATAAAATTGAAGGAAAGGATTGTAGTAAATCGTTACAAAATAGAGTAAAATATTGGTAGAGTGAGGTTAGAAGACGTGTTATGTGCAGTACGGGAATTAAAGTTGAGAAAACCTGGGATAAGTCGATGTAATAAGTATGCAGGAGAGCGCCAAAAAAGGGATGGTGACCAGTTGATGGCAGCGGCGATATCTAGAATGTAGGAAGGTGGAAATATTTGAGCTTTAAAAAAAGTACATTTAGGAAAGTGAAATGGTAATATGGAAATGATTTCAGATGACAATGTGTAATTTTAAATGGAGACTAATTTTAAACAGAGAAAGCAATGTCAACTAAATGAAAGAACGGGGGAGGAGAATGGGTGTCGAAGATATGTGGTCTAGTAATATTCCTTTATAATAATTATGGGACGGATTTAGATTCTGCAAAACATCGTCAAAAATGATCAATAAAATGCTCTTAAAATGTTTAAAAAATACCCTAAAAGCAAAGAAAAATGACGTAAAAATGTGATCAAAACCAATTCGAATGGACATTCACGTGAACTCAGCTCGCACACGTTTGGTGAGGACTTTTCTTTACCAGGAATTCTCTGTCTTTAGTTATCCCGAAATCGCCCGAACCGACAATGGCGGTGATTGATTGGTGCCACAGGTATCTCAGATAACGTAACACAACGGCTGACATTACAATTACTGAGCGAAGAAATTGAATAGGCTACTCAGGAATTCCCTTGAGAACATATGTTTCATCTCGTAAATATTATTTCAAGGGAGTACTACCATTAAAATGATATTAAAATCTGCTAAATCAGCGAAAAATGCATTAAAAAGGACGTAAATGAGTAAAAAATGCCATTTGTCGAAATCGACGAAATATCCAAAAACAAATGACCTATAAAAATGGCTCATTTTCTTTTGTCATCACAGAAAATTAATTTCAACACTAAAAGGCATTGTTCTAAAGTGAAAAGAAAAAATGACATTTCATTACATTCATCCGTCCCCTAATAATAATGTAAGTCGGGGTGGTACCGAGAGCACTGTAGGTGGCAACATGGCTCGATGTGAATGTTGTGGTGAGAGCGGAGATGACGCAGGTATCGGAGATACCGAAGGTAATGGAGGTGATCAAGATAGTGTTGGTATTGAAAGTGATGAAGAGATGATACGGACGTCGGAATTGAAGATGCACTTGATGAAATACAGGGGGAATGGTCAGTTCTGGATGTCATTTGTCTTGTAATATTGTACGCAGAATGCTCAGTAGAATGGTTGGAAATAGAATGTGTGTGGTGCTGTGGCGTACTGCTCGCGGTAGCAGTTGATACTACTTGTGTTTTGGGCACTGCAGTAGTTTCTGTTGTATTCCGTGATATTGTTGGCAGTGTTGGCGTTGTTGTTGTTGCTTGCGTTTTTACCACTGATATTGAAAGTTGCGATGGTATTTGTAAAGTTGCCATTGTCGTTGGTAATTCAGTCGTTAGTACCGGAGCTTCTGAAAGTGCAGTCTGTGGCGGTGTTTTGCTGGAAACACTAGTCATTATTCGTCGTGTATTTGGAAGGGTAGTTCCTGATGTTGCTTCAAATGTTCGTCTGGCTGGCGTTGTGATTGGTATTGTTGTGGGTAATTTCCGTGGTGTCGTTGGTACTCTGATTCCTGGTCCTGGAATTCGTGTTTTTGGAATTGATGTGCGTAGGTGTGTTGTTTCCAGAGTCGATCTTGTCGGTTTTGTAATTACTGCTGTCCGTGTTTTAGTGGGCAATTGTCTCGATATCCTGCTAGGAGCTGTCTTAGAAGATACCTTCGCGAGCGTCTGAGGTTGTGGTGGACAACGACAGCGGCAAGAGAGGGCGTTGGACAGGCGCGGGGGTGGCGTAGGAGGAAGGGGCGAAATCGCTGAGGGGGGTGGTGTGGGCTGAAGGGGCAAAGTTGATACGGTTGGAAAAGTTGTCAAAAATTGCAAAGGTGGCAAAAAGGACAAAGATTGCGACGATGGCACAGATGTCAGAGGTGGCATAGAAGGCAGCGTTGGCGCAGATAACAGAGGTGATACAGATGACTGAGATGGTACAGATGTCGTAGGTGGTACAGATGGCGGAGATGGTACGGAAGACAAAGATTTTACATAAGGCTGAGATGGTACAAATGACCGATGTGGTACAGATGACAGGGGTGGTGTAGATGACAGGGGTGGTGTAGATGACAGAGATGATACAAGGCAGAGATGGTTCAGTTGACGGAGGTGGTTCAGTTGACCGAGGTGGTTCAGTTGACCGAGGTGGCAGAGATTGAACGGAAGACAAAGATTGTAGACATGGCCGAGATTGTACAGATGATTGAAATGGTACAGATGACAGAGGTGGTACAGATGACTGGGGTGGTATAGATGACAGAGGTTGTACAGATGACCGATACGGTACAGATGTCAAAGGCGGTGCAGATGGTAGAGAAGACAAAGATTGTACAGATGACCGAGATGGTACAGATGACAGAGGTGGTACAGATGATAGAGGTGTCGTGTATGGGAAATGGACCGTAGATGAAAACGGGGGGTTAGAAGATACTGGGAACATATATGACGGGTGTACGGACGGCTGGGACATAGATGGCTCGTGAAACGCACTTGATGGAAACGGGGACATACCAGATGGCAACCGAGATGTACTATATGGCAAATTAGTCATTTCAGACAGCAATCTCGGCGCAGGTGGTAATTGGAATATATGAGGTTGCACATGGAACGCAAACTCTGGAGTCTGAATCGTACTAGGTAGCATTCGGGACATAGTAGAATGTGAGTGAGACGTACAAGGTGGCGGTTGAGTCACAGAAGGCGCAAGCGGCCTGCTTGGAAAAGTTCGCGAAGGAGGTAGCTGAGGAAGGGAAGGGTGCATGGTTGGCAGGGAAACGTGCTAACGTAATCGGGTAACCATTAACACGTTCGTATAGGCGAACGCCGTTGAGGAGGTATGGACTGGGGAGCGGAGGGAGAAAGTGGGCGTTGGCGCTGTGGCGCGTCGCTGACGCTACGTACCGAGAAGCGACCACGTTGCGGTGGGCGGCGCGGCGGGCGAGGTGCTCTGCATGTCGGAGCACGGGCGTCTGCACAACTGCGTTCAGGAAAGGCTGCGCTCGCAAGGCAACGGGGAACGGGGGACGAGGAAGGGCTGGGAGGCGGGCGCTGACGACACAGTCGGGAGGCGGTGCCGAAGGGGTTGGCAAATGGGACCGCTGATTGAATCATTCTTAACAATTACGTTTGAGAGGTGGGAATCATATGGGGGGGACGATGATTCAGTGAGGATAAGGGATCTGTGGTCCAGGGACGAGCACAGGGGCATTATGGTAGGGGCATTATGAATTTATTAAATTCCACCTGTGTATTCATCTTCTTGTTTGAATACACAGGTGGAATCTAATAAATTTACTAGTTTATATGATGAATTATTAAATAATTTTTCTCAAAAGTAGGATTATTATTAACTTTTCGTCTCTTACTATTACCTTCTTTCTGTCTAACTTATTGTAATTTTGTAATGTCTCTCTACACCTCTATCTGACTACTTCCTTCATATAGTAATACTCAAGAGTATTTATCAAAATGTGGCTTAATGTGACTTGTGGGCATTAATAATATATTCTTCTGTTTATATCTGACCATTGTTAAAATAATATATTTATTTATTTCAATTAGCCTGGGAAAAAAATTGCCGATATGTTGCGTTGTATGTATTATGAATAAATATTAATATGAAAATTGTTTGTCTTTAAAATCAAAGACCAAAATATTCCAGTATATTGAAGAAATATAGACAGAAGAAAATAAATAATAATTTTAAGTTTTTATATTTAAAGTCTTGCTTCAATTTGTTAAAATATTGGATTGATTTTAGTGTTGGGTGAGTTTCGAGATGTTGGAATAATTGAATCATACTTCAAAGGATTCCTTCATTGATCTACAGTATGAAGTAAACTCGCGTTCAGAGATCAAATAAAACAACAGCTTGAACAATTTTATAATTTAAATTATACTGTAATTTTATGAACATAGCTCATTCAATATATACTTAATTAAATATTAATTGTGTAGTTTGATAGATAATGACGAACACACAAGGAAGAACAGTATTCTACTTCTGTTACATAAATTAGGAAAATCTAAGGAAATTAAACAAAACAAATAAAATTCTGTATAGTGTTTACTAAAAAATAATTTTGGAATTTAAGCTGAATTCGACACCAATATAACAACATAGATATTTGTATTTGATGCTCATACTTCCGGTCTTTTTTGATATCGAGAAAAAATGTCTCGATTCAGCTTCTAGAAGAATTATACCATACTGGTATTGGCAGTTTACTTCTCGTAGTCGTCACTTCTCTCATCGAATTATTACATGTTTAAACAACCTTATTTACGAAGAAACAGAATGGTACAAAATGAGACTAGAGAATTACGACCACTGTAAGTACACAAGTACTTTCTCAAAAATGTTTCTCATGATTTCAGAGTACAACACCTGTATATAAGACATCGAAAAGACATACTCACGAAAACTCTTATTAGGGAATATTAAATACTTTGTGCGTGTGTATCACCAAATTTATCATTTTTAATAAAATATTATAATATATCAAATGAAATATCTATATTACTAATTTGCAATGCTCGCAGAAATTTTAAAAAGTAGATACGTTTCACACGTGCAGCCTCTTGCCATATGTCAGGTGTCTATGGTTTCGTTAGTGAGGAATTCGAAATTCAAAATCTGTTATTAATTTACAATGCGCGTAGATGTTAAAAGAAAACTGAACAGTTTTTAACCGGACACGCTGGAGACCTTTTTTGGTTTCGTTAAAAAAGAGAAAATGAAAATTCAAAAACAATGAAACAGTTTCAATTCTGATTAACAAATGCAAATATTTTGTTGTGTTAGTCTACCTATTCTCATACTACGCGTACCGACTAATTCTCATACGCACCACTGCCTACAACACTACAGAGTCATGTGACAGCAATGCTTCAAGGAAGAGGCCTTCTCTAATTTAATATTTGCTATTCGCGTGTTGCGTTGTGATACAGCAACTTTTTTGATGGTCTTTGTATGTACAGAACTGTTGTACTGCATGTACTATACTATGCTATTGTAGTATTTGTGAAGACGTTTTGTTAAAATATAAAATATATGGCAGATTAACAGGTGAGTATTTTATTTGTTCTGTATGTATGGCTATGTATGAGTAAAGTCGCATTCAGTCTTCAAATGAAAATGAAAATATGAAAATGTCTTTTTACCAATGAGGCAGGAGAGGAGGAAATGTATAATTCAGGTGAAAATATTTTTGTCTGAGATCTTACACGAATGACTAGATCAGTTTATTAATTAGAAACAAAAGTTTCGTTATCTTAATTCGGGTCGTGCGGAATGATATTAATTTTGAGCTCCATTAAATGTTCTTCCGCATTATTTTAAGTCATGCTTTCATTTCATTGATATTTGATTTTAAACCTCAAAGTTTAAAAAGCAGCTGATTCATTTTAACATCCTCAACACCTTGGTTTCGAGAGGTCGTGTTTTCGACACCCACATTGAGAATACATGTTTATGGTCGTACATTGAGTTTTTTTTATCCATAATTGAAGAGCATATTTTCATAGCGTCGTATCTCTATTTCCGATAAACACTTTAATTTTTCCAATCAGTGAATTCATAAGATGCTGCATCATGCAAGCGGTAGCGGTAGCTCAGTGCATCAGCTGATGTCACTGCAGTGCCTCTGACTGGGAGGTCTTAAGTTCGAGTCCTGATGGCGGCAGGATTTTCGACATTAGCTTTTCAGCTAAGTCGAATTCAGTCACTGCTTGGAGGAGAATTCTAGCGGCCGGCTGCTCTGATCGGTAATTTTCCGTGGTTTCCCGATCAACACCAGGCGAATGCCGGAACAGTACCGTAAGAAACGGGCCACGGACAGCGCGCGATCTGTCCTTCCCCTTCCTTGTCCTATCCTCTCCTCTAACACACACACACACACACACACACACACTTACACTAACATGCGCTACACTATCACATATTCCGGAAGACCGTCCGGGAGCTTAGAGCTTGTCCCGGTTGGGGTGGTGCCCCGCTGGTGGGAGAGTCCTGGTTAGGGGGAAACCCCGCTAGCCGACAGTAGGACGGCGCCGGATCTCTCCATCCAGCGGGGGAAGATCACCGCCATCTCCCGAAAAACAAACAAACACTACAGTAACGGAACTAATGACCAAAGCAGTTGACGCACCCGGAAACACGAAAAACCAAACCATGCAGTCGAATATTACGTTCAACATTTGCGTTTCTCTTGTGTTAAAAGGTACAAAAATAATTATCTCAATATTATCTTGAACTATAAGTTGAGTTTTAATACTTTACCTGCCTGAAAAATTGTATTGAAAATATGTTATTTTCAAAATAAACACTTCTATTCACTTCAATGGCTTACAGCGGCAGTCGTGGAACACGGCTCTCGAAGCAAAGGCCGTAGGCAAGCGCACAAGGGGGACAGGGGGCCGTGGCCCCCTAAATATTTTCAACGGAGTCCGTAATTCCTACGTAATAAAACATTTTATGTCCGTAAATCATTTTTAATCTCTTTTTAAGCTGACAATTCCATGTATTTATGCGTCACATTCCGAGATGATCTCCAAACCTATTTCGTAACCCTGTACACGGTTCAAGATAAAATCAATTGAATTTATTAAGTAATAAACTCTTCATTAAATTATGAGCATATTAATTATTAATTTATTAAATATTGTTTAATAATTAATTAAAATTAAAAACATCCATACTTTTCTCAAATTTTTACCTGTTTCAATTTATTAATTCTAACATTAAAGTTATAATTACCTTCTCCGTGTAATTTATTCCTTCATTAAATCTACCATTAATAAATAAAAAGTGTTTGATGAAAAAGGGGGCCCAGAAGGGTCCAGAAATGGAGTTTCCCTTCTTTTTAGGTTACGCACACCTGACACCTCTTAAAAATGGCCGAGAATACTTGTAATCTATAATTACGAAGAGATTGTCAAGCTCGCCAAATTTCACGTAGCCGCACGGTAGCAGAAATGGAAGATGTTTTGGAAGTAAAATAAATAGCACTTCATAAACAAATGGATGACGCTGAATGTTCTGTGAAGGAATTCCTGAGTTAAAGCATTTGTCTCCAATGCTTAATTATTCATAGGAAGGAAAATGTGACAGTAACCAAGAAGGTTTTTACGGAACAGGATTCCATGAAATCAAAAGACAAATACAGTATTTCGCATTTTGAGCAGTGGAGTCAGAAATTCCGAAAAAATGTGCATTGCCTTATATGAATACCTAGCTCTAAGGAACCAATATATTAAGGTAAAAACCTCCTTCATCATAATTGTATTATAGGAAGACGTCAAAGCAATTTTGAATTTTTGCCATTTTCGAAAAATCAGCGTTGTCAACGAACATGAGACCTACATCATTCCTTTAAACGTTCTTCACAGTACCCAACAACACAATTTAATCAAAATTGATGGAGCTTTTTTCGGGGGGTGGGTGGAAAATGTTCAAGGGGCTTCAGAAAAAGTACCGCCCAAAATCAAAATATCTGTTTCAAATACGAGGGGTCGCGACATCAGCCATATTGTTTGAGGACTGTCAATTTCGGACAGAATCGGCTGAACGATTTAGCCACTAGCGTTTTTCAAAGACGATTAGACAGACGGATGTATAGATGCACAGATGGAGAGGCGATTTGCCGTCATTTCATTTTTCTATATCAAGCACCAACGAAATATGGATTCTGGCAACACCACGTTTAAGAGGATATTTTTCTAAATTTAGCAACTGGATTTATTCGTATTCGTTACCAGGGCCCTGTAATTAGTTTTTCTGCCGAAAAATCGCCGTTTTTACGCCGTGTCACATTACCTTCTCTCTACTGCTAAAGCGGTAGCAAGAATGTAAAATGAAGAAATGGCTCCCAACAAACAGGTATGTGGCATTTCTCTAATACTAATCAACTGATTCTCATGTGTGAGGGGTTAGAATTTATTTTCTCCAATAATGAGAACTCTCGCAAGAAATAACGAAAGAAATATCATAGAAAAGATGCGAATTTTTCGAAGTGAGCATTGAAACCTTTAAATAATGTCAATTCGAATCCAAGAATTCATATTTAGATTTTTTGATTGATTAATGATTCCGGGCGTATCAACTACTAAGGTCATTAGTACCGTACGAGTAGTGCATCTTTTTTCCTCGGGAGGTGGCCATGACCTTCCCTCGCTGGATGGTGAGATCCGGCACCGACCTACCGTCTGCTAGCAAGCTTTTCCACAACCAGAAGTACCGGGAGCGGTAGCTCAATGCATCAACTGATGACACTGCAGCGCCTCTGACCGGGAGGTCCTAGCTTCAAGTCCTGACGGCGGCAGGATTTTCGACACTAGCTTTTCAGCTAGGTCGAATCCAGTCGCTGTCTGGAGGAGAATTCTAGTGGCCGGCTGCTCTGATCGGTAGTTTTCCGTGGTTTCTCCGATCAACACCAGGCGAAAACCGGAGCAGTACCCTACCAAACGGGCCACGGACCGCGCGCAATCTTTCCTTCACCTTCCTTGTTGCATCCTCTCCTCTTACACACACACTTACACTAACATGTACTACATTATCACATATTCCGGGAGACCGGTCGGGAGTTTAGAACTTGTCCCGACTGGGGCGGTGCCCTGCTGGTGGGAGAGTCCTGGTTAGGGGGAAAGCCCGCTAGCCGACGGTAGGTCGATGCTGGATCTCACCATCCAGCGAGGGAAAATCACCGCCATCTCCCGAGAAAAAAAACATGCACTACACTAACGGAACTAATGAGCGAAGCAGTTGACGCGCCCGGAAACACGAAAAAATCAATCAATCAATCAAAACCAGAAGTCCCCACCAGGGGCACCACCTCGCCCAGGATAAGCTCTAAGCTCCCATCTGGTCTCCCGGCAAGTGTGGTAGTGTAGTGCATGTAGTAAGTGTGTGCAAGCAAGGAGTGAGTGGACAAGGATCGCACGTGGACCGTGGCTAGTTTCTTAGGGCACTGCCTAGCTATAAAACTATTATCGAAAATACTGCTACCGACCGGACTTAGGACTTCTCGGTCAGAGGCATTGTTGTGACGTCAGTTGATGTCCTCCTGGTGACACCTCTCCTGGTGTCAAATTCACAAAACAAGAAACACATTACACAAAACAAGAAAATTTAAAGCGTCTTAAATTATGAAGATTTGTTCATACCTGACTAGAAATGCGAATGTAATATCACTTGTTAAGGCTCGTTGATATATTTTACAACTTCTTTACTCTAAATGCACCTTTCGTTATGAGGCATAACGGAGTGTCTGAATGACAAACTCATTTGAATATTACGCTTCACAATCATATTACCTCACGTGATTAATAGAGAGGAAGACTGAGATATACGACTGAGATATAAATTATGACGCTAAGATTATTTGTTGGTTTTTGTAAATATTTATTATTGTTATATAAACTACAACCGTTAAATTCTCAAACATTTAAATTTCCACCAAACAAATTATTATATAATTGTTTTATTTATAAATATGTTTGGCCTGTTATCTCCGTCATGCGCATTCGATGTTAATTACCCCGGGGCGTTTGTGTACCTTTCCATCTACGTATTATGGCGCATTCACATCAAAGGAACAATGAGTGTCGGTGGTAGGAAATGCAGCAGACGGGCGACGCCAAAGTGATAACGGCGGTTGCGAATGTCACCCAAGGCTAAGCGAACTCAATTGCAAAGTGACCTTCTCCTTCAGTCATCAACGGCGAGTCTGAAGAGGGAAGTGGTGGGAAATTACACCCACCGTTCCCTCCGCCTGCCTGAGCTTCTCCACCCCTCCAATCAACACACAGTTACGTCTCCCCTTGCAGTTAACCCCGCGTGGGGCAAATTGCCAGGAATTGACACGTGTCGGCTATGAGCTTCATTGAAAACACGTGCCGAGCAGTACGCGTAATTTTTGTATGGAAATCAGGGGAATGAGAATGATTTGCATATTATTCCGCACTGAATGTATCCATAATGAGAATAATTATTGCATACTAAAAAGTCTACAAAAAGTATCAGGAGACACAAACACAGAGAAGAAAAGGACAAATCATGAAAACGACTCACAAGAGGTTAAATTGTGGAAATAATGTTATTATGTAGTTGACATACCGCGAATGAAGCATCGTTGATGAAGAAGGTCCTGGGTTCGAGTCCCGTTATTGGCAAGATTTTCGACATCAGCTAACTAGCTGGTTCATAACCTTCAATTCCCTGAATGAGAAGGAGGAAGGAGAAGGGATAGGCATTTAATTTATTCTATCGTGCTCTGCCTTTGCATAAAATTTAAAGAAAAATGAAAAGCCCGTGCTGGGATTAGAATTTGAAGCTTAGATTTCCTAAGCTCCTTACATTCGCTGCGATGTTTCTTAGAGAGTTTACCTGCTACAACGGATTCATAACGTAACTGTGGTTCTAAACACGTAATATACAAAATACCGAAATATGAGTTCTTTTATCCATCGCTAAGTCAACTGGATTGTTGTATAATATCACAAGAATGATTATAATGTCTAATTTTGAAACATTGTATGGTAATATAGACATTAGAGGTATATTTTATTATAATTTGTATTTCTGGGCAAAAATTAAATGGTCTCTCAATGAGCTTCTCAAATCAAAAACATTTTAATGTAAATGTATCCTTCTTCCTTACACTAAGTATACCCTTGTTATGTATTCTGGAAAGGAGACACGACGGAGGACATACTGAACATTTGTCACAAAATTACGAAAACTTGGAGAGATTGAAGTTCTATCGATGAATCATTCTTTACGATATGTGCAATAAACTCTGAAACATAAATTTTTGAATCATTTGTAATAACTCAGTATTCGAATATTACGTAACTGTAACCGTTTCAGAGTACAGTCATCTGTTGTAGGATCCCTAGATTCATTGCTAAAAAAGTTGTTTAATCCTATTATGAGAAAATGGAAAAATTAAAAGCACGAAACACAAGTTTTATAAACCAGTATGATAATTGGAGGTACTTATCTTCAGTGCGAATGAAGCGAGAATAGTGATTAAATAAACCAAAAGTGAACTAAAAGAACAGTGACAAAACTTGTAAAGAAAAACTTAATAAGATTAGTAGTTAAATTAGTGTCAAAAATATAACGATATTAGAATCATCAGAAATAGCTCATCTGATTTGTAATGTGAGCTAACTCCGTTTTAAGACAGGAGGTTTTTTCCCGTTAGAAATTCATGCAGGCTTTATTATTATTATTATTATTATTATTATTATTATTATTATTATTATTATTATTATTATTATCATCTTTGTGGAAAGTTCTGGGTATTTGCTAATAACCATTTGATACAATGGTTCTCTATATGCTGTTAAGTCGGATTCCAGTTTAGTTATTTTGAGGTAGCAGTAAACGATGTGTTCATTCATTTTTTCAGTTCATTTCGTTTTCTGCCTCAGCTTGCCAGCAAGAGTGGTCAGTGGCTGAGTTTCCATTGAAACATCAGTTGCTGGTTCTGCTGGAGATGGTGAGTGTTGGGTTCTCCTTCGATGGTAGGCTGTAGGTTCTTCGGGTTCCCCGGCAGGTGCCCGCCCTGTCAGCATCCTGCCACCATCGGTTCGCATACTGTCACCTCCAGCGATGGCTCCAGAGGTGCCCTGGCGCTCCCCAGGCAGCGGCTCTTTTCCGAGGCTTCTCAAGTTTCTTTTCTCCATCACAGATGGGAGCGCCTTTTATACCTACGGCCAGGTATTATGTGCCATTGCCCTGTTCGTCGCTTTTAATCGACATATCCCGGCTCCCACGTGGCTTGAGATGACGTGCGCTCTGACGTAGGGTTGGACTTTGGGAGACGAGGGGTAAGGAAGGAAAGGAAAACTAGGGTTTAGGAGCCTTTCCAGATGGAAAATGCTTAAGGTTTAGGTAGCGGAAGAAAGTGAGCTACTCGATCCACCCACTTACTCCCGATGGAAGGGGAGGGAGCAATATGAAAGGGAGGATGTCTAGGTTAGGACAGCGGTCAGCGCCTCTTTGTAGGTAGAGGAAACCGGGCTGACTGCGCAGTCCCTACCCTCCGGCTGGGCACTGCGGGCGATGAGGTCGCCACCACCCTACGCCCTTATTATTATTATTATTATTATTATTATTATTATTATTATCATCATCATCATCATCATCATCATTATCATTACGGTTATACATTGTTTTTCTCGGTATCCACCGGATTTTTATTTGACTTTGAGTGTGGTTAATAACCAAGACACAGACCAATTCATGTTTCGTTGCAATGTAGGAATTTTCGAACAATCCTGCATGTGTTTAAGATGATCGATTTTTGCATAATTTTGTAAGTATATTTTGGCATTTGTATAAGTTCCATATTTTTATGTATGTTATTTGGTATAACCCCTGTGCACGAAATAACCAGAGGAACAATATGAACATTTGAAGATGCCATAGTGACTTGACTTCAGCTGATAATTCTGTATACTTTGTTATTTTTCTGCATGTGCTGTTTTGAGATTAGCTGTTTGTGAAACAGTTATGTCAATCAGGAAGCCAATCTTCTGCCGTTTGTCTACGAAATTTATGTCTGGTCTGTTATGATGAATAGTTTTATCTGTAATAATTTCTCTGTCATAGTACAACTTACAAATTGAATTTTCAAGTACAGTATCGGGAACATATTTGTAATATGGGCAGGTCATTTCTTGTTGGTTGATTTCGCTGCCGGTTTCTGGTGAATAATATTTCATCTTGCTTGTGCCTATAGGTGTAATTTGTATGGGCCATTAATTTGCATCCTGATGTGATGTGTTGTATACTCTCAACTGTTGTATGACATTTTCTACATTTCTCATCTCTTGTTTGTTTGAGGATGTTTTCTGTCACTTTTAGTGTTGATTACTTGATCCTATATGGCGATCATGAACTATAAGTCTACATGAGCTTGAGATCATTTGCATGGCGTCCATGGTGTTCCTTTCTTGACCACATATCTATTTGGTACTTATTGTCGGTAACCCGCGACGAAATGTCCAGCTGTTTGTTGTTAATGTTAAGAGGGTTTAATTTGGTATCTGCTTGAACTATTGCAGCGTGTAGTTCTGATGTTTCCTGTTTCTCATAATAAAAGTTCCTTAATGAATGGATTTGTTTGTAGCACAAGTTCTTTAGCTCTCTAAGGACTCTTCCTCACTCACTTCGCGGGAGTGTCACTCGTTCTATTGCGCTATTTGGATGGTGATGTTTGAATTTTGTCAAAATTGTGTGGGTGGTCTAGATGTCTTCGATGTCTGTGTCGCTCAACGGTATAATTCCAAATGAGTACGTATATACTGGTACTGCAAATGTGTTGATTGCTTTTATCATGTTAATTTGGTTTTCAGGATTATAATGATTCTTGATTTGTACAGTTTTGTTAAAGATTGTTTAATTGCCATGTTGTCTATGATTGCTGCCTGATCGAATCCTAAATACTTGTATATTTCATCGCCCATTCTGTATTGTGTTTGATTACTGAGTGTGCTGTCTATCTTCGTACTTTCAGTTTTGCTACTGAACATCTTCATTTCGAGTGCCAAAACTCATATGAATGTCTTCAGAAAAAGTTAGATTTTACTTTTGATACATGAACTCCAAACTTTGTACATTATGGGAAGGCAAGTGATTGGACGGTATTGAGATGGGTTCTGTGCGTCTCTACTTTTGGGTTTCATGAATGTAAGACCTTTCGTTAGGAATAAAGGCATGTCTTCTGGACTGACTTGAACGAACTGGAATTACTTGTGTGAAGTACTGGAGCAACTTATGGTGAAGCGATGTAAACTGCTTGTACCAGAAATTTTGGACGTGTTCTGGGCCAGGGGCTTTCCTGTTGTGGGTTTGCAGTTGTGCAATTGCAGTGCTGGCGTCTTTTACTATGATCTCTTGATATAACATTGGATCTATATTCTGAACATTATTTATTTCTTCTTTAATCCAGTGTGCCTCAATATTGTGATGATTAGTTTCTGACCAAATGTCAGACCAGTACTGTTCTAAATTTCGTTGACCTGGTGTACCGTTGTTTTCTTGTTGGAAATTGCAGTTTTGTCTGAGTTGTTGATAGAAGACTTTTTCATTCTGATGAAACATTGAATTTTGTTGTTTGCGTTCTGTTGTTTCGTTGTATCGTCTAAGTCTTTGTGATTTCGCTGCAAGTTTCTCTTTCAATTTATCTAAGTGTTCAACTATTAAATTTGGATCAATGGTGTTATCTCCCTGGTTCTTGTGATATCTGGATTCATGTTTGCTGATATTCGCAAGTGTTTTCTTAATTTTCTTGGATAATTTCTTGTTGTTTGGTTGGTTCAAATATTGTGTTACTCGGCCTATTTCTTGTCTGAGACACTAGATTAGATTTTCGCCCTTTTTTTTTTAAAACTTATTATTTTTTAATGTATCTTCTTCTTTGATCTGACAGGGCAAAACATGTTCATTTAGTTAAGGAATTAAGGAATTCTGAGGTGAAGAGTTCTGTAGTTAAGGAATTCTGAGGTGAAGAGTTGGATGTAATCCTGAGTACTTGAGAAGAAGTTCCTGGTATATGTCAATTACGTCTTATATGTTGTCTTCCTTGGCACCTGGTGTTGATGGATCCTGATTTGCTTCATCTAATTGGGTTGAATTTGGAACTTCGTGTGAATCTGTGATAGTTTGTGTCAAAGGGCATCCATTGCTGGAGGAAGAGATTCTGCTGCTACTTCCTCTTTAATTGTTTCCAACCTTACTTTTGGGATTAGATTGTTTTTAAGTATAGCTCTTTTCTGATCTACAAGCCTCTGTTCTGTGACGCCAATATGGGGAAACCTTTCTCTGAATTCAGCATGCAGAGATTGTTTGTATTCAATCATTTCTGTTTCAAAAGGTTCTGTAGTAGACGCGCATAATATACAAATGCAAGTTTCAAGCAAATTCAAGTCATTCGTCCACTTCATATGTTGCCTCACTTTCCCAGCCTTGGTTTTGATTTGATTTGATTTTTTCGTGTTTCCGGGCACGTTAACTGCTTTGGTCATTAGTCCCGTTAGTGTAGCGCATGTTTTTTCTCGGGATATGCGCGGTTATCTTTCCCCGCTAGATGGCGAGATCCTGCGCTGACCTACCGTCGGCTAGTGGGGTTTCCCCCTAACCAGGACTCTCCCACCAGCGGGGCACCGCCCCAGCCAGGACAAGCTCTAAGCTCCCAACCAGCCTCCCGGAATATGTGGTAGTGTAGTGCATGTTAATGTAAGTGTGTGTATGTGTAAAGGGAGAGGCTAGGACAAGGAAGAGGAAGCACAGATCGCGCGCGGTCCGTGGCCCGTTTGGTCGGGTACTGCTCCGGCATTTGCCTGGTGTTGATCGGAGATACCACGGAAAACTACCGATCAGAGCAGCCGGCCGCTAGAATAATTCTCCAGACAGCGACTGAATTAGACCTAGCTGGAAAGCTAGTGTCGAAAATCCTGCCGCCGTCAGGACTCGAACCTAGGACCTCCCGGTCAGAGGATCTGCAGTGACATCAGTTCATGCACTGAGCTACCGCTCCCGGTCCCAGCGAGCAGCTGCTTGGGCAAAACACAGTCGTCAAGTGAAGCCACAGATAGTGTGTTGCTTCCTTGGGATTTGGCTGTAGTTTGTTCGGGTGACCCGGTAGGCGCCCGCCTGTTCAGCGTCCTGCCACTGATGGCTCGCATGCTGTCACGCCCGGCACCGGCTCCAGACGTGCCCCGTCGCTGCCCGAGCAGCGACTTTTTCCGAGGCCTTATGAAATCTTAAATGTCTCTCCATATCAGTATGGGTAATTGCCATTACCCCAAGCACCTTTATAATCGGTGACAATTGCTCGTCTTCCACGTGGCACAGTTGTTCTTGCTAACACGTAGGGTTGAACTTAAGAAGACTTGCAGAAAGAGGGGGAGGGGACGAGGGGGGTTATCATGGGGAGTTTGTATTTCACCTGAAGAAAGGAAAATATGAAGGACAATTTAGGACAGGGGCAGGAGGGATAATGAGAGATGGATAAATTTCACAGGTAGGGACAGCGGACAGCTGCTCCGGTTGGCCTCTTACGACATGAAGAGATACAGAAGCAAATACAGACGACTATAAATGACACAATGATTAAAGTATCAGTGTTTGAGCATATCTATTGATGTTGTCTATATGTATATTAAGCTGCATGATCATCATCTCAGTAAGAGCTTAAATGATTTACTTATGGATTCGTTAACATTGATGAAACCGGGTGCAGTTTATAAAATGATAACAAAATGCTTACAAAAAATAGCATATATTCATGTAGATAGGTTACGTATAGGATGAAGTAAAAAGCTCTAGTTAATTGCTCGTAGAGTCTCAAGCTCTTCTGCTCAAAGCAGAAGTACATAGACATCATGATGTAAATTGTGAAATCGTGTTGTGTGGATATCAAAACGTGTGTTTACTGTGTGAAAATCTCGATATCCGATCTCTTGCATCAATGCTCATTTCCACAATGTTTGGAGATTTTCCAATCACAACAGAATAGCCTCTGTAAATCTCATTTCCAGCAGCAATTCTGCAATACCTTTACAATATTTGTTGCAGTATTTTAGTATATGAATATTGGCATTTTAAAAAGCACCAATATACGTAAAGGTTTATAGTACACAAGTATGTTCAAACAAGCAGTCATAATGCTGAGTTTTGCTCCATTAGGTAGATAAACACTGAGAGAGGTGAATAGCTCCTCAGAATGTGCTTCATCGTATCGCTAGAAACACTGGAGCTGCCATTTTTACTGTTTTGATGTTTTAGTTTCTTTTGTGCCTATATTTATTGATTTATGTTTATGGTATTTTGCGACTTTTAATATGCAAGAATGTTTTATAAAATGCCGAAATATAATTATTTTAGACACCTTACTTTTCGAGACAGTAGATAATTATACATATTTTCCTTCAACGACGGATAGCAGTCACAATTACTCTTAATGAACTGCTAGATTCGAAATATTCCAAGATTCATTGCTTATTTCAGGGTACAAACAACCATTCAAGGAATGAATAAGCGTTACCAGTTGTAAATAGGATATTGTAAAATCAGTATGTTCAATGAACTTTTTCTGAATGCGAAAAAAAGGATTAGTGGCAAATTTGACGACTTGAGAAAAGTAGTTGTCTATTTGACTTGTAAGTCAAAATAAATAAATTAATAAATGATTTACTTCAAATAATGTTTTTATTATCCTAAAAAGTATTATAAGAACTGGAATTATAACAAAGGTTTCTAAAAATAAAAAAAAAATATTTGAAGCCATAATTTTCACTACACGTCTTTCTTGTAGGTAAAATAGCATTGTCGTCTTTTTAATGTTATCAACTGCATGAAATGCAGATATAGCGATTCATTCTTTCAATATAGATTAAGAATTAGTACTTATTCTTTGACGATAGTGACAAATACATACATTTCTGGTAATCAAAAATATACTTAGTACAATGGTAAGGATGATTACATTTTGAGTACCCTTGATATTTTATTTTTTATTTTATTTTACGTCAAAAACAGTTAAAACTCCGTAAGACGTGCTATGGGGAGAAGTCAATTCTGTGCACATTTTCAAAATTCTGTGATCCCTACACTAAGTTATATACTACATGAGTTTTGAATGAAAAAGAAAGAACTCTCATGTAATAAAATCTATTTCCAGGATAAATAAGCAATACATTTTGGGCTCTTATCCATCTTCATGCCGCAAGAACATGGAAACAATAATTTGAATAACTATATTTCCCACTGAATTCTACAAAACGTGCACAGATAATGAAGTTACATTTATGGTACTGTTTTTAGTTTTCCTGTGATCTCATGTTTTGTCTAGTTCCACTTAGTATTTAGTATGTATCCCGCATGTTTTCTTTAATACTCATTTAGCTGGAAACGGGAGGTGCAAATAGATTGATTATTTTGACGTTACTACTATTACTAAATCAATTCTGTAGCTTGTTTTCCAATGCAAAATAATTTCTGTTACACGGAAGCGAACAAGTCTGGTAATCATATTTTTCATCAAATTTCGTTGCTATGTTTTATTCTTATTTGTTTAACTATATAAGTGCTTATATTGTTCTTATTTCTGTTATTATATTATACTATTTATATTATTTATTTATATTTCGCTTGAATTTTACACATCTGTCGGTGTGTCAGAGTACAGTTTACACATGTGGCAGTGTACAGTTTTACGCACTGTAGTGTGTTTTGGTGGCTAACATTACACTTAATGAACACTTAATCTATTTAATTATTTTTACGCCAAAAAGAGTTAAAAACTGTGTGCAACGGGCTATGGTAAGAAGTGCATTCTGTGCACGTTTTCGTAATTCTGGGATCCCTACCCTAAGTTAAAAACTAGTTGAATTTTGAATACAGAAAGAAATCACCGTTGTTTGCAAGGATTGTAAACAAAATATTCCCTCCGATATTCTAGTCAATTTTTTAGGGTAAATCAGCTATGGATTTGGGCTCGTATCCTTTATCACGTCCTTCGTAAAGGAATAATTCTTTCTGTCGCGGCAGCATGGAGAACGATCATTTCAATAAATATATTTCCCATTGAATTCTAGAAGATGATCATACATAATGAGGTTACATTTATATTATGAAGCAAAATAAGGGACCATCTCAGCATTTGCTCAGGGAAACTGGACGAAAAACGTGATCGGTATAGGGAAGGTGGAAATGATAGGAAATAACAAAATTTCCTACCATTTGTACATTAATGTTGGTATCCTTGGTGAGTACGTACCGATAATAACTATTTTAAAAATATTTTTCGAAATGAATTGAAAGAATATCTGTTTTTTTTCTCTTCCCTAATGAGTAGTTTATTGAGGCTAGGTTCTAATTTTAACTTTCTCGCTACGGAGTAGAAAGAAAAGTATGTAATGCTGCGCGATAAAATGGCGAATTTACGGCAGAAAATCCTTGTTACAGGGCACTGGTAACGAACAATTGGATGAATCCAGTTGCTAAATTTAGGAAAATATCATCTCACCTGTGGTGTAGCCAGAATCTATGTTTTGTAGGTCCTTGATCCCAAAAATTCGAATGACGGCAAAATGTCTGTTCATCCGTCTGTGAACAATTTACGAATCTGCGGCTTTTCTACTTCTAGAATTCAGTGAAAAATACAAGTATTCAAATTATCTTTTCCATGTTGTCGCGGCAGGGAGAATTTTTCCGAAGGACAACATGGATAAGATAATTTTATTGCCTTGAAAATAGATTTTATTACATGGGAGCTTTTTTCCCCAAAATTTAAGTAGTATATGACTTAGTGTAGGGATCACAGAAGTTTGAAAATGAGCACACAATTCACTTTTCCACCATAGCACGTCATACGCAGTTTTAACTGTTTTTTGACGTAAAATAAATAAATAAATAAACAACGTTCATCTGTTCAACCATCAGCCGATTTTCTGCAAAATTGATATTCACAAATCGATCTGTTTCATGTCGCAACCCCTTGAATTTGAAACCGATATTTTAATTCTGGGGATACTTCACATGAAGCCCCTGGGACATTTTCAGAAAATTCAAACAAATGGCCTCATCGTTTGTGATTATGTTTTCTTGTTGGAAAGTGTGAAGGTCATTTAGGAGAATGGTGTATGTCTAATGTTCGTTGAAAACCGTGATCTTTCGAAAACTTCAAAAGTTCAACATTTTTTTCGGAGTCTTCCTACATTATGAAGATAGAAACTTTTTCGTTAATGAAATATTTCTTAAATATTTATTTTAAAATCAGATCGTGCACAATTTTTCAAAACTTTGAGTACTTTTCGCGTAATGTTACGTGAAAATACGAACGAGAAAGTACGTGCTGTTTTAGTACCACTAGATTAATTGATATATTGTACTACCATAACCCGGCAAAAGTTGTGCCAACTTTTCCGGGAGAGGTAGCTCAGTGCATCAACTGATGCACTGCAGTACCTCTGACCAGGAGGTCCTTGGTTCGAGTCCTCACGGCGGCAGGGTTTTACACTAGCTTTTCAGCTAGGTCAAATTCAGTCGCTGTCTGGAGGAGGATTCTAGCGGCCGGCTGCTCTGACCGTAGTTTTCCGTGGTTTCTCCGATCAACGCCAGGCGCATGGATCAGTACCCAACAAACGGGCCACGTACCGCGCGCGATCTTTCCTACCTCTTCCTTGATCTATCCTCTCCTCTTACACACACACTTACACTAACATGCACTACATTATCACATATTCCGGGAGACCGGTCGGGAGCTTAAAGCTTGTCCCGGTAGGGGCGGTGCCCCATTGGTGGGAGTGTCCTGGTTAGGGGGAAACCCCGCTAGCCGACGGTAGGTCGGCGTCAGATCTCGCCATCCAGCGGGAGGAGATCAAACCATTTCACGAGAAAAACATGCGATACACTTACGGGAATAACGACCTATGTTGTTGACGCGCCCGGAATCACTAACCAACCGACTAACGAACAGACGGAGGCGACATCATCTCCGGAGAGAAAAAATGCACTACACTTACGGGACTAATGACCAAAGCCGTTGACGCGCCCGGAAACACGAAACTTCGATCAATCCATCAATCGAAACGCACGCATAAAACCAGTCTACCTACTCCGCCTCCCGAAACTCCTTATTTCCCCTCGGCGATTCACCGTCAGTGACTCGTCTTAGCCTCGCGGTACCATGGCTGCTTCCGCTGTGTAGCGAGCCTCAACAGCGCTCTCAGGATTTATACTTCTTATGTACCCATAACATCAAGGAAGTAATGTTGATTAGTAATTCTGATTAATATATAGTTGCCACTACATTTTTTTGCTTGTTACATGTATTGCATTTAAGTTATATTTATTCTCATAAAAAGATTATCATTGTTTTTCTCTCGATATGTATCGAGGCATTGTGTTGTATTTCTTACATTTACGAAATCAAATATCATCTTATTTAAAAATCTTTCATAAAATGGTATACCAAATTTATCCAAAATATAACACAATTATACATAAATATGAATATATGGTAATAATTAAATTAATTGAGTGCATAAATGAAACCATTGCACTGGAACGTTCAAAACCATGTTTAATTTACAGAAACCGTATACGAACAGTAATTAGAGGACAAGCTTTTGACGTTATTAACCAAAACATCTTGCTCTCAAAATTACCTTCTTATGGAATTCGTGGTATTGCCCTAGATTGGATAACCTCGTACCTTAGACATCGTTCTCAACGAGAAGAAATACCGTACTGTCACGAAAGGACATTATTTACTTATCTCTCCAATTCTTTGCCAATTGAACATGGGGTCCCACGAGGTTCGATCTTAGGTCCTATCCTCTTTCTGTTGTACGTAAACGATATGCCCTCATCTATTAAAAATGGAAGAACAGTTCTGTTTGCCGATGACACGAATGTTCTTTGCAAAAAAGAAACAATAAATAGTACAATTTCAGAATTTCAAATTGGTTTTGTAATAACAAATTAATAGTTAACGAAGGGAAAACTGTCTCAATGCAATTTTGCGCTTGAAATCGACAGTCGTATGCTCCATTGAAAATGAACAATATGCAATTAGCTGATGTAAAAGTAACAAAATTTCTAGGTCTCTCAATTCAATCAAACCTCAAATGGAATGTACATATAACAGAATTAAACATTAAATTAAGCTCATTATGTTATGCATTCAGAATTCTTTCTAATCCTGTCAGCATTCATGCAGCTCGTTGCGTGTATTTTGCAAATGTACATTCCCGCCTGAGATATGGCATAATATTCTGGGGAAGCTCATCCTTTAGTTCCCAAATATTTAGATTGCAAAAGAAAATTATCCGAATAATCAAAAAATCCTATCCTCGTATCCGTGCAAGCCTCTTTTCATTGAGCTTGGAATTTTACCATTGCCTTGCCTATTTATTTATGAGTCTAGTATTTGTCAAAAGTGACTTACTTAACGGTGGGAACTTATTTTCATGTAATACTGATATTTATAGTTACAACACTCGACGTAGAAATCATGTTCATCAAGTGTCAGTATCAACAGCGCACTACAAGAAATCCACATACAATAAATGTACGTAACTTTACAACTCATTGCCAGATGAAATTAAACAATTAAAATTGGTACACAAATTTAAGTTAAAAGTAAAATCTTTTCTGCTGCAAAACTGTTTCTATACAATTAGAGACTATACTGATCGTCAAAAAGAAAAATAATGTTTACTTTACAAAAACAAGATTAAGTATAATGAATTAGTCTACATTTGCATTATATAATTTACAAAAAGCCAATAATCCATTGACAAATGCTGAGATGGCCCCTTGCTTTGCTTCTGGACGTAAATGTAGCTTCACTATGCGCACGTTTTGTTGAACTTTCCTTTTGCTTGTAGTGGTAGTAGAGCTTAGGGTGAGTTTCTATTTTGTTAACAATACAGAAAAATCAAATCTGTTTGTTCCTTTACCGTTAAAAATAAGTTTTCTATAATTTTGCAACGAAAACTATTTTGTTAACAATACAGAAATATCCCCATACGTCACATACAATTTTTGACTGTTTTTGACTAAATAAATAAATAAATAAAATTAGCCCTCTATTTCTTAATAAATAATAAGTACTAACCAGATAGTTTAGTTTCTCATATTATGATAAAAGCTCATCGATAATTTACAAAATACATAGAAATGTGGAAAAAATATGGAAACAAAATATTACCTTGCTAATGTGTAGTATCTGAAGGAAATTGCTTTACACCACCATAAAATACATGTCATTTTCTTGGTAACCCGTGGGTCTCAATTTATTGCATGCAAGATAATTCTAATAGTACCTTCCTAAAATCTTGTCACGAATGCTTGCTCTGTGCTATCAGACGTAACATGTTCCTAATCGAACCACTCCAACCATAATCCTTGCGAACCAAATGCTTGTTTCCCCCCTTGCTCTGCAACTCTCACATAAAATGAAGTACCCCTGTTAGGAGAAGCTGGTATCGCACCACAAACGAGTCAAGTGCAATAAACCAGTTCTTAGAAGTACCCTTCTCAGAACTGTTTACTTTCTGAATGGTTCTTTTCAGAGTCGCCTGTCTCAAACGATTCGTCCGTGGGCAAAGGAAGATTGATTGATAGATTGTTTGATTGATTTTTCGTGTTTCCAGGCGCGTCAACGGCTGTGGTCATTAGTCCTCTGTGTGTAGTGCATTTTTTTTCTTCCCCCGCTGGATGGCGAGATTCGGCGCCGACCTACCGTCGGCTAGTGGGGTTTCCCAAAACCAGGACTCTCCCACCAGCGGGGCACCGCCCCAACCGGGACAAGCTCTAAGATTCCGACCGGACTCCCGGAATATGTGGTAGTGTAGTGCATGTTAGTGTAAGTGTGTGTGAGATCAGTTGATGCACTGAGCTACCGCTCCTGGTGTGGGCGAAGGAAGGCTCCTACATGCCCAACACTAATGGCATCCGTATAGTAGAGCTGAAACGCACAGGACAGACACATGCGTCGAGGAAAAGAAACTGAGAGGATTTATATTCGGATTCCGATGGGGAATTTGCAACAGCAGTGTTTAGGTGCTGATTTGTTGTGTATAGAAATATAGCGTACCGCTTTCATCGTCATCTGTAAATAACAATTTTCTAGCCTGAAGCAAATTTCGATTAGCTGACCGTTCAGTAATTTGTAAAAATTATATTAATAAACTGATTTTTAACAATAAAAAGTTTCAAATTTTATTTAAAAACGAATAGAGGTAACATGCTTAGGCGGCTCACGGTACAAACTGATTTCACTGCAGTACCACAGAGAGGTCCTAGGGTTCGAGTCCGGACGGTGGCAGGAATTTCTACACCAGCTATACAGCTAGGTCGAATTCAGCCGCTGTCTGGAGTGGAATCGGTTCTATCGGTTGAAATGTGATCGGTAGTTTTCCGGAGTTTCTCCGATCATCACGAGATATTTACCAGAGCAGTATCATCACAAACGGACCTCGGACCGCGCGCGATCTTTCCTTCGTCTTCCTTGGCCTATTATCGTCCTTTACTTACACACAATTACGCTATCATGCGCCTCGTTGAGGGAAACCGCGCTTGGAGACCGTAGGTTGCTTTTGTTTCTCGCCAACCAGTGGGGGAAGATCACTGTCGCCTGGCGAGGAAAAATCATGCAATACATTTACACTTACGGATCTTCCTGTGTGCATACTTATGGTGAGAAAGGTAAAAATTGACAAAGTACACGCAAACATCATTAAACATTTTCTTATCCTATATAATCATATTAAATACAATTTCCACAATTTATTTTGGCAGGTTCTAAACAAATTTATATTTCTTTTTTTACAAAAATATTTGGAAAGTCTTTGTCTTTTTTCCATTTTGCAAGCTTTTTTCCATTTTGCAATTTCGCATTTTTTCATTTCCTACAGCTTCTTCTGCACATCTTTCTCTTTGGTATGAAATTGTGCTAGTCGATTGTAGAAATAGCAAATGATTACATTTTCTGAATAGGCGCTTGTTATAGACACGGCTGAAAATAATGCCATGATACGTACTGCTCAGGCCAGGAGTAAAATTATGTTCTTTATATCAGTCTGTCTAAAATCTATTCTTCTATCATCTCATTCACTACTTTAATGAGTTCCTCTGCACACCGTTCGTTTCCAGAACAGCACAATATTTATTCTACTTAAGTTTTGAAATGGGTTTATAGTTCCTGACTTTCTCAACAACGTTCACGACATTGTCGTCAGATCTTTTGTCAGCGGCAGCGGGCGCTGTAATCTGTAATTCATACACATTTACAGTGGTAATCTCCACGACTGTACTACCCAGTTGCTTAAAAATGTGTTTGGGCAACTTTCCACAATTTTTACCACGTTTTTTGCAACTTTCCACAATTATGAACTCATTCAGGGCGGTTGCATCATCAGATGCTAACTTCAATACTTACCGTCATATCAGCGTTGCTGACAGAGATGTCCTAGGGTTCGAGTAATGACACGTTAAATGTGAATTTTCGACACTACTTACATAGCTAGGTCGAATTCACCCTTCTTCCTGGAGGAGAATTTTAGCGGCCGCTAAGAAGAATAATTCAGCATTGACAGGTAGTTTTCAGTGATTTCTCCCTTCAATACCACGCGTGTACCGGAGGAGTACCCTAACAAACCGGGCACGCGATCATCCTTTCCTCTCCCCTTACACACACCGTGTTAGCTTATCTCAGCTTCGGTGGTGCCTCGCTGCAGAATGTATCCAGAGAGCGAAACCGCATAAGCCGACGTGTAGGTCGGCGCCGAATCACACTTTGCAGCGAGGGAGGTACACCACCACCACCACCCTGGATATAACATGCACTACACATCCACGACTATTAGGTGTTGCCGCGCCCGCAAACATTAAAGAACAAATCAAGCTGGATAAATCTGCTCGATCCGGACACTACTGCTCAAATCTGTACTGCTTCTTACGGCTGCAATGAAGCAACTTCTGTTTTGGCGGAAACGCACTCTCACGTCAGAGAGAGCAATGGCGACAAGATACTGATGGTTTGAAATTTCCCCCCTCCACCTAAAAAGAGGCACGAAGGAATCGGTTTTTAAAACCATATGCGAGATATAGATTTTCATATGTAGTTTAAGCTCTGGCGGAACAAAGCGGCGTTTGTTCCAAATAAGGCGTTGAGTCGAACAAAAACAATTGATGGTTGCACTCATTTTCTGCAATTTGCAGCATCCATTTCTTAATAAAAGTTGTGAATGCCTTATCTCGTGATGTAATAAGTAAAAATATTGAGTACACCCATAAGTACTAATTAGTTTAACGACCTACACTTACCCTTCTTCAGTGTCTCGCACAACCCATCACAAAATACATCGAACTTTCCCGCAAACGGATCTCAATCATATATTTCCTTTGCCCCATGTCAAGGCTTTATTGAAGAGCCCCCTCCGCAGTGGCAGTACACGTGATATGGCGGCGCGAGGGGCGGGGAGGGGGCGAGCGAGGAAGCGCCTTGGGGACCCAATAAATGGAGGAATCCCTCTTCGTCTGGGCGAAGAACGCGCGCTGGTAGTTTGGTGACATGTTGAGGAAAAGGTGCGGGGCGATGCGCAGAGGGAGGAAAGGAGAATAGGGGAAGATGAGGGGAGAGGGAAGAGGGGGAGATTGGAGAGGGGAAAAAAAGGGAAAGGAGGGAGAAAAAGGGAATTGGAAAAGGAGGATGGGAGGGGAGGATGGTGGGGGAGGATGGTGGGGAGGATGGGCGGGGAGGATGGGCGGGTTGGATGGGCGGGGAGGATGGGCGGGGAGGATGGGCGGGGAGGATGGAAGGGGGGAATGGGAGAAGAGGATGGGAGGGTTGGATGGGAGGGGATGGAGGGAGGGAAGAATGGGAAAGGGAGCATGGTATGCGAGGATGAGTGGGGGATGGTAGGGGAGGAGAGGGGAGGATAGCAGGCGATGATGGGATGGTGGCAGGGGAGGATACAAGTGGAGGAGCGGAGGGGAGGAGGGGTTGGTTAGGAGAGCAGGGGAGGAGGGTAGGGGAACAGGGGAGGATGGTGGAGGATGGGAGAGGAGGTTGACTGCGAGGAAGAGGGGAGGGGAGAATGGAGTGGAAGAGGAGGCGGAGATAGGGGAAGAAGAGGGGGAGATGTAGCTGAGAGGTTTTGATGAATGTGGTGGGGGAGGCTATGCAGATCGCCTGATGAAACAAACATGAGGACGCATACTCCACGAAACCTCAATTAAGGAACGCGGCGCGGCGAGGTGACGCCGATGCACGCGATATTGGCTGGGACGGGGCAGAGGGTGGGGATGGAGGAAGGTGGGGATGGGAGGCGTCGGGAATCGGAAATCTATATGCATAGAACCGCGATCATCGTCATATCGTACATAAAGGCATTATAAGGCAGCACTTCGCGAGAACTTCTCTCGTTTGAAATATTGACATCCGGGTGAGGGTGGAAGTGAGGAGGGGCGCCGGCGTTTCTTTTGGGGTTATTTCGGTTTCATGTGCAGGTTCGAAAGGAACCGAAGGAAGGCTTAGCGGGTGAGGAAGGATGTGTGGATTGGTGCCGGAGTTGAATTTGTGCATGGGAATAACGTCGGTGGCAATTGTTCAACAATCATGAAGACGTTATGGGTTGTCGAGCCAATAACTTGTGTACAAAAGTGAATTAATTGAGCTGTGTATGCCCCGTAATTGAGCTGTGTATGATAGATAATAATTTTAGTAATGTAAAAGTAGTTTAAGTTTAAAGGCCAATATGAAAAAGTTCTTGGTCGAACAAGCAGAGGAAGGGGCAGCGGAGATGAGGTTGGAAAATTAGTCCAAAATATTTATATTTCACCCGATGTGCTTTCAGGTTTCTGTACATTCACTTTAAGTTCTCTACACTTATCTCTTTCTGTTCTCTCATAAACTGAGAATAGATATTTTCTACATATGTACATAAAACACATTTCCTAGTTACGAAACGTAAACGTTTTTAGTCCCATAACCAATAAGCCGGCGTTATTAGCCGAAATGCTTATCTACCAGTGGCGAATCCTGAACATTATATCGAGTATACCACACTTTATGGAAGCTTCATTTACCGTTGTCTTATTTTGAGCTATTCTCAAATCCCAATAATATGAACTTCAGTTTATAATAATTGTTCTATAAGACAATTACACAAATCACTAATTTCTAAGATCATTAAAATACACAATTTTCACCAAAACACAAGTAGGACCAGAGAAGGGACCGGGAGCGGTAGCTCAGTGCATCACCTGATGCCATTGCAGCGCCTCTGACCAGGAGGTCCTAGGTTCGAGTTCTGACAGCGGCAGGATTTTCGACACTAGCTTTTCAGCTAGGTCGAATTCAGTCGCTGCGTTAAGGAGAATTCTAGCGGCCGGCTGCTCTGATCAGTAGCTTTCCGTGGTTTCTCCGATCAACACCAGTAGGAGTAGCCGGAGTAGTACCCTACCAAACGGGCCACGGACGGCGCGCGATCTTCTCTTCCTTGTACTATCCTCTTCCCCTTACACACACACAAACATGCATTACACTACCACATATTCCGGGAGACGGGTCGGGAGTTTAAAGCTTGTCCCGGGTGGGGCGGTGCCCCGCTGGTGGGAGAGTCCTGGTTAGGGGGAAATCCCACTAGCCGACGGTAGGTCGGCACCGTATCTCGCCATCCAGCGAGGGAAGATCACCGCCATCTCCCGAAAAAGCATGCCCTACACTAACGGGACTAATAACCAAAACAGTTGACGGGCCCGAAAACACGAAAAAACCAAACCAAACCAGAGAAGGACTGTTCACCGCTATATTTTTTGGTGCCTACTGATAGTCTAGAGCGCATCCTCCGTTCTCCCCGCCCTTGAAACACGATGAGCGGTTGGTTCTGGCGGCTGACATGCGGCTGACAGGCGGCTGACATCTCCCGCGCTAGCGAATTCTATGGACAGCATTAAGAAATGTTTGTCACTCTAACGCACTTCTTAGCGCTTACGGATGCTGACTGGCTCTCGGTAGTAAAAGTGAGTTATTTTTTAGCATCTCTTCTAAAGCTTTCGAGTATTACCAAAGTAATGAAATATTTCATATACACTTCGAATTACTAGGTATACTGGCGATATACGCGGTTTATCGGAGAATTCGCCACTGTGGTCTATGCTCCGTGAAATCAGGAAAGTCAAGCAATTCGAGACACAACGAATTCCCGGATGTTCGATCATCTTGGAACCTCGGTTACTAATGGCGCCGAGCCCCTCGCCGAAGGGATAAAAGGCATCTGGCAAACTGGCTGGGACGAAATGAAACAAAGAACAAGTAACTAACGAATGATCACTCCAATATACGCTCAAGGGGTTAAATAGATGTGTTGTGTAAAAGATCCAACAAAATAAAAGAACAACAGTGTTGTCTTGTGTATTGGCCATTAAGGATCGGTAATTGTCTGTCAATGTTGTACCGTGGTTTGCATATTACTGCGCATCACATCTGAACATTTTTACCGAACGAGTCCGGGAAATGTTTTTAGCAGCTTAGTTCCAGCCCTAACTCTTCGGGTTATTATCAGTTCAGAAACAGCTGCTTTAACGAATGTGTCAAATATAATATTCAACGTAATTGTGGAACTAGGAGTCTGGGACTGTTTGGACATACACACTGTGAGTTTCAGAAATACAAAGATATAATACTCTGGAGTGATAACTAGGGATAACAGAAAAGATAGGGAGATTCAGAATGCAGACATTGATTCAAGAATAATAATTGATCTGAATAACTTATTACATAATTTAATTGTTTGGCTAAGATTGAAATCCCTTGTAAAAGTACACTATGAGATCAAAAGTATCCGGACACCCCAAAAAACATACGTTTTTCATCTTAGGTGCATTGTGCTGCCACCTACCTTAAACATCCCTAGGTAAACTGTTTCTGATGAAATAGTGAAGTGGAAACGTCAAGGGACATGTACAGCATACACGCGTACAGGCCGACCTTGTCTGTTAACCACCAGAGACGGCCGACATTTCAATAGAGTCGTAAAGCGTAATAGGCAAACATTTATCCACACCTGTAAATCAATATTTCTTCTTGATTGTCAATATATGTTTACAAATAAAAGTATCCAAAGTTTTTATGACACTTATTTATTCAGTAATTTCACAACGAAACTTTGTGAAATCACTGAATAAATGATTGTCATAAAAACTTTGGATACTTTTATTTGTAAATTTATCCACACCATCCCACAGGAATTCCAAACTGCATCAGGATCCACTCGAAGTACTATGACAGGCGTGAGGTGAACAACCTTGGATTCCATGGTCGAGCGACTGCTCATAAGCTACACATCACGCGCGAAACCGCCAAACGCCACCTCGTTTGGTGTAAGGAGCGTCAACATTACTCGATTGAACAGTAGCAAAACGTGTGGAGTGGCGAATCACGGTACACAACGGGGCTATCCGATGGAGGGTGTGAGTCCCGGTGAACGTCATCTGCCAGCGTGTGTACTGCCAACAGTGAAATTCGGAGGTGGTGATGTCATGGTGTGGACGTGTTTTTCCTGGAGGGGGCTTGGAACCCTTGTTGTTGTGCGTTGCACTATCACAGCACAGACCTACATTGATATTGTATAGTACTGTATATTGTATAGCATTGTATTGCATCCCACTGTTGAAGAGAACTTTGGGGATGGGGATTGCATTTCTCGACACGATCGAGCACCTGTTCATATTGCACGGGCTGTGGCGGCGTGAGAAATGCACTCGTGCTGAGTCCGAATGATGTGCGCACCATTCCGACTCTGTCCATTGCACGTGGAGTTCCTCAAGGATCGACTTTAGGCCTTTTTCTGTTCCTACTTTACGTAAACGATATGACCTCGACGATTCGAAACGGAAGGACAGTTCTCTTTGTGAATGATACGAACATCCTTTGCAATAAAGAAACCGTAAATAGTACAATATCAGATGTTTCAAATTGGTTCCGAAATAACAAATTAATAGTAAACGAAACGAAAACGGTTTTAATGCAGTTTTCCATTTCAAATAAACAATTCTGTGCACCATTGAAAATGAACGGTGTACCATTGACTTATGTTAAGGCAACAAAATTTTTAGGTCACTCAATTCAGTCAAACCTTAAATGGAACGTCCATTTAAATGAATTGAACACAAAATTGAGTTCATTATGCAACGCGTTCAGAATTCTTACAAATTCAGTCAGCCTTCATACTGCTCGTTGTGTATACTTCGCGAATGTTCATTCCCGCCTGAGATATGGCATAATATTCTGGGGAAATACATCTTATAACTCCCAGACTTTTAGATTACAAAAACGAATTGTACGAATAATAACCAAATCCCACGCACGTGATTCTTTTAAGCCTCTCTTCATTAATCTAGGAATTTTACCATTACCTTGTCTGTTGATTTACGAATCAGTGGTTTTTGTCAAAAATGACTGGCTTAAGGGCGGGAATAAATTTTCAGAAAATGCTGATGTCTATTACTATAACACTCGACGTAGAAATCATATTCATCAGGTGACAGTATCAACAACTCATTACAAAAAATTCACATGCAATACATGTACATTATTTTACAACACTTTGCCAGATGACATTAAACGATTAAATTCAATAGAAAAGTTTAAATCCCAAGTGAAATCGTTTCTGCTGCATAACTGTTTCTATACAATTAGAGACTATACTGAACATCAGAAGAAAAATAACATTAATTTTAACAATAATACATAATGAATTATTTACCATTTGGACTGCATAAATGTGTACAAACAACCTTTAACAAATATTGTACTGCAGCCTCCGGGTCAATGACCCCCCATCTCGATCAGGTTTTTCACCCAGTTTCCCTGATCCATTGAGCAAATGCTGAGATGGCCCCTTGTTTTGCTTCTGGACATAAATGTAACTTCATTTTCTGTGCACGTCTTCTAGAATTCAGTGGGAAATACAGTTATTCAAATTATCGTTTCCATGTTGTCGCGACAGGAAGTATTATTCCTTGAGCCCAAAATTTATTGCTTATTTATCCTTGAAAATGGGGTTGTTCTTTAGTTTAAACTACCGCCACGAGACATTGGGTAAAAAATGGAAGTGCAATTCTAATACAGTCATTTTGCAACTAATTGGCAGCAACTTTGCTGTGTATGCATTTACACTATACACATGTTAAATAAATGCCTCACACTCGCACTTTACAAGTAATAGTAGTATATTGGCATGATTTGTGAACGGAATAAGGAGGTCTGTTATAACTCAAATACATATTACGTAAAATTATGAATTCATACAATAATGAGCCTTTTTGGCAAGAATTGATATGAAAATATTCGCTATAGTATAATGACAACAATTTGCAAAGGAATTCAAATGAAGGTTATTATCCCCAGTTCTTTACATGAAGGAATCGACTCACTACGGCGATGAAATGGAAAACGATTATTCGAATATCTACATTCTCGTAAGGGCTCAAGCAGCAGACCCGTATCCGACCGGTAAGAGCGTGCTCATGTTACTGACAGACTTCGTTACGGCAGTGGATTGGGCGAAGACGATTCCCAGCAGTTGGTGATTTCAGCCAAAGACGGTTGACTTTGGAGGCTTTGAATTATATTAAATCATAACTTTTATAAGAAATGAATGAGCATGTGGGAAATTAAAACTGAGAATTTTGGTCAGGCTTGAAATGCTAATATAATGAATTGATTGTATTCAACAGTAATTCCAAGCTCACTATGCACAGATTTTATTGAGCTCTCCTTTTGCTTGTAGGAGTAGAACCGAGGGTGAGTTACTATATTGCTAGCAATGCAGAAAAATTAAATTTGCAGTTGGTTTACCGTTGCAAATAGTTTTTCTATAACTGGGGAACGAAAATATCTAGCTTTTTAAATGTTACTAATCTTGGACTTTTTAAAATTTTATTATTATTTTATTATTATTATTATTATTATTATTATTATTATTATTATTATTATTTTAGTGTTCCTTCCTTTCTTTCTTTTCTCAGTAAGCATTGAGAAAATCAGTTAGCATCAATTTAAGAATTTTCGCACAATATTGCAAGTCTGCAGGATTAAAGCTTTTTGGATGGTTATGCGGATTCCTTTTGATAATCCTATTTTTGTAAGACCTGAAGCAAATCGGTCAGTCACCACTCCTGTGGCTGAGATGATTATAGGCACTATTTCAACCTTACTCAGTTGCTAAACATGTTGGATTTCTGCTGCCAAATTCTGTTATTTAGGAATCTTCTCTGATTCTGTCTTATTTAGATTGTTTGTTAGTGGTCGGTCTATATCTATAATTGTGTACTTTTCTACTTTATTGATAACTATGTTCGTGTGAATATAATCCAGTGTTATCAGTGAGATTAGCCTTTTCCCATTAGAGTATTATTTCATTATTTTCTATAACTGATGAAGGTTAGTATTTGTAAAATGGTGGAGGATTCTCAATTAGTGTATCATTTAATGCCAATTGTCTACGGATGATTTTAGCTACGTGATTATGCCTCCCTAGATATGCAGTGTTGGCAAGAACTGGGCATCCGGCAATCACATGGTCGATGATCTCATTTGGTTGATTACACATTCTACAGACATCATCTATAGTGCTCTTGAGTATGTGTTTATCACAATTGCGCGTTTTTATTGCCCCATCTTGAATTGCTATTATAAATCCTTCAGTTTCAGAAAATAAATATCCCATTTTCATCCACAAGAAAGAAGTGACTTTATCAACTAAAGGGCCACTTAAGATATTAGGACATTTTCAATGAGGGGCTTTTTCTTCCTATCTGTCTGCCTGTGACTTATCTGAGACTACTTTCATTGTTGGTTTCAGCCTTCTGGAGATTTAGAACCAAATAGTTTGCATACACTTTTTTCTTACCAGTACATTCGCATTTTCTTTTCTTGTGACTTGCAAAGATTGACAATATTAAACAGACTTCTAATTACTTTGTTTCTGGGATGATAAAGCCTCTCAAAAGCGCTTTTAGGATGATATATTCTGAATTTGGTGAGGGTGGTTCGAGTACACCTATCCAGTTCTCGAAGGTCTGTGTCTGAATATTAAAGAATACCAAAGGAATATGTCAATAACGGGACAGCTTAAGTGTTAATAGATTTTATTAGATTCGTTGAATACAATTTTCTGTTCATCGATTTGTGATTCTGGATTTGTACCTTCCTTTGAATATCGCCTTCATATTTGTGTGGTTCACCCGTATATTTTGTTGGATATCAAGGTATTTATTGGGTAAACCCCTGTAAGAAAATTTACCAATTATTTCTGGAGTCTAAAATAAATTTATTTGCATGAACCACGAAATTGTACTCTGAACTTCAGGATCTCAACAACTATGATTCATAGAAATTCTCTTTCGCGTAAGATATGTTGGCAAACAAGAATAATTAGATTATGTGTCTTTAGAAACTTATTTAAAATTTTAAAGTATTAGAATCTGGAAATATGATGCAAGATACAGAAACGTTCACGGAATATTTTTGTAGAACATCTTACATCTTCATCTCCCAAGTTTCAGAGAATATATTTTTCCTTTTATTACATACAAGAAAAGAAGTTCAATAAAGATTACCTTAAGCTTTCATGTATTTATATTCTCTCACACTTTTATTTGTAATAGAATAAATATATGTGTGTAGTAAAAATATATGTCAACAAATAGAACGATTCTTGAAAAAATTTGTTTAATTAAGAAAAAAATGAAATGAAAATATATGAAGGTTTCAAAAATCCTGGAATTCGAAACGTTTTACGAAACGATTCGGAATCGAAATACATTATTTAAATATTAAATAAATAACATTTACCACCAAATGTTCTGATTGCATAAACAAAATACATTTTTGATTACTTTTGAAGCAGTTTGAGGAGGTATTTTTAATGCACTTGGGCGATCAGGACTGACAATTATGACGGTAGATATTTTCTTCAAGGTTATGCTCCTATGAAGAAGAAAATCTGTCTGAGAGAAAGAGTAAAGAAAAATATATTTCGCCATTCAAAACTCTTGAATGATAAATGAGTAAAGGAAGCTTATTGATGTCAACTGGAAGGGAGAATAACCTACAAGAGAAAATTCACGTAAATTTCATGAGTAAGTGAAGGTAGAGGCTTTCAAGCCAGTGGAACAAAATGGGAAATTATTCTTTAAAGTGATGTCTGCGAGATACGACGTCGTAATGACATAACTTCTGAATTTGCATTTATCAGTGCGGAAGAGTCGCAATGTAATAATCAGGAGTTCTTCCATACAAGTTTCATTTCTGACACGACCGCTGGTTTAAAACGAACCCACTGATATTTTCAGCCACTTTCCATGACATGTTTTAGAGCTCGAGATTTAAAAAATAGATCATGAGGTGTTACCTCATAAAATTCATGGGAGATATAAATTTATGGTAGTAACTTTTTTATTAACATATTTAAAATTGAAACATCTCAGTTCCAATTTTGATTGCTGATTTAATTTCCAATTAAATGCGCAGTCATTTATTTTTGCAAGAAATAAGAACACAAGTGGGGCATTCACAGATTGATTTAATGCCTATCAAGGAGATCGGAAATGTTCCTTCAACAAGCGAGGAAATTGGGCCACAAATTCGTAACTGGTCGAACAACAGTGAAAGATGGAGAGTTGTCCATGAACAGGGGCGTGTTCATTATTGCCACTAATGAAATGGTTCCGAAGAAAAGGGATATGTTGCAATAGTGCATTGTACTGGGAAACAAAAATATATTAGCCATGATACAACAGCACCTACTTTCTCGCATTATTTGTAGTGATTTCGTAATATTATCACACTATTTGAACATTTGTGTAATTTTTGAAAAATATTGCATCAAAATAACCATTTTAGATTATTCAATGCTCTTAGCTCTAATAATTCAGTAAGTTCAAAGATACAAATTGGAGAAGTTTTCTTGAAAATGTGGTTTTTAAAATTACTTTCGTTCCACGCAAAACTACTTGAAAAATATTAACATTAGCAAAAATTGTGCATGGCCTTATTTCAAAAAGATTTATTTTTTTAAGAATATATATTATTAATAAGAAATAGCTCTATCTTCAATATTGTAGATATAGGAAAACTAAAAAAAATTAAACTCGCGCAATTTCCGAAAATACTTTAAATCCAACGAAAATTGCAACAGCGGCAGTTTTACTACAGCTCTTTGTTCTAACTGTGAAAACTGTAAAGAAAAAAATTGAAGTCCTTCTTAAGAAAATATTGAAAATATCGTTGGGACTTCACGTATAGTCACCCCCAAAACAAGAATATCGGAATCAATTGTAAGGAACTGGAACTTCAGCCAGATCGATCGGTTGATTTATTGATTGATTTTTTCTTGTTACGAGGCACGTCAACTGCTTTGGTCATTAGTTCTGCTAGTGTAGTGCATGTTTTCCCCCGGGAGATGGCGGTGTTCTTCCCTCGCTGGATGGCAAGATCTAGTGGGGTTTCCCCCTAACCAGGACTCTCCCACCAGCGGGGCACCGCATCAGCCGGGCCAAGCTCTAAGCTCCCGACCGGTCTCCCAGAATGTGGTAGTGTAAGTGTGTGTGTAAGGGGAGAGGATAGGACAAGGAAGAGGAAGGACAGATCGCACGCGGTCCGTGGCCCGTTTCATAGGGTACTGCTCCGGGCTCTACTCAGAGCAGCATGCCGCTACAATTCTCCTCCAGACAGCGACTGAATTCGACCCAGCTGAAAAGCTAGTGTCGAAAATCCTGCCGCCGTCAGGACTCGAACCTATGACCTTCCGGTCATAGGCGCTGCAGTGACATCAGTTGATGCACTGAGCTACCGCTCCCAACCAGGTCGATCGGGAAATATCAACTTTGGTTGAAACCTTGCCAAAAATTAGCCGCTAGTAAGTTCACAGACGTACGTGTAGATGGACGGACGGATAGACGGCCGGCCGGTCGGACGGCCGGTCGCATGGACGGACGGACATACCTTTGCCGTAAACCAATATTCTTAACTGGATCCGGTAATCAACTTTCTGAATAATGATTTACCTGTAGCTGGAGCACAAATTGACATTGTAAACATAAGCTCCGATCAGCAACTAACTTTGAAAACATGCTGTCGTAAATGTAAGAGCAGAAAACTGCAACTGGATAAGACACTAGCTCCGGAAACGCGTTGGGGTAGCAACTGGAGCTGGCATTTGCAAGGTTGAATCACAAATCGGCGCTAGCAACTTTGAGAATCAAGAACTGAAATTGGAAACTGCATTTGAATTAGGGGTGTGGCACACCGGAAAGGAAACATCGATTCTTCTAAACATCATTACGCCAAAAATATCGACGTTATTAAACATCAATACTTTTAAGATTCAATTAGTAATTATTAAGGTTTACGGATGAAGGACTTAATTTGAAAGTGATATTGTTTATTAATTTGTAATTGATATTTAAGCGACGAAACTGAGAAGACTCATCAGGACCAAATTGGCTTATCTGATTCGATAATGAAAAAAATATTGAGGTTTCTTTACTGACGTTATTGACTAACACGATTTTATTTACATTTTACCTCCGTCACTTTGGTGTGAAGAATATTCAGTTTATGAATATCTGCGAATTATTATAGAGGATGGACATTTGTCATTTCACATATATCGACCTCATAAAATAATGAACACAAAAAATATGTTAAAAACAGAGGCTTCAAGAAGTCGATGCTAATGCGTCAATGGTTTTATAAAACATGTAGGGTTGAAAAATGGACATGAAAATTACATCCTTAATTTCAATCAGCAGCAGTATCATAATATACCAGCAGGAGCACCTGTCTCTAGCAAGTGGCTGGAACGTGGTCCGCCGGCGCCCTGCTGGGAACAGGACAGCTCAGTCCTGCGCCCATGCCCGCAGCCGCATGCTCCGCGAGTTATACGACAAGGCCCCATCACGTCATTCACCTGCTCCTCCCTCGCGAGGAGTGCGGGGAGCCGGGGCGAGACGGCGGCGAGGGCGGCGAGGGCGGCGAGGGCGGCGAGGGCGGCGAGGGCGGCGAGGGCGGAGGGCGGCGAGGGCGGCGAGGCGGCGAGGGCGGCGAGGGCGGCGAGCGGCGAGGCGGCGAGGGGGGCGAGGGCGGCGAGGGCGGCGAGGCGGCGGCGAGGGCGGCGAGGGCGGCGAGGGCAGCGAGGGCAGCAAGTGCAGCAAGGGCGGCGAGGAGCAGGCGGGGCGGCGAGGCGGCGAGGGCGCGAGGGCGGCAGGGCGGCGAGGGCGGCGAGGCGCGGGGCGGCGAGGGCGGCGAGGGCGGCGAGGGCGGCGAGGGCGGCGAGGGGAGCGAGGGCAGGCGAGGGCAGCGAGGGGCGAGCGAGGCGGCGAGGGCGGCGAGGGCGGCGAGGGCGGCGAGGCGCGGGGGGCAGCGAGGGCGGCGAGGGCGGCGAGGGCGGCGGGGCAGCGAGGGGGGCAGGGCGGCAGGGCGGCGAGGCGGCGGGGCGGCGGGCGGCGAGGGCGGCGGGGCGGCGGGGCGGCGGGGCGGCGGGGCGGCGGGGCGGCGGGGCGGCAGGGCGGCAGGGGCGCGGGCGGCGGGCGGCGGGGCAGCGGGGCGGCGGGCGGCGGGCGGCAGGGCAGCGGGCGGCGGGCGGGGCAGCAGGGCGCGGGGCGGCAGGGCGGCGGGGCAGGGCGGCGGGCGGCGGGCGCGGGCGGCGGGGCGGCGGGGCGGCGGGGCGGCGAGGGCGGCGGGGCAGGGGGGCGGCGGGCGGCGGGCGGCGGGGCGGCGGGCGGCAGGGCGCGGCGGGGCGGCGGGGCGCGGGGCGGGCGGCGGGGCGGCGGGCGCGGGGCGGCAGGGCGGCAGGCGGCAGGGCGGCGGGCGGCAGGGCGCGGGGCGGCAGGGCGCGGGCGGCGGGGCAGGCGGCGGGCAGCGGGGCGGCGGGCGGCAGGGCGCAGGGCGGCGGGGCGGCGGGGCGGCGGGCGGCGGGCGGCGGCGCGGGCGGCGGGGTGGCGGGCGGCGGGCGGCGGGGCGGCGGGGCGGCGGGGCGACGAGGGCGGCGGGGCGGCGGGGTGGCGGGGCGGCGGGCGCGGGCGGCGGGGCGCGGGCGGCGGGGCGGCGGGCGGCAGGGCGGCGGGGCGGCGGGGCGGCAGGGCGGCGGGTGGCGGGCGGCGGGCGGCGGGCGCGGGCGGCGGGCGACGGGGCGGCGGGCGGCGGGCGGCGGGCGGCGGGGCGGCGGGGCAGCGCGGGCGGCGGGCGGCGGGGCGGCAGGGTGGCGGGCGGCGGGGCGGGCGGGGCGGCGGGCGGCAGGGCGGCGGGGCGGGGCGGCGGGCGGCGGGCGGCGGGGCGGCAGGGCGGCGGGGCGGCGGGTGGCGGGCAGCGGGGCGGCAGGGCGGCGGGGCGGCGGGGGCGGCAGGGCGGCGGGCAGCGGGGCGGCGGGCGGCGGGGCGACAGGGGCGGGAGCGGCAGGGCGGCGGCGGGGGCGCGGGCGGCAGGGCGGCGGGGCGGCAGGGCGCGGGGCGGGGCGCGGGGGCGGGGCGGCGGGGCGGCGGGCGCGGGCGCGGGGCGGCGGCGGGGCGGCGGGGGGCGGGGCGGCGGGCGAGCGGGCGGCGGGGCGGCGGGCGGCAGGGCGGCGGGCGGCGGGGCGGCGGGGCGGCAGGGCGGCGGGCGCGGGGCGGCAGGGCGCAGGGCGGCAGGGCGGCGGGCGGCGGGGCGAGCAGGGCGCGGGGCGCGGGCGGCAGGGGGCAGGGCGCAGGGCGGCAGGGGCGGCGGGGCGCAGGGCGGCGGGCGGCGGGCGGCGGGCAGCGGGCGGCGGGGCGGCGGGGCGACAGGGCGGCAGGGCGGCGGGGGAGCGGCAGGCGGCGGCAGGGGCGGCGGGCGCGGGCGGCGGGCGGCGGGGCGGCGGGGCGGCGGGGCGGCGGGCGCGGGCGCAGGGCGCGGGCAGGGCGGCAGGGGCGGCAGGGGGGCGCAGGGAGCGGCGGGCGGCGGGCGAGCAGGGCGGCAGGGCGCGGGCGGCGGGGCAGCGAGGGCGGCAGCGGACAGGGCCGCGCGGGACCGTGGGGCGGCAGGCGGCGGAGCGAGGGAAGCGGCGCGGGGCGAGTTCTAGGTGGCGCAGCTTGCAGCAGCGAGGGCCGTGGTGGTGGCTGTGGCGGTGGGAGCGATGAGAGTGCGGGGGAAGCTGGGGCGTGAGCGGGAGGAGAGGCGGGGGGACGCGGGCGCGAGGGTGATGTTCTATAGGCGCCAGCATTCACACGGCAGCATTATGAGGCGCGTTAATCATGCGAGCGCCAGAGATAGACGCGGGGCGCCGCCTAGCGGACGATGGCGGTTGGTTGGGGGGTGGAGAGTGGCGGATGTTGGACGATTGAGGTCACGGGTGGTGACTTTAAAGGAAGAAATCACGGTAAAGCCACTTTTAAACATTTCGTCCGAAAAGAATGAAAATTATGGAGAACACAATAATTTGAAAAGTTGGTATGTAGGCACTATAGAGTTGGAGTTTTTTTTAGTCCAGTACTACTTTCATTGATTTGTATATGGACCAAGTGATTGATGTTAGTGGAATCATAGACGCGTAGTAAAATTGAGAGGCAGACAAAAGTTATATCCAAGCTATTTCTGAGACTTTTCCCCGTTCGTCACCCAAACTGTCCATTTCCATATTTTTAACTCACTCATTACTTATTAGTGAAGTGATTATTCCAAACACTTGATCGGTGATCAAATCGTAACGAAAAAAGAATAACGTTCTTTTCTTACTCTTCTTAGTCTTCTTGTGGTCGACGTTCAATTAATAAGCATTGATTAGTCGTTTCTGATGAGATTTTTTTCATACGAGTGCCAAAATATGTAAAGCTACATACATACTCCATTTACAGACAGTAAACTACGTAACAATATCACACGTGAAGATTAAATGAACGTGAAAATGAAATTTCCAACCACATCGGCAAAAAGTTAACCTCTTCCACAACTCTATTTTCTCTAGACAATTGCAACATTTCAGTCACTGACTTTCACCAGTTAGTTCGTTAAGGCCTTATTTTACGTGGCGAGAATCGAGCCATCAGGCTCGATATTCCATCTGATCACGCAAATTTCGTTCCTTCCACCATCCTTCTTTTACATGCCGACTTGAGGTTTACATGCAGTAAATGTACAACATGGGACAGCCAGCTTTACTGCCAGTTTCTGTGACCCTTTGAACTATTGCTAAGACGGCCCCTTTGTTTGCTTCAGGACATAAATATTGCTTTCCTGTCTATGCACGTTTTGTAGGCTTCAGAGTGTTAAATTGATCGTTCTCCGTTTTCCCGCGGCAGTAAGTCGACTCCTTCACGAAGGACACGATGATAATACGTGGATGCTATCATCGTAGATAAAAGTAGATCCCCATGCGACACCTCCATTCTGGGAGCTATGTATTCCCATGTCCTTCCATCCTTTTGCATTATGCCATTCGCCCGTCATTTTTACCCATTATCCAATATGCAAACCACTCTCAATAACAGTCCTGAGCGGCGGCACGGTGATTACGATTGATAGACTGGAATACGTCCTCCGGCTCGACCTGCTCGTGTACCACCCCCGCTAAATAACTATAAACAAAATTCCCAGAGTCGCAATGGGCATCTCGTTAATTACGTGCGCGCGGGAAATAGAGGAGGCTGCGGTTGCGGGGGGAACGGGGCGCAGAAGCCGATGGAGCAACGATGTCGCTGCAGAGATCTGGGCAAATCATCTCCAGATTGAACTACTTTTGGCTCATGGAGATGGAACGAACGATTGACTACTCCATCACGATATCACGTACTAAATTCAGTAATGCACGACTCGCTGTTTTTTTTGTTCGTGCTCGTGGTCACGTGCCATTACATTGCCAAAAAAACTTCTTAAAAACTTTATAAAACTATCTGAAAGTTTAGTTTACAGGCAACCTGAAATACTGGGCGTAGCAGGTACTTAATATCACAATCAGACAGGAAATAGTACTTAATTATATAAGGCTATAAAGTATCGTCATGAAAACAGATGTGAGTGTGAAGTAGAGTATGTACAAATGTGTCTAGTGAAGTACAAATAAACTATTATATATTACAAACAATTCAAGTTAATTACAATACATTTTATACAATTTGATACTGTCTTACTATTTTATTGTGTTCAGAAACAAATCTCTTAAAAGTTTTTCGAGAGGAGAATTTGGTTCTAAGCATTCACGCTTTTCATAGCAATTAAAAATTAAACGTAAGTCTATGTTTTTCCAGTCTTCAACAACGCATCGAGAGCGTTTGCACTCCCATCTTCAGGTTCCTCAATTAACATATTTTGAAGATCCAACATAAGAATCTCTTTCTACTAGTACATAGTAAACTCGCTGGAGAATATAATCCATTTTTTATCTGTTTGTTGATTGATTGATTTTTTCGTGTTTCCGGGAGCGTCAACTGCTTTGGTCATTAGTCCCGTTAGTGTAGTACATGTTCTATACACGGGAGATGGCGGTGATCTTCCCCCGCTGAATGACGAGATCCGGCGCCGACCTACCGTCGGCTAGTGGGGTTTCCCCCTAACCAGGACTCTCCCACCAGTGGGGCACCGCCTCAGCCAGGACAAGCTCTAAGCTCCCGACCGCTCTCCTGGAATATGCGGTAGTGTAGTGCATGCTAGTGTAAGTGTGTGTGTGAGGGGAGAGGATAAGACAAGGAAGAGGAAGGAAAGATCGCGCGCAGTCCGTGGCCCGTTTGGTAGGGTACTGCTCCGGCATTCGCCTGGTGTTCATCGGAGAAACCACGGAAAACTACCGATCAGAAAATCCGGCCACTAGAAAACTTCTCCAGACAACGACTGAATTCCACCTAGCTGAAACGCTAGTGTCGAAAATCCTGCCGTGAGAACTCGAACCTAGGACCTCCCGGTCAGAGGCGCTACAGTGACATCAATTGATGCACTGAGCTATCGCTCCCGCTAACTGCTTGTCATGAACAGTCATCTTACTAGCTGACAATCACATGTTTGGAAACAATCTAGTTCAGATTATTTGAAGGTAAATGAAAAACGCGTTGAGGATATAGACCTAAGAAGAGACACGAATACCAGAAGAAAAAGGGGATGTAAAACATATGTACGTGAGTGAAAGATTGACAACTCCTTGTAACAATATCGAAGGAGTGAAAACAAATCAGTAAGGGAAGAAGCAATTCCTCCTTTGAACCTGTATGGAATAAAAAATAACAAGAAAGGCCAAACGCAGTGTTTATAAGACTATGGTTGAGATTATTACATCATACCGTTCAGAAACTTGGGTGATTAGTCAAGCAGATAAGAACAAAACTCTACCGTTAGAAATGAAGTTTGGAGAAGTTACCGTGCATGGAAATTTGAGCACATTCATCAAGTAAAAAAGTAGAAATGATGCAACTAGAGAGAAATGTAGAAATTAATCAAATCATCTTGAATGGACACCTAGAGCGAATGGAGAGGGAAAGTGGCATAATTAGATAACGAGCAAAATAGTTAAATATATATGACGATTTATTGTTTTAATTCACGTTAAAACAACCATTAACATTATGAGACATTCAATTCAGAAAAGCTACTCAAACATTTTTTTTCTTCAGAAGTTCAGACATTCTAAACATTTGCTACAAAATTCAGCATTTGCTCAATGGACCAAAGAACTTTTATACATCTCCATCAACAAAGAGAATTAAAAAGTGCCAAAACTTCACGAACTACCACTATATCGTACTAAGCAGAATTCCAAAAGGGTAAACCGCTTCGTAAGTTTTTCTCCGAGTTGTCATATTTCAATAACTCTACATTAATGGTGGAAATTATCGGCTATTAGAGTAGACAGTTTAGTTGTGTGTCGTGAAGAACTTTGCTTACTAGAACCACAACACGCGTTTCACATTTAATTTAGCCAATAAATCCCACCACAGGCAGTGGGCTTTTGCAAGCGGGAATGATTCGAAAGCAGATTCAACAGTATCGTCACTATTGATCGAGTTATTATGTGGGGTGAATAAATATTCAGTTTACTCTAAACGCATGTAGCCGGTGCACAAGAAAATTTGCACATCTCAAAAGTTATGTACTCACACTATTTAGTAAAACGTGGGATGCTGTTACTCAAATTTGAAAGTATTGTCAAGATTGCAAATACTCTTTATTCAAATGAAAATCAGATGATTTTGTGGAGAGCGATTACGATTCCTCGCTTACAAACTCCGGACATTTCGAGTCCAAAGTGTGTGTTCGCATCACCGCCTCCTACTTTTACCATGGGACAGGAAGCTGATCACTTCCTCTAGGGAACGAGCAAATGATCTGAGCATGGACGGATGTATTCCGTTGAGTGGAGAAGTGCTAGAAAGAAGAGATTCAATTGGCGTTTCCGTAACACAGGACTTTTGTGATATTAATATGATTTGGCTCTGAATGAAGGCTTGTGCTGCAGGTTAATTGAAAGAGCTTTGTAGTGTTTGAAGCAATGAAAAATATGAAATACAGACATTATTTCAAAAGACGGTAAAAAGGTTAACGTATTTTAACAATGAAAAAATAACGTAATTCATAAAAGTATCAATACCTGGCTATATATGTTAACATAATTTGTGTAAGGTTTTAAATTATTAGAGAAAGTATTGTGATTATTGTAAAAAAATCAAAATTCAAATAGTTTTTGTCTGTAAATTCATCACAGAATTATTTGAACTTTGTTGAAATCTTGGTTTATTACCCCAGTATCAATGATGTGAATGTTGTTGTCTTACAATAGTCATGCCATAAAAGGCATTAAACTGTTTTCTGGTTATAAAAATCTTGACCTCCTGCCTGTACAAACCACATTAACTCACATTCAAGGATTCTGTACGCTCAGGAATCCTTGCTGATATGTTAAAAATAGCAACAACATTACAGAGTGAACAACTCTGAAATTAAAAATCATCGGAAAATTTCTCTTTTTGCAGGTTTGCAGGTTGTCACTTACAGGTTGGCTAACATACACGGTTGGTTTGCATGTTGGTCTTTTGGCAGGTTTGATTTCTATATACGAATGGAATGTTTCACACATTCAATATGGATTTATAAAAGGAGAATCTACGGCAAGTGGCATTTTCATCAATTTTGAAATTTATCGATCTGCTTACCAGTCACAACAATCAGACAAAATCTTCTACGATTATGATTCGACCCAAACCATTGTAGAGATAAGAGAGTTGTAAATGTTTCGTTCTGACATTCAACGTTTTTGCGTTTCACGTTACTTTTCATGTTTGTTTTGTACCGGGTGTCTCTATGACAGATATGTTAGAAAACGTAGGCGGTAGAAGCCAGTAGAGGTTTCTGGATGGGACTCTGACCAAGAACTCCGGCTAATGTTGGTTCTCAGTGAACTCTCACTGTGCTTGTCTGTCTTCTACTACTACTTAGTATTCATGGAGTGAGATTTGGGTATTAGCGAGTTTGAGGACGCATCAAAGCACATTCAGTAGGGTCAAACATCCGTTACGACCAGGAATCCTGCCGTCAGCCTACCAAATTTCATGACAAATTTAAAAAAAATCAATTTTAATTTTCCAGTACTACGCAGGTGAACTATTACCCAAGTTCGGCATTGCATCGAAAAATCGCGAAAAAACACATAGTCAAGTAAAAGAGAGATAAGGAGGACGAGGCGAAGAGAAATTATAGTAATGGAAGAAAAAGTCAGAAATAAAAAAAAGGAAAAAGGGAAAAAGGAAGATTGGGTGACAGGAATAACTATGTAAGATAGGAGAAAGAAAATAGAAAGCTTGGGAAATGTCTGAATGGCAAAAAAAGAAGACCAAGAACAAGAGTGTCTACCCCCACTGGTCACAAGAACAATCTCCACCGCCGCGCGGTCTGTGCAAAGCGCTTCTTGCGAGGGCGTAGAGCGTGCGGGGCCTTGCGTGAGCTGCCCATCCGCTTGAAGGCGCGCGGGCCGGGCCGGGCCAGCTCCGCCGCGCGGGGGCTGGCAATTATAAATTTCGTCCGCAGAGAGACGCAGCCCGCTCGCCAGCCGCCCGCAGGCCGCCCCGCCCACCACCACTCTCCGTCGGTGTGGCTGCTCGCTCCCACGCGCGTCCCCCGGCTTTGTTCCCCAGCCGTAAGCCCGTCTCGCCCTCTCCTCTCTCATCCGTCCGTCCTCTTGCCCTGTCCGCCAGATTCCGTGCCACTCCCTCTTCGGTCGTCTTGACCGTCAACCATTGCGCTTATCCATATCTTCTGCTGCTTCAGTAGATACCCAGCCGCAGCTTTAGAGGATCCCGTCAAAGGTTTGCCCGTCGGTTACCTTTTGTTTTTGCGGTCCGTACTGTCCGAGTTTACATCAGAAGATTTTTTTTTCCAAACTATAAACGGATTTTACTTTTCATCCAGGCAATTCCCACTTACTTGTGGCAATTGAGGCAATTGAATGTCCTCTGTTTTCCACTCCCTGCCCATTTCACATTCCCATCTTACACAGTCTGTGCTGTTGATTCTGCCTCCTCTTAGCAACACCCAACCATAACTGATTCCACTCACATTCGACCTCTGCCCTCGTCACCGCGTCTAAATCTACCGTGCCACACCCCTCTCCCTACTGAGGACTTATGCTCTCGCATATCCCGTCAAAACCCACCATATCTCCTCCAAGCTCAATACTCGACTATATTCTTCTCCGCTGTGGCTGATTTTCTCACAACGTCCTTGTTCATGTCATGCCACTTACGTTACTCGCAGGTAACGTCCCTTGCATATGCGTTCTTCATCGACTCATACACGTTATCCCCGCTCATCAGCGCCAATCCGTCCATGACTCCGTTACTTGTCGCAACCCCCTGTACTTCCACCCGTCCCCATCACTTTCACGCGACGTTCCCTTATTTCCACGTCACGCGCCCTTTCACTTCCACCGCCTCATTGCTTCACTGCCACGACCATTCTCCCCTCCCTCCCGACACCTGCACGCCCCCGTCATCTGCACGCATCACTTACCACACTTCAACTACCATTCATGGAGCTAGGGCCTTCTCGAGGTTTCATTCAAAGTTTCAGGACCTTCCGTTTCTATACATCGCCTCATTTCCACCTTCTTACCGGTTGAGGAGGCTCAGGGCATCACTGAAGTGCCTCTGAAGGGGAGGTTCTAGCGTTCCAGTCCCGACGGTGGCGAGATATTCGACCCTAGCTGTATCGCTAGTTCGAAGTCTGCCGATGCTTGGAGAAGAATTCTGCCCTGAACGGTAGTTTTTCGTGGTTTCTCCAAACAACCCAGGCGAATGACAGAGTTATACCCTAACAAACGGGTCACAGACCGCGCGCGATCTTTCCTTTCTCTTCCCTGTCCTGTCCTTATCCGTTACACACACTTATACTGACATGCACTACACTACCACACATGTTAGGAGCTTAGAGCTTGCCCGGGCTGTGCATAGCCCCGTTCGTGGGAGATATACCGGTAGCGGTAGCTCAGTGCATCAACTGATGTCACTGCAGCGCCTCTGACCTGTCCTAGGTTCCCACTCCCCACAGAGGCAGGATTTTCGACACTAGCTTTTCAGCTAGGTCGAATGTAGTCGCTGTGTGGAGAAGAATTCTAACGGCCGGCTGCTCCGATCGGTAGTTTTCCGTGGTTTCTCCGATCAACACCAGGCGAATGCCGGAGCAGTACCCTACCAAACGGGCCACGGACCGCGCGCGATCTGTCTTCCTCCTCCTCTTACACACGAACTTACACTAACACACTACACAACCATATTCTGGGAGATCAGTCAGGATCTTGGACTTGTCCGACTGGGAGGTCCCCTGCTGGTAGGAGAGTCCTGGTTAGTAGAAACCCCACTAGTCGACGGTAGGTCGGGCCGTATGTCGCCATCCAGCGGGAAGATCACCGCAATCTCCCGAGAAAAACATGCACTACACTAACGGGACTAATGACCGAAGCAGTTGACGCGCCCGGAAACACGAAAGAATCAATCAATCAATCAGTCAATTCGTGGGAGATACGTAGTTAGGAATAATTCCGCAGGCCGATGTATAGCTGGGCGCAGAGTCTTACCATTCGAGGGAAGACTAGCGCCACCTCTCGTGATAAAACATGCACTACTCTAACGTGACGAACGACCATAGTAGTTGACGCGCCCGGGAACACGAAATAATTATTTCCTTGTCGCTGGCTCTCGTCATTAAGTCTGTCTCCTCTTCCAATCTCCTCGCCACACCGCTGGCACCACGTCCCTCGCTATAAAATGCGACGCAAGCGAGAGAGGTCTGCAGCGGGCCCGTGAGGCAAGGGGCTTTCTGAAATAATGCCAGTCTCTCGCCAGTCGCAGAGCCGAGCGGACGTGTTTTACTAAGCGCTCTACCTGCTGCAGGATGGTGTCGACGGACAGTGGCGCGCGCTATCGCCGCTGGGTGAGGCTACCTGCCGCGCGGTGGCGGTGCCGGGGACAGCAGCAGGGCTGGGGCTCCTTGCAGCGTGTTGGGCGCGGCGGTGATGGCGGTGCTATTGGCGATCGGTGGGGTGGAGCTGAATCCCGGCCCCCCTACTAACGTCGATATCATCGAAACTATCAATAGGAACCATAAGGAACTTATTGATAGAATCGATGTGTTGCAGGCTAGGGTTACGTCGGCAGAGGCTTCAGTGCAGTCGCTGCAGACAGCCAACGAGCGGCTGGTTCGCAAGGTGGATTGCCTGAGAACCAGTCGCGACGTACAATATCATTGTTACTGGCATCCCAAGAAGGAACGAGTCTTGGGCGGACTCGGAGGTGTATCCTGGATCTTCCCGGAGCAACTGGGGTCAGGTTGGAGCCCCAGGATATCGAGCGCGCGCACAGGACCGGGCGGCGGCGCAGGGACAGCCACGTGATGTGGCCAAGCTGGCCTCTTTCAGGAAGCGGGAGGGCTGCTGCGTACGGCCGGGAGTATCTCTCCCGGAATGGCAGGTGCGCGTCCGTGGGGACTTCAGCTGGGCAGTGCGGCAACGCGAAAGGCGTTAATTCCGCATTTGCAGGAGGCGAAAGCGAGCGGAAAGCAGGCGTCGATTCGTTTCGACAAGCTTGTCGTGTCGGGGCGCAGACTTCGTGTTGGCTGAGCTGGCGGCCCGTCCGCGGGCGTGGGAGGGGGCGGGGCCGACGGGGCCCCGTGAACTCGGCGAGGGCAGAACCCCGTAGGGGAAACCCCTTCCGGGCAAGCGGGCGCCTCTTCGCGGCCGCCCCGCCGCGCCTTCGGCCGTGGCCGCGGCCCGCGCCTGCGGCTGCGCCTCGTGCTGGGGCGGCGCGGACGACCTCTGCCCCCGCGGCATCGCGGCGGAGGCGTCTCGTTCGCGTTCGCGTCGGCGGTCGCGTTCACGTTCCGCCGGAGCCCACGGCACTCGGCGGTCCCGGACGCTTTGCGGCTGACAGCCTGGGCGAGGACCTCTTACGAGGGCGATGGCTGCGGCAAACGTGCAGAAAGCAGGAAGCTCGCGGTAGTCAGGACCAGCAGGTCGCCAAATAGGCGGAATAGGCTTTAAGAATAGGATGTTGGAACATCAAGGTCTAGGCTCAAAGCTCAAATCAAGACTTCATGGGTACATAAACACATTTGATATTGTCGGTCTCGTGAAACTTGGTGGAAGGAGGTGAGACTTTAAATGTGTCTGGTTTACACCATATACAAAACTAAAAAACGTAGGGGGGAAGGGTAGGTGCCGGAGGTGTTGCGTGCATATTTCAGGATAGGTTAGTGCAATTTATTTATGAATTACAACAAACTCCGACAATTTTCTTTGTATTAGACTAGTAATGCAAAATACAGACCTCGCAATTGTATTTATATGCCGTCACCCACAGGGCTCGTTATTATTCCCCGAAGCTTTTGGTGAAATCAATAATTTCTTAGACTCGTTGAGCAAAGGTATCGAATACTGATTTACTAGTCTTAGGTGACATGAATGCTAGAATTGGTCATGAGCAGGAAGTATTTTCGAGTTCGATCGGCAGAAGCGAGCTAATTCTAGAAAAGCAAAGACTCAGTCATCAATAATGAGGTCAGATTGTTAGAATTATGCGAGAGATTTAAATCTCAAGAATCTTAAATGGCAACTATGGACAGGATACTGAAGGAACTAACTTTTATTAGTGGGAATGGAGGTAGTGTAATAGATTATGCTCTGTTGTCTCATGAAAGAATAAACAATTTATTAGATTTTGGAATCGAATTCGGCAGAATCAAACCATTTGCCTGTGTGCGTTCATTTAGCAGTAAATGCTACTGAACTGCACAGGCAGTGGCACAGGCGGGACAACAAACTTCAATAGCAAGACGACGGTTTATATGGAAGAGGAAAAGCGACAGAGATTTGCAGAGCTATTCTTAACTCAGTAGGGTGGGCAGGGAGGAGCGGTCACCGGAAGGCAAGCAAAGAATTTAAAAAGGAGACTCTTTCGCGCAGGGAGGGGCATGCGAATGTGGGGAGAGGAGGGAGTACGGCCCAAGGATGGTTTAGCGAGTGTCGGTGAGCAGGCGTGAAGCAATAGTACCCTTTAAAGAATGTTCAGAAACAGTGGAACTGCGGAAGCGAAATAGTTACTTATTACTACGTAGGCAATACGAGGCCACAATTAAGAAATCGAAGAAATCTTGGGAGGAGAGTGAGACAGCAGAATAGAGGCAATTTTAGAAACAATCATAATAAATCAATTTGGGACAGTATAAGATCACTGCGTAATAAAGAAATGTAAGTAATGCAATTTCATCAGACGCGTAGGAGCAGTACTTTTCACGGGCGCTCGAAATAGCGAATATTGAAACAGGATATAATTATCACGGACCAGGATGTCCCAGATTAGACGACCGATAACCTGGAATGAAGTGAATAGGGCTTTTATGCATGAATAATAAGAAGGCAGGCGGCGCGGACGGCATTCCGACACAATTTATTTCGGAATTGTGGCACATAGACCCAGAAATATTCTAAATTTATTTAATGCAATAGTTGATTCTGGATCGTATCCAGAAACGTGAGTACAACGATCCCCAACCAGTCTTTAAGAATAAAAGGGAATACGAGTACCCACAAAATTATCGCGGAATTAGTCTTTTACCAGCGCTGAGCAAGCTATTTTGTAAAATACTCAACGGGCGACTGAGTGAATGGGCGAAAAGCACAGTAAAATATCAAATTGCAAGCAGGCTTTAGGAGAGGCTTCGCGACTACAGACAATATCTTTGTGTTAGATACCCTAGTAAAGCAGGCGCTTGCGCGTAAACAGGGCCACTTATATTGCAGTTTGTAGATTTCGAAATGGCTTTTGACTCTATAAATGGAAAGCTTTATGGTAAAACTTAATGAGCTAGGCGTCTCACGTAAAGTTTTAAAAGTGTTGCAGAGCATATCGAGGCAATAAATTTCTGTGTCAGGTGCGGTGATGGAAGTACAACGCGAAAAATAAAATCGACAGTAGGAGTAAGACAGGGCTGTCCTCTACTCAGCTATTGTTTATCTTGTTTATAAACGATTTATTGACGTGTTACAGGATGCGGATACATCTGCGCCGGGAATTGAGGCCTGAACATTTTCCCCGGGCTACTATATGCTGATGATTTAGTTTATGTTCGGAGACTATTGACGCTTACAAAAAGTTTAAATATCCTAAGACGTATAGTGAAACATGGGATTAAAGTAAATATTCAAAAAACCAAAGTAGTTGTCTTCAAGAATGGTTTTTCTGGGTAACAAAGGGGAAATGGTTTTAGCTCAGGAGAGATTGACCAGGTAAAAACATTTTTCATATCTTGGGCAAAATTTTCCATGAATGGTGGATGGAGTAATCACATAGTAGGGGGCGCACAGTAAGAAGAATTGCGCTCAAAGAAATCGTTTTCGCAGTGCGCAGGTTCAGTTGCCTTTAAAGGTGTGCGAGACGATGTTTAAATCGCTAGTTCTCCCAGCAATGAATTATGGGGCAGAAATTTGGGAGTGGATAGGATAGATCGACTAGAAAGCGTCGAAACAGATTATTTCAAATTAATTCTCGAGTCTCTAGATTCGCAGCAAATGCCGAGTCTAAGAGAGTCGGTAGTGTAGGAATTTGGAAAGATTTTAAATGAAACCCATTAAACTTTGGATTAAATTAGAGTGAACAGACTGACTCACTTATAAATAGATGTTTTCGGGTGCAGTTACAGGAAGCAACCAACGCTACTGGTCGTATAAAATTAAACTGCTACTGGAACGTTCAGGTCTGGGAGACGTTTCTCCGGAAATGGTGGGAATAGGAACACGTGACATGAACGGTTAATTTCGGATAGACTTGCGGATATTAAAAGGCAAGAGATCCTGGCAGCAACGGCCGAAAACGTTCGCTAGTTGCGCAAATTCACCGAGTCCGTTATGGGGTTGCGAAAGTTACGTAAACCACTGCAAAGGACGCAAAGGGGATACGCTTGGTTCAGGGTCGAGTGGATGCAACGTAGATTAAAGGACTCGAATGGTAATGGCATCTGTGTGCTTTGCGGTGATAGGAAGACTGGATCCATATCCTTTTAATTTGCAGTGCGACCAGAAACTGGAGAGGAAAATGGATGGGAATGGGAAAATTTCTACTTCAACATAGGAACGTAACGCTCTAAAACATTCTAGGATAAAAGCTAACTTCATGAAAGAATTAGGAAAATTTCTCAGAAGGTTCGGACCACTAGAGAAACAGAAATTGGAGTGGGAAAACAGCAGTGGTTAGTACGGAGAGCCTAGACTGGAGAGAAATATGTAATAAATCAATAAACTAACAATAATTAAGTTAGTCAGTAAGTTATATTAGTTAAATAAACAGTACAAAAAAATAAATAAAAAAATAAAATAAAAGTTATAAATTGTAGTCCCATGTTAAGTATAAGTAGATAAATAAGTCAATAAAAAAATATATATATATATATATATATATATATATATATATATATATATATATATTAACTTAAAATAATTAAAATAAGTTAAATAAGTTAAATTAAATTAAAATTTAAAACAAGTTAAATAAATTAAAATAAGTTATATAAATTAAAATTAAATTAATTAAAATAAGTTAAATAAATTAAAAAAAAATTAAATTAAAATAAAATAAAAAGGGAAAAAGCTAAAATAAAGCACATTGGGGGCGAAGGAAGTGGGAATCGGAAATGTTAGGGCAGAGGGGTTGGTGCGGACGATTTTCTGTGGTGCTGTTTGTTTTCAGGTGCAGTGGAGGCCAAACACTGGAAGGAGAATGCCTGACGCCGCGCCAAATCCATAAATAGTCTAACAACCGGATAGAGTAGCATGTACTCCGCTTCTGACGGCAGGTTTTTCCCCCTTCAGGGGTTTTTCCCTCAGCCGTACCTTATGGTCTCGTTTCCGCGGCTTTGAGGCGATGGAGAGACCATTGGGGGTGAATACCAGAAGGCGAAGGTTAGAACTCAGTAGAATGTAGGTATTGTAATGGCTAAGGCCTTCGGCCTAGCCACGTGGATCAAGTTTCTAATTTGTCTGTAATAATTACCTATTAAATTAAATTAAATAATGCCGCCTCCTCCGATAAGAAAATGAAATTCTGTTGCCCGGGTCTGTGTTTGCCTAAACGTTCATTGCCCAAATGAGCTCCATCGCATCTTCCAGGAGCGACTACGCAAATTAAGCCGCAGCAGAGCCCTCGGCGAAGGAAGCGGGTCCAGTGATCGTGCAGTGGGCGCAAGGAAAGAGATACCTTGGGGAGGGTGATCTGTCGATGTGGAATCAAAAAGCGTGAGCGAAAACAAAATTTTCGCTCAAAGCACAAAAAGTTTTCATAAGCAGTTTGCGGTCACAATCATCCATAACTGGGCACTGTCGTTTCTAACTGTTCGTACGTTTAAGTTGAACTTTTTCCTATTTAAACTATTTCCACGTTAACATTTAAAAGATATTGCACTTTTCTTATCTTTTCTAGTAGTCCTGTTTCTTAAAACGTGATCTTTTCTTTTCGTTTTTGAAAATTTTATCTTTTAATTAATCTAGAACATGTCAGTCGCGATGTAACGGTCGCCTACACAACAACCCAGATGGCACGGAATTCATGGTACCGACAATCTCCTACGACCTTGGTAATCCACACACGAGGACTCACCGTATCCTGTGTGCTGAGGTTTGACTATTGTGACGCGGGTGAAAGCGACGTGTCCGACACCGTCGAGGACCGTAAGCCCCATATCGTTATCTGGGAATGGAGCATTTCCCAGGAAACTGCGCCATTTCGCAGTCATATTCAAGTGCACGAGAAAATAGGATCCCGCGTGCCATTATCTAGCAATGTTCCCCCTGCAGTCTTTCCGCCGCCCGGAAGGTTCGTTGAATGTCGTTGCGCGTTGGATGCTGTAGGGTCTCGGCGGTGTGTGTGTGCAAAACAATTTGCACTTTCCCACCATATTCCAGAAGCACTGCACATTACACAGTTCACAAATTGTTTTTAACGATCTTATATATACTTAATTGATGGAACACTGTGTAGTGTCGTTACAGCAAAAACGTAAATGATAAGTTAGTTATAAGAGTTGAAACATGATTAGTTGTATTGCTCTTCTTGTTCTGGAAAAAGTGAACATATAGTGGAGCGGATTAACTACATTCGGATGCTCGGATACCGCAGCCGTGCTGCGAGTACGACTATATACGGATCAGAACTTGTTTCGGGGATTGTTTGACTTTCAGGGTGAATAACAGTCAATATGCAGTGATAAATTGAAATTTAATATTTACTATGTCCAAGTAAATAGTTTGTTTCAATGAGATTGTAGAGAGCCAGAGGACCAATAAAATGTCATAAAGTTTACGAATGTTCTTGAGTTGTTCTCATGGTAGTCTTAGTAATTGTCCGAGTAGACCCGACTAGTAACTAGTGGGTACTAGTTTGAGTATCTGATAAGTAGTAATAATCGCGTGCAGTATTTATTATTTGGGCGTGTTATTGAGTCCGTGAAGGAGAGAGTCACGTGACATGGACCGCGAACCTATGGTGAGGCGCGAACTGCCCGCGATCGGCTTCCTATTTGTTGACGGCGTCTTCGAATCCGCGAAGAGGAGCATCACGTGACACTGGCGGCGGTGACACGTGGGGTGCTCGCGATGTGAATTTGAAGAGGGTTCTCACGGGAACCGCGGCATCTGGCGTGGCGGTTAAGAGAAGGCGACGGTGATGGCGGCGGCAACGCGGGCGCGTCCGCATTTAAGCGGATGTATATTTCTTTGTCGGCGAGACGCCTGCATTGGGAAGTACCGATTTCTGAGAAATGTTTATATCTATTTGGCGGTCGGTGGCAGGAAGTGGGGAAGGGCTCGGTCCTTTGCTAATGACCTCTCGTCTCCAGGCGGCGGCGGTCTCGCGGCGGACACAGGCTCAACGAGAAGATTGTTTCCAAAGACTCTCGATTGCTTCATTATCTTTGAGTATTCGGTGCGTTTCGCACGTGCTTCGGCGGGGGTGGCGGAGCCTTGAGAAAGCGGTCCGCGCGAAAACACTCTGCGTAAATGGCTTTATTGCCTATTATTGCGTGCTGGAATGCGTGGGAATAAGCTCTAGGGGGGGGCGAAAGCATGTCTAAAGGCAGGTGTCCACGTGGGTAGAAATGTGACTTTGTGCACGTCTTCTAGAATTCAGTGGGAGCTATAGTTGTTCAAATTATCGTTTTCCACATGATAAGGGATAAGAACAAAACATTTATTGCTGATTTACCCTGAAATATATTTTATTACATATGAGCGAATATTTTGTTAAAAATCCTTGCCAAAAACGCTCATTTTAGTTCTGAATTCAAAATTCAAGTAGTGTATGGCCTAATGTCGGGGATCACAGAATTTTGAAAACGTGCACAGAATTCATTTCTCCCCATAGCACGTCGCACATTTTTAACTGTTTTTGACGTAGAATAAATAAAATAAAAAGAAACCAATTATGGGCTGCGCCCTGGAAGCGAGCTTGATCGCCAGACTGAACTATTATCCTTTAAAACAACATTCCTTAAGTATGGAGATGATCTAATTTTAATTATATTCGATATTGCTTTGGTTTTGTTACAAGCGTTCAAAATATTCTGATTATTTTTCATTCTTTTCGCCTGAACTATTAATACACTTAAAATTCTTTTGTATTTTCGGAAGCAGACATGGAAACTTAGTGATGCGTTATGATGTTTCGAAATAAAGTAAAGCGTATGTTTGTTTTTATAAGATTTTCTAATTCTTTGTGTTATCCAGATATTACTTTTCCGTGAAATGTTTTTTTCTTTTTAATGTTGTTCTAGAAGATTCCAAAGAAATTGTATTACATTGTACAAGTGGTAGGATTTAATCTATTCCTTATTTCCCTTCTGCTTATTAATTCATTATCCAAATCCAGCACGATTGGTGAAATGTAATAAATATAAATTGGCTCGTATTGACAACGTATTTTGTCATATTAGACAAGAAGAAAGAAAGAACGGAAAATGGCGCTCATTCTGTATTCATAAACATTCTCAATAAAGGGAACATTAAGGGCACGCAGGAAAAGTTATTTTCGAATTTCCAAAGCTTTCTCTTCACAGGACAGCTTTCTTCACAGTACGAAGTATGAAACAAGAAAACTTGGAATTTATACATATTTAAATTCACCGCAAGCAAGTATTTGAATTATTGTGAAAAAGTGCTAAGGAACACCATTATTTTCACGATTAGAGACATTCTGTTTAACGTTTGCGCCGAGCGAAGTTGACAAACTGCAGGGCGCTTTACAGGCGGAAAAAAGTCCTCCTGATGGTGACAGGCCCAGTACAGCTCGCTACGTTCAGATGTTCAAGTTTTTGACATGGGATTGATTGATTAGTGATTCCGGGCGCGTCAACTACGATCGGTCATTATCCCATAAGTGTAATGGATGCCTTTTCCTCACAAGGGGGCAGAGATCTTCCCCTCTGGTTGGTGAGACCTGGCGCCGACCTACCGTCAGATATGTGTGTATTGTGTGTAAGTGTAAGACTATGCAAGCAAAAGATGAGGATAAATCAAGGAAGAGGAAGGAAAGATCTCGCGCGGTGCGTGGCCCGTTTGCTAGGGTACTGCTCCGGCATTCGCCAGTATTGATCGAAGAAACCACGGAAAACTACCGATCAGAGCAGCCAGGCGCTAGAATTCTTCTCAAGTCAGCAACTGAATTTTACCTATCTATTAATGCAGTATCGAAAATCCTGACACCGTCGGGTCTTGAGCCTAGTACCCTCCGGTTAAAGGCACTGCAGTGACATCAGTTAATGACCTACCAATTTGTTGAAATTAGAAAATTACAAAAAATCATTAATTACGGGTATTTATGACTCTTAGGTCAAAATAACAAACGAATGATTTTTTGTAATATTTTGAGTTGTGAAATGTTTTTAGTCTGAAATGACTGCTGTTGTATACGCAATCTATAACACAAAACTAGCAAATCTTTGTAGTTCCTGAGTAAGTCGCACATTAGCAAGATGCTTTGAATCAAGCTGTTTGAATGACGATGAACGGATCATTTCAGACTTCATTAGGCTAATGTTAGTATCACCCACTCAGGTCTGGTTGAAGTAAAGTGATAATCTAAGTGTTACGTGCCTTGTGTGTTCACAAGAAGTTTTGACAGAAAATGCGGTAGAGAATTAAATGTGGCTCAGCTTGAAGGTTGTTTAATGTAAATCGCAAGAGCTGAACGTTTCATTGGGGGAGGAAACTGTTTTCCCTTCACAGTAACCCTGAGGAGGCGGGAATTTATTAACTTATTGGCATACAATTAAACTGCTGCCTTACGGCATAAGCAGCTGAAATGGAGGGATTTCCTTAATAATTAGCTAATACTAAAGCTAACTGAATTTTAGCTTAAGTCTACTTTAGTAGTTATTAAGTAGCACTTTCACAACACATACTTAACTTTCACAACATTATTATTATTATTATTATTATTATTATTATTATTATTTCTTAATTCTAGGTAATGTTTGGCTTTCGTCATACTAAATGAATTTTCATTTAATTTATTTTCTTTGACGCATCATTGATTCATTATATACATAGCCATTCATTCTACTCATTCATTCCCACAGCACTGCACTGATAGTCTTCTGTTCGCCACGGCACTGACTTGACTCATATTGTCCGTGGCCCATGGGGAGGCGCGGCAGATGGGCGCGGCGTGGCGTTTCCCGCGCGTCACTCGGCCGATGGCGAGTCTTCCCCTCCGCGTGCGGCTGCCCCCGCAAAAGCTTGCTCGCAAAAGGTAGTGTCGTGGGGCAGTGCTCGGAAGGTGACGGCGATGTGTTTCGGTCCTTTCTGTAGATAGGACCGATGTGTGTCGCTGTTCGTGCGTTATCTCTTGGCGCAGGATGCGCGGCGCCTTCGGCCCCAGCGTCTTAAACCGGGTGCGGTAGCTCAGTGCATCAACTGATGTCACTGCAGCGCCTCTCACCGAAAAGTCCTAGGTTCGAGTCCTGGCGACGGCAGGATTTTCGACACTACCTTTTCAGCTAGGTCGAATTCAGTCGCTGTCTGGAGGAGAATTCTAGCGGCCGGCTGCTCTGATCGGTAGTTTTCCGTGGTTTCTTCGATCAATACTGGCGAATGCCGGAGCAGTACCCTAGCAAACGGGCCACGCACCGCGCGAGATCTTTCCTTCCTCTTCCTTGATTTATCCTCCTTAGTGTAGTGCATGTTCTTTCTCGGGATATGCGCGGTGATCTTTCCCCGCTGGATGCCGAGATCCGGCGCCGACCTACCGTCGTCTAGTGGGGTTTCCCCCTAACCAGGACTCTCTCACCAGCGGAGCACCGCCCCAGTCGGGACAAGATCTAAGCTCCCGACCGGTCTCCCGGAAGATATGGTAGTGTAGTGCATGTTAGTGTAAGTGTGTGTGTGTGTATGTGTGTAAGAGGAGAGGATAGAACAAGGAAAGGAACGACAGATCGCGCGCGGTCCGTGGCCCGTTTGGTGGGATACTGCTCCGGCATTCGCCTGGTGTTGATCGGAGAAACCACGGAAAACTACGGATCAGAGCATCCTACCGCTAGAATTCTCCTCCAGACATCGACTGAATTCGACCTAGCTAAAAAGCTAGTGTCGAAAATCGTGCCGTACTTTTGGTGGTATTGTGTAAATAAAAATGTACGATTGAAACTCGAAATTACACAGCTCCTGTCTCAATAGCGTTTTAATCTTTTCACCACCATTCTGATTCCTGTTTATCGCTCATTTGCTATTCCACGACACGCAATTTATGTACCATAACCACAAGATGGTGGCTAAAGTCAACTTCATTCGGCTTAAAACAGTTATGTTTGGATACTGTTGCCTCTGCAGACTTTATCCAACAGCAAAATGTGTATCTTTCTGAGTTCAAAAACCTTGGATATCTTTGTTCATTGATCCTATTTCTTAAATCAAATTACTTGCCATCGTATAATGAAAGCAATACATTGAAAAAGGAACAGAGCCAGAACAGAGAAACGGCCAGCTCAAAACGTATGTACAATCTGGCATTTGAATCTTCTCCAACAAGCTGAGGAAGTAAGTTGGCAAGTAAAGCTGGGCGCTCGCACATATTGATTTTGCTTTCATCAAAGATGTGGTGTCCAAACTCTTGCTTGTATGTCTGGCAGAACAACTACGATGCATTATCTCAAACCTATTCCGCACAATATCGACTGGTAACAATAGTCCATAAAAAAGTGAAATTACAACTACATTTACTAGCGCAAAACACTACGTTTCTACTGATAGAATAACGTTTTCGTGCTTACTACTAAATAAAGTAACTCTGCTTTCTTCTGGTGTATATCTGGTTTTCTGTAGGTTTATTCGGAGTCACATTTACTGAGGCATCACGTGCTTTATCAATAGAGAATCATTTCTCAAGAGGAAAAAATAGCTCGACAGATATTCAGTTTACTTTGGGTAATTTAAAGTATATTGACGGCAAACACGTCTGCACGACAAAGCTTTAGAAATCAATCACATCACTTAAACAGCAAAATTATAGATAAAATGTATGTAAGAACAGAGATAGAAGTCAGTTGAGTTAATTCAGTTGCCCTTCATCGTTTGTGCAAATACCAAGATGGTCTCATTTCTTTGTTTTTGAACATTACAGTTCTTCTCTGTCTCCTTATTGTCTTATATTGCTTTTATTTATTTGGCCATTAAATACATTGATAAATATTTCCTTTTTTTAATTGCTTATTATTATGTTAAAAATACACCGCATGGCTTGATTTTATTGTTATCACAAATTAGTAAGCTGTATGCATATTTCAAATTTGTAGTAGAACTATATTCTTTAGCATTTTTAACAATTTTCTGCCACGGTGACAATTTTTAATTATTTTTAAACAGTCTCAAAGTTATTTTTTCATCACATTCTCTAGGTCCTTGACTCATGCTTCCATTAGTAATTATACTGTCAAAGTGAGAAACTTAGTAACACAATATTCCGAGAAATAATCGCCGGAGCATACTACGTTATTTACAGATAAAATCATATTACTTGTTAGCGTGAACTCGCTTTAGTTCTCACTGCACTACTGTTTTCTCAACCTCTCTGCATACCTGTTGCTCTTCTGAGAGTGTTACACCGGTCCCTCGCGACGGCCTCACCGCCGCCGCCCCTCGCCCCCCCCTCTGCCATCATCGGCCATCCCCCCGCCACCCGCGCCAACTCCTCCCCGCTTCACCCATGGCACTCACCCCGCCCCTCCCACCCCCCGTGACACCGCGGTCTGCGCTCAACCTACGCTGTCTGGTGCACCGGGAGCTTCAGGGCCTCTGGCCACATCCACTTTAATCGAGCTGCCGCAGAGAGCCAAACGGCGCGGCACGGAGATGCAGCTCCCGCCGCCGCCACTGCCGCCTTCTCCGCCGCCGCCGCCAACCGCTGTCGTGCGTCACAGCGGAAGACGGGTGTGTCTGTTGCGGCGCGCCACCACTCGCTCACCTCTCTCTCCCCCCCGCCCCCCCACATTCACTCTCGGCTGCCTCGTCTTCCTCTCCTCTCTCTCCCTCTCTCCCTCTCTCTCTCCATCCCAACATCCGGGGCACCTTCCACATGGCTCGGCGCGGTTCCACGTCGCGAAATTGTAACATCTAGTTACATGAGAAACGCGTCATACGAAGTTGCCGAGGTAGACACACTGGATGAAAATCTTCCGCCCCGTGATTCGGAATGTGCGCGCTCGCGTCGCGGTGAGGCGCCGGGCACGAGGGTGGAGCGGGCGGAGGAGGCGGGGATGGAGCCGGCCGCAGAATCAGACCTGGCGGTGAGGATGGAGGCGGAGGAGGACGCGGGAGCGGGGGCGGGGGAGGCGGAATCAGAGAGGCTGGGAGCGGGGAGTGGCGGGGACAGCGGCGGGGGCGGAGGAGGGGCCTGAAAGCGAGAACGTGCCCGAAATACCTCTGTGGGTAATTCTACAACTGACGAGAGGGGAAGGGGGGGGGGGGGGGGGGAGCGGAAAGGATATCTTATTACGTAAACGGCGACAGGCGACGGAAAAGAGGCTGGCGAGCCGAAGGGAGGGGGGCGTGGGACGTCACGGGACGCTGCACAACATGGGACGGCGCCGGCGGGCGCCGGGGACGCGTGCAAAATGCGGGAACAGGTACATTACGAGGCGGCGTGGGCGGGGGTACGTATTTGTTTATTCATCTAAAATAGAGTAAAAAGCTTGTAATGTATGATGGAGTACAATATATGCACGTTTTCTTGATTTTCGGAATCTCTACCGTTTCTCGTAAACAGTTGAATTACAAGTAAAGGAAATAACACGCGTTTTTCGCAATATTTCATAACAAAAAATGTCCCGTGTAATAGCATCAGTAAACGACATATAGATTATGAACCGACTGTAATTCTGAAGAAATCTCCCTCTCCTTTCTCATCTAGTGTAATGATAGCTCAAAAGACCTGCGCAGGTAATGAAGTTACATTTACTCTTCAGAATCAAATCAACGGACCATCTCAGAATGTGCTCCATATATATATATATATATATATATATATATATATATATATATATATATATGGAAAAACGTAATGTAAAATCGACCATTTTGGGAGGGGGGTCATTCATTCAGTTACTGGTTATAATAATTATTACAAACTCGTGCAGTATTTTGGAGCAGCTATACGTATGTGAGGTAAAATACTTTCTGCTGCACAATTGTTTTTATATCATTGGAGACTAAACTGAGTAGGAAAACAGAAAATCATATTTATTTACGAGTATATTAATAAAAATGAATGTAATGATTAATGGCGCACTATTCCTAATTGGTTCCACCGATTTTGAAGATTTGGGGGTCTCTGGTGGATCGTGGTTCAACTTACTATCATACCATTTCACTCAATTTGCGGTGAGGCGCAGGAGAGGACACATCTCCTTTCATATCTCCCTAACGAGTGGTCATCATTTACAATACTATAACAAATATAGTGTAAATAGAAGTGCAATAGAAGCAAACATTGTAAAAAAGAAAGCGACGAATAATCAACTTAAAAGAGAGAGTTCTCAAGACTCCTATGTTTTCAAATTTAAGCCTATTACCGAACGAATTATAAGATTTGAATATACTAAAAAACAAAAGTACGTATAATAGATTTGATCAGATTTTATTGAATCACTGATCGCAAGAAACAAAATAGATTTGATCATTCTTTTCAACAACCTCTAGATTCAATACATAGCACGTTTAAACAGTAATTTGGATTCTCGTTTAATTTGCTGATCGCAGGGAAAAGCGACGGGGGTGCTAATTTTATAATGGTACTTGTCGGAACAGGGCTCCAAACATTTAATATATTATTTGTGAGTTTACAATTGTTACATATTGTTATGCAGCAACAATCTAGCTGTTTACAAATATAATGTCAAATGTACTCTATATTTAATTATTATAAGATGTGACGCCATTTTGTACCAAGTTGCGTAGCATCTCGCTACAAGTCACCGCTAAAGATTCCCCGAACGCCAGCCCTCGCCTCTTTCCGGCGTGCAGCTGCGGGAGCGTATGATTCTCGCCACCGTTGCGCAATGCCATTCATTTAATTCATTACTTTTGCAAACCTTACCAAAATTCGGAACTTTTAATTTGTCACGTGCTCATTCATCTCTTGTTTAATTATAATTCTTTCTTAACTTAATGCTTTCAATTATAAGGAATCAATCGTCATTTGTTCAGCTCAACGACTTCCGCGAATCTCGCTCCGTCCCTTCTCAGCCTCTGTAGCGAAGGCTCCATCGAATAGTCATCCTCGCGGGGACAGCATTCATGTCCACTGTTTTGGAATTCAACTCATACCAGTGGTGTTTTCTTTCGGTATGCAAGGCGAGTGTCAACGCCCAAGGAAATAAATAAAATCTATTATACCTTTGAATTTATTAAGATTTCTGCTGTGTATAACAGCATGGCTGTATATAACAGCATTTGTGCCTATGTGGTGGGTACACTGTACCGACCAACATAGTTGCGACTCACTGTGGCCGCTGCAGAGTTGCGCCGGGGGCGCGACCAGTCGAGAAATGAGGAGTACGGGAAGACACCACCAGGAGCAGGGCAAGCGGCGGCGCTTGTCCGTGGTCACCGGGCCGTGTCGGCTAAGCGGTCACAGGAGGGGCAGTTCCCCTCGATGCCCCGCCACGGAGGCGGAAAGCAAGAGACTCGCTCAGATGCCTCGGGGCGTATTGATAGGGCCTCGCTCGGGGCGGTAGTCAGTCGGACATTTCTGGAGCAGCAAGCGAGTGCCTAGCAATAGTAGTAAGTTCGGTTTTGATTGTATTCTTCTGGCGGACTTGAACTTGGCTTGTATTTCGGACTTGATTTGGATTGTGGCTTCACTGAAATAAACGTATGGTGAAAGAACTGTTGTTGTTAACAATTTCTCCCATTTTTTCGGTCTTCCGTGCGATCGGCGGCGTAGATCGACACCAGCCCCTCCATGCAACGCAGGCAGTGCGCGAACGCAGCTCAGGCTGTTGGCGATTGCCAGGTGGTTGGGCGTGTCAACAGCTTAGATCATTAGTCCCGTTAGTATAGTGCATGTCATTTTCTCGAAAGATGGTGGTGACCTGTCCCCGCTGGATGGCGAGATCCGGCGCCGAGCTGCCGTCGGCTAGTGGGGTTTTCCCATAACCAGGGCTCTATCACCAGTGGGGCACCGCCTCGGTCGGGACAAGCTCTAAGCTCCCGACCGGTCTCCCGGAATATGTGGTAGTGTAGTGCATGTTAGTGTAAGCGTGTTTGTAAGGGGAGAGGATAGGACAAGGAAGAGGAATGACAGATCGCGCGCGGTCCGTGGCCCGTTTCTTAGGGTACTGCTTCGGCATTCGCCTGGTGTTGATCGGAGAAACCACGGAAAACTACCGATCAGAGCAGTCGGCCGCAGGACGTCTCCTCCAGACAGCGACTGAATTCGACCTAGCTGAAAAGCTATTGTGGAAAATCCTGTCGCCATCAGAACACGAACATACGACCTCCCGGTCAGAGGCGCTGCAGTGACATTTGTTGATGTACTGAGCTACCGCTCCCGGTTTTGCAATGTAAAATACAACATCCTCATTGTTGTAATTTTGCGACTATCATTCCCCCATTCTTCCAAAATTTTAATTTAAAATAAATTAAAATTTGTTTACATAATTCAATTTTACTCTAAATATGTAAGCGAAGGGAGAGAGTGGGAGTTAACACTTTCCTTTACTGCCAACGCCCTAGGTCCAGAGTGACGACACGCCACTGACTCATACATAGTGCCAGTTCACCGCAATAACTTACAAAATGCGTGTGGAAGGTATTTGTTTAACACGTGTGTAGTGTAATAGGCATATGCAGCGAATCTCTGCGAATTAGTTGCAAAATGACTATGCCAGGACCATTCTTACGTGCGTTGCACCATGTACTGTGACTCTATTATTTATTTTATTTATTTATTTTACGTCAAAAAACAGTTGAAACAGCGTATGACGTGCTATGGGGAGAAATGAATTCTGTGCACATTTTCAAAATTCTGTGATCCCTACACTGACTCATATACTACATAAATAATAAAACAAGCTCTCATATAATAAAATCTATTTTCAAGGATAATTAAGCAATACATTTTGGGCTCTTATCCATGATGTCCTTCGTCAAGGAATAATACTTCCTGCCGCAACATGGAAACGATAATTTGAATAATTGTATTTCCCACTGAATTCTAGAAGACGTGAACATAAAATGAAGTTACATTGATGTCCAGAAGCAAAACAAGGGGCCATCTCAGCATTTGCTCAATGGATCAGAGAAACTGGATGAAAAACCTGATCGAGATGGGGGTCATTGACCGGGAGGCTGCAGTACAATACTTGTTACAGGTTGTTTATACATTTATTATTCGAACTCATGAACAATGTACAGTTGTGTCAAATGATGCCTGATCTGCAACCATATCCAATTATTTGAATTCAGCGCGCGGCGTATTGCACACTTCACAACGTGCACGGTGATGCAACTTGCTAATTACCTGTAACAATCATGCTACATTCTATAATTGGAGCAATGCATTGCTCGCTACAATAACTGTTCCAACAAATCAGGTCTTTAGTTATCTAGTGTATAGTGGAGGCTCGATCTGCTTGCTCTGCTGACGCAGGCAGCGCCGCCTACGAAGACCTGCATGGCCTCCAAGCGTCGTCGCCGGGAACTTGACCTGTTGCAGCCGTCACCGCAAGCTCCCTCGGTGCGCGTGTCTTATCGCTAGAGCTCGGGCATTTAGACACTAAAAAGGTCGAAAATAGGCAAGCAAATAGGCAGTTAAAAAAGGCAGGAAATAAGCATTAAAGTTGACAATAGCCAGGCACTTAGGAAGTAAAAACTTAAAAACAGGCAGCGAAATGGGCATTATGATTAAATAATATTAACATTGATAAGTACTACATAAAGGATGAACATCATTCTCTAAAAACAAATCGAATTTCTTCGATTCTCAAAACATATTGCAGATTAAGATAATATTTTTAAAGGGTTGAATTTTATATTTTGTATATTTTGTTGGTTAAACTGGTTAAATGTTCGATATTCATATTTTGAAAATTGAATTTTTGCGGCATGACACAAGTCTGTGTTGAATTTCTTTGTCTTCGTCTTTTGGCTGCACTTGCGAAGAAGATTTTAATAGTTTTTCTCACTTTTCCGCATTGTTTTGCATGAGTTGCAATTTTTTAATGTTGTAAGAAGTATTTTTCGCACAGTTAACCATCTTTTCACAACACTGGCAGAAAATACATTTCCAGACCGCTGTGAATCTTCTCCATAACTCCACTATTTTAACGATGCACTTCATGAAAGTTCCTCTTTTGGCATTGTAGCAAGCATGCTAGGAAAAGCAAATTTAATGATCTAGCATGCACGAAACTTCAAACCAACACAAAATATCGAAGAAAACTCCCCTATTTTGTGTAATTCTACCTTTCAAAATGCGAAAGATGCCGGGAGTGCTATTTTTGAAAATATTTGTGTTCTTGGTAAGGAATAGATATCTCACTGCGAAGATCGCATCGTCGCGAAGATCGAAAAAAACAGAGTAATTTCCTGTACTCTGGAGCGCCCGATGGATTTCGGCGAAATAGGTAAGGTAACACGCACGATGTCAGATTCTCATACATCGCTAAGCTGTGTCCCTGCTCGACGCGTTACAAACAAGAGCACAGGACATACAGCTCCTCGATCAGAGGACACTGGCAGATTTTGCGCGATTGTCACTTGTTTGGTAAAAAATTACCCATCAGTGGTTTCTCGAAAAATGATTGTAAAAACAAAATATAGTGAAAAAATTAAAAATCGCCGAAAATTCCACATAGGCTCCTAACGCACGATTAGGCAATTATCTCTAAAATAGATATTTATAAGCGTTATAAAAAACCTCGCAAAAGCCATTTCTGAGGTAAACATTGATAATGGGGTAAGTTGCCTAAAAATACATTGAAAGAAATAAAATAGGCAAAACGGGCATGGTCCGAGCTCAAGCTGAACAGAGAGACAGGCACCCGCATCCATTCGGAAGCTTCGTTACGACTTCAATTTTTGATATATGAGTTACCGATTGGATGATGATGCCCCCCTCTAGTTTCAGCTTCTGATTTTGAAGTGTCACTATGTTTAAATCGGAGTACATATATGAACTGACTCGAAGCGGCACGACCAGTTCGTATTTACGCATATAATACGCAACGTATACAAATTCAGAGTACCACAATTCTCATTGGTCAGAGTAATTGATAATCTATTAATAAAATACTTTTTTGCTTTCTCGCTGAATTCATTTACCGAGCTATCTCTTCACATATCTTGTTGTTGAGATTTTTATTACTGTAATGTTTCTACAGAAAACTATCGTTAACACGAATTCGAGGGCACTGAAATAATGTGCGTTTTTGTTATAGAAATTCGTATTCTCCGAGATTTATATACATTTACTACCACATATCTTTAGCGGGATCCAAAATTTGACTCATTTTACGACGTACTTCGTGTTAAGCGAGTTCGTGATAGCGATGGTTTACTGTATTACACATTTCATTTCATTGATCAGAATTTCATCGGTTGTGCTGATCGTGTGTAAATGGTTGAAACACAAATGACACCATTCCACACCTTGACGCTTAACGCTTTCACGCTCATAGCTATCCTTGCTTTTATCCCCTAGCACTTACGTAATGTTTGCATTAAGTAGCGCTTACGTAGCGTAGAATTACGCAATGTCACGTGGTGTGAAGTCGCATTACGTCTCTACACATATGCGGCTTCACTTTCATCGCGTAATTTGAAAGTTTTCCGCAGATTTCATAGGTATTAAAAACACATGGCATTGTACTGTCCTATGATTGATTGATTGATGTGTCCGGGCGCGTCAACGGATCTGGTCATTTGTCTCGTTAGTGTAGTGCATGTTTTTCTCTCGGGAGATGGCGGTGATTTTCCCCCGCTGAATGGTGAGATCCGGCGCCGACCGGGATATGTGCTAGTGTAGTGCATGTTAGTGTAAGTGTGTGTGTAAGGGGAGAGGATAGGACAAGGAGAGATCGCGCGCGGTCCGTGACCCGTTTGATAGGGTACTGCTCCTGTCCTATGATAGTGCTATTCTAAACCACATCCTATCACCCAAACACCACACAAATTGTTTCGGCCGTTTCCCAGTTCGCAGACAAGCTCGTCGCCCAGTAATAGAAACCGCCGCCGAATCCTCCACGAGAGAATTCACTACTCTCCCCTCCATTCCCGCCCCTACTTTCCCTCCCCTTTTCCCGAACCCTCTTTCCCCTCCCCTTCTACACCCCTCCTCAGTCCCTCTCCTCCCCCTCCCCTCTCCATCCTCCCAACACCCTCCCCAGCTCGCGCCCATTTCAATTACCAGCGCTGCTTTTTCCGCCGTTAATCAAGCCAGCGGAGGTCGCCTGCTCTTTTCGAAACGTCGCCCCCTCCCTCCCTCCACAGCCTCCTCCGCATTTCGTCTCCCCCGTTCGCGGCACCCGCGGCGTCACCTACTTAATTTTCATCTCGCTGCATTATTTATTTCCGTAATTAACCCTCGTAATTGGCTTATTTTCGCGATGAGAATATAATGATGTGCCGTCTCCCCGCGCAGGCCCAGTGCCGCGCTCGTCATGTCGCAGTCGGCGCGTCCGAATAGGTTTTAATCCCTAATCGCAAAAAGACTGTGGAGGAGCGCCATGGAATGAGTTTGACGGAACGGCCCGCGCCTCGGCCCCGCCGACCGGCGCTCTGCCCTTGAGGAAATTCTCGAAACGCTCGGACATGATTTAATAATAATAATAATAATAATAATAATAATAATAATAATAATAATAATAATAATGTCTTTATTTCTGGCGAGGCTCAGGCCGTAAGGCCTGCTCTTCCGCCTAACCAGTTAAATATTTACATTTACATAATTACAATTCAGGCATTCGGGCGGAAATAGTGATAACTGACATTTTACGTTACTTACGAAATTGCAATGATCGTAGTAGCTAACGTGATGCTACAGCATAACTAATGAAACCAGGTGTGAATGTATTTTCATAGTCAATTTTCATAATTCTAAAGCTAACATGGCATTAAAAATCCATGATTCTATTTACAAGAGGGCTGGTAAATCAAAAATATTACCTTCCAAAATGCCAGAAATTCTCTATATCCCGAATGCCTCAACTGTGAACAAATTTAAAGAAGGAGGAAAATTTTACATTTATTTCTGGGATGCAAGACTAGGGCCATCCCGGCATACTCCTAAGCGATTGAGTAAACCCAGGAAAACCTCAATCAGGATGGCGGCTTAGGGCCGTGACTCAAGAGAAGAAAATACGAAGACTAAAGGAAAAGTGAAAAGGCAGGATGAAGAATAGAGGAGTTAGAATGAATTAGGAAAACTGGGGAAAGTGGGAGAGGGAAGATAGTATAAATATAACATTATTCATGTACATAAATGTAGTTTTGTAGGTTGGCTATTGGCAGTTGGCTGAGTCTACAAGATAATCTGTAACAGAGAAAAAAAAAACAGAAACAGAAAGCAGGCAAGTGAACAAGATGAACACAAATGTAGCACGAAAATATTATACATTACAGTGTGAAAATGCATGAAAGTCTTATCATCTAGTATGTAATATACTTGTTTTGAGGCATTTGATTAGACAGGATGATGTGTTAGGGCTTTCAGCGATAGCGTAAAGAGGAGGAAAATACAGGAGAAGTTGGGTTTTATATTTTCTGAAACCACAAATTTGTTTTAGATATGTGGGTAGAGAGTTCCATATTCTAATTACAGTGACAGTAAATGACTTACTGTAGGATACCGTGTTGTGCCGAGGTATGCATAGTAATCGCGAGGAACGTGATCGTTCTAGCGTCAGCATTTTAAAGTTGTGCGATAAGTGCGTTTGATAGCTATTATTCAAAATTTTATGGAGTAGGAGGAGGCTATGTAAAGTTCTCCTTTTTCGATTGAGAGAATGTTTGTTGGACCGTAAAAGTCCGATACATGATCGTATTTCCTGAGATCGAATATGAAACGGATGCATGCATTTTGTGCTATTTGTAATTTGCGTTGTTGTTTGACCTTTAAGTCCGTAAGTAAGAAATCGCAATAATCGAAGTGAGGCATTATGAGTGAATTTACTAGGCTTATGCGGGTGTTAATAGGTAGTAGTTCTCTGACACGTTTTAAGGAATGGAGGCCTGCGAAGACTTTTTGGCAAATCTTACCTACTTGCGTGGTCCAGCTAAGTGTGTTGTCTATATGTATTCCTAAGTTATTTACATCGCTACACCAGGACAGGAGAGTTACCTATGCTAATTTCCGGTAAGAGGGTTTCTCCAACTTGTTCAAAGCGTTGCGAGAGCCTATCACTAAGCACTGAGACTTCATTGGATTTAATAGGAGACCAAGGATTCTGCCTTTATTGAGAGAATTTAAATCATGGTTTATTTTCTGGGCTAATGAGTTTAACTCCGATGGGTATCCACTACATAGATCTGAAGTCGTCAGCGTACATTTTGTGCTCACAGTAACTGAGGCATTGTCCTACGTCATTTACATAAATTAAAAATGCTAAGGGTCCTAGAACTGTTCCTGCAATACCGGAAGTTTTAACGGCAGAGGATTGCTTTTCATCAGATACAACAATTTGTTGTCGATTTGAAAGATATTGAGTAAACCATCTTATTGTGGGTTTAGCAGAACCTAATATTTTCATTTTTCAAGCAAAATTTCGTGGTCGACCGAATCAAATGCTTTACTAAAATCTAGGAGAACAAGTATTGTTATTTTGCTTTTGTCAATGGAGGATCGAGCTTCCTCGATAATATTTAAGAGGGCAGTTCCTGTGTTTCTACCTGATCGAAGCCGTATTGTTGATCACATATCAGATTTTGCTTTCGAGGTACCTTATAATTTGGCGTCGCGCAACTTTTCCAGAACTTTGAGATTGTAGGTAGAATGCTTATTGGCCTGTATTCTGGAGGGTTTGTGGTAGTTTTAGGGAGAGGTGAACAAGTGCGGTTTTCCATGGGCTTGGGTACGTTCCACTTACTAGAGAAAAGTTTATTATGTCGGTTACAATGGGATATAACTTCGGCACTGAGTTTTAGTAATTTGGCATTGATGTTGTCTGTGCCTGCGGCGTTTGATTTGAGGCTCTGAATGGTTTTAAAATGTCATAATGATTTGTAGATGCGAAGAAGAATTCTTCCTGAGTGTGTTCAGAAACGTCTCGTAAGGTTGAGAGAGTTTTGTTTTTGAGAAATAGTCGAGTGAGGAGCCATGTTAGCAAAATGCTGGTTAAGAGTGTCAAGAGATGCATCAATTTGCGTTGGGGTTCGTGATTTGCCTAAACCTAAGGTGCGCAGCGATTTCCAAACTTGTTTTGAATCTCTGTTCGTGCCAAGAATACTATGATAATATTTAATTTTGCCGTTCCTAGATTTTGCGTTACAAGATTTCTCAGTTTCTTGTATGCGTCTCTGTCATGTTCGCACTTTGTGTTACGAAATACATTAAAGGCGGCATCTCTTTGTTTCATTAACGCACGTATTTCATCCGTTAACCAGGAGCGGGAGGTCGTTCGCGCGAGCTTTTCTAATTGGTATGTGCCTATCAAGTTCTGTCAGTAAGCACGTGAAGGTGTTTACTTTTCTGTCTATCAATTTTCTTGGTTGATAAGGTGCCAAGGAACACTAAACCGTCGGAGTAAATGCTTCGAATTGAAGCTCTTATAGTCACGGTACTTAAAATTTTGGGCGTATATTTCGGCATTTCATTTGATATGATAGGTATACAAGGTCGTGTTTAGATATCCCGGGAACTGACATCTGTCCATGTTGATTTACTTTCTCGCGATTTGATACGATCATATGGTCAATCCATGTGTCTGTGCCGGCAGTGTGATGAGTTGGATTTAGCGGCAGAATCGTAAGGTTCATTTCCGAAAGAAACGCTTAAAATTCTCGGCAGATTGTAATGGTGTCAGGAGATTGCAATTAAAGTCGCCCATCAATATTATGTTTTCATATTTGCTTGCGCAAGGTGCCATTACATTGCCCATGACCTCAATATTTCCAGTTTTAGGTGGGCAGTACACTACCGCTAAGGCACATTTTTTGCCGAAAATCGAGACTTCAATGAAGAGGTATTCATTAAATTGATTGACTTCGTCTACTGAAGATACGATATATTTGTAAGCAAGATCATCTCGAATATAGATACCGACACCTCCTCCTCGTGATGCGACACTTGGATTCCTGTCGGTTCTTGAAAACGTAACCCGGAAGTGAAACAAGAGACGTATTAAGAGACGCCTTCAACCACGTTTCGCTAACAAGGAGTGCATGAAAATGGTGTAGTGAAACTAGCTCTCTAACTTCATCGATATGGCAATAGAGGGACTGTGCATTTATGTGTCCTACATAAAATGATCGCGAAGGGGGTATTGATATATTATTATAGGAACTAGTGGCGTCTAGCAATTGTTGCGTATCTAGTTCTGGTACTGATGCATAAGGTTGGCTTGAATTATGGTTACCTGTTAGTGACGTCATGCCTTGAGAAAGGGGGTGTTAAGAAAGAGTAGAAATAGTCTTGAAAGAATAGAAGAGTCTTGGAAATACCAGAATGCGTTTAGCTGTGGTTAGAAAGGGTGGGGTTGTAGGAGGGCGCTCCTACGCTAAGCGGCTACAGCTTGCAGATCGGCCTTTGTCTGCAGCGGCCCGCCACTACCTGTTTTTATGACGATGTTCCGTCTTCTGTCCACACGTTCCTCAGGTCAGAAGCGAGCAATAGCTTCATTCAGCAGGTCAGGCGGGCTTTGTGAGGTCTTCCCGAATGGTCACGCCAGAACCTTTCAAATTTCTCTTTGCGCGGAAGACCTCCCGGCGCCTCCTGTAACTAACAAATTTTACGATGAGTGGACGAGATTTCCCAGGGATCTTTGGGCCTACTCTGTGGCATCTATCGATATCATTGCGATCAAGTTCAATACTTATCTTTTTTGCTACGTCGATCGCCAGCTGGTCTGGATCTTCTTTACATTGCGATCAAGTTCAATCAGCTCTTTTTTCTGCTTTTTTTTTCGGGTTGTTCCTTTATCCGAAGATCCGTAGGGAGTTTCGCCGCGTTACATTTCTAGTTGATCGGTTTTCGCTTCCAGCTCAGCCTTAAGATTTTTATTTCGCGATCCCGTTCTGAAAGTTCCTGCGCAGATCATTAATTAAATCTGTGTTGAAGCGCATGCTCTCCTCTAACTTCGTAGCGACCATTCCGGTGAGAACGGACGCTAAGGACTCGAGGAAAGCAGGACACTTCACCACCTCTTGCAATGCCGTGTTCAACTCTACATTGATACTGGCAGAGCTAGAGTTGGATCTGTTAGTCCTTGCCATGATGATATAAAAGTGGAAAGTAAAGTAATAAATTGAAACAGGCGAATATAATTAACAATGAGAGAGAATTGACGAAAGAAAAATTCAGAGGAGAAAACTGAGACACTGGTAAATTTGATAGAGAAGAAATAAGTCAAAGATAGAATATGTAAAAAGCAAGATAAAATAGAAAGGTAACAAAAAAGAATAAAGAAAAAACACCAATAAAAGAAACGTGCAACACTTATCTTTCTATCCTTGCGCTGCGACGACACCGCCGGTGCCGTACACTAAGCCTTTGACCACCTGCGGGAAAACTACCTGCGCCTAAGCTCGGAGCGCTCCGGGACGGTGTTCACTCGACGATAGACATCCACAAACTGATTTATCAGCTACGTTGGCTCAGTGGCAGCAACGCTGCCTCTGCAGCATCGTTGACTAGGTCATAAGGCTCGGGTCTCAACGATGACGGATTTTCGTAAGTAGTTACATGTCTGGGTCGGATTCAACCTGTGTCTGAAGGAGAATTCTAGCGGACGACTGTTCCGATCGGCAGTTTTCCGTGGTTTCTTCGATCCAAATTACGCAGTATTCTATGAAAGGATTGCGTGCGGTTTTCATGTTTCACACTCGTCCCCTGCTCATCCCATACACAAACACATTAAGAACACTATCACCCGTGTTGGGAGACCAGTCGGAAGTTTTAACCTTGTCCAGAAAGGGGCGGTGCCCCATTGGGGAGATAGCTGGGGTGAGAAAATCTCTCTCGTTCGGCCTCGAAATTACTTGCTCACTCGGGCTCGATTTCAGACGTGATGATTTTCAACAGAATTGAAGCATTTATCTATTAAGTGCACCGGTCACGTTTCGGAAATCCATGGTTTCTTAAAAAAAATTAACGAAATTGTGTCATAGCGCGGATTCCGTCATCTGCCGGCACCACCACGAACTCCCTGTATGCGCGGATTGCGTCATCGGCCGGCAGCCCTCCAACTAGCTAGTCCCAGAGGGTTCTGGGCGTATCGCAAAGTCCAGAATATTCTCGACGGTACCCGCCGAGTATAAATACGCGGCGGCCGGCGACCGCGGGTTAGTCTTAAGTCTGAAGTGGAAGCTGAGCTGGGAAGTGTGTGCATCGCGGTGAATAGCAGTGCAGTGATTGTGCTGAGTGACGTGAACCGTGGCCGGCGCCGTGAACTGTTGTCAGAGCAGTGGACTGTGGCCAACGCATCGAACTGTGGTCAGTGCTTAGGACTGTGCGACAATGTAAGAGAAGTGAACAGTGTAAATAAATAATCAAGATAAGTGTAGTCTAAACAAATAATCAAGACAAGTTTGACGTATAAATAATAAAGTGTTTTGAGTGATTGTGTTAAGAAACAAAATAAACGTTTTTGTTAAAATAATACCGGAGTTTTAATTCACCACCTAGAACCGTAAAAATATGCTCTATTCCACTGACTTTCAAACTGTGGTACTAACCCTATGGTAGTCTTGTTCCGAATAGGTGATAAGCTTTGTAGGTGATTTTAATTATTTCAGTGAAATCTGGTTTATGCTCATGAGTTATACTCGTGAAGATTAAATAATGTTGAAATACTAAAAAATATTCTTCCACATTCTTGTGCTACACCATACATCCTACTTCTGTACATTGATTTTGAGAATCTATAACAATAAAGCACTATTTTATTTTTCTTACTCGTTCGTTTATTTAGTTTATGAATTAAAATAAGATATATTTTGATTAATTTATAAAAAAATTAAAACCTGAATGTGACGTACTGGGAAGAAGTATCGTCTGCGTTTTCCTGAGTTTCAGAATCCCGGGAACGTTTACTAAACATTGTTTACTAATGTATAAAAGGACCAACAAAGTGTATTTAGAAATATGTAAAAACCAGACATTTTCTCTCTAATGTAATACCTGAGTAATACTTATTCGCACTGGTAAACAAACTACAGATTTGATTTTATTGTTTTGCTAAGAAACTAGCAACACCTACACCCCGGCTCTACTCCTATCATTAGCATTAATATAGTTAGCAGTAATATAAAAACTGTCTTAATAATTTAGTCAGACAATAATATTTAAAATTCGCAACTTATGTAAATTTCTCGATGGTGGTCAATAGAGCTTTACTAAGTAAATTATATACATATTATTTTCACAACAGTTCTGTCAACTTTCCTGAACGCGCTGTATCTTAGAATGTAAGTTAATATATTCTGTGAACCGCCCGTGACTTTTAATTTTGAAAATATATACACATGCTAATTTGAAAAAGATAACATACATCAGAATTCAATGTATTAAACAAATGTTCAAATTATAGGACGCGTTGGGCTTCAAATTATAGGACGCGTTGTACCGATGTACCCCGCCTCTCTCATCGGTCCAACCGGGAGCGGTAGCTCAGTGCGTCAACTGATATCACTGCAGCGCCTCTGAGCGGGAGGTCCTAGGTTCGAGTCCTCACGGCGGCACGATTTTCGACTCTAGCTTTTCAGCTAGGTCGAATTCAGTCGCTCTCTGGAGGAGAAATCTAGCGGCCAGGTGCTCTGATCGGTAGTTTTCCGTGGATTCTCCGACCAACACTGTCCTTCCTGTTCTCTGTCCTATCCTCTCCCTTTACACACATACTTACACTAACATGCACTACACTACCACATATTCCGGAAGACCGGTCGAGAGCTTAGAGCTTGTCCCGGCTGGGGCGGTACCCCGCTGGTGGGAGAGTCCTGGTTAGGGGGAAACCCCACTAGCCGACGGTAGGTCAGCGCCGGATCTCGCCATTCAGCTGGGGAAGACCACCGCCATCTCCTGAGAAACAAACATGCACTACACTAACGGGACTAATGACCAAAGCAGTTGACGCGCCCGGAAACCAAAAAAAACTAAAACTAAACGCATAGGGATGATCTTCAATTTCCGAATATACTAGGAAGAAATATCTTAAATCTAAATTTCACCTAGTGTTACATTAAAGGGGCTGTTGACCTCGGCCGGAGCGTGCGCTAGGCTTTTCGCGGGTCACGATGAAGGGCACCGCGAGCCGCCAGTTGGGCAACCCTAGTCTCACCCTATTGCCTCACCCAATCTCAGTTGCTATCTATGAGCGCCAAAACATTTTTTTTCACATTTTAACAATTTTCGACCCTCTATAGTAGAATTGAAATATATCTTTAAATACAGAAGAGTAAAAAATTCTTCTATATACAAATTTCATAAAAAATATTGAAGCCTTTTATGATGAAAGGTAGTTTGGGCGTATCTGAAAAGGCGCAATTTCAAGCCCATTTACACACAAAAATCTAATTTTCGAGAACATTAGTAAAAAACCTTTTAGATCTCTTGTTTTCACAATTGCTACGTAGTTATTCTACGTAGCTACTCGTATAATGTATCAAAATTGCTCGTAAGGTAAGTATTAACGACGTGAGTGATATTTTTCAAAAATTACCTTTTTGTAGTTTATAAAAGAAAAAAAAATAATACATGAAAATGTTGTACACTCGTATGTCATGTAAAAGTGTTACATGTTACAGTGTCTTTATCAATATCCGTACACTGGAGTTTAAAGAAAAAATTGGGCCGTTTGTAGAAAATTACGTTTGAGCACTTCTGAAGTGACAATTTTAATCTCATTTTCATAGAGTTTTCGAGATGCTTCAGAATTTGATGCACTTGTACTCACAAATGCAATAATATATAAAATATGCTCGTAATGTAAATGTAAACAGAATGGGCGATATATGAAAAATAACATTTGTGTAATTGATCCCCTTTATTTATTGAAAAATTTGAGTAATACATAAACGAAGCGCTTATGGCTTGTTATTCAGTGCAGTTGAGTGTACCGAATGCACACTATTTGCATTCAGTTTAGTGAATTGAGTACACCGCATCATTTACAAGCTGTTAATCAGGTAATTTAAAAGACGTATTAATTTTGCCATAAATTACATATTGCTTTTACGTCACACATCTTTTGATATGAGAAACCATTTTTGTTTTTGTAATCTTTTTACCTATTTCGTTTTCTCTCTGTATTCCACGTTTCATCTATTTTCCCACAAATTTACTGGCGTCATTAATGTATTATTAATTTTTTTCTCGAATTATTTTGAAATATTCTATTTATTGTGAATAAATTTGTCAATACTCGTAACATTTTTATTTAAACTTTATTTTTCAAATACTAAATCCTTATATCATTTTTATTGTCCTAGATTGATATTTTCTTAATTCATGCATTCATGTGATTTAAATGTGCTTTTCCTTATTAATTTAATAAAAATATATAAATGTTTTGATAAAAGTTTGCTGAATTAATTTTTTGAGATTTGAGTCATGCACACTGCATAAACTTCAGAAACATTTTATGTTTAAAAAAAATTTTTTTAAGCAGGAATTGCAGAGTAAAATTTACTCTCTTTTTTTTTATTATTCTTTGTTTATTTTATCATTGACATAAACATATACAGGCATGAATGGAATTACAAAAGTATCTCTTGACTTTCACTGCTAGGGAAGTAACACTACGAAAAACTATCTATAAAAAGCACGTATTAACAAAAAGAGAAAGAGAAATTAAATATCATAGGGTAGATGGACGAAACCAGGTCAACCAAAAATGAGATAAACTGAAATATTAGAGAGAAAAGTCTCTTTCATTCTCGAAATCAGAAGGAAGAAGAAGCTAAAGAATTACAGATATTTAGATGATTCTACTTTATGCGTCACCCACTTCTTGAAAACTTTATTAGTATTTTCCTTGTCGGCACATTCCTAGAATTTCGAGCTCTCGCCATTCTTTTTACTGCGTCGCCGGTCTCCATCACCAGCGCAGAGATAGGTTCAACTCTTCAGGTCTTTTTCCACCCAGCGTAAAACTCCGTTTCTTTTCGAATCGGTTTCAAATTGATACCGTAACAGTGTTTTCACTTCATTTATTTTAGCACTTAGTTCCCTTTGTTGTCCATCAATTGGACACCGATACTATTATCTCCTTTCCCGCCCGTCTCTCCCTTGCGGGTTGACAGTTTCATTCATTTTCTTTCCGCTCCGAGTATTTTCTTATCCGTTTTCTCGAAGCGGATTTTCTCTGTTGCGTAGCCAGGCCACAACGCACCTCCTGTTTCTCGTTGTTTTCTTTCTTTATTTTTTGTCTGTTTCTTTTTTATTTGAAAGCAATTAGGCTGATATAATTCTGATAGTACACACTAATCCTTGGCAGTTCGGTCGTCTCTGCTACTGTGGATGTATTTGTACTTTTCCGGGTGTAGTCGTGTAGATGTTTTCATCTAGCTCAGTGGTGTCTTTTATAACACGGTTTCATTTCATTCGTAGTAAAAATACTATGGGTCTAAAGTTTTTGAAGCGAATCTAAGAGTTCTCACTGAGTACTCAGCTCGTATGTAATAAAAGTTTATCAAAAAATAAACCACATGTAAAGGAAATGAAATTGCGGACGGGAACAAATATCAGAAGTATTGTATGAAACGGTTAGCACAAAGTGAGAAAATACTCTAGCTCTCAATTTAATTGTTTCTTTTAGAAAGAGCACAAGTCATATGTTTCCAATTTTATAATAGAAAATTTAAATTAACTCTTACAACTTTTATAAGAAAAACTTAAATTAACGAAAGAATGTCATTATTTGCATTGTATCTTAAATACCGAAATCCATATACATTCCAAGAGATTTTTTTCTGAAATGGGTGATTTGTGTGAACTTTTTGATTGAACCTGCATCCTTCCTAATTTAAATATGGGAAAAATGAAAGTTCAAACCGTGAGAATACTATACATTAATACCTTCATGATCAATACATAAAATAATGTTGGACATGGAAATATGCTGCTTATATTCACTTTTATCGAATAAATATTTACTCTGCATTATCGTATGTTGTAGTTAACCGATTCACAGTGATATTATTGCATCTTCACAAACAAACTAGTAATTAAAACTAATTGTCATTAATTTTGTCAGTAATAATTTTTCCCACCAAAATCTCTTTCATTCCAGAAAGTAATAGATAATAGCATAATAGGCTGTTTCTATCCTCGATACCAACGAATGGAGTCGAGTTAAGAATGTGCTTGTTGAAATTTAGTGTTTCTATCTCAGCAGAAATTCTCAAAACATTGAAACATAGATGTCCCAGGGCATGAACTCATGTCACTGCGGTGCCTCTGACTAGGAGGTCCTAGGATTCGAATTTCGATTGTGACACATGCTACGTAGCTATGTCGGATTCAGCCGCTGCCTGGAGAAGAATTCTAGCGGTTGGCTGCTCTGATGGTAGTTTTCCGTGGTTTCTCTGATAAATAAGGGGTGAATGCCGGAGCTAGTACTCTAACAAACGGGTCGAGAACCCCGCGCGAACTTTCCTTCCCCCTGCCTGTCCTATGCTCATATCTCATGCACAATTACACTTCCCGTGAGTCCAGACGGGAGCCTGGAGCTTTGAGGAAAAATCCCCGCAGATTTGAGAAAAATCCCCGCAAGTTGGCCTTGTAGGTCGGCGCCGAATCTCGCCAAAGGGCGGGGGAAAATTGCCGCCACCTCCCTGGGATAAAATCATGCAGTATTCTTACGAGGCTAATGACGTTAGCAGTTGACACGCCCGGAATCGCTAATCAATCGGCGCTAGTTCATTAACTAGGTCGAATTCAGCCGCTGTCTGGAGAAGAATTCTAGTCCCGGCTGCTCAGATTGGTAGTTTTCCGTGGTTTCTCCGATTAATACCAGGTAAATGACGAAGCAGTACCCTAACAATCGGACCACCGACCGCCCGTCATCTTTCCTTTTTCTTCCTTGCCCTATCCTCACTCTTTAATACTTAGACACACATGCACTACGCTATCACAAATGTCGGGGAGCCCGGGGGGAACTTAGACCTTGTCCCGGTTTGGGCGGTGCACAACTGGGAGATACCTGGTGCGTCAACTGCTCTGGTCATTAGTCCCGTTAGTGTAGTGCATGTTTTTTCTCGGGAGATGATGGTGATCTGCCCCCGCTCGATGGCGAGATCCGGCGCCGACCTACCGTCGGCTTGTTGGGTTTCCCCCTAACCAGGACTCTCCCACCAGCGGGGCACCGCCCCAGGCGGGACAATCTTTACGCTCCCGACCGATCTCTCGGGATATGTGGTAGTGTAGTGCATGTTAGTGTAAGTGTGTGTGTCAGGGGAGAGAATAGGACAAGGAAGAGGAAGGACAGATCGCGCGCGGTCCGTGGCCCGTTTCGTAGAGTTCTGTTCCGGCATTCGCCTGGCCTTGATCGGAGAAACCACGGAATACTACCAATCAGAGCAACAGGCCGCTAGAATTCTCCTCCTGACAGCGACTGAATTCGACCTAGCTGAAAAGCTAGTGTCGAAAATCCTGACGCTGTCATGACTCGAACGTAGGACTGCCCGGTCAAAGACGCTGCAGTGACATCAGTTGATCCACAGAGCTACCGCTCCCGGTCATCATCGTCCCTATGAGATACACTGGGTTGTGCTTGGTACGGATTAATATCACGCACGGTTCCATCCCCCTTCCCCGTTTCAGAGCAGCCGGGCAAAGTACCGAGAACAACAGTACGGGGAAATCACGTGTGAATCGCCGGAATAATGAAAATACGGCCCGCAACCATATCAAAGGTTTTAGTTGCGGCTCTTGCAGCCTTGCCAACATGAAAGGTTTTAGTTGTGACCCTTGCGGTCCTGTTGTCCCACAACCCTGACCTAGACGAATAAGATAGGGAACTAATTAGCATGAGGATATCTATGGCATTCTGTAACATCGCTAGTTCAATACGCAAGTGCGAACATTTTTAATTTTCAAATGTTGGGAATTAGGCTTCTTTATTATTATTATTATTATTATTATTATTATTATTATTATTATTATTATTATAATGCTCGCCTTTATTGATAACTCAACACACACTACATACAGTAGAAGAATGGGGACGGGATTCTAAGGTTAAAAAAACACGCACGCAGAATACACCTTTCCCTCGTACATCACGTTTAGTTTTTTCCCCTCACGCTATCTCATACATTGCAATTTTTACGATACATAAATGAAAATTAAATATTCACGATGGTCATCGCTTCAAACGCACAAAATGCCTGTCGCATTCGCATCAAGCTAGCGGCTGACAAGAGATACTTTCTCTCGGGCACAGTTGCACCGTACACAATCGGAGAGAGAAACAGGAAGAGAGAGAAGGGGAGAGAGAGAGAGAGAACACCCTAAAACAGCGAACGTTGATCGACCCATAGTTGGCACCAAAGCGACTCGGCCTAAATAGCACAGCGGACAGCGCGCGGGGCGTGGCAGGGTGGAGCGGGGGGGGGGAGCGGTGAGGGAAAGCGACGGCGGGGGGCGGGCGGGGAGGCACGCTGAAAGGAAACGGCGCCTGAAAAGCAGCGACGACAGCGTCGCGCGGAGGCGCTATCTGTTGTCGTCCGCGCCTCCGCCTCCGCCCCCGCTCCGCTCCCGCTCCCGCCACGCCCCAGTCCTGACGCCGCGCCGCCAACGAATGTCAGCCACCACCTGCGTCCGCCGCTGGCACCACTGCCCTCCCCCAGGCACCGCGCGCTCTCCGCGAGGCCCTCGATGGCGAAGATTCGATTCATGATTAATGGATTGTCAGTGATTCCGGACGACTGCTGTCATTAGTCCCGTAAGTGTAGAGCATGTTTTGCATCGGGGGCGACGGTGATCTTCCCCCACTGGATGGCGTGATCCGGCGCCGACCTACCGTCGACTAGCGGGGTTTTCCTCAACCACCAGCGGGTCACCACCCCAACCGGGACAAGTTTTAAGTCCCCGACCGATCTTCAGGCATGTGTGGTCATGTAGTGCATGTTAGTGTGTGTGTGTAAGGGGTGAGGATAGGAAAAGGAAGAGGAAGGAAAGATCGCGCGCGCTTCGTTCGTTAGGGTACTGCTCCGGCATTCGGCTAGTGTTGAGCGGAGAAACCACGGAAAACTACCGATCAGTACAGCCGGCGCTAGAATTGTCCTCCAGACAGCGACTAAATTCGACCTAGCCCGAAACCTAGTGTCGAAAATCCTACCGCTGTCGGGACTCGAACCTAGGACGTACCGGTCAGAGGCACTGATCGCGGTCGTATCAAGCAGTGCTTCAGATGCAGCGATATCTGGCGACACGACGGAGAAACTCCGTAAACGTAGAAGTAAACTCCGTAAAGTTAGCATTCTCTGTTCTCGGCGTTAATCTTGCTGTTTGAGCCAAGTTCACACGCAAAAATTTTTTTTACTACGTCGGAACAAGTTTCCATTAAAGATAATTTTAAGTATTATGCGTAATTTAAAAGCACATTTTGGCATAAGGATAACAAGTCACATACAATTAGTTCAATTGTATTTTAAATTGTAATATGTTCTATGTTCTGCATTTCATATTGAAGACATTCAGTTCAGTGTAGTGCTGTGGGAATGAATGAGTATAATGAATGGTTATGTATATAATGAATGAATGGTGAATGGTGAATAAGGTGAATAAGGTAAATAATGGCGAATAATTATGTATATAATAAATGAATGGTGAATAAGGAATAAATGAGTGAATGAATGTTGCGTGAATGAAAAATAAATTTTAAAAAAATCATCTAGTAAACCATACGAAAGCATTATTTAGAATTAAGGAAGCTCAAACAATAATAATAATTTTTGTGTAAGTTAGGTATGCCAAAGTGCTACTAAATAACAATTAAATTGGATTTAAGGTAGAATTAAGTTAGCTTTTGTTGGCATTACCTTTTTATTATCTCTCTTAGCTGCTTAAGCCGCAAGGCAGCAGCGCAATTGAATACCACCATGTCAATAAATTCTCGCCTCCTCAGGGTTACTGTGGAGGGGAAACTAAGAAAAACATTTCACATTGAAGAGCCAACGCAGCTCGGCAGCTGATGCCCGTAATCTGATACTCAAAGGCGCAGCTATGGATTCAGTTCTTAGAACTCCGCAAGTTGCCATTCCCAGCAACACATCCATGAATAATTATACAATTCAAATCATTTTATATGTTAGCCTCAAAAAACATATCATAATTTTTAACTTTCAAGTTCTTGCACAATTATGTAATTTCTTTTAATTATTATTCAAACATGCTCCTAATTTAAATTCCGTGGTGGTAGACGATTTCTTGTGGTAATCCATTATAGTAGATATGGGGATAATCAAACCACAAAAGTAAACATAAATAAAATATATTTATTTTTTGCCCAGAAGTACCTTTCGGGTACTATATTTTCCCATCCTCAGTGGGTCTCTAACAAAGGGAAAATTGAATGATGAACATAAAGAGGAACAGTGGTGTAAAGAATAAAACAGACAAAAGAAGTGAATGAATAATACAATAATAAAAATGTTTGAAAATTAATAAACAACATAAAATAACTTACTGCCCAAGCAACGTGGATAACACCTAAACACTTAAAATTAAACCGGATAAGATCCAGTGATGAACCACTAGGGAGGCCGCCATCTTGTGGAATGGTCGCGCGGTTTTTCAACGCCTATATGTGCAATGGAAATGCAAACTGGTACTGAATCACTTTAAGTAAGAAGTCAAAAGTCATTTAAAAGGCCTGGAAACCTCAAAAAGGGTAAATCAACGATATTGAATCAATTATAGACCACCTACGTAACTGGAAACCCAATTAACTCCTTTACAACACATAAAAAGAAGTATAATACCACTAAAACAAACCCAACTCTAAAACAACGTAGTCTTTCACGGCCGGAGTTGTAGTGAAAGATTTCTTCCGGGCTGAAGGGCCGTGGTCCATTGGAAAAAAACGTCTGGAAATATGTTTTCCAATGGGCCACGGAAGAAATCTTTGACTAAAACCCAACTCTACTTAAAATCTGTAGCACCACGACTGCGCTTATCGCTTCTTAACGTTGGGATACCTAAGCGGTTCGTAAGCCTAGAAGAATGAAAGAAATTGGCTGTTGAAACAGAATTCGCTTATACCGGGTGATTGAATGGTTACACATTTACACCGATGGGTCTAAATTGGCCCCTATGGGAGCTGGAGACGCAGCCTTTTCCAAAATGGTTGAAAGTAGCCAGGGGGTCGGGATGAATGCCAGTAACTTTTATGCTGAGATAAGAGCGGTACGACTGACTGCAGAGACACTTGTTAACTATCACTCAACGTGCTTACCCACGTGATGTATTTTTCATTGACTCCCAAGCTGTCACAATTGCGACAGCCGACAGCTTCCCAACTGACTGTTCCCACCTATATTTTCCAAGAGGCAATCTCTCGCTTACTGCAGAACAACTGATCAGTCAGCCTCCAGTGGATTCCAAACAATGTCACCGGGACAGGTGGATCAGTGCATCAACTGATGTCACTGCAGTGCCTTGACTGGAGGTCCTAGGTTCGAGTCCCGAGAGTGGCAAGTTTTTGACACTAACTTTGTCAGCTAGGTCGAATTCAGTCGCTGCCTGGAGGAAGATTCTAGAGACCAGCAGCTCTGATCGGTAGTTTTCCGTGGTTTCTCCGATCAACACCAGGTAAATGTCGGAGCAGTACTCTAACAAACGGGCCACGGACCGCTCGCAATCTTTCCTCCCTCTTCCTTCACGTACCCTCTCCTCTTACACACATTTACACTAATATGCACTACACTACCACATACCTGTCGGGTGACCGGTCAGGAGCTTACAATGCGTCCCGGCTGGTGCGGTGCCCTGCTGGTGGGAGATACCTGGGTGGGGAAAATCGCGCTAGCGCACGGTAGATCGGCGCCGGATCTCGCTATCCAGCGGGATAAGTATACTGCCGCCTCTCGAGGTGAAAACGTGCACTTCACTTACGGGACTAATGACCTCGGTGGTTGACACACACTGAATCACTGACAACGAACCAACGAACAAAGCCATGTCTATGTAATTGGTAATGATAAAGCTGACCAACTTGCCAAGAAAGGGGTTGAAATGTAGCTACCATACATGGATATCAGTCTCATCTCGGCGAGACATCTCATTAGCGCAGCCGCAAAACACTACACCAATCGAATGTACGAGGAAGCTAGCAGAGAAAAGCGGCTTTACTCCAGAGTAGCAGCCTTCCGAATGCTGAATGGCCTTCGGGCGCACCAGCATCGCTTAGACCTCGCAGGCGTCGTTCACTGCTTAGCTTGAATTTTGTCGTGTCTAATAGCAGAGAGTTGAAATTGATTTAGAATATGTTACCTCAAACCTTTGGAGGTTGTTTTATTATTCTTTGTAGTAGGATAGTTGGCTCATAGTCGGCCCAAATTTTTTTACATTTAGTGTCGTACTGGGAACTCTATCATTTAGAACAATTCCTTGGTGATAAGTAACAGCCAAGGACATACATTTTAAACGTCCCGCGTTGGAGCGCGTTCGACGACCACCTGGACCCTTCGTCTCGCTGCGCCGCTCACGTCGTTACCTTGAAGGTGCAGGCAGTGAGAAGGCGATGCTAAGCTCCTGGTGACGGGGCAACCGGCCACTCACCAATTGGGCCTATGGCGCGTCGACCTTGGAGCAGCATTGGGGGGACGATACTTTTCGAAGTACTGTGGATCCCACTTTAAAGTCCGGCGGGAACTCCAGCACACACCCATCAGGTTTCTCCGGTACCGGCGTTATCCACGTCGTGAGATGGCGGTAAGCATTGGTCAGACGGAAGGGAGGGGGGCTCTGAGCCTCCTGGACCGTAGTTAAAGTGTTCCCCAGTTGGTCTCTCGGATTCGCCGTGACAGTGGCGAAATACTCTGGGCATAGGGGAGGGAACTTGTTCATAGCGCATGTGAGTAGCGCATTGTTTTGACTCCGGCACTAGCCTGGATATCTAGGAGCTCTGAGCTAGCAGTGCGGCCCCTACCCAGGCATTGCATGGCTTCTTTCGGATAGAGGAGCGGCTCGCGGAGGACCCGCGGGAATTTATTTATTTATTTATTTTACGTCAAAAAAAAGTAAAAAACTGCGTATGACGTGCTATGGGGAAACGTGAAATGTGTGCACATTTTCAAAATTCTGTGATCCCTACACTAAGTCACATACTACTTAAATTTTGAATTTCGAAAGGGAGAAGAAACTCCCATGTAATAAAATATATTTTCAAGGATAAATAAGCAATACATTTTGGCTCTTATTACTTCCTGCCGCGACAACATGGAAACGATAATTTGAATAATTGTATTTCCCACTAAATTCTAGAAGACGTGCACAGAAAATGAAGTTACATTTATGTCTAGAAGCAAAACAAGGGGCCATCTCAGCATTTGCTCAATGGATCAGGGAAACTGGACAAACACCTGATCGAGATGGGGGTCATTGACCCGGAAAATGTAGTACAATAGTTGTTACAGGTTGTTTATACTCATTTATAATGGTAAATAATGCATTATGCATCATTGTTAAAATTAATGTTACTTTTCTTGTGATGCTCAGTGTGAACTTTGTGGAAATTTCATTGTGAACTTTGTGGGAGGTTTCTGTAGGAATGGAAGGTAGCGGACTGAGACCACAGCTGATCACCACGTAGTTTTTCGCTCTGACCCGCAGTCAGGCTGCACGGGTGTGCAGCACATTGCCAGGAGAGGGCGGAGGGCACCTGAGTGTAATTAGCCTGACAGCACGGTTTGGGCATGCTAGGATGCGATGTCGTACAGAGTATGTTACACCCGAATATTCTGTTATCGATATCCCATCACTACTTTACAGGCACTGATCATTAAAGGAGACCATAAAATACATAGTCAAGTATGAATATACTTCGCAACATTGTTACCCATCATCATTTACTCCCATTATCTTATTTCGTGACCGGATGTTCTAAGTCTTCGGATTCTGACGGTGGCAGAATTTTCGACAGAATGCATAGGTCAAATTTAGCTCCTATCTTAAAGAGAATTCTAGGTGCTCTGATCGGTAGATTCCGTAGTTTCTCCTATCACTGCCAGAGGAATGCCACAGCAGTACCCTAACGGACCCAGAGCAAGAGACCCCAGAACTAAAGAGCGCGCGCGATCTTTCCTTCCCCTTTCTTGTCCTATCCTCAATCCTTTCTTACACAGACATTAACTCACTCGCACTACACTACAACACAGGCCGGGAGACCAGTCGGAAGCTTAGGGCTTGTAACGGGAGTGGTAGCTCAGTGCATCAACTGATGTCACTACAGCGCCTTTGACCGGGAGGTCCTAGGTTGGAGTCCTGACGGCGGTAGGAATTTCGACACTAGCTTTTCAGCTAGGTCGAATTCGGTCGGTCTGGAGGAGAATTCTAGCGGCCGGCTGCTCTGATTGGTAGTTTTCCGTGGTTTCTCCGATCAGCACCAGGCGAATGACGGAGCAGTACCCTACTAAACGGGTCACAGACCGCGCGCGATCAGTCCTTCCCATTCCTTGTCCTATCCTTTCCCCTTACACACACACTTGCACCATGCACTACACTTCCATATATCCCGGGAGACTGGTCGGGAGCTTAGAGCTTGTCCCGGTTTGTGTCCCGCTGGTGGGAGAGTCCTGGTTAGGGGGAAACCCCACCAGCCGACGGTCGGTCGGCGCCGGATCTCGTCATCCACCGGGGGAAGATCACCGCCATCTCCAGAGAAAAAACATGCTCTACATTAACGGGACTAATGACCAGAGCAGTTGACGCGCGAGGAAACACGAAAAAATCAATCAAAAAAACTTAAAGCTTGTGATGCCTTGGGCGGTGCCCCACCCGCTAACCGACATAATTCGGCACCATATCTCACCATCCCCCACCACTTACCGAGGAAAACATGCTCTTCACTTAGCAGTTGAGGCGACAGGAATCACTAAACAATAAATCTACATCATTCATCAATACAACAGAGCATTGTTGCTGAAATAATTAAAAATCCACTTGTTTCTTGAGGGCACGTCAAGAGTTTTTGGGCGCGTCGCGTTTATCGCCAGCCATGTGTCTCCTCAACATCTCGTTATTCTGTTATACACTATTTATTTATTGCAATACACGTTGATTACACGATTCATTGCATACTCCCATAGCACATCATGTTACTACTACCTAGGAAAAGCGCTTCCGCTTCATCAACTCGATTCCTCGTTGCCACGAAGCTTCGACAACTGAACAGCGGGGGTGGCGGAGCCTTTCACTGCCTCCGCAACGCAGAGCAGAGCGTCGGCGTCGGCGTCGATGTGGACGTCGGTGTGGGCGTGGGCGTCTGCGGCCCTCAATGCGACGCGGACAGGCGGCGCGCGCGATAGCGGCCGTAATTTCCTGGCAAGTGCGGCGCCGCGGCGCTGGTCCGCACCGTCCCACCGCCGCGACGCCGGCGTCTTCAACTCCGCCTGCCTACTGCTTTCGAGGCCACGATCGACACGAGGTCGGAGAGTGGGTGAACGCTCCAAGTCCCAAGCGTACGTTGAGAGGGTTCCTTGATTGATTGATTTTATCGTGTTTCCGGGCACGTCAACTGCTTCGGTCATTAGTCCTGTTAGTGTAGTGCATGCTTTTTCTCCGGAGATCGCGGTGATCTTTCCCCTATGGATGGCGGGATCCGGCACCGACCTACCGTCGGCTAGTGGGGTTTCTCCCTAACCAGGACAGTCCCACCAACGGGGCACCGCCCCAGCCGAGAGAAGCTCTAAGCTCCCGACCGGTCTCCCGGCATGTGTGGTAGTGTAGTGCATGTTAGTGTAAGGGTGTGTGTGTAAGGGGAGAGGATAGGACAAGGTAGACGAAGGACAGACGTGGTCACGTGGCCCGTTTGATAGGGTACTGCTCCGGGGTTCGCCTGGTGTTGAACGGAGAAACCACGGGAAACTACCGATCAGAGCAGCCAGCCGCTAGAATTCTCGTCCAGACAGCTGACATATTCTAGATCTAGCTGAAAAGCTAGTGTCGAAAATCCTGTCGCCGTCAGGACTCGAACCTAGGACCTCCCGGTCAGAGGCGCTGCAGAGACATCAGTTGCACTGAGCTACCGCTCCCGGTGAGAGCATTACTGCATCTACGACATCATTCATCAATACAACAGAGCATTGTTGCTGAAATAATTTAAAACTCTCTTCTTTCTTGAGGGCACGTCAAGTGTTTTCGGGCGTGTCGCGTTTATTGCCAGCCATATATCTCCTGCGTTTCTCCTTAACCAGATAGTCACTAAAATAGAACGGGTGCTGTTTCAGATGAAATGCCGAAAACAGTTTCTTTGACTTCAGTGAACAAAATGTTTCATAACTTTTCTCATTGAAATTCAGATAAACAGGATAAATCTTTATTTTATTACAGTAAAAAAAACTAGTATTGCTACAACAGCACATACTCTCTCGCATTATTTCTAAATTTGTAAGTTCACCAAAATTTAGTGAGGGCGGCGAAAATGAGACCGGCGACATTCTTTTAAGCGTCCCTTCTTCTAGCTGTGAAAAACGTTTCAAGAAAAAAATTCGAGCGTTAAAAAAAAGGTATTATATAAATTGCATTTGTGACGTGTCAAAATTATACAAATATTACTTGTTTCTTTTAGAAAACTGTGCACCATCTAAAGACTAGATTCTTTACAACAGACTTTCTCTAGCTCAAAAGTCTCTAGCTTAAATTTTGTAGTTTTGAAAAGTTAACTGTTTGCAAAATCGTGACAGTTCACCAAAAATGCTACTAGCATTTAATTTTTCTATCGCCCCTTGATATATACTAGAAGGAAATACAAAAAAAAGTTTGCAGCGATTTTTGAAAAAAAAATACTTTAAAAAATTTGAAGGTTGCTGTTTTTTCGCGCAAAATTACGTCGAAACTTCTCATGATTTTGAAACTTGGTCAATAACATTACGTTATTTGAAGATTGCTTTAAAGAAGAGGTTTCCTAAGGGAAAATCTCTATTTTCAATATTATATTTGTACGAAGACGCCCCAAAATAATGCACTTTTGCAATTTTTTAGGCTTTTGTAAAGTACTCTCAAAAATCAAAATATCCGTTTGAAACCTCCTATGCGTCGAGTTTGTTCAGATCGATCACGATATATCAATTTTGTAGGAAATCGGCTGAACGGTTTAGGCGCTACTGTTGAGAGACGGAAATTTCCATATCAAGGACCCGAAAAATATGGATTTGGGCTACACCACGTATTAGCGGAAGTAATTTACTATATACAGCAAAGGAGTTGGTACCAGAGCGCGGCAATAAGGCAATAAGTTTCTCTTCAGAAAATTCCGTGACGTGGCACAGGACTACATAACTTTCTCCTATTACGAAATGAGTGCGAGAAAGTAAAACAGTAAATTTGACGAATGGGAAGACTGAACAAATAATAATAATTAATATTTATAAATTAATAAGTTAATGTAACGTTTTTTATCTTTTCTCTATAGTTGATCGAATCTTGCGATTTATTTTATTTCTTTATTATACATGAAAAACAGTTAACTGTGTGTGACGTTCTTGGGGAGAAGTGAATTCTGTGGACGTTTTCTTAATTTTCTGATTCCTACCCCAAGCCAGATACTAATTGAATTTTGAATACAGAAAGAAAATGAGTTTTTTGCAAGGATTGTTAACAAAATATTCGCTCCAATGTAATAAAATCTATTTTCAAGAGTAAATCAGCAATAAATTTGGGCTCTTATCCCTCGTCATGTCCTTCGTGAAGGAATAATACTTCCAGCCGCGACCACATGAAGAGCAATAATTTCAATAAATATATTTCCCACTGAATTCTAGAAGACATGTACAGATAATGGAGTTACATATATGCCCAGAAGCTAAACAAGGGGCCCATCTCAGTATTTGCTAAAAGGATCAGGGGAACTCGACGAAAAACCTGATCGAGAGGGGTTTCATTGACCCAGAAGCTGCGATACAATATTTGTTACTGGTTGTTTATTATTATACATTACAAATGGTAAATAATATATTAAATATCACTGTTAAAATTAATGTAACTTTCCTTTTGTTGCTCAGTTTAGTCTCTAATTTTATAGGGACAGTTATGCAGTTATGTATAGAAACAGCAATCTTGAGAGAAAAACAGTGTTGCAGGAATGCTACAGTTAGGCTACATATTGCAGGAATCATGGGCCGCGGTTTACATTATTCTTCATACAAACCAGATATATAAATAATTTCTTCGACGCTTTCATTTCACTTTAATAGGTGATTTCTCTTAAACAGAAATTAAAAATTTCACGGGAAAACAATTCTGGGATAACATGAGGAATTCGAATATCATGTTATACAAACGAGTTATTTATTTCATCTTTCTAACCATCATAACGTATCTCATGATTTCTTCCACTACTTCCAAAAATACAAATCATTGCTCAGAAAAGTCGTAAGGCGGGCTAATATCTAGCAACATGAGATTATTTTGAACGAAAATAACAAACCAAAGATAAGTAGAACGAAAGAAAAACTTCGACCACATCAATCAAAAACCTCGTAGAGGATATTATAAAAGATGATAGAGATGTGGACGATATGGCAACAGTCTCTTTAAGATATTGTTTTCGAGAATTGCGATAGATCACAGGAAGCGTGTAAGGCCACTAAATTCAATATCAGTCATTTCCCCTCAAAAAATCAACACTATGTTCGTTTCCTAAACTTCTTCCAATGCAATTCTCTGAATAATAGGTAAACTAAAAATTATTCCCTGTTGAGATGAATTTCCGTTGTTGTTTTTGTTAAAGAATTGTGGACCAGCCATTTTACACCCGTAAACGTACACATTTAATGCATTCTTATGCATCGAAACATTTCCAGATAATTTCAAAACCTTTCGGATTAAGCCGCCCTTCAAAAAATGCAACCGACAACAATACTGAAATTCAATATTTTCAGCCCGGCCCTGCCTAATTGGCCGGTCACCAAAGCCAATCACAGCTTGGTCGATCTATTATTAAAAACCCGAAAGCCCATCATCCTGGAGCACTACAGCCCTGAAGAAGACCACGATGTTGGGCAAAACGTCGGCACCTCAGCCTTCGACGCGGTGTTATGGGACAGCCTAGATAACGAGTTCTTGCCAAAATGTATTAAGAAAATCAAAATATGGAAACAACCATATTTTCTTTTCATAATGGTTTAGCTTCATCAAATGATCAAAATGGAGCATCATGTGACATTATTGAGCATACCATTTTATTTTCTAAATTACGTCTGTGCAGCATTGGTAGTATTGCTGTAGCTTGGTTAGGTGCGTACCTTAAACGACTTTCGAGAGTAGAAATATCGTAATAGAAAATTACGTACTCAAATTTCCGATTCATTGCCAACTACACATGGAGTCCTGTAGGGTTCTATTTTAGGCCCTATTTTCTTCCCACTATACATAAACAATATACCATCAGCAATTCGAATAAGAAAACAATTCTCTTTGCTGATGATACGCATTCTCTTTGCGATATTCAACAAGAACAATATCAAATGCTTCATATAGGTTTCGCAATAATTTATAGTCAACGAAGGGAAATAATTTCAATTCAGATATTCATTTCAAATTGTACACTCTCAACATGCACATATTCCGGGAGACCGGTTGGGAGCTTAGAGCTTGCCCCGGCTGGGGCGGTGCCCCGCTTGTGGGAGAGTCCTGGTTGGGGGCAACCCCACTAGCCGACGGTAGCTCGGCGCCGAATCTTGCCATCCAGCGGGGGAAGATCACCGCCATCTCCCGAGAAAAAACATGCACTACACTAACGGGACTAATGACCAAAGCAGTTGACGCGCCCGGAAACACAAACAATCAATCAATCTATCTATCTATCTAACGTTTGCCATTTGTAATAGGGAAAATAAAATAGTGAATATAGCGTTGCATTTACGCAACATTGGGAAGAAATGATTTAACTCGATCTGGGAACATCAATTTTAGAGAAAATTGGATGAGCAATTTAGTTACTACCGTTGACCAAATACAAACTGACAGGCAGGCTGCTGGACAGACGGTCAAGCAAACGCATCGCCGTCAAGTAATTTTTTCGTTATCCAGAACCCAAAAAACATGGATTCTGACTACAAAACGCGTTAGAGAAAGTAATTTACTATATATAAAAAGCAGATATAGGGACTATTTCGTTACCAGGGCCTGGCAATGTGGCATTTTTCTGTCGACAATTCCCTGTTTTCGCCGCACTATTAGAATACTTTCTCTCATTACGAAGTAAGAGCCGAAATTTAAAAAGGGGATGATTTATGAGAGCTTGATAGAATTTAGGTTTCAAGAGCACCGCGTCTTCCTACCTGCATATCTGAAACATCTGACTTTAATTGGCTTTGTTTAGCCGCTGGCATTCTACACCCGTGTTGTCCCACACTGTACCCCAAATAGAAAACTTGAGGTATAAGATACCACAATACACCTTCCGCAACCTTGTTGAATTGATGCTTCGCTGAGTGGCAATATTGGTCCCAGAATTAAATAGTTCATAATGTAATGACTCAATGATATAAATATTTATCTTCTGTAATCATGTTAACGGAAAGTGCGTAATCATTTGGTATTATAAAAACGCACCCTGCAACAGAATATTTCATATATTATATCTATAATTATTATTAATAAAATTGAAAATTAAATTAAACTGTGGTGCAGTAACGATGTAGAATGACGTCTGCGTTAATTTACGTCAAAATTAATGATTGATGATCAACATTAAATCATAACACAGTGTATGTTAATAACATCTGGAAGTGCTTTTGTTTCGTACGTCAAACGCGTGACAAGATATGGAACAATTTCAATAAAAGTTTTCTTCAAACTGAAATAATTTCCTAAATATTTATCAATTAATTTGTATTCATATAAGGAAAGAGTCTTTGGAAACACTGCTGATTTAAAATATACTAAACGTACAGAATGGAAAAATAATTTTTTACGGAAGAGTAGCAAGAGACGAAATTCACGTTAATCAAATTCCAACGCAATCAACTGTAGAAGAATTTAGGAAAAACATCTAGTCAAGAAAAACTTCTTCAATATCAACGTATCATGGCTGCAACAATTAGAGATAGATTCAAGAGATATCGAAGATATGACATCATCCATTGAAATACGCACTTTAAAAATCGTTAAATGGAAGCTACACAAATGGAAATGCACTGGGTTGGATGAACTCCGTAGTGCAGTTCAAGAGATTCACCATTTTACAGGATAAGATGATTGATAAGCTTTTTGGTTGATTGATTAACTCCATAGTCCGGAGAAAATTTCATCTTATCTATGTGAGGGTAACACGTTTATAAAGCGTAAAACAGATGATACAGTTGGCCCAAAAAAATCCTGCCCAATCAGTTGGCTCAATATGTTTTACATAATCATTACCAGTTGTCTGCAATGAGTAGTAGAACAACGTTGCGCACGTAATAAAATCCATGCAGAGGTACAGAAAGAATGCGGTAAGGCTTCCATGGGAAGAGAGCAACTCAAGCTGTGTTATTATGCCTCGGGCAACCAAGAAGTCCCGCAATCTGTACACCTGCTCTGTTGATTATAAAAAGACTTTTGATATGATTCCACTTGACTGACTAATCTATATTTTGTCAATATACCGAGTAAATCCCATTATTATGCATTTTCTAAAATCGTTTATGAACCAATGGCGTACCACTATTGTTATTACCTCAAATACGGAGAGTATTACTACAAACACATTGGATATCAAATGTGACATTTTCCAAGACGACAGTTTCCGTCCTCACTCGTTTTGCCTTGCAATCAACACACTTTCACTTCTCCTGGACAAAACGTATTCACGGTTCGAATTACAAGGCTTGGGAAAATGTAAAATAAGACATCTCGCATATATGGATTATATCAAATTGTACTCACAGATCCCTTATAGACAATGTCTATGAGACCTTGTCTGAAAAGACGATCACAGCAATAAACACAAACGACTTTTACAAATATCTTGGAATGCAACAAAATCTAGCAATAGCTCACGTACAAGTCAAAGAAGAACAGAATGTAGAGTTTGATCGTCGACTAAAGGCAATTGTCAATCCTTTTTCAATTAAAGGAACCTCACAACGGCTATTAATAGCTTTGTAACACCAGAGCTTACATATTCGATGGGTATCATCAAATTCAGATATCGAGGCCATAGATAGATCAAAAAGATTACAAACGACTCGTTTCAGATATCACCATCCCAGAGGCTGTACCCAGCGGGCCGAGGAAGGAAGACGGACGGGGTAGTATTAGCCTCTCAAATTTGGATATCGAACAAATCAAGTCCATGAAAGATTATTTCAGAAATAAAGCTATGATATCACATCTTCACGATGTAGTCCAACAGGTAGACGATAATTACACCCATCTCAAGCTTTGACATGACATAAATCGCAACTACCATCATGGGACGATGAAATAAAACAAAACCGAAAGCAGAAGTCACTCCACGGTGTGTACCCAGCAGTAATAGCCAATCCAACTGTAGGCGTTTACATGTGGCTCACGGTGAGGTACTTACACCCAGTATGAAGGGTTTATTGTGGCAATATACGATCAAATACTAACATTGTAGTCTCGACTCTGCCCTTCTGGTACAACAGACCAACACTATGCAGCGAGATTAAGCACGCAAACCAACAATTGAAACTGCAGCTGAGAGAAAGAAATGTCACACTTTTTGAAATTAATTTCTCTCAGCAAAACACTTCACCTGACATGGTCTTCCCATGAACCTTGCTGGAAAACATGCAGTCGGTAACAAGCCTGCACAATACATCATCAACTCCAGTCCTCAGTCTCCTGCAAAATCTATCCCTTTCACCTTCCTTACGCTTCTCACCCCCACCCTTATTTCTGAACCCTGTTGCTCTTCCTCTGAACCTACTCCCGTTTCTCCCATTCCACTACCAGATCGTCTACATCCGATGCCCCATCTTCTACAACCTGTCACTGCTGGGACACACTACAACCTTCGACCACGCACTCGAGGTAAGAATGGAGTAAATATATAGCAACTACAGTCAGATGCAGGAGAAAAACATTCGTGTAGGTACTTGCAAAAAAAAAAACATTCTCCACCATAATGTTCAACTTTCAAATAAAACTGAGTTTATCGAGGCAGCTCTACAGAGCGATCGAAATCAAACGGACGTTCTTGCTTTACAGAACATTGGTTATCTCCTAGTGAACTTAGCATTTTCCAAATTCCAAACTTTTACCTCGCAGGCTTTTATTGAGAGAGAGAATCCATAAAGGTCCACGTATGGGGTTCCTGTATTTACGTTAGAATAATCATTGATCTCTATCCTTTGCGGAATTAAATGGTAATCCATTGAAAATATTGAAATTTCTGTCGTACATCTTACTTCACTAAAAATGAAAATACTTTGCATTTACAGACCTCCAACAAAGAGAACTGCTGATTATATTTTGTTCTAGAAAACCTGAGATAACACTTAACAAAGTCAGCAATCGCTCTTTGAATCCATTGTTGTATGCGGAGATTTTAACATTGATTTTCTGGTCGAATCTTGCGAAAGAAAAAGTTCTCAATTTAATTAATTCCTTCAATTTAGACATTACAATCTAATGCACCTACACGGATCACACAACATTCGAAGCAGGCAATTGATCAAATTATAATTAACAAACTACTAATCTGATATGAAGTTGAAACAAGATTTAGGATAAGTGACCACGATGCACAAATTTACCATTATAAGAAATGCAAAACTGACACTAAATAATACACTATGACTAGATTGTTTACTAAAAGTAAAATTAAATTATTCATTGATTACTTGATGCGAGTCATGGGAAACGGTTTATAATACTGCTGATACAAACGAAAAATATAATTTTTTTCAACTCTTTCATTTATTTCAACACTGCTTTCTCTTCAAAACAGAAAATTAAATATTTACGGAAAAGCAATTCTTGGATAACAAAGGATTAGGACATCTTGTAAAAAAAGGAATTCTTTCTTTCATTTCTAAACGTCATGACGTATCTCAAGATTTTTTTATCTAGTTTAAAAAATACAAAACATTGTTACGAAAAGTCATAAGGCAGGCTAAAATCATGAAAAACGATCAGGATATTTTGAACTCAAATAATAAAACAAAAGCAATGTGGAATATAATAAAAAATACTAACAAATCAACTAGAAAACCCGTAGAGAATGTTGTTTTAAAATATAACGATATAAATGTGAACGATCCGGCAACCGTGGCTAATCTCTTTAACCAATACTTTTCGAGAATTGCTGCCGATCTCACTAAGGGTGTTCAGGCACAAATTCAAGTAATAGCAACAAAAATATATATTTTTATCTAAAATGCCTAATAAAAGATCCAGGAATGATAAACGATGGTTGTCGAATATGTAGCCAAGGTCCTGAAACAATCGGGCACATGTTAGCAGGCTGTAGTGTTGGAACCGACTGAATATACACTGAGGCATGACTACCTGAGGCGAATTATCTACCCCAAACATGCCAAGATGTATGGCCTTCTGTGGAATAATAGACCGTACTATAGGTACCAATCACAAACGGTTCTAGAGAAAGGAACCTACAAATGATATTGGGACAGCAGCATTCTGACAGATAAAACCGTCCATCACAATAGTAATCAGAAAGGATAGAAAATTCTTGAGTGTGTAGAAATTATGTTAAATTTGGCATAGAAAAATAAATATTTGTAGTAATTTGTATAATGAACATGTAATATAATAATTGTTTAACCATTTTCTATTTTATATTTATATTTTATATAAAGTTTTCTTTCATATTTTATAAATATCATCAAACCAAAAATAAAATCATGCTATGTTTGATATTTGTATGATGAAACTATTCCAGGAAACTGTGAATAAAGAAAATAATAATAATAATAATAATAATAATAATAATAATAACAATAAATTATAATAATAATAATAAAAAGTAGAAGAAGAATAAGCAAAAGAAGATGATTGGAACTGACCTTTACTACTCTTTGTTTGGGAAGAATTTTGCGAGATACATTAATTCGCATAATTAGTACCCTCCAGTTGCAATGAATTCAAATTAGTACTGGAATTGTATCAACCCATAAATTGTATGGATAGAATTGTACACTTAGTTTTCTGACCATCTGTATATTTCTTAGGAGTTCACTTGATACTCATTCAATTTGGTTATTGTAAAATTTTCAAAATGAGTTTTCCGTGCCACAATATTTATTTAAAAACTAACATTAACTGTATTAAGATTAACAAACGAACGACAGAAATATCTCATCATCAAATAATCATATCCATTTAAACAATCTAAAAAATGTACATATTACAAATCTTTCCGTAATCCATCGCAATCTTTCCAGCATTATAAAATGCAAACAAACATTACGAATATCAAGATGTTTTGGTCTGAACCGAGCAATTCCTCCCGTTAGCATATTGATGAACAAGTGACGGAAGCGCGGCGGAATTTTGAATATGAAATCAAGCAGGGAAATTGCGTGTGTTGTGCGCGGGGGGCGGGGTGGGGGCATGAAAGACGCAAGATCTTTTCACGTCTCCCCGAGATTCCCCGAGGCTCGACTCTTTCCGAGCCCCTCTGGAGCCTCGTTCGTCACGCGGAAGCGCCACGCACCGCCAATGCGGTGGCGGGGGAGGGCGGGAACCGATGGTGGGGGCGAGGCCGGGGAAACGATGACGTTGAAAGGGGGAGAGACGGTGCCGGGGCTGGTGGTGACAGTAAGGAAACGATGGTAGAGACGGAGATGCGGGTCGTGATGTTGGATTGTGCTGGATGCTGCTGGGGTTTCAATTGATTGATGTTGCCAAGCATGTCATTACGGCCATTCGTCCCGTTAATGTAGTGAAAGGTATTCTGCATGGAGGTGGCAGTGTTCCTTCCAATCTGGATGATGAGATTCGACGCCGCACTAGACTTATTTATTTTATTATTTAATAATTTATTTTACGTAAATAACAGTTAAAAACTGTGTATGACGTGCTACGGGGAAAAGTGAATTGTGTGCACATTTTAAAATTCAGTGATCCCTACACTAAGTCATATACTACTTAAATTTTGAAAAAAAAAGAAAAAAAAGCTTTCATGTAATAACATCTATTTTCAAGGATAAAAAGGCAATAAATTTTGGCCCTTATTCATGTCCTTCCGAATAATACTTCCTGCCGCGACAACATGAAAACGATAATTTGAATAATTGTATTTCCCATTGAATTCTAGAAGACGTGCACAGAAAATGAAGTTACATTTATGTCCAGAAGCAAATCAAGGGGCCATGTCGGCATTTGCTCAATGGATCAGGGAAACTGGACGAAAACCTGATCGAGATGGGGGTCATACGTCATGAGGGTCAGACGTCAACTTGCGCGGGAATCAAAGTACTTCCCCTCCCCCCAGGGAGTCGCCTCGTCTCCTCGGAACATTATCTAAACTCGTGGCTGATCTCTCGATATGTATTGTAGTGTAGCGACATGTATTGTGTGTGACTACGGCGAGAGGATTGGACAAGGAAGGAGAAGGAAACATCGCGCATGCTCCGTTGCCCGTTTATTAGGGTACTGCTCCGGCACTCTCCGATTTTTATCCGAGAAACCACGGATAACTACCAATCAGAGCAACCAGTCGCTTGAATTATACACAGAGGTTGAATTGGATATAGCTAGTGTCGAAAATCCGCCACAATCGGAACCCGCGCCCTACAAACGTCCGGTCAGGGTCGCTACAGATTCAGAGAGCGATGCTAGCTCTGAACTAGCACAAACTGTGCATGCAGTGGTGAAGAGAGGAAGGGGTGGGCGTCAGAGGCGGAGACGGAGATATCGGTGGGCAAGGGAGCGGGGGGGGGGGGGGGTAACCGGGGAAGGGCAGCGGTAGGGGAAGCGGAAGTCGTGTCGCGATCTATTAGTGAGGTCGGGTGGGATCAAGGGCGGGGGCGAGGGCGGAGCGAGTGCGGAATCGGGGGTGGAGGCACTCGCAGCCTGGGAAATGGCGGGGGAGCAGCGGCGGAGTAGGCGTGGGTGGCGCGTGTGATGGCAGCCAGGGGGAAAGGGGGGGGGGGCTGGAGCGTGTGGCGTCGCGGGCGGGGGCGGTGGAGGCGTCGTGGGTGCCAGCAGTGGCGGTTGCGGGGGTGGGGCGGGGAGTGAGAGCTGGCGGGGAGGAGCGCCGCCTGACTGATAGGCCGGCGCTCTCGCTGCATTACAATGAGACACTCGGGTCGCCTTCGACCCAGTCACGCCTGCGCCGCGCGATAGTGCTGATTCCGAGCCCAAAGACGCGCCCAACAGCTGACACTCGCGCGGCGCCGGGGAAAGAGAGCACAGCTTTTCCGAGGCGCCTTGGCTTCTACCAGGCCGCAGCTTGGAGAAACATCGAAACAATTTAAATAATGTATTGGAAAATATAAGAATGCTGGCAAATAAGTTTGCTCACGGCCTTAGAATACACAGAAGTAAACATTCATTCATGGTTCAAATATGTTTTTAAATATGAATTTGCTGCTATATATTTTAATTTTTTTTCAAAATACATATTGCGCAGTAATGTCATAGATCACCATATTTGATGTATTATATGGTGGAATTTTACTTATTGCTTTGGTGTCCGGCATGCGGAAAGAAATAATGCAACTTGCAGAGATGAACAAAACGAAAAGGAATGTAGAGGATGATATAGCCAACAACAAATTGATCCAAAACTAATTCACGGGTAAAAATCATTTCAGAAATTCCGGAAACGCAAAAAGAAGACCGCTGTATGAAAAAATGAAAGTTTAGCTATTACGTGCTTTATGAAACAAATTAATATATTTTTGAAAAGTTTCAACCAATAGTAATGGTCCCAACAAATGCCTTTTCTTAGGTGTCAGAAACTCACAGTGTAAAACGATTATAAACGTGAATGAATTTTCCATCTAATCTCTTCTGATGTTTTCTTAATCTCCGTTATAAATTGATTGCAAGATGTTGACAATAGATCATTATTTATGGGAAAAAGTATAGAAATTGGGGTCGTAGGCTTCCGCGGCCGGAGTCGTTGAATTCTTGGCTGTCCGGGATTAGCCGCGTCATGGTCGATGGTGCGACGTTTCCAACTTGTGTGGTTTTTTCAGAGCGTGCAGCAGCACAGCTCTGAAGAAGGCCACAGCACAGCTCTGAAGAAGGCCACAGCAAGTTGGCCGAAACGTCAGCACCATCGACCATGACGCGGCTAATCCCGGACAGCCAAGAATTCAGTATAGAAATTGATTCAGTTCTGGTGTTTCTTCCTCATCACGACGGGTCCATCAAATACCGTTAATCATCGAAATAAACGGGCTAGGCAACCAGGGGTAACTATTCAGGGGAAGTAAGTGAAGTGGCTAATCACCAATTATTTATTCGTATAAAATAATTGTGAATGAAATTTATTTTCCTTATTGCGTCCCACAAGTATGTTGGTGTTAATAGAAACGTAAGTGTATTTTTGATTGGTACATACGTGCGCGGAATTGTACTGTGCAGTTAAAACTCAGGAAGACACCGGATGAATGCACCACCGACCACGCCCGCATTGAAGTGAAGTAGGCCGTCTTCCAATGCCTCTTGAAACTCCAGGTTAGGGCTCGCGTCGGTCGTTGGAATGGCAATTGTGACGCTTACCCGCGATAACTGTGTCGCCGCTGCTGCCGTGCCAATGAAATAGTGGCCCAAGGGATGCGATTCTTGTTTCGGAATGGAATTCGTTCGTAATGCAATTCACTGTACATTGGTGTTTCAAAAATGAATCCTTTGCACGATGTAGAAGGGAGTCATCTCATTAGAAACGCCATTTTCACGTTGGAAAGGCAAATACACGAAGGAAATTTTAAGAAGTAGGCGCCCTACCGAATCTTTCTAAATATCTAGAACAAAAGGAACATTCAGAAAAAAGCTGCAAACTTAGTTTTAAAGAGTTATAGTTTACGGAATTCTCGTGGTTGTGTTCCAACTCCACAGAAAGTTTTGTGCCTGCTTTATTTTAGCTATAACAGCAACATTTCGATGAGAATAGGATTTGCCGCTATGTTTAATATAATTTGCTCATTGCATAATCACTTATATTCGACAATAGTGCTTTGGTGTATTAAATATGAATCCTTTGCATGATCTAGCGAGCAATTCATTAGTAAGTAATTCATTAGCGAGTAACTCATTAGCTGCATTTGACCCACAGAATATAAAAAACGAATATCTTTTGCGAATACTCACCTATGCGTTACTTCTAGCGTCTGGATGTGATTCTTACTGTCTCTCTCAACTCGTCACTTGACTCTCTCAACTCGTCACAACTAGCCATCTGACGTCTGTTCTATGTCTTGTCGGGAGAATGTGAGATCTCGTCAGGATGGGAAATTGCAGCGGGAATATAATTTAGCCGGACAAACTGTCAGTATTCATTTACATGCCACACGAGTGACATAACACTCCGAGGATTAATGAGTCTTGTCAGGGAGCGAGCGGTCGCTGCCGTGTGCGGAAATGCGGGAAACAACATACACCCATAAGTGCGATTACCGAACAAGCCCTTCTTCACAGGTTTATTATTATTATTATTATTATTATTATTATTATTATTATTATTATTATTATTATTATTATTTATTCATTCATTCACAGTTACATTCATTCACTGGTACATAGATTGTAGTCATACAGATACAATACATCAAAGCATGACAACAATAAAAATCAACAGTATGTAATTTAGTTATAGATAATACAAAATTTAACATTTCTAATATTCATAATACTAATGTAATTCAAGTAGTAACTAAACACTCTCATTACTTCCCAAGAATTTTTGGACCAATGTATGTACAAAGTATGAACATTTCTGGATATTGATTATGGTCATTTTATTCATTTTCAGCGTTTCTAGTGAATTCTTTAAAGTCTCGGGATGACGCCTGTTGCTGAAAGAACCACGGGACGGTTTTAATTCGAGATGTTCCATTGCTCCTTCACGACATGTGCCAATTCTTTTGTACTTGGATCTTCGTATGATATGCTGTAGCGAGATTGCTGGTGTCCACAACTGCCATGTTCACAAACCATACTTTCTTCTCATTTTATTCCAGTGTTATATCCGGTCTGTTATGGTGTACTGTACGGTCCGTCAAAATACTACGATCCCAGTACAATCTTATAGTTATTGTTTTCCAGTACTTTTTGGATACACTTCGTATGGTGTATCATGGCATGGTAAGCAAACGCATGATCATGCACGAATTGGGCGGATAATTCGACTCACCAATATCATGCCTGTTCTTATACTCCGTTGGGGCGAGTAACCTGCATCCTGCTGTAATATGTTGAATTCTCTCGCGTTGGCCTCAGGCCTGGCAGTTATCAGAGGTCATATCTGATCTTTGATGACATATTTGAGATAGTTTCTGGTGCAAATGACTTGATTTGAATGGCAACCATGAACCCTCAGTCTCTGGTAGAAATATCCAATGCTGAGCCATTTGTACGACATGTCTACGTCTAGCATTTGGATTGGCTATTTCAGCTGGGTATCTCCTCATGGATTGCTTTAGGCTTCCAGAGATCTCATCTCTTGTTGAAAGGGCTGTAGTTCTATATTAGCTGATTGAGACCAGAGGTGATAATTGTAGTCCGCTTCAAGTACCACTTTGTAGATGAGAAGATAACGCTTTCTTCCTGAAGTATTCTCTCATACTGGTAATCTGTTTGAAATGGAGATTACTTATTTTCAGGATACCACGACATCCCATCTTCCTTGGAAGCGTTACCTGTTGAATTGAGCTTTGGGGTGGTGGTATGGGAACGGCTCATTTGGACCACTGCTGCCTTTCCAAGGATTCAATATCCGTCCAGACCATTTAATGATGCCCAGTGAGAAGATTACTGGTATTACATACATGTTAACCGCTGCAGTTAGGTTTGTGAATTGAGGAAGGTTTTGAATAAACCTTCATTCTCTTCTCGAATTCCACCTCGCAGCTTTTCTTTAATTTCACTGTGATTATCAGCTTGTTTTGCTTGAATTCTGGTATTTATAAAGTTAATTTTCTTCCAGGGCTGTTAGAGTCTCCTGTCAGAGTTTCATGTTCTCACTCTGCTGATGAGTTTACTCCTTCCTTATACTTTGATTTTGCATTTTTCGATACCAAATTGCATTCCTATGTCGGTTGAGAACCTTCGTTGACATGAAGGAGTTCTTCAGTCCCTGTAATGTTCCTGAGTACAGTTTGATATGTTCATGTATGCTAGATGATCACATCATGTTTGCTCTGGCCTTTCAGCTCATATCTAACTACCATGCTTTCCAGCAAGGAGGAAAGGGGATTCATAGCAAGGCAGAACCAGTAAGGGCTGAGACTATCGGTTGGAACATACCTCTGCGGATTTTCAGTCTTAGTGACAATCTTTCACTACTTGAGGACATATGTATTGTTGTTCGCAGTGATTGATTACGTTCATACGAAATCTTACGATTGCATGGGTTAACACGATATAGTTTAGAACATAGATCAGCCAGTCATCGGACCATGTCAAATGCCTTCTTGTAGTCGATGAAACAAGTATACAGATCTCATTTTTTGTCTGATGCCTGAGACATGATGACACTGTCGATTACAAGCCGTTCTTTGCACCTAATGAACCCTTGCATCAGCCTTTCTGGTACTTGAAAGAATATTGTTTTGTTCACAATGTTGTTCTATCACTGTTTTTAAAACAACTAGTGATGATTTTATTAGCCCGTTGAGGCATGTGATGGGTCGGAATTGACCGGATCTGTGGATTGTTAGATTTCGACTTCATGAAAGTGATCCCCTGCACAGGGCCGTCGGTAGTTCTTCAGGGTGTTTCAGAAAATGATTAATGAGAGTCAGAATTATTTCATGTATACAGGTGAATCTTTAAACCAGAAGTTATGAAGTCCATCTGTCCAGGCATTTCCATTTTTGAGTTGGTTAATAGCCTTTAGAACATCCATTGATATATCGGAAACTTCCATTTCGGTCTTGCTTTGATACGCCCGACATTCTGTCAGCCATAATGCGTGGGACTGGAAATGACTTTCTGTTGACCATATCGTGGTCCAGTGACTTCCACAGTTGATTTCTCCGGTAACTTTCCTGAATGGACTCTCGTTTCAGATTCTCATAGAACCTCTTCTGGTTTTTAATAAAATCCTGATTGTCTTTTTTTTTCCTTCAAGCTTCTGGTGTAGCGTCGTATTCTTTGCGAATAGACACTGAGTTGTTGTTTGAGAGATCTATTACTTCAAATGTATTTGGTTTTGTTGTATTGCGCATGTTTGCAGTATTTCCTCCTGATTCTCGATACTTTCCTTCTGATGCGCGTCTTTTGCTTCCTTTCTGAAAGGCTTCGATAATGGCAATGTCAGATCTGAGTTGATTTATTCTTCCCTCCAGCCGTCTCTTCCAAGGTGGTGTGTAGTCTTTTCGATGGCTATATGGCTGTTGGGATTCTAGGATTTTTCCCCCACTTAACTTCACAATTCAACGATGTGCAGTAGATAATTGAGTCTAGTTGCTCATAGGTCGTAATTTCTCTGACTTCATTTACAAGTATTTCTTCATTTTCTAACTTAGTTAAGGTTGCCAGTTTTTTTAATTGTGTTGCCTAGGTATTTTAGGTCTAAAATGACGAGCAAATCCCCAGTATCTGGCTTTTTCATGCCCGTATTGTTGTTTAAGTTGGTTATAGACCTATCTGATTTCTGTGTCACTAAGTTGGGTTCCAGATCTTGTCCTGGTAGTTCAGAAGTTGCTCTAGCTGATTCTGGAGTTTCTGAAATCTCATGCTGGTGTATTTCTGACTGAACTTCAGCCTCATTTCCTGTATCTGACATGTCCAACATATTTCTTGACCTATAGATTAATGCTTGGTCGGCTATGTTTTGTTCCGTAAGATGGAAGAGATGGAATTGGTTGCAAAAAGTTTCGTAAAGTCCTGCCGGTAACCTCACAATTTGTTCGCAACGGTAACACGGAGATAAATTCTGACTATTTTCATTCATGTCAGCTGTCCATTGTATCCTCCGTCGTGGCAGGCCTGCTTGAGTGGTCCTGAGTATTGTCCGGGAAGCACTGTCGGCAGGTTCAGCTTAGTTGTTCTTGATTGCTGCGTTCATTGGTTGCAGTGCTTTCGGGTAACCCGGTGTATGCCCGCCTATTCAGTAACACACCACCAGTGGTTTGCATGCTGTCACGGTCAGTACTGGCTCCAACCGCGCCTTGACGATCCCCAGGCAGCGACTCATTTTCCGAGGCTCTATGACTAGAATTTTGCATCTCCATTTTCTATGGGTTTGGCTGGTGATGGCCACTCTAACCTCCAACCTTGCTTTCCTATGTACTCACCCGTAGGAGGCCCAACTGTAGCCTTGCTTTACTCAGGCTTTGGAAGCCGCTGTTGACCCTCAGAGTGGTTCTTCCACCACCTTCCTAGGTCCAGATCCAGTTGAGTGATCAGTACCATCCTGATAGGCCTTTTCTGGAATTACCTTTTATTTTATTTATTTATTTATTTTACGTAAAAAACAGTTAAAACTGCGTATGACGTGCTATGGGGAAAAGTGAATTGTGTGCACATTTTCAAAATTCTGTGATCCCTACACTAAGTCACATTCGTACTACTTAAATTTTGAGGGAAAAACAAAAAAAACTCCCATGTAATAAAATCTATTTTCAGGGATAAATAAGCAATAAATTTTGGCTCTTATCATGTTGTGCTTCGGAATAATACTTCCTCCCGCGACAACATGGAAACGATAATTTTAATAATTGTATTTCCCACTGAATTCTAGGAGACGTGCACAGAAAATGAAGTTACATTTATGCCCAGCAGCAAAACAAGGGGCCATCTCAGCATTTGCTCAATGGATCAGGGAAACTGGACGAAAAACCACATCGAGATGGGGGTCATTGACCCGGAAGCTGTGGTACAATAGTTGTTACAGGTTGTTTATACTCATTTATAAAGTCCAAATGGTTAATAATAAATTATGTATCATTGTTAAAATTAATGTTACTTTTCTTGTGATGCTCAGTATAGTCTCTAATTGTATAGAAACAGTTATGCAGCGGAAACGATTTCACTTTGGATTTAAACTTTTCTATTGAATTTAATCGTTTAATGTCGTCTGGCAAAGTGTTGTGTGTGTATTGTATGTGAATTTTGTGTAATGAGCTGTTGATACTGTCACCTGATGAATATGTTTTCTACGTCGAGTGTTATAGTAATAGACTTCGGCATTTTCTGAAAATATATTTCCGCCCTTAAGCAAGTCACTTTTGACAAAAAAACACTGATTCGTAAATAAAAAGACACGGTAATGGTAGAATTCCTAGATTAATGAAGAGAGGCTTACATGAATCACGTGGGTGGGATTTGGTTATTATTCGTACAATTCGTTTTTGTAATCTAAAAGTCTGAGAGCTATAAGATGTATTTCCCCAGAATATTATGCCATATCTCAGGCGGGAATGAACATTCGCGAAGTATACATAACGAGCAGTATGACGGCTGACTGAATTTGCAAGAATTCTGAACGCGTAGCATAATGAACTTAATTTTGTGTTCAATTCATTTAAATGGACGTTCCATTTAAGGTTTGACTGAATTGAGAGACCTAAAAATTTTGTTGCCTTAACATCAGTCAATGGTACACTGTTCATTTTCAATGGAGCACAGAATTGTTTATTTGAAATGGAAAACTGCATTAAAACCGTTTTTAGCATAATGAACTTAATTTTGTGTTTAATCCGATATTGTACTATTTACGGTTTCTTTATTGCAAAGGATGTTCGTATCATCCGCAAAGAGAACCGTTGTTCCGTTTCGAATCGTCGAGGGCATATCGTTTACGTAAAGTAGGAACAGAATAGGGCCTAAAATCGATCCTTGAGGAACTCCACATGCAACGGGCAAAGAGTCGGAAAGGTGCGTACGTAATGTTCCATCATTCCTTTTGAGTCTTTTTGGAAAATTGAGCAATACCACGGATTATATGAAGGTAATTTTGAAAGTAAAATATCATGATCAATGACGTCAAAAGCTTTTGAGAGATCTAAAAATAATCCAATAGGTGCCTCGTTTTGATCCAATGATGAGGCGACATCTTTAAGAAAAGAAAATATAGCTGTTTCCGTTGATTTTGATTTTCTAAATCCAGGTTAAAAAAAAGCTTTTGAGAGATCTAAAAATAATCCAATAGGTGCCTCGTTTTGATCCAATGAGCAGAAAGGTTTCCATTCGTACGTAAAAAATCTCTCTAATATTTTAAAAAACTGATAGAAGAGAAATGGGCCGATAATTTTGAATTTCATTTTTGTTGCCTTTTTTGAAAAGCGGCTTAATTTTAGCTGTTTTGAAAATATCTGGAAACGTTCCAGTGCATAAAGATGCATTAAATATATGAGTTAACGGGTGTATAATGGCATACGCACAAGTCTTTAACAAAGAATCCGGGAATTCATCAAAACCGGCCGAATGTATATTTTTTAGTTTACCGATTATTTTGAGAATTTCATAGGAAGTAGTTTCGGAAACGAACATTGTGTTCAAAAATTTTGGGTGAACTGTCTGTTTTTGAGTTTTGTGCCTGAAGACCCTTAGTGAGATCGGCAGCAATTCTCGAAAAGTATTGGTTAAAGAGACTAGCCACTGTTGCCGGATCGTTCACATTTATATCGTTATATTTTAAAACAACGTTCTCTACGGGTTTTCTAGTTGATTTGGTAGTATTTATTATTATTATTATTATTATTATTATTATTATTATTATTACCTTCTAGTAGCTCCATCAGAACCTCCATCTCTCATCAGTTCGGCAGGCCACTCCGCCGAAGGGGCTGGTTACCACAACCTTGGAGTGGGTATCCGCCTTAACAGGGCTCCCTGCGAGAAGGGTGAGAGTGGAGTTGGGTGCGAGAGGTTTTCGTCTCACATATCGCACCCCTTGATAGTAAACACCCAATAAAGTTGTAGGTTTCGTTTAAAATCGTACCAGTTTCTGTAGCTTTGTGACGAAGAAAAGCTCAATCAAGCGAATTTTGCTAGTTACGGCGAAGAGAATACGTCATGTTCGCCTCATGTCGCACTTACCCACAAGCATGGGAATTTAAGTAGGCCCAGCCATGGGGGACGCCGGTACCTGGCCAGCATAGTCGGACTACCGACTCAGTAACGCCAAATACTTACGTTATATATTTACATTCACATTTATTTTTCATTCGGATGTAAACAGTACAGTAACAATCACTTTTTCGTATTATTGAATGGCTTACAACTATTCTTATTTCCTAATCTAAAAAACTAACTACAGGAAAGGGCAGGAAGCTACAAACTGTACCGATATTTTACTATTAGAGAATATGTTCAGGAAGGTGTTAAAAGAGTAATGGTTTTTTATTCGTGTGGAGTATAGTCTGTAGAGGCGAGGTTGTTGTGGACGACGTGTGGTATAGAGTTGATATTTTAGTAAAACGTATTGGAGAGATGGACTATGTGCTCATTGATGGATGTTATATTCAGATCTTTGTGTATTTGGTTGTTGGATATAAATCATGGAGGGTGAATTGCTAATCTATTTTGTATTATTTGCAGTTTATTTATAATTGTAGCTGATGCGTTTATCCAACCGGGGCATGCGTATAATATTAAGGGACTAATTTTTTTATTTAAGGTTGCATCAACAGCTAGGTCATAAGCGACCACTATTGGCATAAACGTTAGGTAATTCTGAGGGTGAAACGAAATGGTGATGATAAGGGGTGAAAGGACGAACACAAATACAACCATGCCCGAGGCGGGATTCGAACCCGCGACCCTTCGGTCCGAGATCACTACGACACTACTGCCTTAGCGATCTCGGCCACCGGGCCGACGGACTAATTACTGATTTGTATAATGTGATGGCATTGCCTTTCCTCACAGGTTCTCATTGGCTCGTGTTTTCCATGTGTGCCGAGCACAATCCGAGCGCGCCACGGACGCTTGCCAGTCGTTTCGGGGTGATGAGGTGTCCTCGTTTGTCGCAAGGTCACAGCTAGTCACGCAAGCTCATATTCAATATCTGCTCAGTGGGAACTAACTTAACTGAACCAACAACGTGATGACTCGCGAAAATTCTGCGCCATGCATTTATATCATAGACAAGTTAGCAAAGAGCATGAGAATGCTGTGAAACGGACGATGCATTATTTCATTAAGAGGCATTTACTAAAATCATGTGTTGCTTACTGAAACAAAAATTAATTCCGTTTGCAAGGTAAGGGTTGTAACTCATTATGGTATTTGACAGTGCATTTTGTCACAAACAGAAATTTAATCATCAGTAAATTCCACCGTCTTTCGCATCTTATTCAAATATAGTTCAAACTCGCTAATGGTGGCCGTTTAATGTAGATCATACTAAGAAATGAGCGTGACTGCTGGCCGCGGAGAGATATCGCATCTTAAAAGACAGAAAATGTACACGTGTCTTCTGAAAGAAACAAAAAAAAAAAGATTCTTTTCTACAAAAACTAGCCGTTAACGTATGTGACCGCTTGCAGACGCATACCAATGGCATTCCAGAATAAATTGCAATATAATTGAGGGCAAGCAATATATTAAAATAATTTCAGTTTTTGAGGCACGGCATGAACATAAATACTTTGGAAAAGTTCCATACTTGTGGTCCTTTCTGCTGTATATACAGAATTGTGCCCGCTGAGGCAAGTCAGGTGGGCACACTGTGCCTGAGTCAAGAGGTGCGGCACACTGTGGCCGCCCAGGAGACGCGCCCGGACCGGCGACGGGACAATAAATAAGCAGTGCCTGAAGGCACCAGGAGAAGGGCGAGTACCGGACCGCAACGGAGAGCAGCCACCGGGAGGCACCACCGCAGAGGCGGGAAGCGCATAGACTGCCCCAGAGGGCTCGGGGTTATACAAGGGCCCCGAGCCAAGGGGGCCAGCAGAGTCTCGTTTCAGCGTAGAGCGTGTTGATAAGGGGTGAAAGGACGAACACAAATACAACCATATCCGAGGCGGGGCTCGAACCCGCGACCCTTTGGTCCGAGATCACTACGACAATACTGCGATCTCGGCCACCGGGCCGACAACGTGTGGCTTTGTTTCGGGAAGAATCTTGTTAGACTGTGACTACGGCGCTGCGAAAGGGACATCTTGTGGTATATGTGTTGACTTGGCTTGTACTCTGGATTTCGAATATTGCAGTCGTTTTGTGGCTCCCAGACAGCAGAAAACTGATGATGATGGCTAAGCCATCGAAAGCCTCTATTTGTGAAATAAATACTATTGTTGACAATGACAACGCCTTCAATCATTTCAATTATATAAATGTCAACTACAACTCACCACTGAATCAAAATACTAAACATGCTAGTTTCAAAGTGTGTCAATAGCAGTATCTTAGAATCAATTTGTTATTTACTCTTGTACCAAAATTGAAATAGCTGCAATATAATATCTTTACTTTTGAAACCAACCATTTATCACCACCCCTCCTGAGTTCTTGCCACGAGTGAACATTAACATAGTTACGCCCCAGCTAGATGCAAAAGAATGCCGGTGTCTTTACAAAGCTATTATGCATGGCGATATTTCCGAATTCTATTGTAAAAATCCGATAACCATTAAGCGTTGAAATGTGTAACGGTAAAGTCGAAAGGATTGAGGAAGATTCTGAGAATAGAAGTCCTAAAAGATGGAACTGTCAATGCTAGCTTAAATAAACATACAGGAAAAAAATTGCAACGGGGTCCGTTGTTGCCAGCCCCCTCCCCGCCCCAACACACCCATTGGATTCGACTGCTAATCGAGGTGACCATATGGCCAATTTGGTACAGTGGTACAATATAATCTCCTTCACCCGGATCAACTGGGACCGGGGTCGATCTTTGTTAATGGAAATACTGGTTGTCCAGAGATTGAGGGATGAACGATAAAAAAGAACAAGGACTTACAAACATATGATTAATGGAGAATAGAAATTATTAACCCTTTCACCTATACCCACATTATAATATGTATTTACACTGTACGCAATACACATCGCAACAAACTAGTGTGTGACCCTATGAATGTCCAGCTAGGTCGAATTCAGTCGCTGAATGGAGTAGAATTCTAGAGATCGTCTGCTCTGATCGGTAGTTTTCCGTGGTTTCTCGGATACCAGGCGAATGCCGGAGCAATACCCTATCAACGGACCACGGACCGCGAGCAATCTTTCCATCCCCTTCCTATTCCTATCTTTACCCGCTACAAAAATCGACACAAACATGCACTACACTACCATACATGCCGGGAGACTGGTCGGGGTCTTAGTACTTGTCCCGGCTGAGGCGGTGCTCTGCTGGTTGAAGATACCTGTAGGTAGGCGCCGGATCTGGCCATCCAGCAGGGGAGGATCACCACCAACTCCCGGGGAAACCATGCACTACACTTACGGGACTAGTTGTCGCGCCCGGAGTCACTACCAATCAACCAACCAAGAATGTCCAGGCCATCGTCAGGACCACTTCTTCCCCTCCTCTTTTGCGGGTGGCCTGGTGCAGAACACGTCGGATGGGTAGGATGGGTTGGTATTTGGGAGAAGGCAATGAACTCCACCGCTGACCAGTAAATTCGAGTAATATACCTACTGACAATAGCTATTCACATTCTGCTCCGAGCAGCGGTCGGAGAAGGTTGTGTCTTGAGCTCCGCTCGCCGTTATCGCAAGCCGCCGTGTTATCCGGGCGAGGCTCACGGCCGTTACTTCCGCATTGCGGCAAATCAACGAGTGTTTGTGTCAGTGTTTTTAGCAGAAGTGTCGTATTCTGAGCTGAACTAAAGCGTTATACTAAGTGCGAACTCCATATTCGGAATATAAACTGCGTCATGGCAGAATCTCAAGACAGTATTATAAACCGTTTCCCATGACTCCTGCATCAAGTTTATAATACTGCTGATACAAACGACAAATATAATTCTTTTTTTTCAACTCTTTCATTTCACTTTAACTCTTGCTTTCCTCCTCAAAAACGAAAACTAAATATTTCACGGAAAAGCAATTCTCGGATAACACAAGGGATTAGGACATCTTGTAAAACAAGCGAATTCTTTCTTTCATTTCTAAACGTCATGACGTATCTCAAGATTTCCTTATCTACTTTAAAAAATACAAAACATTGTTACGAAAAGTCATAAGGCAGGCTAAAATCATGAAAAACGATCAGGATATTTTGAACTCAAATAATAAAACAAAAGCAATGTGGAATATAATAAAAAATACTACCAAATCAACTAGAAAACCCGTAGTGAATGTTATTTTAAAATATAACGATATAAATGTGAACGATCCGGCAACAGTGGCTAGTCTCTTTAACCAATACTTTTCGAGAATTGCTGCCGATCTCACTAAGGGTCTTCAGGCACAAAATTCAAAAACAGACAGTTCACCCAAATTTGTAGACACAATGTTCGTTTCCGAAACTTCTTCCTATGAAATTCTCAAAATAATCGGTAAACTAAAAAATAAATATTCGTCCGGTTTAGATGAATTCCCGGATTCTTTGTTAAAGACTTGTGCGTATGCCATTATACACCCGTTAACTCACATATTTAATGCATCTTTATGCACTGGAACGTTTCCAGATATTTTCAAAACAGCTAAAATTAAGCCGCTTTTCAAAAAGGCAACAAAAATGAAATTCAAAATTATCGGCCCATTTCTCTTCTATCAGTTTTTTCAAAAATATTAGAGAGACTTTTTTACATACGAATGGAAACCTTTCTCACTAAACACGACGCGCTTTCAGATTGCCAACCTGGATTTAGAAAATCAAAATCAACGGAAACAGCTATATTTTCTTTTCTTAAAGATGTCGCCTCATCATTGGATCAAAACGAGGCACCTATTGGATTATTTTTAGATCTCCCAAAATCTTTTGACGTCATTGATCATGACATTTTACTTTCCAAATTACCTTCATATGGAATTCGTGGTATTGCTCTAGATTGGTTATGTTCGTACCTTAAACAACGATGTCAGAGAGTTGAAATACCTTACTGGAATGATGGAACATTACGTACGCACCTTTCCGACTCTTTGCCCATTGCATGTGGAGTTCCTCAAGGATCGATTTTAGGCTCTATTCTGTTCCTACTTTACGTAAACGATATGCCCTCGTCGATTCGAAACGGAAGAACGGTTCTCTTTGCGGATGATACGAACATCCTTTGCAATAAAGAAACCGTAAATAGTACAATATCAGATTTTTCAAATTGGTTCCGAAATAACAAATTAATAGTGAACGAAAAGAAAACGGTTTTAATGCAGTTTTCCATTTCAAATAAACAATTCTGTGCCCCATTGAAAATGAACGGTGTACCATTGACTGATGTTAAGGCAACAACATTTTTAGGTCTCTCAATTCACTCAAACCTTAAATGGAACGTCCATTTAAATGAATTGAACACAAAATTAAGTTCATTATGCTACGCGTTCAGAATTCTTGCAAATTCAGTCAGCCTTCATACTGCTCGTTGTGTATACTTCGCGAATGTTCATTCCCGCCTGAGATATGGCATAATATTCTGGGAAATACATCCTATAGCTCCCAGACTTTTAGATTACAAAACGAATTGTACGAATAATAACCAAATCCCACCCACGTGATTCATGTAAGCCTCTCTTCATTAATCTAGGAATTCTACCATTACCGTGTCTTCTTATTTACGAATCAGTGGTTTTTGTAAAAAATGACTTGCTCAAGAGCGGAATATATTTTCAGAAAATGCCGAAGTCTATTACTATAACACTCGACGTAGAAATCATATTCATCAGGTGACAGTATCAACAGCTCATTACAAAAATTCACATACAATACATGTACATTATTTTACAACACTTTGCCAGATGACATTAAACGATTAAATTCAATAGAAAAGTTTAAATCCCAAGTGAAATCGTTTCTGCTGCATAACTGTTTCTATACAATTAGAGACTATACTGAGCATCACAAGAAAAGTAACATTAATTTTAACAATGATACATAATGCATTATTTACCATTTGAACTGTATAAATGAGTATAAACAACCTGTAACAACTATTGTACTACAGCTTCCGTGACCCTTCCATGACCCCCATCTCGATCTGGTTTTTCGTCCAGTTTCCCTGATCCATTGAGCAAATGCTGAGATGGCCTCTTGTTTTGGTTCTGGACATAAATGTAACTTCATTTTCTGTGCACGTCTTCTAGAATTCAGTGGGAAATACAATTCTTCAAATTATCGTTTCCATGTTGTCGCGGCAGGAAGTAATAAGAGCCACAATTTATTGCTTATTTATCCTTGAAAATAGATTTTATTACATGGGATTTTTTTTGTTTTTTTTTCTCCCTTCCAAAATTCAAAATTTATTGCTTATTTATCCTTGAAAATAGATTTTATTACATGGGAGTTTTTGTTTTTTTTCTCCCTTTCAAAATTTATTGCTTATTTATTTTGAAAATAGATTTTACTACATGGGAGTTTTTGCTATTTTGTCTCCCTTTCAAAATTCAAAATTTAAGTAGTATATGACTTGGTGTAGGGATCACAGAATTTTGAAAATGTGCACACAATTCACTTTTCCCCATAGGACGTCATACGCAGTTTTTAACTGTTTTTTGACGTAAAATAAATAAATAAATAAATAAAATACTTTTTAGCTCAGTCAGTCACAGAAGCAGTTTCAAGTGCACTCAAAGATCTATACCAGTATCACGACAATCCTCCCACACACCTACTGCAAGAGGTCTATCAGCAGCCGGACGTCGAACCAATGGAACATCTTTACTCAAATCAAGATGAAGCCTACAATCCAGAATCGATAAGTACGAAAGGGCAGCAACCTAACAAACGTCCACGCCTAAATCAATCTTTACCCGCACCAAATCCTACCTCATTCCCAAAATTGGGCCAAAAAACCCCAACTCAGAAATAACCCTGCCATTTCTAACCCAACCACAATCAAAATTCCTCCCATGACGTTCAAGATCATCCAAACCTTCTCAAAACCATCCATCAGATTATAAAGCACAACCGGTTCCAAACCCGTAACCAATCTAAATACACTCAAGTAATTGTAAATTGCATAGAAGATTATAGGATGTTAAGACAAAATCTACAAGCAAACAACTTGAACTATCACACGTACCAAGATCCAGGGAAACAAACGATGTCAGTAGTGTTACGAAATGTTCCAATAGACAACAGTGAAAAAGAAATCGAAGACGAACTCATCAAAAGGAACCTTCCCATTTTAAAAGTTATCAGACTCTCTGGCTATGACAAAAAACCATGGCCATTGTGTGCAGTCACCCTGGAAAAGAAGAGCAATGCGCTAAATATTTATAACCAAACTGAACTATTTCAAGCCATCATCTCTGTAGAAGAAAGAAGACGCCGCCCCGGACCAGTTCAGTGTCGAAGATGTCAAGACTTCGGACATACCAAGAAAAACTGCGAAGTGTGGTCGCTCCTCCAAAAATCACGCCACGAAATACTGTACTGAAGGTAACCTGCAGTGCGCAAACTGTACAAAACCACATCCAACCAGTAGTCGTGAGTGTACCACATACCAGAATCTGCTTCACAGAAAAGGTATTCCATTTAAAATGCACCCACACTCCTTGAAATCCCCCCGTTTCACACCTTTCCCCCATACCCACACCAAACTCCTTTCAACTTGCAAACGGCTCCTCAGCACAATGACCCGTCGCTCGTCCAGAATTCTAATTTTCACCACCATAACCAAAACTGTGAAACCCCAAGGCAATAAACTAGATGCCAATGTAATCCGTCAGCATCCACCTTTACCCTTCGTTACAGCTCACTATCATACCACCCAGTCATTTATTCCCAGCTCACCCCAGATGATCCAAATAATTTTACAAATAGTCAAAGAATCGCTCACATCCATCCTGAAAAATCTTATTCCTACTATCAACACCATAATACAATCCATTTCATCTCCCCAAACCCCGCCTTGAACATGCATCAAAAACCATCTTTCAGTATTCTTTCTTGGAACGCCAATGGAATAAGATCAAATATCCTTCTCCTTAGTCAATTTATCCATACCAACCAGATTTCTGTAGCCTGTATTCAAGAAACGCATCTAATCCCATCAAACCGAATTTACATCCCAGGATACACCATATACCGTGCAGATAGACCACGCAAACGAGCCAGTGGCGGTGTTGCCATATTTATTAAGTAAAATATATCGCATTACCAAATTCCTTCCATACCAAACTCTCCCTTCGAAAATGTACGAATCACTGTCAAATCATCCTCCGGCGCCCTGCTCAACATCACCTCAATTTACAAACCACCAAATGTGCCTTACTTATACAACTCAATTAATGCGTTCTTCCACCGAAATCAACCAACGCTCGTAGTTGGCGACTTGAACGCCAAGCATACAGCTTGGGATAGCAACATCATTACTACTTCAGGCATTAAATTTCTTTCAACGACATTAATAATCTAGGTTTGCAAATCCACGCCCCCTACTCTCCTACTCGCTACCCTACCTTGCCCAACCAGCTACCCGATATAATAAATCTCAGATTATCGTTGTACCTCCCAACAACCATTGCAGTGGAAACCCACATTGCACTACCTTCCGATCATCGTCCAATCATCTTCAGATTAGGACTTTCAGTATCTTCAGTTAAAACGCTCTTCCCCTTCAACCTAAACAAAATCAACTGGCACTACTTCCAATCCCTTCTAACTCAATTGCTTCCCCCAATAGAAACCCTATCCACTCAAAATAAATAGACAAAGCCATATCCGTACTAACCCATCTATTCTCATACTCTTGATTTAACCATCGAACTCCTTTTCTAAAATCGCCTAATTAAAATAGTACGGAGACTCCTTTTCCTAATCCAAGCTCAATATTTCCACAAACAAATCCAAACCGCACATCCAAATGACCACTCACTTTGGAATCTCACACGACGACTACTGAGAAAACAACCACATTCCCTCTCTCCAAACACCGTCCACTCTCGTCTCATCCCCTCCAGATAAAGCCAACACCCTAGCAGACTATTTTGCATGTGTCTTCATTCCACATCCTCCCACGAATGCACAATTCAATCAATCAATAGAGCATAAAGTAAATAACCCACAAATCATCGTACCTCATCCCTTTAAATTCATCTCGCCTTTAGAGGTAGCTTAGTCTTTAGAGCTTGGCCTTTAGAGCCTGGCCAAAAACGAATCCAAAAAATCCTTTGGTCCAGATAAAATCAATACTTTTATTCTAAAACAACTTCCATTCAAAGCCATATTACCCACATCTTCAACTCCTCCTTAAGAATTTACTACTTCCCTACAGCCTGGAAATATGCACATGTGATACCCATTCTTATGCCCGGCAAAGACCCCTCTTCTCCATCCAGCTACAGACCCATAAGCCTTCTCCCATCCATCAGTAAAATCTTTGAAAAATGCATTCTCTCTCGACTAAAAGCTTACCTCAACGAAACGTCAGCTATTCCTAACCATCAATTTGGCTTCCAATCGCTTGTCTCAACAAACCATCCTATCCTTAAACTTACCGAAGACATTCTCGAAGGTTTTCATCAGTTTTCACATACAATAGCCGTCTTTCTCGACATCGAAAAAGCCTTCCACTCGGTATGGCACCCCGGCCTACTATTCAAACTTCTAAAACTTGGAATCCCACAGTACCTTATACTTCTTATTAAAAGCTTCCTCACGAATAGGTCCGTCTCTATACGACTAACTGATGCGATTCCTGTCCCTGCTCCTATCCTAGCAGGCGTACCTCAAGGCTCTGTATTAGCTCCAACTCTCTTCAATACTTTTACTTATGACGCTCCGACCACCCCTCACACATTCCTAGCTCTCTTTGCCGATGACCAAGTCGTATACTCAACAAACCAAGAACTAGATGACGCAACCATTGATATTCAAAACCACCTGGATCAAATCTCCGATTGGGCCAGCAAATTGCGCATCAAATTCAACCCAACTAAATTTCAAGCCAAACTCTTCTCCCTCCGCAGACCACTCTTACCTCCACCTGTAGCATACAAGTCCACACCAATCCCTTGGTTACCATCCAACACGCCAGTCAAATACCTCGGAGTCCTCTTTGACCGTCGCCTAACCTGGAAACCCCACATCCACCATAGACTTGCTCTAGCCACACAAAGAACTCACCAGCTTTTCCCGATACTACGTCGATCTCCCCTACAAATCCAAACCGGTACCCATCTATACAAAGCTATGCTCAGACCTATGCATGCCCAATTTGGGGCTCAGCTGCCAAATCGCATATCCATAAACTCCAGACCTTTCAAAACCGTTTCCTAAGGACCATCACCAAAGCACCTTGGTTCATACCCAATGAACTACTTCATCTCGAGCTCGGCATACCTCTCATCACCAACATCAAGCTATCCGCCCTTACGTTTTACCACAAAATCTCTTCAATCCCACAAGCCCTCCACTTCCAATTAGGGAAACAAACCCCAAATAGAGCACGTATCCGCAGGAAACTCCCCAGACACTTTTTCGACCCACCCTAAGCATTTACACACCGACAACTCCACTAAATAATCCTAACCAATAATATAACTTCTAAATCATACTCAATTCTGTAGTACTATATCTAATGTACTCCAACCCATTGTAAAAGAGGATGTACACCTGTAAGCAAATAAATTTAAAAAATACAATAGCTATTTATTTTCTGTAAAATAATTACCAGAAACTTCGCATAATTTTAATAATTTAATGCTTTAAGATTTTCAGCCAAAATAAAAGCTCGAGAAAAAATAGTGTTAAAGGAATTATGTAAATCTTGTGAATCTACAACAGTTTTTATAATTTAATGTCTGTCACAAAATTGAAGGTCAAATAGAAATAAATATGAATCAAATGTATTTTCTACGCTAAACAACATATTCCGTGTGTAAAACTGGTCCAGGTTATTCGCATGCCCGTATTAACCTTACTTTCGGGTTACAGAGGTCCGGGTTAACGAGGTTCTCCTGCATATCTAATAAAAAACGATATGCAAGGCCACCTGTTCTGGACTGTCTCCCGCCCACTGGTTCCGGGTTTTCGCTCGTGCCTTGGGGCTGCTTGCTGCCCAGCCGTTCAAAGCCGAGGACGACCCCACTCCTTTAAGGCTGAGCCGCTCCGCTCGTCTCCGCCCCTCGCCCCGAACCATCCCTCTCCCTCCCTCCGTTCCCTCAGCCCCGTCCGGCGCCAGGGCCTTGTATTGCGTATGAATAATGCATACCTGCAATATCGCCGGCCGCCCGGGCCGATCTCCGCCGCGATTATTGGGATTAAATTCCCAGGGGCACTTAATTGAATATCTTCGACGCCGCAATAGAAAGAACAAAGCCACGTGTCAAATGAAATTCCCCGGCAAACCTCCATCCGCCTGTTTTCCGTAGCGTCTTGGGATAGGGGGGGTACTTTTGTGATATTTTCATTCATAAGCCGGATGGCATGTATCAGGAGACACGCAAAATGGTGTTCGCCATAAAGAACAGAGGTAGGAAGGTAAAGTCGCACCCCGGAGTTAGTTTGGGAGCAGCGCGCCACCAGTCAGTGGTCACGTGTTCATCTCCAGTGACGAAAGGGACCACGTGACGTGACGTGATTATCTCAAAGAATAATGCTAGCAGGGTTTTAAAAGTGTATATGTCAAATTTTATGTACGACGAAACTTAACCCTTTGACTCGATAATAGTTATTTACGTAACTAGTAAAGAAAGTAAAATGAAATTTTCGTGGACGAGGCGATGATAGAAGATGAGTCCTGCATTCATAAATGAGTTCGCCAAAGACACTTTTGTGCGTGTTGATTACTTTATTTTAAGTGAGAATTCCGGGAAACTTACAAGAATACTTTTTGAATCATTCCCAATATAGAGGCGATGTTGGCCCAATATAGTGGCGGTACGCAGGGAAAGAAGTAGGAAAACAAACAAATTGACCAAAAAGGGACAAAAATATGGTAACTTGATTTTTAGTTCGACGAATTTTCGTAAACTCAGAATTATGTAATTTCGTCAATTACGGCAAGAGCTAACGTCTGAAATGGTTCTGTGTTAGGATTTATTGATTAGCATCTTAATTGTTACGGTTTTATTCCCTTAAATATAGTACATGTTATATCTACGACTGTGGCGGCGTTCACGCCCGCTGGAATGTGAGATACGGCGCTGCCCTACACGTCGACTTGCGAGGTTTCTTCATCCAGGCATTTTGGAGGAACTACAGATTGACTCATACTTCGGTCAGCGCCGGGAATACAGAGCATTACCAATAATTCCACAATAACATGCGAAAATCCAAATGTAAAGCGAGCGCGGGACCTTGCGTGTGTGCGTGAAGAGAGAGAGAGAGAGAGAGAGAGAGAAAGAGAAAGAGAGAGAGAGAGAAAGAGAGAGAGAGAGAAAGAGAGGGAGGAGAGAAAGAGAGAGAGATAGAGGGAGAGAAAGAGAGAGCATGATGGAGAGAAAGAGAGGGAGGAGAGAAAGAGAGAGAGATAGAGGGAGAGAAAGAGAGAGAGAAAGAGGGAGAGAGAGAGAAAGGTTATTATGAGTCTGCGCTGGTATGACAATTATTCAGAGAAATTTGTTTGGCTCTCCAAATTAATAATTTATTTAAGAGAATTCTGGCTATCTGAATGAAGAGAATTGTATGAACAGATTTGTGTGAATAGCTTCATTACATAAATGTGTATTGCACATGTGGGGTTGAAGAGAAATCCGTACGTAGATTAACTGCTCTATACTCGTTCCTGGTAAAGTACCTTTTCGTGGCAAATGTGCGCGCCAACGAAAATGTAACTTTTAATGGTGGAAATACTCGAATACTGCACATAATGATACAGATTGTATACTACTCGCGTTTTCGAACTAATGGAATATTGTGGAGATTTATGTTTTCCTTTGAGTAACCATAATCATGTCATTCCCTTAGTATAGCATCGAAACGCCTGTGTTCATTGTTATCATCGTGATAATTATTAATTGAAAATTTGAATGACGGCTTGATATCTGCAGATCAAGTTGTTAATCATAACAAGAATTCTAAATGGTTCTAGACAGGATACTCAATGTAACATCATTGTGTTTTCATACACTGTTTTGGTTTATTTTGTGTATTATCTTATATGTTTGTGTAATATCTTGCTATAATGAACTACGATTGCCAATATTACTAATTTAACCAAAATGTTGATCATAATTAAGTTTAATCCTCTCTTAAAATTGTTAATAATTGGAGATAAATGTCAGCTTATTTCGGTGAGTGAAATATGCTTTTGGTAAATCACTGAAAATTCTGGTCGAGCCACTCCAGGAAAAGTAAAATATAGTAAAATAAAGTTTATTAAACCATTAGAAAAAAGTTTGAAGAGTACAAGTATTAATAATTGTTTTTCCGTGTTTCCGGGCACGTCAACGGCTTTGTTCATTAGTCCCGTTAGTTTAGTGCATTTTTTCTCGGGAGATGGTGGTGATCTTCCCCCGCTGGATGGCGAGATCCGGCACCGATCTACCGTCGACTAGTGGGGTTCCGTCTAACCAGGACTCTCCCACCAGAGGGGCAACGCCCCAGTCGGGACAAGCTCTAAGCTCCCGACCGGCCTCCCGGAATATGTGGTAGTGTAGTGCATGTTAGTGTAAGTGTGTGTGTAAGGGGAGAGGATAGGACAAGGAAGAGGAAGGGCAGATTGCGCGCGGTCCGTGGCCCGTTTGATAGGGCACTGCTCCGTCATTCGCCTGGTGTTGATCGGAGAAACCACGGAAAACTACCGATCAGTTCAGCAGGCCGCCAGAATTCTCTTCCAGACAGCGACTGAATTCGACCTAGCAAAAAAGACAGTGTCGAAATTCCTGCTGCTGGCAGGACTGGAACCTAGGACCACCCGGTCACAGGCGCTGCAGTGACATCAGTTGATGCACTGAGCTACTGCTCCCGGTGTAAGTATTAATGTAAGTGTAATGTAATGAGTAAGTAGTAATGTAAAATATATACCCCGTTTTTTGTTCATTGTTCACAGTTGAGGCACGTCGGGTAATGACAACTGTCATTTTGAGCGACATTCGAATTATTGATTCTAAGTTAAATAAGTAGGAGCTCTTTTTTATCTCATTTTTTAAGAATGTTTCTTACATCATGACTTTCCATTTTGAAAAGTTCCAAGAATAAACAAAAAATGACAATAAATTCATTTGACTCACACAGATAAATTAATGTGGATGGTGGACACAAATTGATTTTTTTTGCCTCTGCGAGATGAAAAGACAGTTAATATTAATTACATCTGAACGTCTCAACTGTAATTTTTAAAATTGTAAATGCATTAATGTGGTTAGGTGGAAGAGCAAGCCTCAAGGCATGAGCCTCGCCACAAATAAAGACAATTTTATTATTATTATTATTATTATTATTATTATTATTATTATCATTATCTTTATCATTATCATAATAATAGTTATTATAATATTCGATTTCTTCGCACAAAAATTGCCATGTCAACCGTTGTGAACATGTAATCTAAGAGTCCTGTGACGCCTATCAACGTCAGTTCGGCCGATTTCGTGTGTAAGGTGTGCTGAGCCACCTCTCCCGGTACGGGACTAGAAGCCCAGGGCATAGCGCTGAATGTTTCTGGAGATGTGAGCGTTGCTGTGGAACGAACGCACTTACCGCCGACGTATCGGTATCATTTTTGGACATTCCTTAAATGTTGTAATTAAATTATGTTGCAACAATAAAAATTGGCTGGGACAGTGAAAGTAGTTTTAAGAGGTTCGAACAACTGTTCGTTCAGCTAAATCAATGACTTTTCACTCCAAATTTTCGTGGAATCGCTGTTGAAGTACAGAAGAGCCAATGCAAATATTTATCCACCATTTCTGCACAAAAGGAGAAATCGTTCGACTCTTTATGCAAACAACGCTCAGGCGCGCACACAATCCAACGTCCTAAAACAGCCACACCGCGGGTTTTGTTCATCAAGCATCCCAAGCCCCATATGTCGACGCTGGGATCACACCAAATCGTCGATAACGATTGCCGGAATTTCCAGAAACAAAAATTCAGTGCCGAACATATTTTGCACTCATGACAAACAACCGTAATTCGTCAACGCCAGGCACGTGTTAATGTGGTCGATTGGAACAACCACTAAACGACTAATCGGGCTGCAGAAATATGTTAATAGACTTTGGGAGTGATTAGTTAAAGAAACAGTGATGGAGAATAAGATAAAAGATATTGACTTAAATTTGTAGTTAAGGATTACAAAATAGATTTTTCAGTTTTGTATCAATAATTTAGCTGCAGTAAAATTGAGAAACCAAACTTCATTCATTTTTAGACCATGTTATTTGGGATTTTGTTATTCCGTTTTACGAAGAAATATTGCCTTTTAGTTATTGAAACGTGTTTATAATAATGTCACAGCGAAATTTGATTTTTTGAAGAAATGAAACTACGCATTGCATCGTACTAAGATCATTTGAGTCGATAAAATGAAAAATAGCGACTTTTTTGAAAGAGGTTTTTACTAAAAAGTCGTGAATTATTCAATCACGTGAGTTCTCAATATGGTCTTGACTGAGATATAATACATTCGCTAAATAAAAACTAGCATTGAATACTCGACATGAGATTGTTGGTTTTCCTCCATACACTCACACTATACACCGACACAAATGGTCTGGCTGTCTTCGCACGACGGCCCGCGTACGGGTCATAAGTTCAGAGGGTACATTTAGTTACCCGGAAGACATCACCACGCCGTATTGATTGATTGATGATTTTTTCGTGTTTCCGGGCACGTCAACTGCTTTGGTCATTAGTCCCGTTAGTGTAGTGCATGCTTTTTCTCTGGAGATGGCTGTGATCTTCCCCAACTAGATGGCGAGATCCGGCGCCTACCTACCGTCGGCTAGTGGGGTTTTCAAGACTCTCCCACCAGCCGAGCCGAGACAAGTTCTAAGCTCCCGACCGGTCTCCCGGAGTGTAGTGCATGTTAGTGTAAGTGTGTGTGTAGGGGGAGAAGATAGGATAAGGAAGAAAATGGACATATCGCGTGAGGTCCGTGGCCCATTCGGTAGGGTACTGCTCCGGCATTCGCCTGGTGTTGATCGGAGAAACCACGGAAAACTACCGATCAGAGCAGCCTGCCGCTAGAATTCTCCTCCAGACAGCGACTGAGTTCGACTTGACAATCTAGTGTTGAAAATCCTGCCGCCATCAGAACTCGAACCTAGGACCTCCCGGTCAGAGGCACTGCAGTGATTGACTTGTTGCATTGAGCTACCGCTCCCTGTCCCACTCCGTATTCTGGTCCTCTCAATCTGAGAAGTGAATTTTCTCATCGTCACACAGCAACAGACACCGGGACATTGCAAGAAAAACGTGCATTACAATCTTACCCGGCCGGGAATCGAATCCGGTGTCACTCATGGAAAGCGAGCACGCTGAACAATGAGCTAAACAGCGAGGGCTACTTTTTTGTACTATACTATCACAATTTTGTTACAAAAAGCGAGAACATTCGCAGAGGCAAAAAGGGGTCAGGAAATCGTTCGTATGAATGGCTGACCATATTTCCACTTATTTACCATAATATGTGCTGAATTGGTGTAAGCTTTTTTCTCTTTTTTCATCCTTACTTCATAAGAAGAGGAAGTATTGTAATCGTGCGCCGGAAGACGGTGAAGCTTCGGCACAAAAACTGGTAACAATAAGGAGAGAAATCTTGATCTTTTATATGTCAAATTACTTCCTCTAACACGTTGTGTAGACAGAATCTGTTTCGTAGGTCCTTCATACTGAAGAATCTGTCTCTAGTCAGTGTTGGCGCCCAAACCGTGATTCCGATTTTCTCCAAAATTTATATTTCCTATCGATTTAAAAGAACTCGAGGCCATGAGTGTTAGAAAGTGATGTTTCTTTTTGTGGACCCTGTGCAATGCTTTTAATATGAGTTGTTTTCGCACATATTGCATGAAAGTTATGCAATTTTTATTGTTTTTCTAAAAAACACAGATGTAAAGAACACAAATGTAAAGAAAACAAATGTTTCCTTTACATTTTCTCGTCGTATGTATCAAAGTATGCGGTAGAAATTGGTGCTATCCTCAATTTCAGTGTAGTCTCGAATTTTCTAAAATTCAAAAAATGTAACATTTCAAAACAACAAATTTTAAGATGTAGATATTTGTCTTAACATCTGTTCTGAACAAGTGGCGCTAAAACAGTACGTACTTTCTCGCCCGTATTTTCACGCTAAATTATATGAAAATGAAAATTTTTAAAAAATTGTATATGATCTAATTTCAAAATTCATCTTTAAAGAACAGATTTCACTATGGGAAAAATCTCTATCTTTAATATTTTAGTTGTAGGAATATCCCAAAAAGTTAGAACTTTTGCAAGTTACTAATAACCTGGGTTTTTAACGAACGTGAGACTTACACCATTTTCTTATACGTCCATCACACTACGGAAAAACAAAATTTGATTAAAAACAAGAAAAAAATTTAAAAAAAGGCAAATGCGCAAGGGGCTCCGTGTAAAGTACCTCCTAATATTAAAATATCCGTTTCAAATTCAAGAGAACATGGCATCAGCCAGATCCATTGAGACATCAATTTTGGAGAAAATCGGTTGAATGGTTTAGCTGCTAGCGTGGTTCCCACACGGACTAACAGACTGAGAGACGTTTTGCCGTCTGTAGATATTTCTCATCTGTCAGTCCGTATGTTTTTCAAAAACTGTTCAATTTTTTCTTTAATTTTTTTTCACGGATGGAACAAAAGATTAGCTCAGGTCTCATTTTCGTTGAACTCTCTGAATTCTCGAAAACGGCAAAAGTTAGAAATAATGCGAGAAAGCATATGCTGTTTAACCCCACTTAAAATTGTGGAACTCTGTGGGTGTGAGAAAAAGTGGGGACCCGACAATAATAGTTTTTGTGGCTTTTATGTCTGCAGAAATGAGAAAACCGTTCAGTTCCAAAAAAGCATTTTTTTTTATTTTCAATATTGCTCTTGCTAATCAGAGAACATGTAGTAATGTACACGTATGACCTGTCTTCATAATGTTCTCTGTCAAGAACACCATTATAAGAATTTAAATATCTTGTTTATGGTTAGCAGTGGCAGTTCAAAATTGGGTGGTTCACAATATTAAGCCGGAGTGTACCACAATAAATCTGGGGGTATGACACGCTTGTGTCCATCAACGAACCCAGTTGTCCGGGATGCGTTCGTTGGTGCGTATACTATGCGTGGCGCTCACCTAGACTATTACTAGGTCATAAAACGTCAGTTTTTCTGAAAATTCTCTATGATAAACAATTCTTTAATAACAACTGAAATTTGTATGCTTTCAGATATAATATTAATTTACAATAAATTTTTTTGCGTTTAACCTATGCGTTTCTTCCGCCCGATCCACGGCTTTCTTATAAAGTCTGTTCCCCACGGCCATCTTTACTTTCTCGCTACGTAGTAGAGAGAAAGTTATGTATTGCTGGAAGAGAAAACGGCGAATTTTCGAGAGAAAACTCTTATTACATGACCTGGTAAAAAGTGAATAAATCCAGTTGCTAAATTAAGAAAAAAATCCTCTAACACGTGGTACAGCCAAAACTAATATTTTGTTCGTCCTTGATGCCAAAAAATCGAATGACGAAAAATCCAATTATATCTTGTCCGTCTGTGAATAACACTACCGGCTAAGCTGTTCAGCCGATTTTCTCCAAAATTGATATCCCTCAATCGATCTGGCTGATGTCACGGACCCTTGAATTTGAAACCGATATTTTAATTTTGGGGGTTACTTCACATGGGGCCCCTGGGACATTTTTTACATTTTCAAAAAATGGCTCCATCGTTTTTGATTACATTTTTGATTGATAGTAGACGTTTAAGATAATGGTGCCGGTCTCTTCTTCGTATAAACCCTACCTTTCGGAAAATGCAAAAGCTAGTTTTTTTCGTACTCTTCCTTCAACTAAAATATTGAGGACTGATATTTTTTCCTTTAAAATATGTTCCTTAAAGAGAAAGTACGTGCTTTTTAGCACCACTAGTTTCACACCTTTTCCGCCAGGGATATTCTCATCGACCAGCAGTGCCCGCTGCGTATGCGAAAGTGATCTAGATATTTATTTAATAAAAAACAGTAAAAACTGTATGTGATGTCCCGGGAGCGGTAGCTCAGATCATCAACTGATGTCACTGCAGCGCCGCTGACCGAGAGGTCCTAGGTTCGGGTCCTGTCGGCGGCAGGATTTTCGACACTAGCTCTTCAGCTAGGTCGAATTCAGTCGCTGTCTGGTGGAGAATTCTAGCAGCTGGCTGCTCCGATCGGTAGTTTTCCGTGGTTTCTCCGATCAACACGGCGAATGCCGGAGCAGTACCCTACCAAACGGGCCACTGACCGAGCTCGATCTTTCCTTCCTCTTCCTTGTCCTATCCTCTCCCCTTACACACACACTAACATGCACTACACTACCACATATTCCAGGAGACCGGTCGGGAGCTTAGAGCTTGTCCTGGCTGGGGCGGTGCTCCGCTGGTGGGAGAGTCCTGGTTAGGGGGAAACCCACTAGTCGACGGAAGGTCGGCGCCAGATCTCGCCATCCAGCGGGGGAAGATTACCGCCATCTCCCGAGAAAAACATACGCTACACTCACGGGACTAATGATCAAAGCAATTGACGCGCCCGGAAACGATCAATGTATGGGAAAAAATCAATGTATGAGACGTATGGGGAAGAAAATCATTGCGCGCGCTTCCTTGATTTTCACAAGATCTGAAGATATTGGGCGTGCTTTTGTTACGACGGCTCTGATCCCTTCTGCATGTTTTAGAAAGTTGGCTACATCATTGATTTATACGCCCTCACCGCCTCGTTGCCTTCTTCTCATAGCCAATGGTCTGTCATCGCCTGTGCTCAGCATTGCCGCTCCTGGGCAGCAATGCGGAGTGAACCACCCAGAACCCAGGACACGAGCAGATTATTCTATTGTTTGTGATGAGCAATTAATGCAAGTATGCGATTATGACACAAGAGTGTCATTTTACAAAGTAAACATACATTACATAACTAAAAGGAGGTTGAGTCATTTCAGGTGAAAAACACCGGCGTTTTCCTCAACATATTTACAATAAATAATTATTTTAAAGATTTGGCTTAAGAAGCATAGATTCACGTAGAATGTGTTTTGTGTAATTTTTCGATTTTGTTGCAGTGATTATCAGTGCAACGTTTTGCCCAGTTTCAAGGTTCGATGCGCTCTTGTAGGCTGTGAAGGTCATTCCTTTTGTGAAAAACGAATGTGCTACGTTTCCAAAAACTGGAGATGAGGCTTTTCATAAATACGTAAATACTATTGACGCTTTTGGTTGGTAAACGAAAAACCGATTTTCTCTTCGGCAGAACTCAGAACTATTCTCCGAGGTTCGTCTCACCAATCGTACAACCTTCTGGACGTAATAAAAAAAAGTCGTCAAGGAACTGCTGTGCCTGAAGGAAACGCTTCTTATTGAAACGACACAAGAAAAATGTTTATCTAATTGCGAAGGCAATGATGAATTTTTTCACTTGAAATTACTCACCAGTACACTTAGGGTCGTATTTATGAAGCTCTGCTAGCAGAGCTCTTAGGGGTCTGCCATCTGGGGGCTTGCTAGGAGGACATGGGGCGACCGGAATTGGCTGGGGGCCGTTCATAAATCGTAAAATCGAACACTGGCAGCCTGCTAGGCCTGGCAGGCCCCTGGCTCAGGTTTTTAAATATGGCATTTAATACTTTGTGAATTATTGGTTGTGGCGCAAACATGCTTCAACTGGCAAGAGCAGTCACTGGTTTATAGCTATGATTGTGTTGTTTGATGTGAATATTCAACTCATGCAAGACTTCCTCCGGTCCAAAAATACCTCATGAATTCAACATATAAAGAAGGCTCTTTATACACGAAAAAGATCTTTTGTATACGCTACTTTCCACCTCTGTAGACGCCACCGTAGGCAGCTGACCGTGCGCGCATTTTCTCGTGGCGTGAAACGCCGCAAAATCCCTCGGGGACACACTCAGTTGCGAGCTTCATATAGAAACGGTCCACCGAATTTTCTTCTATATACTTCGTTATTGTATTGACACAGCGGATGCAATGAAATAACAGAAACAAAACTACGCGCGCTGGGCTGCATATGCAAATTGAAAGGAAGACTGGGAAAATTTTTCCAGGCGAGAATTCCGCGCTTCGCCCGTGTAGACGCGGCGCGGAAAGCGCCGCGGGAGTGGGAGGGTGGGTGAAGGACAGGGAGGGGCAGGGCAATGTGGGGCGCTATGGAGGGGGTAGGGCGAAACCGTGGGGTAGGGTGGCGGACCGGGGGGGGGGGGGGGGGAGGGGGGGGGGAGGGGGGCGGGGGGTTCTGGGCGGGGGGTGTCTGGGCGGGGTGTCTGGGCTGGGGTGTCTGGGCGGGATGTCTGGGTAGGGGTGTCTGGGCAGGGGTCTCTGGGCGGGAGTGTCTGGGCGGGGGCATGTCTAGGAGGGGGGAGTGTCTGGGCGGGCGGTGTCTGGGCGGGGTGTGGTGTCTGGGCGGGGGTTGGTGTCTGGGCGGGGTGTGGTGTCTGGGCGGGGTGTGGTGTCTGGGCAGGGGTTGGTGTCTGGGCGGGGTTGGTGTCTGGGCGGGGTTGGTGTCTGGGCGGAATGTCTGGGCGGGGTGTCTGGGCAGGGTGTCTGGGCTGGGGTGTCTGGGCGGGGGTGTCTGAGCTGGGGGTGTCTGGGCGGGTGTGTCTGGGTGGGGGTGTCTGGGCGGGTGTGTCTGGGCTGGTCTGGACGGGGTGTAGGCGGAGGTGTCTGGGCGGGGGTGCCTTGGCTGGGAGGGGTAAGGTGTCTGGGCGGGGGGTGCCATGGCGAGGGATGTACTCTGGGCGGGCGGTCTGGGCGAGAGGTTTGATGGGGGTGGTCTGAGAGCCCCCCACTCGGCACATCCTCTGTGGGTGAAAGCTTTAGGCGGGTGGGCGGGGTGCGGGCGGGAGCCGGGCGGCTGACGGAGCCTGTCGCGACGTCCCGCGGCTCAGCGAGCACGAGCGAAGGCCGCGACGGAGGGGGAGGGAGCGCGGGTTGCGCGGGTGGTTTGTACTGAAGGGAGGAAGTGACGAGGGAGTGTAAAAGCCCGTGAGGACCCATTAAGTATTCCGCCCAACACCCCTGAGGCCGTCCCGGCGCTTGCCGCTTCTCACCAGCTCTGCCAGATGTCACACATGTCGCCGATGCTGTCTCAACCGTCGCGTCGGCCGTGTTCTCCCACCCCCGCCGTGCTGTCTCAACCGTCGCGTCGGCCGTGTTCCGTTGACGAACCCTGCAGGAGTGCATGTGTCGCATTCCGACTTACCAAAGTCATTTTCCCCTATGAGTGGACGGGGTTTCAAGAAGAATTACCATTCTAAAAGTGGGCCTTACTTCTTATACACAAACCTCGGTGTTGAACCGCAATATAACGGAAAACTACTTATCAGAGCAATTGGCCGCTAGAATTCTTCACCAGATACCTGTTGAACTCCGCCTAGAAATCTAGCCAGAGTCAGCGGGAGCGGTAACTCAGTGCATCAACTGATGTCACTGCAGCGCCTCTGACCGGGAGGCCTTTAGGTTCGAGTCCCGACGGCAGCAGGATTTTTGACACTAGATTTTCAGCTAGGTCAAATTCAATCGCTCTCTGGACGAGAATTCTAGCGGCCGGCTACTCTGATCGGTAGTTTTCCGTGGTTTCTACGATCAACAACAGGCGAATGCCGGAGCAGTACCCTACCAAACGGGCCACAGACCGCGCGCGATCCTTCCTTCCTGTTCCTTGTCCTATCCTTTCCCCTTACACACACATTTGCACTAGCATGCACTACACTACCACTTCCGGGAGACCAGTCGGGATCTTAGAGCTTGTCCCAGCTGGGGCGGTGCCCGCTGGTGGGAGAGTCCTGGTCAGGAAACCCGCTAGTCGACGGTAGATGGGCGCCGGATCTCGCCATCCAGCGGGGGGGAGATCACCGCCTTCTCCCGAAGGAAAACATGCACACACTAACGGGACTAATGACCAAAGCAGTTGACGCGCCAGGAAACATGAAACAATCAATCAATCTAGCCAGTGTCAAAAATTCTGCCGCGTCGTAGGGTCTCACGATCTAAGGCACTACAGTGACATCAGTTGATGCCCTGAGCCAACGTCGCGGTGGATAAGGCGTCTAGTAGGCACAACAATGTTCAATTGTCTCAGCTGTCGGAGAGGACGACTGTGGGCAATCAATCGTGGGAAGATGCAAAACAGCAATACTCATCATGAATAAGTAAAAGCGAGAAACATAGCTTGAAATTTAAAAGTAAAAAAATATCTTGTTACTCACCAGACAAAACAAATTGTTTGAATGAAACGACTTCGCATAACCATGAATGTTTTCCTTTTCAATGTCCAGTCCGATTTGGTCTAATTCAATCTTACACACTGAAGCTCATATTCTTTGGATTTGCTCGATGCACTTCACAACACACCCTGGGTTCACATGGATCTGCGAAGGAAGTTTTTCTATCATAAAAATTTGAAATTGGAATAGTGAGAAAAATTTGAAGAATACAAGTGTGTAATTCCATGCTATAACTTGCTACACATATGACTTTTTTTAATCGGTACGAACAAGGTTTTATCATATGATCGACCCACGTTAACAGAAGCCATGTTTCTTATCTCTCTGTGGCAAATTATTATTTCAGCATATTAAATAATGTTTTGATGATTTTCGTACTTCCGAATGCACTATTTGCAATTGGGAACGTAATTAAAAAAATAGTCTATCATTTGCGATGTACTCTTGTTTCAGTCAAACTATTTCACCCAATGCTGGAACATTGAAGCTATCAATGAGCTGACCCTTCGTTGAACAATATCAAGAGGTTCAGAACAAAAGGTTACACTAAATATATGTTTTCTAGAAATCTGCAATAATTAATGAATACGTCCCTTTTTGCAAGTCACACGAGAAAAATGTCTCTTTCATATGAATAAATTGAACAAGCGTCCTTTTAAAGACGAAATAAAATAATTGAGAAGAAATCATATTCAAAGTGATTATAAGACATATTTTATACATTTTCCAACATTATAATGACAATATCTTCAGAAATGTCGCATAGTGTAAACAATCACAAATTAAAATGATGCATTTTTACAATGTCAGTGTCCATATCTTTAGTTCCTAATACATTTTTAAAACGCCAACTATTTCATTTCAATTCAGTGTTCTGTGAATTATTGCATCAAAGGATTTGATATCTCTTTTCTTCTAACCAAATTGGTGGTTTTGGAACAATTTCTGTTAGCTTAAAACTTAAGTGCTTGTCATTTTTAAAAAAATCTTAATATACTTTCCAAATTTAAATGTTTTAAAGCATTTTGTTTAACAAATGTTTACTCCGTCCCTTATTATTTAACATTTATTTTTATTTTTAAAATTTGTTTTTTTGAAAATTAACTTTCTAAAACTTAACTAAAATGCATTCGTCTCAGTAATTTCTCTACAGAAATTCGTGTCTTTTTAGAAAAATAAATGTTCCTGGACGTGCTCAATTTGATAAAAGGGTGATTTCGATGTTCCTTAGTGATGATTGAACTAAATATCAATTCCGATTCAACAAGACAACAAAACAACATTTAACATAGATGAGCTTCTGACCGTTTTGAACCTCTTCATACAACCCAAGAACGTACTCCTAACTCTTCTTAACGCTATGTCTCGGACCCTATATCGTCCTACACTTCAATCACAATTCTTTTGATAATATGAATATGCTTGTATCCTCTCCTATACATGAAAAGTACTTTTTTTATTTGTGAATAAAAGAAGTAAAAAGTCCGTTTTTCGGACCCGTCCTCTACATTTCATACTGTACGTAAAGCATCCTGTAGCATCCACACCTCAGTTTGGCCGTCGTTCTCGCTTTCATTCAGTCTAACAATTCTCTACATTTCCCCACTTTCCACTCCCTCCAAACGCCCGTTGACCACGCTTCGCTGCCTCGTCGTCCCTCCGTGTTCACGTGTTCCACTTTGTTTCACCCTGTCGGGCGACGGCTTCCTCGTTCTTTGCAAACACCCCCGCTCAGCGCTAGTGCCGCGTTTTGCATTCATTTTCCTCTTTGGCAACAGCGCGAAAAATCGCGCGTCGAATGAGTTGGGGATTAAATGAGCTTCCGCCCAGCAAACCGCACTGGGGGGGGCTGCGGCCAGGCCACCTCTTCCCCCTGCCCACGACTCGCCGACGGCATACACACACCCCGCGGCCCCCACCACCCCCGCCCCCGCCACCCCCATCGTCCCCGCCGCCACTGCTCCCGCCCCGCTTCAGCTCGCGTCCGCCCGTGACCGCCACCATACCGCACTGCTTGGCACGCCAGAGCACGGCGTGCTTATTGGGGACTTTCCCACCCGCAGAATAACGGTCGTCGTCATTGGGTTTAACCACACCGCGCGGTCGCCGGCAGGCGAATGGGGAGCATGAGAGCTTCGCCCGCGGTCTCGGACTTGTTCAAGACGTGTCCAACTCGGGAACGGTCCCTGGTGAATACGCTGTTTAGACATTTTCATAAAAGGTAAAATGATTCATCAAAGTCTATCAACCATATTTAGGACTGCGGTAATTTACCGCCCAAAATTTAATGAATGATGGCAGTTCACAAATTAAACGATTCTATAATTAGTAGATATTTTAATTGAATGGTGGAAAAGAGAATCGTTTTGGGGGAAAATTACTCTAATTCTTCAAATGATCCGCTTTTCACATACACCCACAAACACAAGTCCTGCTATCAAGATGTAATTGATTCTTTTAAATATTAAATTAACATGATAGTTAATTGTTTCCTGATACGTAGCAATAAACATAATAATCATACATACTAACTGATACTCAATAATAGGCATAACAACAAACAAAATAATCATTAAAAATTCTCTCTTCCTTCGTATCCATCGTTCGTCCTCGCAATCACGGGCTACGCTGCTGCAACGGGTGCACCGCACCGGTATCCAGAAGTAAGGGCAAAGCAGAAAACAAACGCCACTCCATGCTCAGGTTCTCCATTCTCGTCTTTTATATATACTAATTAGATTCAAAACTCTTAATTTCACGTTTATTCCAGAGGAGAGCCGCATTTCCATTTTCTACGCTGATTCATCCGAGAACCGGGCTACCCAACATCTCAGAAAACACATCAAATTGTTACTATGTATTGACATCCATATTCTATGGCGAAACAAATTACTCCCTGGAAAAACGCCAGTGCGGCCACGTTCAAAACGCTCAACATTTTGTACCCATTGCACAACAATGAAGATTAGAAACTTAGCTACTCAGAAGTAGAAGCGACTTCGATTACTGAAAATCTCGATATTTACCAAAATTTATATGTACGCAACTGTTGTCTTCAAGACATCTATTGGCAATTATTTGCGTTTTCTAATCATGTACGATAGTGTATACAGAATAACGTAAGGGAGTCTATAGAGCCAACAGTTAACGTTAAGAGATAAACGACTGACTGCGACGGACGGACGAGACTTGACAAATATACTAATTAACGGAGGATTACTCCAGTAATAAAAAGCACATTAATGGAGGATTACTCCCTAGTGCAAAGCGCTCAACGCCCCTTAAGGGGGCTTGGAGACGCGTTGCGTCAAGGTGTAGACGCAACAAATTTAAAAAACAAAACAAAAACGATAGGTCCCACGGGATCAAACACAAATAGGATCAAAGTACCATTAGTTGCCAGAAATATGACCCTTTTTTATAGTTTTCTTAAAATTCTTTGTTTAAATTCGTTGTGTCAAATTGAATTATATACTTCTTGCGCTTGTTCTCAAATTATCCATTCCCTAAAAATGGTATATATTCAATATGTGCTATTTTCTATCAATTTGTTTTCAACTTCAGATATTCATAGTATAGTGGCCACTTAAAAATTGCAAATTTTTGGTAATTTTAGATACTTCATTTAATAATGATATTTATTTTTTATTTATTTATTTTACGTCAAAAAAGCAGTTAAAAACTGCGTATGACGTGCTATGGGCAAAAGTGAATTGTGTGAACATCTTCAAAATTCTGTGGTCCCTACACTAAGTCATATACTACTTAAATTTTGGGAAAAAAAGCTCCTAATGGTAGCTCGATATTCTACACCCTGAACGTGTTTAAGATTCTTTAAACTAGGGATTCCCAACCTTTTTCTTTCATGGACATCTTTTAAGAGATTTGTTTGCTTCATCATTCGCCAACGTTTTCTCTATAGTACACAGCACTCATAATTATCACGTAAAAAATTAACACGTAAGTGTTAATTTTAATTAACACGTGTTAATTTTGAGGTAACAATTTCATACCGGCTTTAAAGGTTACAATTTCATACATAAATATTCTTATAAATATCTCTTTTATCAATACTCGAAGACGCTTCCACTTTTGAGTAGTTTAGTTTTTAATCTTCATTGTAGTGTAATGGTTACAAAATGCTGAGTGTTTTTTAAGAACTGCCCATAACATTTCTCCAGTGAGTATTGCGGAGATTATTTTCATGCGCGATAGCGTATCGTTCTGAATGCATAATTATAATGTAAGTTTTGTAAACATCTTAACTCTTAAGGATGAACGTTAGGTATGAAAGAAGAGGAAATTTATAATTTTTTATTAGTCTAAACATTTTTTTGCTTTACTTCAGCAACTTTCTTATGAAATTCATTAATATTTATCTGTAATCATCGGTATTTGTGTTGTACTAATCAGTCACTTGTTCATTTTTAGCTATTAACCATTAATTGACCCCTTGATCATCACTGATCCTCATAAAAAATTCGTTGATCCCCAGGGGGTCGGAACTAACCAGGTGAGAAATCTCCGCATTAAACCCAAAAATGTACCCGTTTCTTCTTACGTTATCTAAAGGACAACATTATGAGAATGTTACCAGCCTATTCTTTATATATAAAAGGACAATATCTCTGCGTTCTATAACTCCACGTTCTACACTTTGAAGCAATAAAGGAGCTCGCAATTCCTATTTTTCAAATTCAGTGCCACTACTGAATCTGTGGCCTCTATTGGTGACAATAACCGATATCTTGTAGCCGTTAAAACATGTTTGCTGTAAGTGGCAGAAAAGTAAATCACAGTTTATGACTGATCCCGATTCCTCCTAATCGTGGATCTCTGTTTATTTTCCTGCCCGAAAATCGCCACATGACTTTTGACCAGACAGCAAACCTTTCGTTCCATAACCGCTCAGGCAAATGCACGGAAACCCTCAAATGACAATACCTTTGCACTAGTTAATCTAAAAATACGTGCATCGTTTACTTATCGCAACCGCGCACGTTGCAGCAGCGGCCAAAAAGGTCGGGCAACGAGACCCGTCCCGTAAAACAGGACGTCTGGCCACTCTAATCATAATAGAATGAACAGGGCTGCTCGGGCTCCCGGACACGGGCTAAGCGAATCTCTCCGCCGACACACTCCGAACACAATTACGACCTGCACTGTGGAGTTGATACGGATCCCAGAAGGGCTGATTGCTCCCTCGTGGCAAAGGGGCGGGGGACGGCGAGGGAGGGAAAGATGGTTAGGAAAGAGAGGGGATAAGGTAGGAAAGAACGCATGACGGAATGCAGTGTGTAAAACGGGATGGTAGGGCGGCGGGCGGCGAGAGTTTGGAAGGGGAGTAGGCCACGGGGCCAAAACCAGGGCCGAGGAAAGGAAGAGGGGTGGGGGGGGGGAGGGGCGGGGCGGGGAGGAGGTCATGACAGGGAGAAAGGCGTGGCGGGGAGGACGTTGCGGGAAGGACGTGGCGGGAGGACGTGGCGGGAGGACGTGGCAGGGAGTGCGTGGCGGGAGAGCGTGGCGAGGGGACGTGGCGGGAGGGCGTATGGCGGGGAGGATGTGGCGGGAAGACATGGCGGGGGGCTGTGGCGGGGAGGGCGTGGCGGGAGGGCGTGGCGGGGAGGGCGTGGCGGGAGGGCGTGGCGGGAGGGTGTGGTGGGGAGGGCGTGGCGGGGAGGATGTGGCGGGGAAGACATGGTGAGGAGGGCGTGGCATGGAAGACGTGGCCGGGAGGGTTTGGCGGGTTGACATGACAGGGAGGACGTGGCGGGGAGGGAGCGGTAGGAAGTGGTTGGCGTGGGGAGTGAATCGGCAGAGGGTTCGAGGAAGGAGGTTTGGATGAAGGGAAGGGGGCGGTAAGGGGCGGCGTGGGCTGTGAGTGGCGCAGCTGCAGGTAAAATGGCTTGCAGCGGTGATAAAAGACGCGTCCGTGGTAATACATTCGGATCGTGCTCCTCCCACGCCAGGTCCACAGCGCCACGCCGGCTGCGTTTTTTTCCGCACTGCTTCGTTTGTTCTAGTGGTGTAGCAGCGCGCGGGAAATGTAGTTAACAGGCATATCGACGTTTCCTTGCGCGTTCTCAGTAAAATACTGCACGTGGAATTCGAGTAAAATTATGCAGAATACAATTCGTACCATATCAGATGCTGAGAGGCATCATAGGTTCTACAGATGCTGCAGAGGCGCCTGCTTTCAATGTAATATTCAGTTTGTTTTCGTTAATCTTTAAATATTAACGTGCGATAACGGTGATATTAAACCTAATGTGAACAACAATATACCAGAAAGCATTTACAATACTTTGTAATTGTAAAATATTTCTTTAATCACACTTTTTCTCGTTTGTTAATAGTTTCATGACATATTGCCGTATCTACATTACGAGGCTCTACATTATTGCAGCACTGTAATCTGGCAATAGTTACAAACAAGTGCGGTGTCCAATTATAACAATGATCTTCTATTCCGTGTATTTAAAAAACACAAGATGAAGGTAAAAGTAACAGATTTTTATAAAAGAAATATTTTCATTTTAATCATTTGATTAAAACGCAGAATATATTAAAAGGCTGTAAAGAATATATTTTATTGTCTAACTGACATCTAACGCTTCTCCCAAACTATAGAAAACAACGGACGGTAACCTCGTAACTTAGATCAAATTAGTATTCGGTTCGGTGCCGGAAGGAATAGCCCAGTGAAATTAGACCAAAATGGCGATTTCGCGAAAAAAAATTTCGGAGTTTTGAAAATTGGCATAATTGTTTGTTGGTGCCTACTGAATAATATATTAAATATCCTGAAGTATGGGGGGTGAGCCGAGGCGGGGCGACCGTTTAAAGTTGCATTTTCGACGTTTTTCCAAATATCTCCATAACTATCAATCCCACAGAAAATTATGTTCTATTCAAAATTAAAGTAGATGAAAGTTCATTCGAAGACGTTCCTACAAGATTTTGTTGTAAAATTAACCATTTTATTGTTACTGGCTTCAAAAATTCTTGTTTTTGTTTACAAGGCCCTAGTTATCTCTCTTATAAAAATGATGTTATGGTAAGTTCCATGCACGGAAGTAATTCTATTTTTGTTCAATATTTATCAACAATGGTATTTGCATATTTTGCGCAAAAAACACAGGAACATTCTATATACAACATAAGATTTGTAGCGGTGAAAAATGATTGTTTTCTTGCGAAAATTACTCAAGGAGATATTGTTTATAAATGTTAAACAAAAATAAAATTACTTCCGTCCTGAACTTATCAAAACATTTTTATAAGGGAGATAACTAGGGCCTTCGTAAACAAAAACAAGAAAGTTTCACCCCTATAACTCTAAAATGGTTGATTTAAAACAAAATATTATAGGATTTTTTTAGGAAGTTTTATCGGCTTTAATTTTATATTGAACATAGTTTTCTGTGGGGTTGATAGTTATAGAGGAATATGCAAAAAACTTCGAAAAATCACATTCAAACGGCCTCCACGCTCTTGGCTCACCCTCCACACTACAGGACGTTCAGTATGATATGCTGTAGTTATCAACGAACTATCATGTTAAGTTTCAAAACTCCGGGATTTTTTCACTCGATTTGTCTGATTTTTAAAAAAGTAGGTAGCGACGAAGTACACGATGTAATTTGGTTTTAATGCTGCAAACAGCACCGCAACGAGTAGTTTTTGCGTTGTATTTACTTCGATTCCAATATTTTGTACGAGCATAGTGGAATTATTTCTCTGACAGGAGCGCAGTTTCTACAAGTCAAATCAAACATTTTTCATTTTCCCTACAAGTACTTAAGAAGTACTAAATCTATTGATAGATGGACATTAATTCGTCAAATGATAGTTCTCCTTATTATGTCCTTTGCAAATATATGACATCGAAGGGGTGTAATTAATTCTCAACACAACTAGTTAATCGAAATCAGTTGTCTGTCACAATTTCGATTCTAACACTGACAAACTGGCGGTACATGGATAATTACTATTATTAGGGGTAATAATAAAGATTTCTATGTTTATAACATATGCCAATTACCGAACATTACCAGTGTGTAACCAGTAACGTAATGTCATGGAAAGTTAGAAATGTTTAATGATTAAAAGCACCAGTAGGATATAATCCAAGAAAATAGACTCCCTAGCTTTATTAAAAATGCGGTCGATGCTTAGAGAATATTCAATGAATTTTCCGTGTGTTCTTGGTGAACAAATCACGTTTGCGTGAGAATCACAGTTAATTGTTTTTATTCAAGCCTACAACTTATTCATGTTCTGTGATGAACTGTGATTCATTTGGTGACCAAACGGTTTCCATTTAAAAATTTCTTAGACAACTTTTCTGCCAAAGCTGTATGAAAAGAAAAAGTCTAAAGCAGATGCTAATCTATACTAAGAGAATAAGTAATCCTACAATGTTTGCAATAGTTACAATAATGTAAGTAAATGTCAAATTCAGGGTGTAGAAGTGGTAGAAAATTGTATTCGCTTTTAAAACTGGATATTTTTACAATACGACAATTTTTTTGTTACTCGTATTTCAAAAGCCCGAGCTCTGAAAAGGGATCAACTAGCTCACCCCTGACATACGTTTCATTACTATGAATTTGGCAGATCTTTATGACCTTAAACCGGGAGCGGTTGCTCAGTGCATTAACTGATGTCACTGCAGCGCCTCTGACCGGGAGGTCCTAGGTTCGAGTCCTGACGGCGGCAGGATTTTCGACACTAGCTTTTCAGCTAGGTCGAATTCAGTCGCTGTCTAGAGGACAATTCTAGCGGCCGGCTGCTCTGATCGGTAGTTTTCCGTTGTTTCTCCGATCAACATTCGGCGACCTGTACCCTAACAGGCGGGCCACGGACCGCGCGAGATCTGTCCTCCCTCTTCCTTGTCCTATCTTCTCCTCTTACACACACACTTACACTAACATGCACTACACTACCACATATTCCGGGAGACCGGTCGGAAGCTTAGAGCTTGTCCCGGCTGGGACGGTGCCCCGCTGGTGGGAGAGTCCGGGTTAGGGGGGAAACCCCTCTAGCCGACGGTAGGTCGGCGCCGGATCTCGCCATCCAGCGGGGGAAGATCACTGCCATCTCCCAAGAAGAAAAACCTGCACTACACTAACGGGACTAATGACCGAAACAGTTGACGCGCCCGGAAACACGAAAAATCAATCAATGTATGACCTTACAGCATTTAACGATGCATAGCGACTTAACAACTGTTTGCCATATTAGGCAATTACTTCCGTCGTTCACTAGCGGAACATATATGCACTGTGATTAGGGTAAGCGTGACTGCCGAAATAATGTAGCCTAGATTTCCGGATATTACGATACACTTGGCAGCCATCTATAAGAAAACATTCTATTCGTAATATTTTAGGTGCAAATATTGCTTTTTACCGTAAAATATATGAGAAAATAGGAAAATGATCGGAACTTTTGGGCCTATTTTTGGATTGCATTAAAGGCGCGTGAGTATATTGTTAATTAATCGTTTTTAAAGAAAACGAAATTGACGTATTTCTATCGTTTAAATTGATAGCTTGTTGATGTGAAAATGAAATTTTTATACGTTTTTGTACAAATTAGTGATCTTTTTTTAATACATTTAACAAATAATCCTCCGTTTTTAACTTATGCTTTTAACATTTCTATTATACTGCGTTGCTTCAAATTGTGTAGGGAAAAGCAATAGTTTTAATATCGAAACTACATTGAGAACATAACATCGGAGGAAAAACAATTAATTTTAATGTCCAGTATTTCCAGCTAGATTTTCGATTTTCGTTTTTCGCTTAAGCTTCAACTTCAGCTTCTGCTTTCATTTTTACATTTCTTCCCCCTCTACAAATGCACAAGAGATGTCATATCGACAATATTTTGAAAACCTATTTCTCACTGAGGTTTTCACTGCACAGAACTGACTGACCGCACCGACTTCTTCCTCGGATCTTCAAGTCTTTAAGTAGTCCGTACCGGACGGGCCACGCTCCCTGAACAGGTGAGCAAACAGCTCGCTGGGTGCCCGTGGCGGCGGCCGGAAATGCGCGATGCGTCGTGAGCTTTCGTCGGCCTTTGACAAGCAGCGCGTGCGACTCTTTGATGCAGCTGGTTCACATTCCGGAAACGTCGGCGGCGGCTGCGACAGGTGCGCGCCCCGTGGCGCCCGTGGCAACCTGATTCTTCGAGCGCTGCGTACACTCGGGGGAATGTGCGCCTCTCGGGCTGGTTAACAGTCATCTGTAGACTGGAGATACTCAGGTAGAAACATATTTTTTCCTGGATACCTTGTACTAAAGGACGTTTTACATTTTAGGATTATTTAAACTAAAAGTCATCTTTTTTTCGTTATTGAAGGTAGCATCAACATCTGGGTCGTGAGGGACCACTCTTGGAGTAAACGTTATGGTAACAGCGGAGATGAAACGAAATGGTGATGGTAAGGGGTGAAAGGACGAACACAAATACAATCATGCCTGAGGCGGGATTCGAACCCGGGAAACTTATTCAGCTCGAGATCGCTATGATACTACTGTCTTAACGATTTCGGCCGCCGGATCGGCCCATCAATTTTTTAGTGCCTAAAAAAGTTATTTCAATGTTAATGCCTATTTGTGCCTAATTTACTTTTTTAAAACCTAAATCGAGACTAATTTGCATAATTTCCTTTCCATGTGGCTTCTTTTAACTTTTTTTCTTCTCTGTCGGCACAACAGACTCCATGCCACTACTTCCTCACTTCGTGAAAAAGCCTGCCTCCGCTTCTAAGATAAAGTCATTGAATTTCAGCAAAAATAAGTGATCTTGAGCGATAAGAGACATTTCGTTTCCTCTTGAAAACTTGGAAGAAGTATTAGTAATTTATTGCGAGACAAATTACGGTACGAATAATTCTAACTAGTCCATCTAGAATTAATAACAATATTTCTTATCTAATTATCATCAATAATTCTAACTACACTTGTTAATAAATAGTATTATCGCAAAATATACAATATTGATTGTTCATAATATTGATTTATGTTTTTATCTTCGAGAAATGTATATAATAAATTGTAAAAATATGTGCTTAAGTTGCTGGTGTGGTTAAGCTGTCATTAAATTGCTCTGTATCTTTTTGGAGGGTAATGTGTTAGTAGCTCTTTTGATAAAAAAAATTTCAGTAAGAAGTCTTATGATAGTTCTTTTCCATATCAAGTATTTTAATGTTATCCCAAAGAATATTATGATTATGCTTTATTCTGCACAACAGTGTAATGTCATTGGATGTTCGGATGCATCCATTGTTGACATGCTCTTTGATGCGACTTTCTAGGGCTCTCTTGGTCGTACCTATGGCAGGACAGCGTTGGTATGAAATTTGATGAACAACATATGTAGTCTGTTGATAAGAGTTGGATCCTTTCCACTGTTAATGTACCGACAGAAATTTCCAGTAGTCTTCAAATTGGTAATATATTTACAGAGTGATATTCTTATCCACATCATACTGTTAATTAATGTCCACATAACACAGTATGTTAATTCATATAATTATATATTTATTCTATGATTAAATTGTTTCATAATTGCAAAAATAAAGATTTCTAAAAAAATTCATAATTACTTTTAAAAGGAAATAAATCCAAGGTATAAAACGGTTCTGCACATCACGGAAATGCAAAATTGAAATTACAAAGCAAACCCAAGCAATCAACGACTAGTTCTACAATTGTTGTGTAGATTATAAAAATGTCTCAAATGCGAATTGTGGATGCTATTATTTTTTTTAGATCTTTGGTTTGTTTTTGATATTGTATTCCTCAGAAATATGGAACAAAAACTTCTTTTCCTTTTCAAATCATCGATTTAATTTTTCTGGAAAATGAGATCTGATTCTCCATTTTCGTGAAGTTCTTGCCGTTGATGCACTGTATTTATCTTTAATTTTCAAAATAAAGTATTGTATTGTCGTTTTCTTGAGTCTTTTGATTATCTAAGGCTATTAAAACACTTTTGAAGCAGAAAAATATCTTGTTTTTTTAGGAAGCACTGTAATAAGCTGCTGTCACAGATACACAATGAATTATCATCGCGATACTCGAGCACCCTTCTTTTTTTATTCCCTCTTGTAGAAAAAAAATTACCAATACGCAAGCGCTTTGATAAAATGTACGAGTAGCAAAAATTTAGCTTAGGGCTAAAATAAAACTTTGTGTGTATGTCGGCCTCGCACAATGTTTACGGTGACTTCTTTTTCTCCTTTGTGAAAACGTCATTATTTTTTCATTACTTTGCGTCTGCTCACACGTACAGCCGCGTTAATTATCTGTATTTTGTAAGGAGACGCTTCCGGCAGGAAACGGTTCCATCAATGAAACGTGGCTTTCCGAATCTCGACCTCGTCGTATGAGGAAGCAGAGCAGAGGAGAAGCGGCGGAAAAATCACCGACAGGGGATGCAGGGGTACTTTAGCAGCATCATTACTAAGGACCTCTTACGAGGGCGATGGCTGCGGCAAACGTGCAGCAGCAGGAAGCTCGCGGTGAGTCGGGACCCAGCAGGTCGCCAAATAGGCAGGAATAGGCTTTAAGAATAGGATGTTGGAACATCAAAGGTCTAGGCTCTAAGCTCGGAAATCAAGACTTCCATGGGTACATAAACACATTTGATATAATCGGTCTCGTAGAAACTTGGTGGAAGGAGGGTGAGACTTTAAATGTGTCTGGTTTTACAGCCATATGCAAAACTAAAAAACGTAGAGGGAAAGGGTAGGACCGGAGGGTTGCGTGCATATTTCAGGATAGGTTAGTGCAATTTATTTATGAAATTACAACAAACTCCGACAATTTTCTTTGTATTAGACTAGTAATGCAAAATACAGACCTCGCAATTGTATTTATATACCGTCACCCACAGGGCTCGCGTTATTATTCTCCAGAAGCTTTTGGTGAAATCAATAATTTCTTAGACTCGTTGAAGCAAAGGTATCCGAATAATGATGGTCAGGAATTGTTAGAATTATGCGAGAGATTTAATCTCGAAATCTTAAATGGCAACTATGGACAGGATACTGAAGGGGAACTAACTTTTATTAGTGGGAATGGAGGTAGTAATAGATTATGCTCTGTTGTCTCATGAAAGAATAAACAATTTATTAGATTTTGGAATCGAATTACGGGCAGAATCCGACCCATTTGCCTGTGTGCGTTCATTTAGCAGTAAATGCTACTGAACTGCCACAGGCAGTGGCACGGGCGGGAGCAACAAACTTCACAATAGCAAGACGACGGTTTGTATGGAAAGAGGAAAAGCGACAGGAATTTACAGAGGCTATTCTTAAGGGGGGGGGGGGGAAAGGAAAAAAATTTAAAGGGACAGGAATTTACAGAGGCTATTCTTAACTCAAGAATGTTCAGAAACTGTGGAACTGCGGAAGCGAGAAATAGTTACTTGTTACTCTGTAGAATACGAGGCCACAATTAAGAAATCGAAGAAATCGTGCAGGAGAGTGAGACAGCAAGAATAGAGGCAATTTTAAGAAACAATCATAATAAATCAATTTGGGACGTTATAAGATCACTGCGTAATAAAAGAAATGTAAGTAATGCAATTTCATCAGATGCGTGGAGCAGATTTTCTACGGACGCTCGAAATAGCGAATATTGAAACAGGGATAGATATTATCACGGACCGGGATGTCCCTGAATTAGACGAACCGATAACCTGGAATGAAGTGAATAGGGCTATGCTAGCCATGAATAATAAGAAGGTAGGCGGCGCGGACGGCATTCCGACACAATTTATTTCGGAATTGTGGCACATAGACCCAGAGAGTATTCTAAATTTATTTAATGCAATAGTTGATTCTGGATCGTATCCAGAAACGTGGAGTACAGCGATCCTCCAACCAGTCTTTAAGAATAAAGGTAATACGAATTGCCCACAAAATTATCGCGGAATTAGTCTTTACCAGCGCTGAGCAAACTATTTTGTAAAATACTCAACGGGCGACTGAGTGAATGGGCGGAAAAGCACAGTAAAATATCAGAATTGCAAGCAGGCTTTAGGAGAGGCTTCGCGACTACCGACAATATCTTTGTGTTAGATACCCTAGTAAAGCAGGCGCTTGCGCGTAAACGGGCCACTTATATTGCAGTTTTGTAGATTTCGAAATGGCTTTTGACTCTATCGATAGGAAAGCTTTATGGCAAAAACTTAATGAGCTAGGCGTCTCACGTAAAGTTTTAAAAGTGTTGCAGAGCATATACGAAGACGTAAATTTCTGTGTCAGGTGCGGTGATGGAAGTACAACGCGAAAAATAAATCGACAGTAGAGTAAGACAGGGCTGTCCTCTCACCGCTATTGTTTATCTTGTTTATAAACGATTTATTGACGTGGTTACAGGATGCGGATACATCTGCGCCGGAAATTGAGGGCCTGAACATTCCCGGACTACTATATGCTGATGATTTAGTTTTATGTTCGGAGACTATTGACGGCTTACAAAAAAGTTTAAATATCCTAGAAACGTATAGTGAAACATGGGGATTAAAAGTAAATATTCAAAACCAAAGTAGTTGTCTTCAAGAATGGATTTATCTGGGGTAACAAGGAGAAATGGTTTTACGCTCAGGAGGAGATTGACCGGTAAAAACATTTACATATCTTGGGGCAAAATTTTCCATGAATGGGGATGGAGTAACACATAGTGGCGGCGCAAGTAAAGGAAGAATTGCGCTCAAAGAAATCGTTTGCGCAGTGCGCAGGGTTCCGGAATTGCCTTTAAAGGTGTGCGAGACGATGTTTAAATCGCTAGTTCTCCCAGCAATGAATTATGGGGCAGAAATTTGGGGAGTGGATAGGATAGATCGACTAGAAAGCGTCGAAACAGATTATTTCAAATTAATTCTCGGAGTCTCTAGATTCGCAGCAAATGCCGGAGTCCTAAGAGAGGTCGGTAGTGTAGGAATTTGGAAAGATTTTAAAATGAAACCCATTAAACTTTGGATTAAATTAGCAGGTGAACAGGCTGACTCACTTATAAATAGATAGATCGACTAGAAAGCGTCGAAAGGGATTCTTTTCTTTTGATTTTGTGGGACGGTGCAGTTACAGGAAACAACCAACGCTACTGGTCGTATAAAATTAAACTGCTACTGGAACGTTCAGGTCTGGGAGACGTTTCTTCGGAAATGGTGGGAGTTAGGGAACACGTGACATAGGACGGTTAATTTCGGATAGACTTGCGGATATTAAAAGGCAAGAGATCCTGGCAGCAACGGCCGAAAAACGTTCGCTAGTTGCGCAAATTCACGCGAGTCCGTTATGGGGTTGCGAACGTTACGTAAACACACGCAAAAGGACGCAAGAGGGGGATACGCTTGGTTCAGGGTCGGGGGGTGGATGCAACGTAGATTAAAGGACTCGAATGGTAATGGCATCTGTGTGCTTTGCGGTGATAGGGAAGACTGGATCCATATCCTTTTAATTTGCAGTGCGACCGAAACTTGGAGAGGAAAATGGATGGGAATGGGAAATTACTACTTCCAACATAGGAACGTAACGCTCGCCCAAAACATTCTAGGGGATAAAAGACCTAACTTCATGAAAGAATTAGGAACATTTCTAGGAAAGGTTCGACCACTAGAGAAACTGAAATTAAGGAGTGGAAAACAGTAGTGGTTAGTATGAGCAGAGCCTAGACTGAGAGAAATATGTAATAAATCAATAAACTAACAATAATTAAGTTAGTAAGTTATGTTAGGTTAGTAAACAGTACAAAAAAAAAAAAAAAAATAAAATTTATAAATTGTAGTCAATTGTTATATAAGTAGATAAATAAGTCAATAATAAAAAAAATATATATTAACTTAAAATAATTAAAATAAGTTAAATAAATTAAAATTAAATTAATTTAAAAGAAGTTAAATAAATTAAAATTAATTTAAAAGAAGTTAAATAAATTAAAATTAAATTAATTAAAATAAGTTAAATAAATTAAAATTAAATTAATCAAAATAAGTTAAATAAATTAAAATTAAATTAATTAAAATAAGTTAAATAAATTAAAAATAAATTAAATTAAAATAAAATAAAAGGAAACGGTTAAAATAAAGCACATTAGGGGGCGAAGGGAAGTGGGAATCGGAAATGTTAGGGCAGAGGTCGTTGGTGCGACGATTTTCTGTGGTGCTGTTTGTTTTCAGGTGCGGTGGAGGCCAAACACTGGAAGGAGAATGCCTGACGCCCGCGCCAAATAAATAAATAGTCTAAAAACGGATAGAGTAGCATGTACTCGGCTTCTGACGGCAGGTTTTTCCCTTCAGGGTTTTTCCTCAGCCGTACCTTATGGTCTCGTTTCCGCGGCTTTGAGGCGATGGAGAGACCATTTGGGTGAATACCAGAAGGCGAAAGGTTAGAACGCGGTAGAATGTAGGTATTGTAATGGCTTAAAGGCCTTCGGCCTAGCCACATTGGATCAAGTTTCTAATTTGGCTGTAATAATTACCTATTAAATAAAAAAAATCATTACTAAGAATAGTATTATTTATTTACTATTTATTTTACGTCAAAAACAGTTAAAACTGCGTATGACGTGCTATGGGGAATAGAGAAGCGTTATCGATAAAATAAAACAATGTAGTGCATTTGATTGCTGCCTCCTATCGAAACAAATATTAAAAAATAAAACAATATTAATTGAATTCAAAACTTATTTCGACAAACAATGTAAACATAAGACCAAATACTGTTTTTATTTACATTTATTATGTACTACATTGGAAAATACCCATACTCGGTGGTACAATTTCTAACAGTACTGTGCGTAACTCACTTAAATAGTTTTTTTTCTGACAAATAATAGTAAATATACCAATTTCTTCTTTTAGCATTCTTTCCCAAATTTTGCATTGCCGTGCTGATGACAAAAGTATAATGATTTTGTTAAATAGACGATTTTATTTATCTTTTTAAACATGTTATTAACCCTGAATATCTCAGAGTCGATCACACTCACGACGATTCTGCAAGAATTCAAATAACGGGTTATTTGAATTAGCTTTCTTATTGCAAAGTTTCCCGAGGGTTTATTAAGTCTTAACTTGGCTTCTCATGAGCAATAAAATTGGAACAAATTAATTGTATTGAAGAGTATATAAAACTTAGGATGTCTACAAAGGTTTATGCTTCTGTTGATTAATTTATATCCGGACCCGTCAACTGCTCCAGCCATCAGTTCCGTTAATGTAGTGTATGTTTCCTCCCGGGAAGTGACGCTGTAAATCTACTTGTGGATTTTGAAAACCGGTGCCGATCTACAATTCGACGTGTAGGTCGGGAGATATCCCTCTCCAGGTATCTCTTAGCGGGACACCATCGAAAGTGGTTGTGTAGTGCTTCTAATTGCTAAAGTTGAAAGAATAGGACAAGGCAGAGGAAGGAAAGGTCGCGCGCTGTCCATGGCCTGTTTCTTAGGATACTGATCCGATTGATTGATTTTTCGTGTTTCTGGGCGCGTCAACTGCTTGTTGGCGGTGATCTTCCTCCGTTGGATGGCGAGATCCGGCACCGACCTACCGTCGGTTAGTGGGGTTTCCCCTAACCATGTCTCTCACCAGCGGGGCACCGACCCTGCCGGGACAAGCTCTAAACTCCCGACCAGTCTCCCGGAATATGTGTTGGTGTAGTGCATGTTAGTGTAAATGTGTGTTTGAGGGATGATGTTACGACAAGGAGGAGGAAGGATAGATCGCGCGCGGTCCGTGGCCCGTTTGTTACGGTACTGCTCCAGCATTTGTCTGGTGTTGATCGCAGAAACCACGGAAAACTACCGATCAGTGCAGCCGGCCGCTAGAATTCTCCTCCAGACAGCGACTGAATTCGACCTAGCTGTAATGCTAGTGTCGAAAATCCTGCCGCCATCAGGACTCGAACTTAGGACCTCCCGGTCAGAGACGCTGTACTGTCATCAGTTGATGCACTGAGCTACCGCCCCCGGTTACTGATCCGACATTCGCCTGGTTGGTTGCAATCAAGTTGGTTGCAAGCAATTAGTGATCATCTGGGCACGTTAACTGCTAAGCTATCAGTCCCGCAAGTGCAGTGAGTTAATGTAAGTGTGGGCAGTAAGGGGACAGGCCGAGGAAGGAAAAGGAAATATCGCGCTTGGTCCATGTCCCGTTTGTTAGGGTACTGCTCCAGCTTTCGCTTGGTGTTGACGGGAAAAAAACAAGGAAAAATACTGATCAGGCCAGCCGGCAGCTATTCTCCTCCAGACAACGACTGAATCCGATCTAGCTATGTAGCTAATGTCGAAAATCTGTTACAGTCGGGACTCGAGCCCTAGGATATCCCGTTCAGTCACAGGAGTAAGCGGCAATGACAGTTCATACGATCTAAGACTCCCCCCCCCACAATCATCACGAAATGAAGTCTTCCATGTGTCTCTGACAACATACCTAATTTGCTCTGCATATACCAATGCGCTTTAAACCCATTTATTTCATTAATTTATTTATTTACTTACCACTTATTTCATATTTTTTCTTCAATCTCAATATAGCCGGTAGCGCTTGTGAGCTATGCAGAAACTATAAATGCCTGAGTACTTCGTGATATTTGTAACTGTTGTTGTGGGTTGCAGATCTGTGCGGAAAACCCACCCTACCTACAATAGTCGCTGGACGTATTTAAAAGTTTATGAATTACGGGATTTCAAAAACTCATTAGGATTTTCTTACCTTAACATGTAAATAAATACACATAGCAGGTTCAGTTCCTAATTTAACACTTTTTTTACAATATTATGTGAAATGACTATGTGCACCTACATCAAATATGATTCATATAACAGAAATAGTTGCTTCAAATATGTGTTTCTATAATAGGAATATTTACGTATTGAACATTCCTTTTAACCAATCTCTCCGTCGGTGACATCCCATTTATACACACTGTACATATACACAAACATACACCGCAAGTCAATGAATTAAAGTCCTTCAAAACCACAACTTTGCAGTGTCCTTAAGATGCATCTATCCTGCAGCTTCTATTTTCTTACGAAAAGCGAAAATGCAAATGAGAGTGACTTACGGGGTTTTAAAAATAACTGATTCAATTATGAAAATTAAAAGAAAAACTACGTTTGAATATTATAAAAAAAGGAAATAATGCAAATAAACAAACAAAATAAAAACTGAATTAGACGTATAAAAAATAGAGAAAGAGAGAAATGAGAGAAAAGTCCCCTCATCTATATTTCCCTTCACGCATATCCTTTCAGTATTTGATAATTTATATATTACAGTAGGTATATGCACCGCATTTTACCAGTACTTTTTTTGGCGTTTTACTTTAAAAAACGTCACTCCACTTCACTGCACGTTACTGTTCTCTACACTTGAGCTCTTCAAGAACTCTCGAACGCATAACTCCCGGGAAGAGTGGCGAGCACCTCTGCAGGCAAATTGTTCCATTCAACAATGGTTCTATTCACAAAGTTGCATTTTCCTGCATCCGTCCTTTAGTTTCTACATTTTGTTTTATGTGAGTGGTCGCCCCTACTTAAGGAACAGGGCATTTCAAGTCTTTCACTGATAGCTTTCCATGCCGGCTGCTTTGCGAACGACTGGAAGAGGATACCCAGGTGCTACGTTTCTACGCGTAATTAATGATTCCCAAATGTCACTCGCGCCATCATTTCTGTTCGCGAATTTAGCGCAAATTGAAATCGCAGTAAGTAAAAACCCTGTTGTGCTTTCATTTCCACTACGGTGATATTGTGTACAATAATTTAAAAGATTCACTCGCTCAAACTCTGCAAAGAGCTCAAAATGCCTGTGGGTGGGAGAGTCCTGGTTGGGAGAAACCCCACTAGCCGATGGTAGGACGGCGCCGGATCTCGTCATCCAACGGGGGAAGATCAACACCATATTCCGAGAAATAAATGCACTACACTTACGGGACTAACGACCAAAGCAGTTGACGCGCCCGGAAACACGAAAAAATCAATCAAAAGCAGTCGCTTGACTGTACACACTTTCGGCAACGTGAAAATCTAACGGTTACAGTAATTATTTCTTACTTTGGCAATTTTTGAAATGTCAGAATTCAACCAAAAACAGAGGCCTGTGCCAATGTATTGCCTGCGAAAGTATTTTTTTTATAAATTAACTTCGAACAGAAACTAGGTAACAACTACCTTTTCTAAGAAAAAATACATAATCTTTCAGGAAAGTCATAAATTGTAGAACAGATTTTATGCAAGAGAAAAATCTCTATCATCAATATTTTGTTTTGCATGTTATTTGTTTGCAATTTTCGAAAACAGAGTTCGCCGAAAACAGGATCAGCAGGACCTTTTCCTCGACCTATAATACATACGTAGAGAAAATGTATTTTCAATATTGTAGTTGTAGGAATATACCGAAAAAATTTAAACTTATCCAATTTGGAAAATTTAAAAATTTCAACAAAAATGAGATCGGTGCCAGATATTGTGTTCTTTCCTCTATATGCGAACAAAGTTTTATCGAAAAATTTTGAGCCATCTTTTAGAAAACTTAAAAAAGTTATTGAGGCTTTACATAAGTAAAGTAGCACTGAAAACCAAAATATCCTTTTCATACTCGCAAGGCTGCGAGCTCGCTCTGACTAATCGGAGAATATCAATTTTGGAGAAAATCGTCTGAACGGTTTGGGCGGTATCGTTGACAACAGACAGGCATAGAGAGAGACACACACCCAGACAGACGGAGGTTTTACCGCAATCGATTTTTTAGAACCAAGATCCCGCAAAACATGGGTTCTGACTAAACGTGTTAAAGAAAGTAATTGACATAAGGAAAGGAACATGATTTTCTACTTTTTCGTTTCTTTATCAAAAAATCTTTGGGATAATCGTTTTCTATTTTATCGCGGCAGTAAGTAGGTCCCTTCAGGTAAAGCACAAGGGATAATATTCTACATCTGTAGATGATTTTTCTTTGCAAATAGTTTTTATTATACGGGAGCGAATAGTTTCATATTCACTCGTGCCAAAAACGTAATATGTATATTAAGATGTATACGAGATAGAACAGGCATCCCACAGCTCAAAAAAACGTGCTCATATTGCACTTCATCCCATAGTACTTCACACTGTTTTTAACTGTTTTGCAGTTAAGTATTTGTAAATAAATACACAAATAAAAAATACTTAAACACCTAAATACGTAAATACATACATAAATAAATGTTGACATAAACAGAAAAAAAACTCAAACACTAATACATAAACACACAAACCAACACACCAACATACCAACAAATCAACAACAAATAAATAAATATGGGATCTAGAAAGGACCAGTGTTTTATGTGTAGTTAACCTCACTGGCCGAGGTCTGGTTTTCACACCTATAAATAAATAAATCGCCGATTCCGTCAATCGATTACAATATTTTCTCATTCCTACGTACGTAGTAAGGCCAGAAAGTAAAAATTAAACATACTATTTGATCATAGTTTCGTGAATTCTTTAACTTTAAGTCCTCTATATTATTCATTTTACTCTTGAAACATGAATATAGATAACTAAAAGAATGTAGATTTGTGAAGTATCGTATCGTTTTACTTCAAAATTTTTCTTGTAATATTGAAGCGAATAGGATTTGAGAATATCTCCTAGTCTGTTTATGAACTGAAACACACTTATTCCTGATTATTATTGACCGACCTCCAAACAAAATCATTACCGCCTTGATCTATACGATACAGCACATTAAATACACTGTAATTGGATATAGAATGTTAAAATACGTTATGTTTCGAAACTAATACTTGTACAATGCTTACAAAGTATAGTTTCTTCAATGTAATCAATATCCAGACTTATCTTGAATATCTTGCATCTTCTATATTAATAAATTTCATACATATGTTCCCATTTCAGTATATATCTACAACTTAAAAAGAAATAAGTATTGTTTTCTTGGTATTCATATTTTATAATTTTAAAATTTTAAACGAAATCGAATCAGTTGAGAAATTTATATTTATATTTATTGAAACGAAATCGATTTTCACACTACTTGAATCGATCACATGCCCTGCATGTGCTGTTTCCCATTTCAACTGGAATATTACTTGCATTACTTTCCTCCATGACTCCAAGTAGAGAGCACGGGAAAGTGGACATTTTCTGCGTCCGCTTGTGCCCCCCAACTCTCTGCTGGGTCGGTCAAAATGCTCCGCAGGGCTCTGCCACCTGTCTCTTAGCGCTCATCGCCTTTAACGCAGAAGTGGGACGCGCGAGTGCGGTAGAGAGGAGCGAGGTCCAGGGATCCAGGACGCCCCTTTCGCCCCGCTCGGCGTCACCACCGCCACGACCTCCGCCCACGCCGCCACCAACACCGCACAGTATCTCTTACAAGCAAGGGTATTAACAGAAACGAAACGAAAGGTTTTGTTTCCGGATCGGTGTAACAAAATTATTTCTACGCGATTTTACATTCGTCGCAAGTAACGAAACGAAATCAAATTTCGTTACATGTTCAAAATCGTAACAGTCTTTTCGCTTCCGTATCGAAAGACCGACCGGGAGCGGTAGCTCAGTGCATCACCTGATGTCACTGCAGCGCCTCTGACCGGGAGGTCCTAGGTTCGAGTCCTGACGGCGACAGGATTTTCGGTACTAGCTTTTCAGCTAGGTCGAATTCGGTCGCTGACTGGAAGAGGATTCTAGCGGCCGACTGCTCTGATCGGTAGTTTTCCGTGGTTTCTGCGATTAACACCAGGCGAATGCAGGAGCAATACCCTACCAAACGGACCACGGATCGCGCGCGACCTGTCCTTCCTCTTCCTTGTCCTCTCCTCTCCCGTTACAAACACACTTACACTAATATGCACTACACTACTACATATTCTGGGAGACCGGTCGGGAGCTTAGAGCTTGTCCCGGCTGGGGCGGTGCCCCGCTGGTAGGAGAGTCCTGGTCAGGGGGAAACCTGACTAGCCGACGGTAGGACGGCGCCGGATCTCGCCATCCAGCGGGGGAAGATCACTGCTATCTGCGGAGAAAAAGCATGCACTACACTAACGGGACTAATGACCGAAGTAGTTGACGCGCCCGGAAACACGAAAAATCAATCAATCAAAGGACCGCTGTTCAACACTATGATTAAGAAGATGTGTCACTTCCAACTAAAATCGAACAAGTAATTATGACCTTCGTCGTATTCGCTTGCCTAGAACGAACGCGCTACGAAATCTGACCGGCACATGCTGAGGAGTACTATTTCTGTACAGGCAGCACGACTAAATACACACATACGCAAATCTGACCTGTTGAAAGGCTCTCGTAACATTCCGGGCGCAACCAATGAAACCGCTCGGCATCAGATCCCCAGATTATTTTATCGTTAGAAACTACGGTTCCAAAGTTCTGCTTCCTATTGGCTGAGCCGCAAGATAATAAGATCTGACTGACACATCGCCCATGGAGCCCTTGGGATGAAACGTTTTACACGAAAGTTGATCTAAGAAAGAACACTGAAAATTAAATTGGCACAAAATGCAGAAGCTGATGAGATCAAATTTTTGGAATACATATTTGTACGAATGACTGATTTTGTATGAATGACTGAATTTGTATGAATTTGTATCAGTAATAATTTTCAACTCCTAGTACGACACAACAATGAAGTACTTTCAACGATTCTCAGGCTTAAACGCTCCGTCTTCAGTTAACATGCGTCCCACTTCACACGAAGGAAGAGGGGCGAACTTCATTTCGACTATTTCCTTAGGGTTCAAATATCTTTTATTCCTACCTCATTTTTCTCCAGACAGACTGTGACTAACAATAACCTTGAGATTTAAAACGGCTTCAAACTTTTTTCTTATGATCCTCCACTTGGTCCAGGTGTCATTTCGTTTCGTAACTCCTCTATGAATTGCTACACTCGAATGGACGAAATTGTTCAAAGGAAGAAAAGAACGAAAAGACGAAAGGGGCGAAAACGACTAAAATGACGAAAGGCGGAGGACGAAAAGGCAGAAAGGACGAAGGGAAGAAATGACGAATTGCCCAAAAGGACGAATGGACAAAATTGACCAAACGACGAAATGGTGTAACGGATGAAAAATGAAAGGGACGAAAACGACGAAAAATATGAAAATGACTAAAGGCCGGAAAGGACCAAAGAACGGAAAGAACGAAAGGAAGACCGGGAGCGGTAGCTCAGTGCATCAACTGATGTCACTGCCTGCAGTTCCTCTGACCGGGAGGTCCTAGGCTCGAGTCCTGACGGCGGCAAGATTTTCGACACTAGCTTTTCAGCTAGGTCGAATTCAGTCGCTGTCTGGAGGAGAATTCTAGCGGCCGGCTGCTCTGATCGGTAGTTTTCCGTGGTTTCTCCGATCAACACCAGGCGAATGCCGGAGCAGTACCCTTCCAGTACCACATACTCCGGGAGACCGGTCGGGAGCTTAGAGCTTCTCCTAGCTGGGGCGGTGCCTCGCTGGTGGGAGAGTCTTGGTTAGGCGGAAATCCCACTAGGTCGGCGCCGGATCTTGCTATCCAGCGAGGGAAAATCACCGCCATCTCCCGAGAAACAACATGCACTACACTAACGAGACTAATGACCAAAACAGTTGACGCGCTCGGAAACACGAAAAAATCAAATCAAATCAATCAACGAAAGGAAGGAAACACGAAAATGGAAAACGGACAAATGGGCGAATAGCTCGGCAAGGATAAAAGGGGAGAAAAGGACGAAAGGCGGACAAGACGTTTGGTTTCTTCTAATTCTAGGGACCTCGAACGGCGTAGTTTTTAGCAATCTCTATCTTGTGCGTATGTGCACATACACAAGTGTTAGTAAATTCGAACTGCATATGAGAAGAAGACCAATATTGCAGCCGATTGCTATAATGCTTGCAAATTCTGACGTGCAAAAACTCCCTACTAACGAAGAAATAAATGTCACGTTTTTAAGTGACATTGAGAGGAAAGTTGACAATTTAATGTATATGTACTACCAGACTAAGTGTGAAAATAAACTTTGGGTACATTTATTCTATTTTTTTTGTCAACGACCTATGTATCCTAGGATTTTTGTATTTTTATTAGATTCCATTAATGTGCATATTTTGCTTCCAAAGTGCAAAGTAGTATTTATTTATCAAGGTAACATTTTAAGGGACTCATATTTTTGCAATAGAGTAAAATCTGTCTAAGCCGGAATCGTTTGGGTCTAAAATTTTCTTCCGTGTTGTACTGGTTTCCGGCTTATTGAAGTTTACAATAAAACTGTCAATTCCGAAAACGTGTCTATTTAAATATATGGCTTTCTTTAAACATTTGTAATAAAAAATTTAAAATTAAAAAGCTTTAGAATACTCTGCACGAATGCAAATGTGTATAAACTGAAAAAAATGTTGCTGCATAGCGTTGCGTAGAACAATATAAACAATGAGTTAGTCTAGGGGGCGTATTTTGATGACCTAAAGCATCGCAAAAAACGATCAAGAAAATGCTTTTAAAGTGCTTTAAAAATGCCCTAAAACTAAAGAAAATTGACGTACAATATCTGATCAAAACCGGTCCGGATGAACAACTCACGCTGTTGGATAAGTTAGTGATGTAATCGATGCTTCTTCCATTCGTTTGAGTGAACTCAGCATGCAAACGTTTGGTTTGGACTGTTCTTTACCAGGAAATCTCTGTCTTTAGTTATCCCGAAATCGGCCGAACCGGTAATGGCGCTAGTATACGTCACACGAATTATATACTCACAACGACTGTCGAAACAATTTCTGAACGTGCAAATCGAATCGGCCACTGAGTAATTCTGTGAAGAACATTTGTTGCATCTCGTAAATATTATTCAAAGCAATTTCTATTAGAAATGACATTAAAATCGATAAAATCAACAAAACATATTAAAAATGACGGGAAAATGTGAAAAATGACTCATTAGTCAAAATAAACAAAAAATGCACAATATTGACCTACAAAAATTGATAATAAATGTATACGGGTACATAACTTAGGGTAAATGGATACATGGCATACAATTAATTTCTGTACTAAATGGCATTGTTCTAAAGTGAAAAGGAAAAACGAGATTTCATTAAAATCTGCTTCCTAGTGATGACCTTTCTTTGAAGAAACATTGAACAATACTCATTTAAACACATAGTTTAAGTGGGCAAATGATGTGATTGCGTATGTGAGTGAATGGGGCGTCTAGACTTTGAATTCACGTGCCGTTGCCCCAAACGGTCTATGGCTGACTGCCCTCCTCGCGAAAGTCCCCGGCACAGCCCCCGCCCCTGAGTGCCAACTGCCCCCGGCAAATTGTGAGAGCTGCCCTTTGCCGTCGCTTTCCTTCACCGATGCCTCCATCCGCCGCGTCTCCATGTCTCGTAGTGCCACTATTTCTACCGAAGCATAAACCTCCGCTTCCCTTACTGTCAAGTGCGGCACGGCCCTCATTTACGAGCATTGCCAACATTTCACGACGCCCACCGGCTCCCCGCTTCTAAAATACAAAGCTTTACTTTGCTCGCGGCAGTATTTCCCCGGCGTGCGTGGCCCCGCGAATCCTCGCGTGAGGCGCAGCAATGAAGGCCGACGACATCTTTCAACCGGAAAATGAGGGTGATTGCGGAGAAGGGTAGAAATTTAATAAAGGCAGGCAGGTCTCCTCGGATTCAGGCGACCGGCGAGGACCTCTTTTAAGTTTAATTAAACAGTCAAATCACTCGTGGCCACCCCTTGGTACGGGGGAGGGGCAGAGGGGGAAACGAGAGAAGCGAGCACCTGGCGAGATTCGGACAGGTACAGGTCACATCTTACCCCACGATTGTCCTGGATTCGTTTTTACTGCCACCAGGCCCTTCCTACCCTTTACTGCCTTCATTTTCCATTCCCATTGGGTCTAATAAGTTTGGGACAGACCGGGATAGCAGATTACCAGTGCCACCCGTCCGCGAAGAAAAATTATTTCTAATCGGGAGAACATTGAAACGAAATATACGCAGAAATCAGGATTAACTGTTACGGATATTCCACACATTGTAAATTGTTCTAAAAGTGGTCCTAAAAGTTCAAACTGAGTACTAGACCCCAAGATGCGGTTAGGCGGATCTGGTTAGGCGGAAGAGCAGGCCTTACGGCCTGAGCCTCGCCAGAAATAAAGACAGTATTATTATTATTATTATTATTATTATTATTATTATTATTATTATTATTATTATTATTATTATTATTATTATTATTATCATCATTAGATGCATACTGGTCACTTTCTTGTTTCAAGATACCATTGTAATGTAAAAATCATTTTGTTTTAATAAATGGATTTGTGACTGTCTATAAAAAGTAATTTTTGGAACTTTTATTAAGAAAAAACTTATTAACAGCCTATGTTTCATCTTGATATAACGGAATGTTTAGCTCAAAATGTGAAAAATACCAGGGAATTTTTGGACAGGAGATTGAATAACTACCACAGTAGAATTGTGAGCGGCGATTTGTGAAAGGAAGTAGTGAATGCACTGAAAATAACAAATGTTTCTTTTTTTATTTATTAAATTATGTTAATTTATATTATTTTTATAGAATTTGTCAGACATCACAATGTAGTATATTGTAACGTCGTAGCTTTTCACTAGTCGTCGGACCGCACAAGGCGCGGGCCGGGGCGTGGGAGGGGGTGGTACAGGCGTCGGGCTGGCGGTGCAACCGGAGCGGTCGTTTCGAGGGTGCAAGCCGGCGGGGGCGTGTCTGGGAACATCCAGGGGGTCAGCTAGAGATTATCAGATTTCTTTACGAATCAGCCCATCTAATGCTTTCATACCAAATTTTATTTTCCACGTTTTTGCATATTTTCGCATATGAGAAGGTTACTGTCCGCAATCAAGCTTCTTGAGACTGATGAAGCATAGTTACCAGTGTTCTTAAAACACCTCATTATCTTCATTAAACACCTCATCATGGTTTGTGTCATGAGCAGATGATTAACTTTGCGAACATGCACGGTTTCAATCAGTTTTTCTTTCGTCTTCAGCAGAGACGCGGCCAACCTTCGCAGGAGAGTGCGTGCGCGCCCCACATTCACCATGAGCAGAAACGGCGACACGTCACCCTGCGCTCTAACGTGCGCGGGTCCAATACGCACAGTGGTACGCAGAGACTCGCCATGCGTCAGCCTGCAGCGCGTCACGGACCTGCGTCTCATTTCGCGACTAGCCTAATATATTAGTATACAAAGCAATACATTTCATCATTCAAAGAAAGTGGACACGTGCCCATTCGACTATATGATAAAGCTGCCTCGGGGGCTTTTCAACACGGGCAGGTCGGAACCTGGTGTCATATTTTTTTTTTGTAAATAAATCTTTATTACTTCTATGAGCTGTGAAAAAATTACCTACCGTCACGCACAATTTTCCCCGACATGAACTTCTATTTTCTATCTAGCAAACTGTCAAACATAACCGTTAAGAAGAGATCCTAGTGAGCAATGACTGCACAAACGTGTCATTCGCGACCACACTGCAGCACGGCTTGTCCATTGCGTTAGCGAAAACAGTGCGTCCTATACTAACCATATTCTGTATTTTTCAGAAAATTCCAGTACGCGACGGCTGATAATTTTTTTACAGCACACATAAATATTGAATAGCTTTCAACAGAAATAAAACATGACATATTTCAAACTGAATCTGTTGAAAGATCCCTTGTCAGTATAAAATCTCTCCACACGAGGCCAACAAACCCAGTCATTCTTCTCCCGAGTGCATAAGATTCCCATCAACTCACAATCCACCACAACCTGCCAGCCCTCCCGCGAGCAGGCGCTCGCATCGTCGTGCAGCACTCATCATAAATATCTCATTTGCGGGGCGTGGACAGAGGAAAGCAACGCGCCGCTGCTTTCATAACATTCGCGGTTCGGTGTGGCAAGAAGAGCAGGCCGTCACTCTCCCGCCCCTGCCACCTTCTCCCATCTCCTTTCCCCAGCTCTCCCCCAGCTCTCCCCCAGCTCCTCCCTTCCTTCCCCACCCGCGCCCCCACCACGCTTCTTATGCTGCTCTCCTCTCCCTGCCCCACACCACCCCGCTCCACATTTCTCTCCCCAATCACCCTTCTCACCTCCTTTACCTACCCAGCATCTCCTCTTCGGACTCATCCTTCTCCCCCCCACCCTTCGACCTCCCCTGACCCACCCTCTTCTCCATTCCCTGCACCACCAGACCAGCCTCCTCCTGCCCCCCTTCTCACCCTTACCGTGCCCGCTTCTTTCCTCCCTTCGCCGCTCTTCCGTCCTCTTTCCCCGTCCCGACCCACCCCTCCCGCCGTTCGCGGCGCCCCGCCCCCTCGTTTTCATGCAAACGACCCCTGCATTGTGCAAGGACATTAACAAAGCCACTTCAGAAGAGGGCGGACGGCGCAGTTGTGGGACGAATTGGAGGCTGGCGACTGACAACAACATTCTGATTCAAGGGCTCTCCGTTGGGTGTGTACAGAACACAGGGTGAGATGTACGTGTGTGCGTGAGTGTGTGATAATGTGTGAACCTAGTGCATGTGTGAGATGTGTACTTGTGAAGCTCGTTTAATGAATTGATTAATTATTTCGCGATGTCGAGCGCGTCAACTGCTTGGGTTATTGGTCCCGTAAGAGAAGTGAAGGATTTTTCACGAGGGGTGACGGTGTTTTCCCTGCTGGATGATGAGATCCAGCGCCGACCGTCATGTCAGATTGCGGAATTTTCCCAACCAGGTTTTTCCTGCCAGAAGCAAGCTACCCCATCCTCACCAATCTATAAACTTCCGACTGGCCTCCCGACAAATGTGGGGGCATGTCAGTGTATGTGTGTGCAAATGTAGGGCATGTCAGTGTATGTGTGTGTAAATAAGAGGTGAAAATATGACAGGGACGAGGAAGAAAAGATAGAAATGAGTGTGTGTGTATATATATATATATATATATATATATATATATATATATATATATATATATATATATATGTTTTAACGCACCGCGTTTCTGAACATAGACGCGGGTGCCAGCATGGTTTGGGCAGCGCGGGTGGAGACGGCCGTCCGGACGGACTCGGCCTAGCGGGAGAGTGTCCCGCGGTAAGCGAGACGAGGCGAGAGCGAAGTACGAGACTTCGACAGTTGAGGAGTGGATCGTGGGAACGACGGCAGTCGAGGCAGTCGGAAGGAGAATCGGTGTGGAAGAGGTAACGGACGGTAGTGCGGAAAAGCTAATGATGGCAGCGATGAAATATAGTTGATAGGAATCCGATGACATCGAGCAGAAATCGAAGCGTAGGACAATGATAAACAGCGAGAACTATTAAGTGATTTCGAGTTAAGTGATGTACAGTAAAGATTAAACGGCGTGAGGTGAGGAAAGTGATGAGTGTATAGACACGTGTGCGACAAAGGCAGCGTGAGTGAAACGAACATAGCGATACAGCATCGGCGGGCTTAACAAACGAATTTGGAAGAATTGGAAACAAGGACGGCTGCGGATCTGGCGGCGAGTGGACATCGCCGTGCCTGGCGAAGCACGACTACTGCGTGGGATTTGCATCGGCGGCGGGGACAAGCGCCGTGGCCACGTGGCGGGCGAGACGGCCCGGCTCGTCACATCGCGCCGGCGCATTCGGAGTTGGTGAGCTCGAAGGAATTCCAGACGCAGCAAAACCAGTAAGACTGTTACTAGAAGAAACTCATTATTAGGCGGTAAAAGAATCCCGTGATTTGGAAAGGGGGTAGACGATTGTGAGAGGGGATATTAGCTGAGGGAATTTGCCATGTAATAATAAATAATCTAATTTGATGTGAAGAATAGAAAGGGTGTTTGGAAGAGTGCACACTGTCTGTAAATAGTTTAAGTATTGAAATAAGGGGTGATTGTAAATCAATGCATGCAAAGGGAGCTCCCAATTACAGTATGAAGTGTAAAGTTAAAGCAGAAAGAAAGTGTTCATTAGCAATATTCACGTAGTTAGTAAGAAAATTGTTCATGTTTATCAGTATCATGAGAAGGTTATCAATGCTAACCATTATTTTGTTTACCTTCTACACATCCAATGGAAGATGTTTTTGTAATATCTATTATCTTTCCTGGGAATAAATCATTTGTGTTTTCTACATTAAAAGTAATTGTTTCATTGTTGGTGCATGCACTCAGAGCCCATTCGCAAGAAAGAATACCTGATCCCTTTTACAATTTACTGTAGAACAGGACCGAATCGCCGGTCCGTCACAATATATATATATATATATATATATATATATATATATATATATATATATATATATATATACACACATACACATACATACTTTGACGTCCCGATCGCCCCCTTTTCTGAAGCGCGGATGGCGGCATGGGTCCTTCGAAATGGGTCCGTCGGAATATGTCCTTCGAAAAAATCGAATTATTAACAAATACAAATTACAGTCTGTGGAGTATAAAAAGAAACGCTCTTAGTAAATATAAATAGCTATTTGATGATTGATATTAAACGACGAACCGAAGATAATTCCTAGAAATGATGTAAGTGAAAGAAAGTGAGAAGTGAAAACTTCTCACTCAAAATCAATTTTAGAGGGGGAGCTCTGCATCAAAACTTTATAATAAAAGCAGCAAAACCTTTGTAAATCAGAAAGAAGAGAAATTCAAATCATCGAGAGCGCAGTACAACCAGTTACCCGAAAATACGCAAGCAGGGGTAGTAAGGAAGAAGACATCACGACAAGCTCCGCAAGAAAAAATTAATGGCTGTTGGACTGTGGTTGCACATCGCACAAGACGTCGAGGGATGGTCGACTGAGAAATGAGAAGTCAGGGCGAATCGAAATTGTGACCGCAGAATCAGAAAGAATATCGTCATGGTAACCACAATAGGTCGTATGTCAAATCTACCGAAGTTTTCAGGAGGAAAGAAAAATGTTCTCAACTTCTCATTCTTGACAGTGGGATTCACAAATGTAAAATCATAATATTCGGTATTTCGTTCGTCTGTTGATACCCATTGGAACTGCTACAGTTCTCTTGATTGATCGCAATGGTGGAATAAACAAAAAAATGCGATTTTTTTTTACATGCGACCTATTGCGGTTACCACTACGATATGTTCGGACGTCGTCGGAAACGTGGTTAGATACTGTAGTACTAACTCAAAAAATGTCATCACAGTCAATCTAGAAAAGAGGCTGCATGTACCATGCTTGAACGCAAACTTATTATCGGTATCCATAATTGTAAAACGACAAGATCATTGTGCTCGATGAACAAAGTGTTAGCATATTTGATGCTACTAACACTGCACTTATTATAAACGGACTGTTCGACGAAGATAAAATCATTCTTGAAATTGATGTTAAAGACAAAGAAAAAGTGTCAATTTTAATTCTGATTGTGATGTTAATAGTGAGTGTAGTGACGAAACTGAAATGAAGTCTGTTTCAAGACGAAAACTTATATTTAAAACTTATGACACCGAAGAATGTATCATATCAATCATAAACACATTGAAAAAATGTGTAGAAATAAATAAGAGAGCTTGAAAACTTTTCGAGTGGATATAAAATATGTAACAGTTATTATCGGGAAAAATTTACAAGACTTCTGCTCAAAGAGAAAGTCATTGAAAGTGTTTCGTATGTTTCGAACAGACTCCATGTAGACTCATTCGGTCCCATGCCGGTGATTTCACTGCTAGGGAGCAGACATTTGCTATTGATTGTTGATCAAAACAGTTGCAGTTATTTTTCTGAGCTTGTGTAAGATAAACATCAATGTGCGGATAGGTTAGTGAAATTAATTATAAGGAGAGAGAATGAAACGCAGTGTAAAGTGAAATGTATTATGACTGATAAAGGGAAGAAATTCATCAACCGCGACTCTTCAAAACTTCTACAAAGATAAAGGAATAAAATGCGAAAGAACCGTTCCGTGTACACCGCAAAGCAACGGAATAGCTCAGAAAGCTACTAGGATTGTTCTAGCTGCGAGAACTTGCTACGCTAAATGCTACGCTAATAGATTCCGGTTTTCCATTGAGATTCTGGGCGGAGGCTTCGTTAACGGCTGTATACGCCTATAACGTTACTCCGAGAAAATATGGAAAGAGTAAAGTTCCTTTAGAATAATGGTCTGGAAGCAAACCCACAGAGTTACATTTTAGAACATTTAGTTCCAAAGTTTTCTTCAAAAATTCGAAGCCAAATACAAATAAATTGCAGAGAAAAGGCGGTGTCTTCGTAGGATATTCGAGATGTCGCAGAGCTTACCGAATATATGACTTGGGAAAGGATGACATGTATGTATCGAAAGATGTGTTTATCGAGCCTGAGATGGAATACAAATCATGAGACATTTTTAAACATGATAATCTAAACGATTTGAATTACGATCATCTTGTCACGAGACCACTGATAAAAACTGTGAAAACTGTCCGACTGAAAATAATGACGTTTTAGCGTGGGTTGGAGATATAATTATGACTCTCATTCAAATTTAGACAAAAATGTTTGTCAGATCGATGAAGAAAATGATAAAGAAAGCAATCAAATGGAGAATGATGTTATAAATCATTCAAATGATCATGGAACAGAAGCAAGAATTCGTAAATCGTCTAGAACGAGGTGCCCTATTGTACGGTATCATGCTGCTGCTAAAATGGCTGTAGAATAAATCCTCAAAATGTATCTAGACACGACTAATGGACCCGACTGCAATGAATGGGAGGAACCAATACAACAAGCGTTGAAGTATTTGCAAAACTATTGTACGTAGAATATAGTGGACCGTAAAGAATCAATGGACGGAAATATTCTTCGGAATGAATGAATATTTAAAAGGAAGGGCGTGAAATACAAAGCGGAGTTAGTACTGGATGGGTCCAGGCAATTGAGCGGGAGAGATTTTGAGTGTGCTTATAGGCCTGTGATGAGGCTGGAAACGTTTCGCAACTGGGGTTCTGTGGCCGCAATGAACGGTTATCATGTCAAACACATCGATGTAGAAACTGCTTACCGAAACGGAAAATTCGAACGTAACGTTTATATGAAAATTCCACACGGTGTGTGCGTAGATAGGTATAAAGTGTTAAAGTTGAAGAAAGGCTTGTACGGCCTACCTGAAGCTGGAAGATGCTGGCACAATAAATTATGCAATGTTCTCAAGCGGATACCTTGTGCCTACCACTCGTCCATATTCGGCCTACACTTAGAGTAAACTATCGCAATGTGCAAGGGATCCGAGAACTCTTCATTTCCAAGGCATAAAAAGAGGTGCTTGACGAACAAAACATTATGCATCATATTCATTTGCAAGATATTAAGATACTTGAAACGAACGACACATTTATATGAAAAGAAGTGAAGAGCAAGGTGTTCTGAATATATATTCAGACGCTAGCTTGTACGTTATTAAAGATAAATCGTTTGTGAGGTAGAAGATGATGCTAGGGAAATCATTTAATAACTGGAAATCTAAGAAAGAGAAAATGGGCACATTTGAAAAATGAATGTATTGATCAATTCTAAGCATCTGGAATGGCTCATGGGCACCGTACTAGCATCCCGTGCTGTAGTCCCCGGGTTCAATCCACGGTCGAGGCAACAATAGCGTTGTTGCTTTCTTTCAAAGTCATCCCACATTATATAGCTGTGCGACGAAGAAAGGCTCAAGCAGGCGGCTAGTTACGGAGAAGAGAATACGTCATGTTCGCCTCATGTCGCTCTTACACCCAAGCATGGGAATTTAACTAGGCCCAGGCATGGGGGACACTGGAGGCTTGCCGGCGAAGTCGGACTACCGATCCAATAACGCCCAAAACATACATACATTTATGAATTTTAACTGGAATAAGAAAACGTAACAAACAAACTTTAATTAAAGGAAAATGACCGAGGCATTCTGTGTGATATATTGTAACATATTCATGCTGTAATTTTGTAGGAAGTATTTGCAAAACGTGTACGTTGATTGCGTTACAACAAGCGTATAATTGTATGAAAACAATTCTGTTGAAAAACAAATATTTCATAATTTAATATTTAATCAAATAGTACAGGTGTATGGAAAATCAAATATACCTTCATTCGTTATTCATTCTTATATGAACTGATACGAAAGCAAATATTCCGGAGACCGATGATTCTTTAATTATAGTAGTTGTACCAGGTAAATTAACACGTGTTTTGCCAATAAGTATAAATGTGACGAATAATATGTGTTAATTTACAACAATTTATCGATATAATTTATTGAAGTTTCTATGCTTCACTGTATTCTCGGCCATTGGCAACCAATCGGTCTGCGAGGGCATAGTGAACTCTGTATTGAAACATCTAGCAACATCGCCCGGCTTAAGAAAATTACTTCAGACCATGTTAATGAGAGAATTATTCCCAAGTTCTTTAGGAGATCGTTTACCTAAGAGATCTTTGTTCACTTTCCCTCGAAATATCGAACAAATGTTGATACAGTTCCTTGCTATGTTGCTGAATGTAAAACGTAGTTTTCATTCATCAACAACGTCTAATAGAGATATTCTTTTCTGCGGTAAATAAGTTAATAAATATAAAATATTTTTTACTGAATAATAAAAATATTTAATACTAATATATTATATTTATTACAAAAACTGAACGACATGAAACGTAGTCTGTAGTAAAGACACTTTCGTCATTAACCTTTAAACAAACGTCGGATTTTTCAAGAGAATCAAATATTCTATGGTTATTTCTTACATAGCTACGAGTAGGTCAGATCACACTGGTCAGTGCTCCTTAACTGCGTCAGTCTGATTAGTGATGTCTTCGAGTCCTCACGGTGGCCTCGAACCGAATTCATTTATCTTTCATAAGTGTCCTTTCGCATTCTTTGAAGAGTATTTTTTAGTTTCTCTGCGCACCCAGAATACTGCAGAACTCCGATTAGGAATCACAAATCATTCGTTTTGAGGGGCTAACATGAGAAGCTCCAGAAAACTGAGGGAGCCCATTTCATACCGTCAGCCGTGTCAGTAGTGCGCGAGCTCTATTCCTGCTCGTTCCCTCCATTCTTCATGTCTCTTTCACCCTCCCACCCTTCCTTCTCTTTCTTTAATCCACTCCTTTCTTCCTCCCTTCTCCATTCCTTTCTTTCTTTTTTTTTCTCCCCTCCCTCTCTCCTTTTTTTCCTCCGCCTTCCATCATCCTTTCCCTCTCGTTCCCTCTCCCCTTTGGTTTTTTCCTTTTTCCTTTCCCTTTTCACTCTTTCTTTCCCTCGCCCCCCCTTTCTTTTTCCCCTTCTTTCCTTTTCTCTGTCTCCCTCATTATTCGTCCCTCTTTCCTTCTCTCTCTATCCCTCTGATTCTCTGACTCTCTTTTATCGTCCGTACCTCCCCTCTTTTCCCCCCCCCTTGTCTCTTGTCTGTTACATCGGCCCGGCCCCGCGCTCCCGTCTCGCCCTAGGGCGGGTGATTTACGACGAGATGCGAACCGGGCGCCGCTGCCGATCGCGGGGAAGTCGACACGATTTACCGATATTTGCAAATGCAAATTCGGTATAGAACAACCGCCCGCGCACGGGCCGGGGCGGGGGGAGAGGCGAACGTACGCACACTTGCAAATCTTTTTAGGATTTTGCACACGCCAGCGCGCGCGCCCGCCCGCCCGCCCGCCCTGTCCCTCCGCCCGCCCGCCCCGCCCGCCCGCCTGCCCTCCCGCCCGCCCCACTGCGCCCGCCCGCCCGCCCGCGCGAGAAGCGTTTATTCTGCCGGAGAAATAAAGGCGGCGCGGCGAAAGCGCCGCTGGGGCACTTGATGTTATGGACCGGAGGCCCGTTATTTGGGCTTCCTGCGGCTGAAGTCGCCGCGCTGCAGATACTTTCTCCCGAATGACTGCACTGGCATCGAGTGGCATCGGCTATAAATGCATTGACCGAACCGTTTATTCTTTCCTGCGGCTGTAAAAAGCGACACACCTTTTGACGGGCGATGTATCGCCTGCGTCTCTGTCGGAAAAGCCGTGCATTGGGATGAAGGGTTCATGAATGCACTTACGGTAGATTTGTCTGTCAACTGATTTGGGTTTTGGAATTCAAACGGATATGATGATTGTGTAATAAACAATCCAAGGCCAATTCTAGAATTAGTTTTTTGAACGATATACGTTTCGTAAAACAATATGGAAATTCTTAAGTGTACTCGTATAAATGCATTTGATTTTTTAAATGGTATTTAGCTTTTAGTCGTGAGGGAAAATATTTGAAGAAAAGTACGTTTTTGTCATGTAATATTAAACAAACATATAGAAATTATATGTATAACAATTATGCATACATATACATGAATATATATTTATTTAAATACTCGGATTTCTGAAAAAATGGACAAACACCACGTAAGATTTTAAGTCACTTTTTAACTGCAATGATCATCAGCAACCTCATTATACATTTTACATTTTTATTTACAATGTACACCATATATAAACAGATATTTTTAAATAACTTTGGGAAACCTATTGTATGTATGCATCCAGCTATAGTATTTGGACAGTTTCTAATACTTTGGGGCAGTTTAGATTCTCATTTCTTTCTAATTCTAATTCTTTGCATTCTACAAGAAGTGTTTGGCTTTGAAAGGACCACCGTACTTTTCACGTAAGTTTCTCTGTTTCTTCGTAGTTAAGTGTATATGTGTGAGATTTGTATGACATGTTCTTAATCTGGCAGTTGTCACTTGTTCCTTTTTTTATGTTGACACTGTACGAGAATTGTCAAAAATGGATTGTATATTTTCCTGCTGTTTATTTGAGTCATTGTTTCTTCAGTATTCTCCAGAATTCCTTCACTTTGATTTTGACATATCTTTTAACTTCATCTGGAGGTAAAGGAGAAATAATTCTGGAGACATAATTGATCAAAGCGTCTACTACACATTTTGTAGAAATAATTATTTAAATTAACTTAATTTTCTTAGAATAGACATATCTTTATTACGCATTCGAAAAATTCAAAATAAACTAAGAATTCGCATTAAACTAAATTAAAATGATATATGAAATTAATAAAAACTAATTTACGTATGATATATTTTAAGGTGTTAAAATATTCGTGAATTTGGATAAATAGGGATTGGCGTTCTGCTAGTTAGTAGTTCGTAGCTTGCGAGATTGCTCAATATATCCAACCATATTAGTATTTCATTCGCCATTCAGAAAGTCTTCATTTTCTATTTTACAAAGTGAAATTACTTTCTACGAATATTACATACCCTTAAACGTCTCCAAATCATGTACGAAATGTCCTCTGAGTGTATGGACACTCGATCGTGACTGATAGACATTTGAATACTGAGAATTTAAATTAACGTCTTAAAGAAATTAAAATTCACTTCTCTCGGTATAAAACAACGAAAATATTAATTAGGTGAATTCAACGATGTAATTAATTGCGCTGCACGCCATCACTGAAAATAACAATAATAATAATAATAATAATAATAATAATAATAATAATAATAATAATAATCCGTGGGAGTTGTCTGGTCTCCTATCGGACGCGTCCCCAGGTGGCGGATCGGGGAATGCTCCAACCGGCTACGCCGGAGGGTAAGTGGGAAATGAAATACCACTCGCGGACCAAAACCAGACACCCATGAATCATGGAGACTAGACAAAAGAAGAAAGCCTCGGAACAAGTGCCGCTACCCGAGGAGCGTCGGGGCACCTCTGGAGCCACCGCTGGGGGTGACAGCGAGCGAACCGGTGGTGACCAGGTACTGAGTCGGCGGGTCCTGGTCGGGACACCCGAAGAAGAAACAGCCGAAATTACAAGAGACGACCAAATGCTGCAAGTCTCACCTGCTGAAAGTGTTTTGCCGGTATCTCAACCGACAACCACTGCAGCGGGACGCATACGGCAACGGGATACAAAGGGATGTTATTCGTTGCTATATGCGAAGTACAAAGGCAGGTACCGACACCACAGCATACAGGCAAGAAATGTATCGACATTTCATAGATTATACCCTCACATGGTAAGCAAAGTGACCCAAAACAATTTAGCAGACCGCCGAAATGCAATCATCCGATTAAATAAAATGGACATCGGAAATGAATAGGGATGTTATTCGTTGCTATTTGCAAAGGAACTAACACCCTTGCACAGCAAAACCTGGAATTAAACGAAAGACATACTGAGCAACCAACGTTGTCAGCTGAGACGCCATCAAACCTGGGAGGAGAAAACAATACAAGTATGCATGAGCTGAAACAGAAACTGAAAACCAATCTCATTCAGTTTCTCGGGCTAGACCCCTTAGTGCGCCAAAATATCCCCAAACCTAAATTTTCACATATCTTCTGGCAACAGCTGAATTATCTCAATGAAAATGTTCTACCTGATCTAATCCCAGAATGTAATGATATAACTGATGTGTATCACCTTATATACTGCAGTGCTCACACAATAGCAAATCCACCGAGGAGACCGACTAACAATTGGAATGAGCAAAGACAAAGAAAAGATAACCGCGAACCTGCCTGGAAAAGACGGATAGAAAAGCGGATAGGGGATATCCGGCAAAAACTGGGACGATTGACACAGTATCGAAGGGGAATACGGACAAAAGCTTTGAAGAGAAAAGTTTCAATTATAATAAAGCCAAGAAGTCTAGACCATCTTAAAGACAATGATCTCTTAGAAATAATTGATAACTATACTCAGAAGTTGAATGTATATTGCCACAGACTACGCAGATACATGACATCTCTGAAGCGAAAACAACAAAACAAAAAATTTTTGGAAGAACGAAAATTTTACAGAGGCTTCTCACTCTAAATGGCAAAATACACAATACAACCACCGGTTCTCCTTGAGGAAAAACGCAGATCGCAAAACCTGTCGGAAATGCTCTCTACTAACATTTCTACTGAGGAAATTAAGAAAGCAATTTGTCGGATGAGCAACTGGAAATCTCCAGGGCCAGATGGGATACATGTCTTTTGGCTTAAGTACTTCACCAGTGTGCATGAGAAGCTGGCAGAGTGCTATAATAGCTTACTGCATCAACCAGACACTGCACCAGCATTCTTAATTACCGGTAAAACTCTGCTACTCCCCAAAACCGAAGAAACTACCAATCCTGCTAACTACAGGCCAATCACGTGCTTATCTGTCTTCTACAAATGCTTGACAAAGATAATCACTGACAAGATTAATGAACACCTCGAAAAGTGCAACATTATGACAGAAGAGCAAAAAGGTTGTTACAGACATTCAAAAGGTTGTAAGGAGCAAGTGATAATTGACTCTGTAATCACTCATCAATCTACGAAAGGAAACAGGAATCTTAGTTTCACCTATATTGATTATCAAAAGGCATTTGATTCTGTTCCGCACTCCTACCTTATAGAGATTATGCAAATGTATAGGTAGATACAACACTAATACAGTTTTTTCAAGAAACCATGAAAAATGGACCACAGTACTGCAACTGGCAACCCCGAGGTAAAGCTGAAATCAAGGACAATACAAATTAAAAGGGGTATCTTTCAAGGTGACTCATTCAGTCCACTCTGGTTCTGTATGGCCCTCAATCCATTAAGTCGAGCTCTTAATGAAACGAAGTATGGTTTCAAAATTAAATCATCTAAAGGTTCCCATACAATAAGCCATTTACTCTACATAGATGATATGAAAATGTATGCCAACTCTCCCACACAATTGCACAAAATGCTGGATATAACAACAAAGTTCAGTAACGACATACATATGTCATTTGGCCTTAGTAAGTGCAAATCACTACACCTACAAAAGGAAAATAACCCAAACTACTGGCTTTGACACAGGGAAAGGTGTCATCGAAGACCTGACAGCCGAAGAGCTGTACAAGTACCTGGGATTCCAACAATTGCGAGGTATCAATGACACTCTTATTAAAGAGAAAACTTCTACCGAAGTAATGAGAAGGGTAGAAACAGTTCTTAAAACGCATCTTCATAGGCGGAATAAAGTCAAAGCAATCAATACATTCGCCATCCCTGTTTTGGGTTACACTTTTGGAGTGGTGAAATGGTCCAAGACAGATTTGGAAAGTATTGAAAGACAAATCAGAGTCAAGATAACCAAGCACAGAATGAGGCATCCCAAATCAGCAATTGAAAGGGTAACGCTACCTCCATGCAAGGGAGGAATGGGTATCACGAGTGTCCTGCAAATTACACTGCAAGCAAATTCAAGACCTAAGGGAATACTTCCATTCTAAGCAGGATAAACACATGTATGAGATATTGTGCTCCGCAGACGTAAATATAACACCATTAAAACTGCAAAACCAAAACCAAGATCTGGAAAATACCTGGCAATCTTTGGAAGAAAAAATACTGTCATGGAAGCAGAAATCTTTACACGGTTCGTATCCCCATCAGCTTGAGGATACAAATGTTGACAGCACATTTTCGCATCTTTGGTTAACTGCAGGTAACTTGTATGGAGAAACAGCTGGATTCATGATGGCCATTCAGGACAGAGTCATTAGCACTCGAAATTACAGAAAATATATATTGAAAGAAACACTGAACGATAAATGTAGGTTATGCTCAACGGAGACGGAAACAATTGAGCACATAACTGGGGCATGTAAAATTCTTGCTGGAACGGAATACCTGCGACGACATAACAACTTTGCAAAAATCGTTCACCAATCTCTGGCTGTTAAAGAACATCTTAGTGTGGAAAACGTACCATACTATCAGTACCAACCTCCCACCGTCATGGAAAATGAATCCATGAAGATGTATTGGGATAGGGAGATTAGAACAGATAAGACCATCGCCGCAAATAGACCAGACCTTATAGTGCTAAATAAAACCAAGAAGGAAGTCATCATCATCGATATTACGGTTCCACTGTCACATAATCTCCACTCCGCATACACGAACAAAGTCCACAAATACCAAGAGCTAGCAGATGAGATAAAGAAGATTTGGAAAATAAAAAAGGTTCAGATCCGTCCCCTGACAATTTCTACAACCGGAATAATACCAAAATCCTCATCAAACATCTGCAAGAATTGAATATAAAGCATATACTAGAACAGTACAAAATCAGTCATTCTAGACACCTGTCACATTGTCAGAAAAACTGTCACTGATGTGTCTGATATGTAGTGTTAGAGGTCCTGGAAAGAAATGAAGATCTTGCTCGTTACTTGCTCTGAGCCGTACGAGTGAGCCTAGCCACAATGACATCTGTGGCAGGTGAATGTTTCCCCCCCGCGTGGGAGAAGTGCATAAGTCATAATAATAATAATAATAATCCACATTTTAGCCGCATCACTGTGATTGATTTCTTTATTCACCAATGGGCTGCGTTGAACTAATTTGTAGAGACATGACCCGAGTTTGATTGATTGATTTTTTCGTGTTTGCGGGCGCGTCAACTGCTTTGGTCATTAGTCCCGTTAGTGTAGTGCATGCTTTTTTCTCGGGAGAAGACGGTGATCTTTCCACGCTGGATGGCGATATCCGGCACAGACCTACCGTTGGCTAATGGGGTTTCTCCCTAACCAGGACTCTCCCACCAGCGGGGCACCGCCACAGTCGGGACAAGCTCTACGCTCCCGACCGGTCTCCCGGAATATGTGGTAGTGTGGTGCATGTTAGTGTAAGTGTGTGTGTAAAGGGAAAGGATAGAACAAGGAAGAGGAAGGACAGATCACGGGCGGTCCGTTTGATAGGGTACGGCTCCGGCATTCGCCTGGTGTTGATCGGAAAAACCACGGAAAACTACCGATCAGAGCAGCCGGCCGCTAGAATTCTCCTCCAGACAGCGACTGAATTCGACCTAGCTGAAAAGCTAGTGTCGAAAACCCTGCCCTGTCGAGACTAGAACCTAGGACCTCCCGGACAAAAGCGCAGCAGTGACATCAGTTGATGCACTGAGCTACTGCTACCGGTTCGTGAGTTTGGAATTTGGTAAAGTTAAAGGAACACTATATGACATTTGGAAGCATTTGCATTTCTTCTTTTTTCTTTAGCTTTGGTGCGCTAAAATGTCCATGTCGCCTCGCCCGCTGGCCTGCCCTACGCGCCGCGCCGTGCGGACACGCCCCACTGACCGAGGCACACTCATTAACCTGTGTGGGAAGTGACAACTTCTGAGTTGCAAAATTGCATAATCACGTTCAATAGTCAACTAGTTGCACCTAGAAAAATCACAAATAAAAAGTGAATATTTATTATACCCTCGCGAACAAAAGTGCTAACGTAAGTAGAAAGTGCTCATCCTTCACAAAGTGACGACTTTATAAGATTCTCCTCCTCACTTATGTTTTCGCACCAAATGATCTCGTTCACGAGCTGTCACCTGAGTGTTCGGTAAAACCTCAAGAAAGAGAGTTCGCGTCTTATTCAGGGGATAAGACAAACGTCAAACTGGGCTTTATTTCCACTGAAGTATACAGACATGGTGACTGTTTAATTGATTCAGAATAATAGTGTGTTTAAATTGGGAACTCATAGCAATGCACAAAATGCAGGAAATGTGAGAATTATTTGCAGGATATTGTACTGTAGAATCTGAAAATATTTCTCTTGGTGTGGAACAAAATCTCACCTATTTAGATCCGTAATCGCAATCTGCGATTGCATATTGTCGTTAAGTGTTATGACATCATTTCCAGGGAACGAGGATCGAAAATAATTTGAAACCGAAAGGCGAAATCCCGACTAATACAGTGATGGGAATGAGTAGACGCTTAAAAACAGCTATAATCGTGTACATTCTTTGAATGCACAGAAGTGGAAACACTTATTTTGCGTTGCGTGGCTCTATCTAAATATTGCAAAACGTGGAATATTAGAACGAGGGTATTGAAATTTTATGTCAGCACGAAAACGCAACGTTTTCAACACTTTTTAATAAGATTTCTCACGCATCCAATAAGAATGAATGTTTCACGAGAGGCTGTCCCGACAATTGCCTAGACGCCAATCAACAAGACAAAAGTATTACATATTCCCTCCTACCAGCGTAATCCACGACGACACTGATATCAATCCTTGTGCGCTCTACATGTAAAATCTTAATATTCGCACTCTCCATGGAAGAAATGCGTTTTGTACTATTTACTCACTACTCCATTTATTATAGAATGTGCTGTGCCGCATTCTGAAGGAGAATTGTAGCGCGGCAGATCTGATCGGTAGTTTTCTGTCGTATCCGATCAACGCAAGGCGAATGCCGGAGCAGCAGGAAAATGACAATAAATGTGGTAACTACATTTTTATTGTAAACGACGACTCAAATAAATAAATAAATAAATAAATAAATAAATAAATAAATAAATAAATAAATAAATAAATAAATAAATAAATAAATAAATAAATAAATAAATAAATAAATAAATAAATAAATAAATAAATAAATAAATAAATAAATAAATAAATAAATAAATAAATAAAATAAAACGTAAGGACATCTCCTCCATACAATCCCCGGGGACGTCACCGAGCAGCAGTGTCAGGCTCAGGCTTGTCCCCGCTTGCCCATGACTCTTCAGATGTTTTTGGCCTGGCATACCCCTGTCAGAAATATGAATCTTTGGGCCTGAGAGTTCGATATGACACAGATAAAGAGCGATGCCAAATTTTAAAAGTGGGCGGTTAATTTACACAACGGCAGACTGTAAAGTTGCGTGAATGACAATGAACGGATCCTCCAAGTAATATTGGTCGCTTAAGCCACAGGCGCCAGCTCAAGTAGCTAGATTGATAAGGTGTGCAGGGTCTTGTACGTTCGTATACATTATTTTGCCCAAAAGTATTTGAAATTGTGGTGTTGCTCATACCCTACCTTTGTTTTATGTAAGTAACAAAAATCGCAGGCCTTGTTACTCGGAAAAGGAAATCGGAAAAGCGGCGCGAGAAATGCGTAGAGGCGTGTCAAATGAGACAGAGTGAGATTAGGATTGATGATTTCTGCTGATCACTCTTTTCATCAACTATTTGCTATTCCTCGCCACCAAAATGTAGTTCACTAACCCTAGGACTTTCGTGATCAAAGGACTTTCCCGGTCAAAGTCCGAAATATCTGGATGGTGTTCCTTCTCCGCACGTTATCCACTCATTTCGGATAACGTGAACATTAATCAGCTCATGCTGTTATTAGTTACATTCGCAATTTATTCCTAAGAGATGCAAAATCATTAATGGAAATTACAGTGGCCCTTTATGTCCCACTGTATTCCGGTTTTCGAAGCAGGGTGGAATAGAATACACTGTCTGCCGACCGCCAATAATCCCTCTCAACGTCCCGTAATGTGGTTGATTGATTGATTGAGATTCCGGGCGCGTCAACTAATATGTTCATTATTCCCGTTAGTGTAGTGCGTGTTTTTGTTCGGGAGGTGGCGGTGGTCTTTCCTCGCTGGATGGCCAGATCCGGCGCCGGCCTACCGTCGGCTAACGGGGTTTTCGCAACCAGGTACGTCTCAGCAAAGGGGCACCGCCTCAGCCGGGACACGTTCCCGACCGATCTCCCTGCATTAGTGGTAGTTTAGTGCATGTTAGTGTAAGTGTGTGTGTGTAAGGAGTGAGGATAGGACAAGGAGGAGGAAGGAAAGATTGCACGCGGTCCGTGGCCCGTTTGTTAGGGTACTGCTCCGGCATTCGCCTGGTGTTGATCGGAGAAACCACGGAACACTACGGATCAGAGCAGCCGGTTGTCAGAATTCTCCTCCAGATCACAACTGAATTCGGCCTAGCTGATAAGCTAATGTCAAAAATCCTGTCGCCGGGTCTCGAACCTAGCACCTCCCGGTCAGAGACGCTGCAGTGACATCAGTTGATGGACTGAGCCACCGCTCCCGTTGCATCGTGTGGTCCGAGAACGTTTCTCGCCAGCGCTATATTATGCCTGTTAAATTTAAAAATTGGATTGAACTTGTGTCTCCTCAAGATTCAGCCGAGAAGCCAGCTCATCCATCATTTGAAGATCAAATCATTGTAAAATCTAGATCTAAGGCGTAGTTTTTAAATTTAAGATTAACGACCTCATGTAACGTAACATTGTTAAAATTGTGGTTTGGTAATTTATTATTGTATTAAATGTTGGTTGCTGAGTGAAGTTGGATTGTATATCTACAGCTTAGATCCTATAGTTGAAATTCATTTGGATATTTCCGAATCATGTGCCTTTTCCCTTAGAAAATAGCACCTTCACGAATTTTCGATGCCTAGGAATTTGTGTGTTAATTCCGCTCCCCTTCATTAGGACCATACCTGGTCATGGTTCCCTTTTGTAAATTGATTTGCTGTTAATACAGCTGGCTAGTTAAAGATTTTTGCGCTTGGTTCATAACAATACCCTTCTTCCTGCATCGTATCAGAGCGTTTGCGTCCTCTCCGTTGAGGCGCGAAGCGGTCGCCACGAGAGCTAGTAGAGTCCGCCGCCCCCGCCCCCTCACAAGCTCCCCTTCCCCTGGTGAATCCCGCGTCGCAAGCCGCCTGCTGCCCGTCACACCCTCCGCGTGTGGACACAGCAAACACATGGGGTTGTGGAGGGAGAGAGGAACGGGACAGAGTGGGGAGGGGGAGATCGGAGCAGGGGAACGCGCGAGCCGGAAATGGGGTAATAGGGACCAGTAGATGATGAGGGGGCTGTGAATTCCTACCAATCATGGGAGGGAAACATTTTTTAGAAGTGGTATGTGTGAATTACTTCAAGCTCTAAAATGTACAGTGCTAATTTTGACCTTTTCGTAAATTGATAGCACAGCTTGCACAAAAATGCATTTTGAGTCAACTCGACAGGATGTGCTCACGCTTTTCCAAGTTGGCGTCGAGGTCTCTTCGGCCAAGGCTAAACGTGTGAAGTTTGAGGGGGAAAACTATCTGTGAGGGAATTCACATATCACATTGCATATTCATCTATCAAATTCCTACAAAGTGCAACTTTGTAGGAATTTGTAGGATCCGACTAATGCACAACTTATTACATGAAGCATACTTATTCTGGTACAACAGATTTATATTGCACAAGTATGTGGGTGTTTATGTATGTATGTATGGTTTATATTTAATACTTTAAAAAGTATTATATATATTATATTTCTGTTTAGGTTTGTGGAAGCGATTTGAGTTGTCCACAAAAGCCTAATGGTTGCATTGAAAAAGAATCCAGGCAGGCGGGTGGAGGGCCTACCTCACAAGTAAATGTAGATAAGATAATCTGAAGAAAACATGTAAACATTAATAATAATAATAATAATAATAATAATAATAGTTATAATCAATTATTAACATTGATCATTGTCAATTATTAATCAATTGCAGTTATAAATTATCAATTTTATCAATTATCAGCATTCATCATTGATTACTTGGGTTGATAGACATCTTGAAACTCACTTTAAACCAAATAGCATCAAAAACAACGGCTCGCTGGCACCTGAATGTGAAGATGTTCCCGATACTTTCCTGTCGTGCTTCTAATACATTGTAGGTAGCTAGGCAGAGATTCAAGAATCTATTTTTATTATCACTTGAACTAGAAACAATAAAATTCAAGGTGAGCTGGCCGCTCTGTCATCGATCAACGACAGGTTTTGAATTCAGCTAATTTCGCAGAAAGAGATTACGTAAAATAAATTCTGAGGGTGCGATGCGAAGATCCTTGCGCCGTTCACCTCCAGACATACCATATGGTCCTTTTACTTGGTTCTGGTGGAATCGAAAGCATCTGGGGGAATAAGAGGAATGCAAAGATTACAATATCGTTGGGTGCGAATTGGGCAGTCTATCAAATAAAAAATGGTTTGAGCGGCAATGCTGTTGGATGCGAATTGGACAGTCTATCAAATAAAGATAGGCTAAGATTTGAGCGCCATTAGATGCAAATTGGGCAGTCTATCAAAGATAGGCTAAGATTTGAGCGGGAAGGCCGTTGGATGAAAATTGGGCAGTCTATCAAATAATGGTAGGCTTAGATTTGAGCGGCAATGCCGTTGGATGCGAATTGGGCAGTCTATCAAATAAAGGTAGGCTAAGATTTGAGCGGCAATGCCGTTGGATGCAAATTGGGCAGTCTACCAAATAAAGATAGGCTAAGATTTGAGCGGCAATGCCGTTGGATGCAAATTGGGCAGTCTATCAAATAAAGGTAGGCTAAGATTTGAGCGGCAATGCCGTTGGATGCGAATTGGGCAGTCTATCAAATAAAGATAGGCTAAGATTTGAGCGGCAATGCCGTTGGATGCAAATTGGGCAGTCTATCAAATAAAGATAGGCTAAGATTTGAGCGGCAATGCCGTTGGATGCAATTGGGCAGTCTATCAAATAAAGATAGGCTAAGATTTGAGCGGCAATGCCGTTGGATGCAAATTGGGCAGTCTATCAAATAACAATAGGCTAAGATTTGAGCGGCAATGCCGTTGGATGCAAATTGGGCAGTCTATCAAATAAAGATAGGCTAAGATTTGAGCGGCAATGCCGTTGGATGCAAATTGGGCAGTCTATCAAATAAAGGTAGGCTAAGATTTGAGCGGCAATGCCGTTGGATGCGAATTGGGCAGTCTATCAAATAACGATAGGCTAAGATTTGAGCGGCAATGCCGTTGGATGCAAATTGGGCAGTCTATCAAATAAAGATAGGCTAAGATTTGAGCGGCAATGTCGTTGGATGCCAATTGGGCAGTCAACCAAATAAAGATAGGCTAAGATTTGAGCGGCAATGCCGTTGGATGCAAATTGGGCAGTCTATCAAATAAAGATAGGCTAAGATTTGAGCGGCAATGCCGTTGGATGCAAATTGGGCAGTCTATCAAATAACAATAGGCTAAGATTTGAGCGGCAATGCCGTTGGATGCAAAGTGGGCAGTCTACCAAATAAAGATAGGCTAAGATTTGAGCGGCAATGCCGTTGGATGCAAATTGGGCAGTCTATCAAATAAAGATAGGCTAAGATTTGAGCGGCAATGCCGTTGGATGCAAATTGGGCAGTCTATCAAATAAAGATAGGCTAAGATTTGAGCGGCAATGCCGTTGGATGCAAAGTGGGCAGTCTATCAAATAAAGATAGGCTAAGATTTGAGCGGCCATGCCGTTGGATGCAAGCAGGTTCATGTAAGATTGCACAATTGGGACCACGCGTGTGAGAGTTTGCGTAGAGTTAGCGGGTCACCGAAATGATCTGACATTCGGCAGATCCACAGTCAGATTAGACTCTGTGGTCACTCGACTAACAAATCTGTATTTAATATTCGAGTTAGTTTGCCCGTCAGTCACTGTTAGACCCTTTCCTGTCCACTGAGACAAACGACCTGTCATACGACGTGTCTCGATCTCCAACAGGGGAACTAATGATTTGTTTGCGGATCCACCAAAACGTTTTATTAGAAATGTATCCAGAAGCTTGGTTTTGCTTTTTCAGTGCTGCGACCCACCGGTGGCCGCACGAACCAAGTATCCCAGCGCCAAGGCCCCCAAGCAATGGCTGCTATATAGAGTACACTGAACACGACTTTTGTTAGGGTACTGCTCGGGCATTCGCCTGGTAGTCCTTGGAGAATCCATGGAAAGCTACCGACCAGAGCAGCCGGTCACTAGAATTCTCCAGACGCCGTCTGAATTCGACCTAACGTCGACGTCGGAATTCCCGCCCCCGTCGGGGAGCTTGTGCCTCGAACCCCAGGACCTCCCAATCAGACACCCTGCAGTGACATCAAATGATGCCCTGAGCCATCTCAACCGCTGTGTGGGCGACATTTGTGATTCCGTGCACATACTATTTATGCGGAAATGATCTCTCTCCAGAACACCAAGGCGAACTGCGTCTGGTGGTTAGCTGAGCTTCCAGTGAAGTGGCGTTCCTGCGAGCTGTGTCTACACGTTGGTTCATTTCTTCATGATTGACGCCAGTACCCAATGCATCGCACATTATAACACAAGCTTATTAAAACACTATCAACACGCTTCTCACGCTATTACGTATTTGTTCTTCTATTTTCTTTCACCCAATGTATGGAGTGCGTTAATCTCATTAAAAGTATTGGGTTTCATTACTATATTTCATTTTGCCACCCATTTCATCTTAGCTTAATATAATTAATTATGTCTCATTAGGGTGGTCCCAAGAATGTTCCATTAAACTATTTTGAGCTCGTATAGGATTTTCTGTGTGAGGGCACCTCCATCGCCGAATTAATTTCACACAATGGAGGAAATGAAAATACGTGAGCAGAAAGTAAGCGAATTTCTTTGGGTCAGTTTCATTTAAGGTGTTGAAGATGCAGAAAACAGTAAAGAGAAAGAACGTAACCTCCACCCTGCATAATAATTTGATAAGTTTGGTAGATTAGTGTGAACATTTGTCATGTGATGGTAGCTTCCCTCTTCAGGTCCTTTTTCAGCTTCGGACGTATCATATGGTCTTTTTTACTTGGCTGTGATGGAATCGCCAGCATCTGGGATGAATAAGAGGAATACAAATATTACAATATCGTTGGATGGATGTAGGTTTTGAAATGGCTTAAGGACTTCGGCCTAGACATTGTTTCAGTTAATGTTGATATTTGTAATAAGTGACCAACAAAATAAGAAGGTTATACATGTGGTTTAAGTAATACCCTTAAATTTAAATCACTCGCGGTCGCTTGCTGCCCAGGCTTGCCGATTTCTCGCACGTTGAATACGCCTTGTTGGGGATCACGCCTTTCCGACTTTCGCCGAAGCTACTCTCTCTCGCGGAGGAATTCCTAATTGGAATCAGTTAATCAGATGAACTCAGATGCAGCTACAAACTTAGTCTGTCTGTCTTTCAGCGCTACAACCTCTCACGAAGTCTGGGTCTACCAGCGGCGTCCCAGGCCTTGCGGTCAAGGGCTACAGGGTAGATGTGGTTGGCACGTAGGCATCCCTACGCCGTATTCTGGTCTTCTTAACCTGAGAAGTGAGACTTCTTCTCGTCACCCCGCAACGTATACTGGGACATGGCAAGGAAAACGTACTCCATCATGTTGCCCGACCGGGAATCGAATCCGGGGTCGCGTAAGGGAAAGCAAACACGCTGACCATGAACTATCCGCGAAGGCCACAAACACCTTTTCACGCATTTCAAAATAAGTTTGTGATTTAAAATTAATTCTGATTTACACATTTTGAATAATTTTGATAATTGAGAAATCTTGAAAATTTCGATAGACTACAACCATCACCCTTCCTGTCTCCTCCTTCTCTCTTCTCTTTCCTCTCTTTCCTCTCTTCCTCTTCTCTTTCCTCTCTTCCTCTTCTTCCTCTCTCTCCTCTTCCTCTCTCTCCTCTCTCCTCTCTCCTCTCTCCCTCTCCTCTCCTCTCTCCTCTCTCTCCTCCCTCTCCTCTCTCCCTCTCTCCTCCTCTCTCCCTCTCTCCTCTCTCCTTCTCCCTCTCTTCTCTTCCTCTCTTCCTCTCTTCCCCTCTTCCCCTCTTCCTCTCTTCCTCTCTTCCTCTCTTCCTCTCTTCCTCTCTTCCTCTCTCCCTCTCTCCCTCTCTCCCTCTCTTCCTTTCTTCCTCTCTCCCTCTCTCTCTCCCTCTCTCTCACCCTTTCTCTCTCTCTCGCTCTCAAGATGCGCCTGCAGTTAGAGCAAAACACTTAAAATTAAATCACCCTCCGCCACTGGTCGCCCTGCCTTGCCAATTTCTCCCGCGATAAATACGCCCTGCTGGGGCTCACGCCTCTCCGACTTGCGCCGAAGCTCCTCTGTCTGTCGCGGAGGAATTCCAATACATGGCGGCGCGTTAAGAGCGGCGGCGAGTGTTGGAGCTCCGAGGAGATTTAGGGAAGAGAAAATAAACGGCGGAATGGTAGCGGGCGCTGGCCGCACTGTGGGCGCAAGCTCAAAAATCTCGTGAAAGCATTACGCCAGCCATGTCAATCTGCGCCCGCACGATCTACGTGCTGCTATTGGGGATCTGTGCAAATTTGTGAGAACGGACTACTTCTCCTGACTTCGCTCTCGCTTCCCTTGCAAATCCACAAAGGAAGGTACAGATGCAAGCTGTTGCGGGGTCGGGAAGCGCCAAGCACGATTATCGCGACGGTTCCTTCATACAAAAATATGTTTCCGGAAGTTTCCAAAAAAATAATGTTTCATAAAATAAATAATATTTAAATAATGTTTATATATTTTATCACTTATGATTGTCTTACTATTGTCTTGTCATGTTTTAATTCTATCTTGTAGAATCATTCTGACAAGGAGTAGAAATACATATGAATGGCTATTTTTTGTCTGATTTTGTTTTACCTTTCATTAATTGATTCTTATATTTGTTGCATATAACAATGATATGAAAAACTGTAGAGTCTTTATGTAATCTTCTAGTAACCCTCTAGTAAAACCTACACTTAGATTTATTATATCACTCTTACTGGCGGACAGCATTGTTAACAGGTTTGAATTTTCGTTCCTGAGCCGAACGTTGGAAGTTAAACCACTTACTGCACTCTTAATTAACTGCGTTTCCGATTAGGTCAACACGTTAAAATTCGGTCGCAGAATTCAGAGGCACGAAAAATCACGACAGAATTTTGATTCTTTGCTAGATTTTCTCCTAAATGGGATCGGGCAAATTTGGATTGTGTCACAGGTAATGGCGCCTATAGTAATTTTTCGAATGATTTCTAGGGATACTGCTATAACTGGTATTGTGCATATTTTAATTAATATGCTTGATAGCAAAACGGAACTAAACGAAAAAGGTTTCTTGAATATTTAATCAACATTTTCTTCATTAAAGGATTACTCTTTGGGATTTTTCTTGGAAATGTGCGACTCAAAAATTTTGTACGCCAGTTTGCAAACAAATTCTCATAAAATTTATTTTATCGATTTATCCAATATTGGTCCAATAGTGGTCGCTAATGATGTAGATGCGGCCTTAAATAACAAAAAAGTGTTTTTTTGAGAAAGTGCTGGAGTGCGATCACTATCTTTTCGAAATCTAGTTCGCTTTCGTTCGTTTGATACTACTACCGGAAATAGTCTCAATGCAGAACTAATACAAAACCCTGAGTGTCCACTGGAAATCAATGCCAGAACCACGTGCACAGAATGTGCACTTACCTGATACGGACACTACGTGTAACAATATGTAAGTAATGTCCGAACACAGACTTTTATTAAACTTAGCTTTAAATAATTTACATGAATTGCTTAAGTTCTATTATATATTTCTACTCTGAATTCTCGAAATTGCATTACCGTCATTCGATGAAGGTGCAATCCCCAGTTAGCACCATATGCCACTGGCCTAATTATCTATATTATGGGTTATTGCCATCTGGAGCATGTGAAATAAGAAGAATGTGTAATTTGTATAGTTTATAACTTTACAGCCATGAAGGTCGAATAAATCACCGAAACGTCGGCACTTCAATGTTTTTTTTTTTGAAGGTCGCTTTTTAACTTCCATTGTTTACAATTGGGTAACTGTAGGGGGAACACGACACGTAAGGACAACACCAGCACACACAAACACCCATGCCCGAGGCGGGATTCGAACCCACGGTCCTTCGAGTCGCGGCAACTAAAGTCCTACAGCCTTAACAACCTTGACTATACAGGCCGGCGTATTGTCATTGTTTTTGTATAGACGTCAACTAAAGAACAACACGGCATATAATTCCAACAGGTCAAGAATCACTCAATATAAAGTTGTTGAGTGCAACTGAATGGGCAATTAACATTAATCTTTTTCAATAGATCCCCTGCTTGAAAATGGCCAATTTTTAATTCAAAGAATTGGTATGCTGCAGTGGAAGGTGGCGTTTTTCGAGAGCAAATCTCTTATTGTGGCTCCCTGATACTGAAAATGTGGATCGCTCATGTATGCAATAAATTACTTCTTATTGCGATGTATAATCAGAATCCATATTACGTGGATCCTTGAAAAAATTGTACTACGACGAAACCTCTATGCATCATTTGCGCGTGTGTGTGCGCGCGCATGTTGAAAGACCATATCCTCTTTCTACATTTTGAGATTTTTTCATGCGTAAATAATATTCATAAATAAAAAACGCGCCCTCAAAATTAGGGCTGTACGACATGATGATTCAAATCACTGGTAACCGTACGCCAGGAATCGCACGCGCCACAGATATTTATCAGATATCGCTGTGCGATTTACATAAAACATACTTGAGCCTGCCCAACGCATAATTTCCAACGTGTATTAATATTCCAAAGTATTAATGTCATAATACTTTTTTTGACAAATGGGAAAAAAGAGAAAAACACGAAATGAATTCAGAATCATGAATCCGGATTCAGAATGGATTCAGCTAATTGCCCATCAAAATAAATATGACTCAATCGAAAGAGATTCACATTTGTTGCCATTGCCGCTATTCTCATTTGTGTAACTATGTGAACGGAATGCCGTCGCTTTCGTTCACCGATCTCGCAACGTGGAATCAGTTCATGACGGAAAGGTATCATACCAAACATTTTAATATATCTAATATATGCACGTGTCGCCATTACTACTAAATACATTTTGCTCGGATGTGCGCTTTCCAATTCTCATAATCTCTATCACGTGGCCCACAATGCTATAAGCCACTTTTCTTCAGAACGATCGGTTATAGCTCAAGATACGATTCACTTTCCTCGAAAATTTGCATTCCAGAACTTGACACGATGCAGAAAATGTTGATTCAATTTCATACCAATCACAGTGTTCATCAGAATAAGTGTAGGTTGCGTGCTGAGTTTCTAATGGAACGACACGGTCTGTACATCAAGATAGACAGCAAAATCAGTGTCAGTCTGAAATGTTTGGGAAGACATGCACATGGTTACCGCGCCTTCGATCCGCAATCCCACGCATTTAAAAACATATTTATAAAATTTCTGTTTGATTTTTTCGTGTTTCCGGGCGGGTCAACTGCTACGGTCATTAGTCCCGTTAGTGAACATGTTTTTTTCCCGCGGGAGATGGCGGTGATCTTCCCCCGCTGGATGACGAGATCCGGCACCGACCTACCGTCGGCTAGCGGGGTTTCCCCCTAACCAGGACTCTCCCACCAGCGGAGCACCGCCCCAGCAGGGACAAGCTCTAAGCTCCCGACCGGTCTCCCGGAATATGTGGTAGTGTAGTGCATGTTAGTGTAAGTGTGTGTGTAAGGGGAGAGGATAGGACAAGGAAGAGGAAGGAAAGATCGCGCGCGGTCCGCGGCCCGTTTCGTAGGGTACTGCTCCCGCATTCGCCTGGCGTTGATCGGAGAAACCACGGAAAACTACCGATCAGAGCAGGCAGCCGCTAGAATTCTCCTCCAGGCAGCGACTGAATTCGACCTAGCTGAAAAGCTAGTGTCGAAAATCCTGCCGCCGTCAGGACTCGAATCTAGGACCTCCCGATCAGAGGCGCTGCAGTGAAATCTTTTTATGCACTGAGCTACCATTCCCGTAAAATTTCTGTTCATTCTGAGACATGACCCCATGCCCTACCCCGTCATCTGGACTATGATCGGCTGCCAGCGCCCGTCTCTTTAAGCGTGCGTCGCTCGACGGTCATTTCATGATAGGTCATTTCATGCAAAATAGGGGATTTTATGACACGACTACTTCAAACTTGAAAATATTTTGGGAAATTGTTATCCTTGATGCTTACGTCAGCGAGGTACAATATTAAAATTTTCTAACAAGTTGTTCGGCAACAATGCTCTCTTAAACCTCTTCTATACATCACTATATTCTTTAATTTTTGGCATGGGCATACTGCCCATTTCAGCTCAGGTGAGTATTTTTAAGGATAATTTTTGTTCATTTTGAAATTTCATCAAGAAAATTTAATAGCCTAACCCTGAATACAATATTATTGCAGAATTTCATAAATTTAAAACGGTTGTCTTGCTAGTAATTGCGTTTTAAAGTTTCTTATTATTGTATGCCAAGAATAGCATGATATAAAATCGATATTTAATGGAAAATTGTCCTTCATATCTTATATATACTCGCAAATTTTTAGAATTTGTAGAAACGTTCATATGAGGGCAGAGTGTATTGTTGCCGAACAAATAGTTCGAAACTTTTCATATTGAACCTCCCCAATGTACGCATCTTGCACAACAATATCCCAAATTATTTTCAAGTTTGAAAGAGTCGTGTCATGAATCCCCTTTTTTGTTTTGCAAGGAATGACCGATCTTTCTGCGCTCCCTCGGCCTCGTCCTCGTTCTCTACCATCCGTCCTCCAGGGCGCACACGCGAACTCTTGCGGGCTGCCGCAGCCTCGTGCCCGCCGCCGTCCTCAGGTGGCGCCGTATCTCACAGCCCCTTCAGCCCCGTTGCCTTCCTCCCCCTGCCCCGCCCCCGCGCTCCTCGACGCTCCTTCCCGCCGCCGCAGGGCGCGCAGAAGTGCTACAAATCTTAAGAGTGCGGCATGAATTATTAATTCGCGTTGGCCAGTCCGACCCCCCGCGCCCGCGCCCGCCACCGCCACCGCTCTCGCCCTGCACCCGCTTCGGAGCCCCGCTTCACCCCGCTGCTGCCCGCTCGCATCGCTCCGCGGTCCCCGTTGCGGACGCCGCCACCGCCGCCCACGCTCCCACGGCTCGCCCTCTCACTAGCAGCTCGCGCCCAATCTGGGCCAGGCAGCCACGCAGGCGGAGCCCCACTCGCCGCGCCCCTCGGCATTATGGGCCCACACTCCCACGTGAACGCATGAGCAGAAATCGTTTCTATTCTGGGATCTTCAATTTTTTAAAATTATATTATCATTATTTTATTTAATTATTGTATATAATTATTTCTCCCTTTCCACTAGGGAACATCAACATCTCCTGGAGCGATAACTCTGTGTATCAATTCATGTCACTGCAGTGCCTCTGACCGTCACGTCCTAGGTTCGAGTCCTGACGGCGGCAGGATTTTCGATAGAAGCATGTCAGCTAGGTCCAATTCAGTCACTGTCTGGAGGAGAATTCTACCGGCCGGCTGCTCCGATCGGTAGTTTTCCGTGGTTTCTCCAATCACGACCAGGCGAATTTTGGCTAACAAACAGGCCACGGACCGCGCGCGATATATACTTCCTTTTCCTTGTCCTATCCTCACACACACTTACACTATCATGCACTACACTACCACACACGTCGGGAGACAGGTCGGGGACTTAGAACTTGTCCCGGCTGGGGCGGTGTGCCGATGGTGAGAGATGCCTGGTTAAGTTAACGGTAGGTCGACGCCGGATCTCGCCATCCCGTGAGGGAACATCATCGCCACCTCCCCATGAAAAATATGTATTACACTTACGGAACTAATGTCCTCAATAGTTAACGTGCCCGGAATCACTAACAACGAATCAACATCTCCTGGTATGTAAAATGCCCTACCCATATAGGACTAAGAGCAAACCAATAGTTGCTTCCGGAATCATTAATCAATTCATGTATGATTGCTAATATGTTATTTACGAATTTAAAAATCACTAATAGGTTCACGCACACTTGTAAAACACGATATTCTGCATACAATGTTTATTTTATCGTTCGCCGAAGATTCGGGCCGCGACTCCCGGGCTGTCGAGGGCTCATTCGCACAGCGACGCGCTGACTCAACTCCCGTTCTGGCACACGGGAACTATTTCTGCATTTATCTTACCCTACAGAATGTACTGAAAGCAGTGTCTTTCGGCTCAAATGCATTCTTGGCACCTCCGGAACACACTCTCATTTACCCTTTGAAGTAAGTCTCGAGAGATTGCTGCGATTTTGTCTTCAATAGAGCGCCGGAGCTCTTCCTCCGAATGCGGATTTTCTGCATACACCTGATTTTTCAAGTAACTCCAAAGGAAAAAGTCACAAGGGGTCAGATCAGGGGATCTAGGAGGCCATAACTCACGTTCGTCGTGCATGTTTTGACAAAGCTGCCTGTGTTAGCACGTATTAGTCTGACGATAGATATCATATCGTTGTGATGCGTTGTGAATTTTTGAATTTATAGAATGAGTGATTCAGGTCCTTCCGATGAGGAAGGCTCCGAAACCTGCCATCAGCAAGGCTTCGTAAATATTTTAAAGGATCATAGGATTTCATTCGAAAAATCTCAATTGCCTTCATGACGGCCGAAGAAGACCCAAGCCCAGACTGGAGCGGCCGAGAAATACCGACGGAGATTTGGAAAGGAAATTGCCACAAAATAAAAAAAAGGATTCAGTGAAGACAAAAACATGTTTTGTAGACTAGCAATAAACAAATCAAACTGAAGGAGTAGGAAAAAAATTATGTCAAAATTACTAATGGAGATAATAATCTAAGCGTGTCCCGAATCGAAGGTAAAAATACAGAATAATTGTTCTATTTATTCATTTGTTTATTATTTATATAATACAAGTAATTAATGCAATTGCATTTCAATTAGTAAACTGCGAGTAATATTGAATTAAAAATACGAAATATATCGCTTTTCAGGAGCAATTTCAGCTGGTTTTGCTTACGTCAGTGGCGATGGTGGTGCAGATTCTACAGCAAGTACATCACAAAGAATTGGTGCATCACCTAGTGCTGCATTGGTTTTTGAAGATGGAACTACAACGTATGAAGAAGCTACGCCTGTGGAAACAGGAAGAATTGTGAACGGACTTTGTAATACAGAACTGCAAAGATTGGTGTACATTGAGCAGCTGGAAGTTTTCAAATTAACAAAAGAAAATTACAGTGTTAATTAAATCAAATATAAGCAAATGAGTAAATAATCTGTCAATAAATGTTAATGTTATGAAGAATACGTGAAATATTTTTTCTCGCAACAAAGTCATATACTACATGAATTTTGACAGAAAGACAAAAAACCTCTCATGTAATCAAATCTATTTTCAAGGATAAATAATCAATAAATTTTGGGCTCTTATCCATGATGTCCTAATTCTGATTCGTGCTTCACCCGACCTCTGCTGTCCCACTCTTGTTATTAATGCTCATCAAGGATTTGCTCTTATTCGTCCCCTTCATCTTCAGGTTTAGAAGCAATATTCATTTTGAACGTTGTTTCTTTTTTTCTATGATCATTTCATGTATGCTCGAGAGAAAAGTGAAAATGTAAAATATGACTTGGACCTGTAGAATTTATTAAAAGCTATTTTTTAATGAATGTTTGTTAAATTTAATATTGTTCTGATTGGTTGCAGAGTGATTGCGAATTGCATTTATAGGTTTACATCTGATGCACACTACCACAACATGTTCTGTAACAAACGTTTTAGATTTTAATTGAATTGATTAGATTTGAAAACTCACATGTCCCATGTCTGGCTTTTAATTTTTTTATTTCAAATTATAACTGATATAGTATATAAATTCATTTTTGCTCCGTGTAAATGGGAGAAGGTTGTCTGAAGGATTACGTAATTATTTTACGGGGGGGTTCAAGCGCGCGTTTCGGGTGCGTTACAGAAGGAGAGGGGGTATTCAAAATACTCGAAATTTGCATTACGTATTTATGGGCGGACCTTTACCTTGACCCGATGCTCCGTTTGGCTTGTCCCTTTACAGCCAATAAAATTTTTCCCTATGTACGTACGCGAATCATTTTTTCGATGTCACAAAGTTGTCGCCGCCTATAAAATCAACGTTGACCCTTGTATGTGTGTAGCTGACGATGCTACAGTCCATGTGCCGAGCAGTGGCGATGGGTAAGTTAAATTTAAGGGAGTTGAAAAAGCAATGGTCGTAAAGGGGGGGGGGGGCTCCCTCTCCAATATTTCCCGATCGATTAATGTACACAATTACTAAAATTGTTTAAGAACTTTGTTCCATAAATTTCAAATATATTTTAAAATATTTGGATTTCTATCGAATAATTATGTGTAAAAACTGAAAACTACTAATAAAGAAAGAATGGTTCGAAAAGTTCTCCTTTGTATTCCAAGAAACTGATCATAAAATTTTCTCGGACGCGCCACCCACGTCTGACAAACACGCCATGAGCACGAGGCGAGGAGTTGAGGTCAGCATCACATCCGTTTCCGGCGAGACGTCGGCCCACGCGGCACGTCCGGCGGATCGAATACCTCTCAATGTATGCAACAACTGATAATGCCGACTGCTTGCCGTCTGCTTTTGGGCGGGGAAGGAGAACAGAACACTGTACTATGCTACCGACTTGCAACCTCACCAGAGAGCTTGTGGAGAAAATTAGTATTTGTAATATTAAAAACCAGTCTTGGCAATAATGCTTTAATTTTTCATTTATTGCTCTTTATTACTTTTGACCTTGACTCTTCACTACACCACTGCTGCCTCAGCGATCTCAGCCAACGGGCCGACTATCTTACCTTCTTAACATGAGTTAAACACCCAATCGTAGGTTTTTCAGATTCCCTAATTTCTCATTCATTGAAGTTACTGGTTTCACGAATTCGCTTCTTCTCTACAAGTATTTGACAGCATTGCGAGGGCCACAATTGCTCAGTTGCCAATGATCTTTCGGCTTCTGAAGAAGTCATTGGAGCAGTGAGAAGAATTTGAAGAAGTTTTCAGACTTCTGAAACATTTCTTCCTACATTTCATTTTGCAGCATTAACCTTATGTAATGGTACAGCTCCTTTTGCATTTCTATGCCCTTTTTCATTTCTTTGCCCTCACCATCTACATTAGACACAAACATTACGTTTCCGAGTATCGTATCAAGGGCACTAAATAACTGACAGCGCGACGGAAACTTCGTCTCGGAGTGGAGTGACGCGATAGACTGATGGTGCTGCACCAAGCAGAACGTATATGGAAGAAATCACCAACATAAATCATATTTATATTTTTTACTTCTGTTATTTCAATTTCTGTAATCTAAATGTACAAACATACTATAAAAATTAAATCAAATTTGTTAAATTAATTTAAAAACTGGAATTAAAATTTTCAAACAAAATTTTCGAGAATTTACTTGTTTTAAAGACGCACGCCGACAGCTAGTTTCCCTAATCTGAACGAGAAATTCCGAGAGATATGTGGCGTGTCCATTCCTTTCCGTTGCGTCGACCCTGCGGTAAAAGTTTTCAGTCTTTCAAAGAGTAAACGTTTTGTTTCTGACCGCACACGCATGTATTAATTCAGAACATGTTCGCTCTCTAATCTTCCCTTGCTTTCTCTACGGTTAACAATTCAAATATTTTCTCAAATCTTGTAGTATTTCATTAATTACAAAAATAGTACCTTGTGGCCTACAGATTTGCTCAGAACATGGCTATAGGTCATATCTCCAGGACTGAGAGGGTGTAGTCTTAAAGAGCAAATCGCCGGTTTTCTAGAGACTATACTGAGCATCACAAGAAAAGTAACATTAATTTTAACAATGATACATTATGCATTATTTACTATTTGGACTGTATAAATGAGTATAAACAACCTGTAACAACTATTGTACTACAGCTTCCGGGTCAATGACCCCCATCTCGATCAGGTTTTTCATCCAGTTTCCCTGATCCATTGAGCAAATGCTGAGATGGCCCCTTGTTTTGCTTCTGGACATAAATGTAACTTCATTTTCTGTGCACGTCTTCTAGAATTCAGTGGGAAATACAATTATTCAAATTATCGTTTCTATGTTGTCGCGGCAGGAAGTATTATTCCGAAGCACAACATGATAAGAGCCAAAATTTATTGCTTATTTAACCTTGAAAATAGATTTTATTACATGGGAGTTTTTGTTTTTTTTTTCTCCCTTTCAAAATTCAAAATTTATGTAGTATATGACTTAGTGTAGGGATCACAGAATTTTGAAAATGTGCACACAATTCACGTTTCCCCATAGCACGTCATACGCAGTTTTTAACTGTTTTTTTACGTAAAATAAATAAGTAAATTTCGTGAGCTCCTTTGCACATTGCATCACTATATTTACCGCAGGGTCGACGCTACGGAAGGGAATGGCCTCGCCGGAATTTCTCGTTCAGATTACGGAAACCAGCACTCGGCGTGCGTCTTTAAAAATCTTCATTTCTCGAAACTTTTGTTATGTAACATATGGCGATATGCATATTTATGAACTCGTCTCTTCACGCTTGGTATGGTGGGCTAAAAAATCTATAGGGTTCCATTTAAAAAATCAAAGTTGGGTCAATATCTCTGCAATGAAAAATGCAATAGAATAATATTATGCATGACCATATGTGCCCCTTGCATATAGTAGTTTCAGTAAAAACTGCATCTCAGTATCTGCAACGGTTCAGGAGAAAATTGAAGGGAACATCTTAGGTTGTCCACACGGTATATAAACCCTTCGCTAAGAACATGAATAAAATCGACCTTTCAAGCCAGAATCTGAATATATAAACCATACCTACCACGTTGAGTTATCAGAGTATGAGAAATAAGGCTTTTAAACAACGAGACGTCATGGAGAAAATTCAGCGCCGAGATCGTCCAGACCTTTGGCGTAAGTACTTTAACCCGACTTGGTTAATAATGCTTGTTTAGCTCGCGGGCCGGAGCGTGGCAAGGAATTGGAGGGGGAGAGGGCACGAGGAGGAGGCGTGGCAGGGGGAAGGACGGAGAGGGCAGAAGGGCGGGGAAGGGGTGGGCAGTACCACGGGCGTTTGTGCTCCTGGAATGGCTTTGACCCTATTTCCACGGCCAGCGCGTAGAGTGGAGTTCGCCAACTTTTACGATGGCTCGTTCGCGCTGTTAATCACATAGAAGTTCCTCCCCTGCCGCCTGCGCCGCCGCCGCCGCCATTGCCCCTCCGGCCCCTCTGCGACCGCGCCCACCACTTTCGTCGACGCCGTCCCTCCCTCCCTCCCTCGTGTGTGTCCTCGAATGTGCCTTCGTCAGCACCGTTGGCTCACGAAGGTCAAAAAGTTGTTCACTCGGAAATCGACTTGCGCTCCATTTCTGGGATACCAGGCGATTGCCGGAGAAGGACCCTAACAAACGGCCCACGGAGCGCGCGCAATCTTTCCTCCCTCTTACTTTTTTTAAAAATTTGTTGCGTCTACATCTTGACGCAACGCGTCTCCAAGCCCCTTAAGGGGCGTTGAGCGCTTTTACACTTGGGAGTAATCCTCCATTAATGTGCTTTTACTTTTTTTAAGAATAATTGTGAAGTCTCGTCACGTCGCAGTCAGTCAGTGCCTTTTATCCCTTCGGCCAGGGGCTCGACGCCGTTAGATCCTGGGGTTCCTGGCCGGTCACCCAACCACGAACCCGCGAGTCTCGAATGCGCTTAACCTTCGTGACTTCACGGAGCGTAGTAAACGCATTCGGCTAGCGCCGCCGGCTTTGTCCTACATATCCTCTTATACACACACACATACATACATGCACTACACCATCACACACGTCGAAGACCACTCGAGAGTTGTCGAAAATCCGCCACCGTCGGGACTCAAACTCTTGGACCTCGCGGTCAGATGCATTGCAATGCTATCAATGTGCTGAGCTACCTTAGCGGCGAGAGATTAGAACTTGTTCTCTCTGGGGCTGTGCTCCGCTGAGGGAGACACGTCGAGGGGAAATCTTCCGCAAAACGCTGTCAATTAGGTCGGCGCCGAATGTCATCATCCAGCGGAGGAGACGCACTGCAACTGCTAGCATAAAAAATATTCACTTTAATTAACTTCAATTCACTTCAAGTAACGGGACCGTCGAGCATAGCAATTGAAATGCCAGGAAAAAATCAATCCTTTTTTGTGGGGGGGGGGGGGCTCGAAAAAATTATAAATATCACTCCAATGGTTTTTACGTCTGATATGGATGCAGTGCTTTACTTGGCATGGTCAGATATAAATTACAATGAAAGTTATAATTGCAGGAGAGCAGCTGTTCGGCACACGGCGTGTCCTCAAAAGCTGAGAAGCAAACATTTTCCAGAAAATACAGGGAAAAGTTTTGAAAGAAATGTACTCTACACGCCTTTGTGCAATTTTGGAGAAGACTGATGAAAGGGCATTTTCTGAAATGTTGAACAATTTTCTTTTCCGACGTGCTTCAAATCGTGGGGAGTTTCACTGCTATTTCCTGCACAGCTATAAGGGTAAAGAAGATAAATGGGCCTCTTAATAAAGAATTCGTGGCGTAGGCTGGATGAAACCATACTTAATGAAATTTATTCGAGATAAATGGTATGGCAGATTGATTTCCGTCTACAAAGGCAAAGTGACGAGCTGCTTCGTAACAGGCATGCAGCGAGCCTCGATATGCCAATGTCACAAATCTACTTTTTGACAAAGGTTAGTGGCAATGTGAGTCTGCCTGTGGGTCTTTAATGTGTAAGAAACAAATGCCAATTGTAATTTTCAGTAAAATGTACTCATTGCATCATGTGCATTCGCAGTTCCAGTTGTGACTGTAGAGATTTGGTAACAGCATGGAATATACGAAAGCTTTTTCATTTACTGTTCAGGTTTGTTTATTTCTTATTATAGTTTATGATTTACTGTACAATGCGTAATTGACTGTTTTTTAATTTCTTTCATTTTCCTGCAGCTGTTTACCAAATACCTGTGGACAAAAATCGCCTCAAGCCTCTGTAGAGCAAGTTAGTGGTGATGAAAAGGAAGTTCTTGCTCAATCACGTGTTAATTCAAGATTAATTTCAACTATGTTGCAGAGGAAAAAAGTTCTTTTGAATAATAAAATGAAAATAGCATACATTGATAATAAGAAGTTTTAGAGGAAATACGTCTAAAATGGAAATGTTATTGGCTCCAATAGAGTAGTCGTCATTGGCAACTATAAAAAATGTAGAGGTCTGTATTTCTTTCCTTGATTTCGTTTGAAACAAAGCACGATAATTGAATTATTTCATGAAATTTGTACATAATGATTCCTTTTTTCCTCTCTGATAAAGAGATCGAGCGATGGAGACTACTTGTGGGAATGGACCTTAATCTTCACTATCTTTATCTTGATGGATCAAACAATTATGTCCCAAAAGAGGTTTCTTAAGTACTCGAAAACTGGGTGAAAAAAGGAAGAGAAAAACGTCCCAGACATGACAACAGACAGACACAACTGTGGTGAATAGTTTGTTAATAAGAAAGCAGAATGTTACTGCAGATAGTTTACCAACCAACAGTAGTTACTTGAACTTCTAAAAATGTTATTTCGTTGTTTACATTTCTTGATGATAAATTGTATTTAAGTGTTCTTCAATTTAATAGAATTTACTACTCATCAACTGTTATTTTATGGGTTTCTTCCTCAGGAGTCAGTATTTCCATAGGCAACTAAGGTATTCTTGTCTTTTGTTACTGTATGAACTCCACGTTCTCTCTATCCCTTTTGCACTTTTGCCCGTATCTGTTTTACATTCCTGTTTTTATTCTCCTAAAATGCTTTTACTACTCCCCATGGTAGGGTCCTAGCATTTCAACTACGCTATCTGTTTTTATCTCTTCGGTATGTCATAGTTTCTGCTTTCTCTCTTATAGTCGTATTTACTAGTGGTCTTAAATTTCGTTTCGGCGTTTCCAATCTTTGCCTGACTTAATATCCATGCTATCCACAACTGTTGGTTTATTACTAAATTGCGTAATTATTTCTGTTTGTGTGGCTATATTTTTGAAATAAGTTATTGTAGACCTTAATTTTCTTATTAATAGCTTGTTTTTCGCAGACCTAAGTTGTGGAAGAGATGTTCTGTAATTTTACAATATACAGCAGAACAACTATTAACGTTCGCTGGGAGGGGGCTTCATAATTTAAAATGGAATTTATATTAAATGTAGGTTTGGGGTATTCTTCAGAGAAACTTACATACTATTACTATGTACATATATTCAAATACTTTTATCATGTATTCAATAATTTTATCATGTATAATTTTATGCATTACATATTCATTACTGCACGCGCATCCTGTTTCAATGACTACGAGTTTGGTTCAATTTTATTGTAATCAAAATAAATAAATTCATGCTTCACACTTGAAACTCTCGTGCAGCTCTCCTAGCCCGTACGTCGGATCCTGTATCGCGCAGCTGCGCTCTTTCCAGTCATCGCAGCGTCACAAGCGGCATATAGATTCCTGGAAATCCGCCCACGGATATGTAGACACTGTGGCACTGTGGCATCTGTAGATCTGTAGATCTGTGGCACCGCAGCGCCTTTCGATAATTATTACACCACTCATCTTATTTTCATAACATAAATAAATAAAACATATCACAATTTCCAAAATCCAAATCCTTGCATAGCCATGAAATTTACCTTAATTATAAATTAAGAGAATTCTAATTTCAAATCTGTTAGTGTGATGTAAGACTCGCTGCCATTGGCTGAGCATGTCCTCACGCGTGACTTCTCGCTTCAACACGAGCGGCGCTAATGAATTCAGTTGTTCATCAGCACTCATTCGAGTCGAACGCTGTGTCACAGTGCTCTGCATACTCAGTGCAATTTCTGTTAATTGCCAACTTTCATCGCTACTTGCAATTGAATTATGAACATTCATTTCATTCAGACGTAATGTTAACGCACTGCATCTTACGCCAGTTAATATGTGTCACTTCTGGTTTTGTTCCCAATTCATGCCACGATGCGGAAATTTGAACTTCGGTGTAATTATGCTAATTACAGACTGTGAGTACTGTGCATCAAATGCGAATTTGTTTCAGTGCAATGTGGTGTGTGCGAACTATCGAATAATGTTTGATGACTAATTCATTTACATATTTTACGTAATAATAGTGAATCACGTACCACGCCATTAATGAACGTAACTTTATTGTGCAAGCAATGCAAATCATTATATTGTATTACGCCACCGTAACAACCGGTGTTCTGTATTTGCGGGCTTAAACTGCTAATCGTGACAAGTTGTTACGTGCTGCGTCAAAATCTTATCATTGCCAGACATGCCGCGTAGTGCCGGTGTGATTCTGATCCTCGTTCCTGCTCCGTGGGCGGCTCGAGCACGCGTTGGCCCACAAGGGCCCTGAACCCGCGACCTCCATTGATGTGTGACGTTACTGACGCCCGCCAGCGACCGCTACAGCATGTCAAGACGTCGATACGCGGCCACTGCATTGTACATCCTATTGTATGTTATATATCTTATTTTCAGGGCAAGTGTAACTGTTATTTTTCAACGCGATCAACTCATATGTTCGTGTAATACAAGTGAATTATGCCCAATCTGCTATCGAAGCTCAAGCTCATTAACTTCTTTTATTAATTCATTTAATTTATCACGATGCCTATAAACTAGCAAGACATTTTATGTCATGTTCATGTAGTTTTAATATTATGTCATTTTGCAACTATTCAAATCTATGCCTATTGATTTTTCTAATAATGAAAACAAATTTTCTCAATTAACCCAATTGCAGGTACAAGGCTGCCTCAGTGGGTGAGGGATTAGCATACCCCTCTGAACCCCCAGTGCGCGAGTTCATTCCCGGCCGAGGTGCGCGAATTTTCGGAGGGCGGGAAATCCACAGAAGCCATGCCACTCTTCTGGCAAGTAAAAGATCCCGGGCAGATACCTGGCAAAATTCAATCCCTGCGACAACATCCCGCTCTAACGAGATCTCCTTTCTTCCAACCAGACCGCTCGGCTATAGTTCACTGAGACCGACATCTGGCGGAAAAAGTGAATCAAATCCCAGGCCATGTATGGGATCGCCCACGCGGTGCGCTTGCTTAGATAAAGGCTCCCTGACCCCCGTCGGGGTAGGCTTCCAACGAAGCCTGGGTCGAAACTCGGGTGAGGCACAACTGCCTAAGGGCAGTCTCCCCGCAAAATAAACCCATACGATAAATACAGATATAATGCAGGTACAAGGTGCGCACGCTGGCATCATGAGCGTTGCTGGTCCTTCGAATTAGCTATCAACAAGAAGCTGAGTGTCAGAGGCTGCTGGGTTTACAGGTCATCCACCTACAGTCCACAGCAAAGTATAAAGCCCTTACTAATAGTACTACAGTTAGTATGAATACTCATATATTTATATCATTTTCTGAAGAAATGAAGAAGGGTTGTCTGCTGTTTGGGATAATTTAGCTTATGAAAGTCTATCTCTGAACATTATGATATGCGGTAACTGATTCATACATCTCAATGGACTTGAAGCATTTCCTTACTATTTCCAAAATTGCCAGTTTCACTGAAAATTGGGTTTTCTTTTATCTTGGCGTTCATCATCTTCCATTCAGTGGGAAAAGAGCCCTTCAATGTTAATGTTCCTATTGTTATAATATTGTCACCAACAGTAACAAATGCTTCTGCTGTTAATACTTGTTATACTGTATTTCATCTTGAAGCTATGAATAATTGAGGCATTGAGAGCACAAGTGGACTAACCCCAGAGATTCCAATATGGAGGAAACAGGCATCATAATAAGGGCTCCAAAAATATGAATTTTTGCAGCATTTGGATGTTTAAAAATTCTACACTACATTTGTATTTATCTGTATATTGAACCTATAAAAGAAAATAAATTAAAAATATACATGTATTATAGTAGAAGATCGATTATTTCGTGTTACATTTTCCCATTCCAATAAAATCAGATCTAAAAAATAGATCCTTAAAAATGATCAGGTACTTTTTTTTAACTACTCAAGTTAATGCAATTCATAAAAAATCTCAAAAACAACTAATTTATCTGTTTCCACTGATAGAGCAAGAGACTCGGCATTTTCGAATTTTGCAAAAGTTAGATATAATGCGAGAAAGCATGTGTTGTAGTACCATTAGTGTTTTTTTAAAGGGAGAAAATATAAATACACTCTCGAGTGAACCTTCCTTCTTTAATTTAAAAGGAGAAAATCATTTAGAATGAGGTCCAAAGTGATGAAGATGGTCTAACACTGATAATGCAATATTTTTCAAGAAAAGTTCTCACAATTTTACCCAAAAGTGTTTAATCTACTATGTTCTATAAAAATTACCGATTTATTTTACAGGAATTTCTTAGAATGTAACCATACTCCAAAACGTATTTCGGCACTAATAATGCTATCAAATAAGTACAATTGCGATTTTGATTCAGTTTCATTAAAAAATCTACAAAATTGCAATTAATAATACCAATAATCACATTATCTCATTTTCACCTAGTATCTAAATCCTAAAAACTTTGATGGTATAGCGCTTGTCATGCCGGCTACTGATCCCAAATTTTAGAGGTTCAAACCCGGTGAAAGTCGAGGAGTTTTTGAGGTCTTTAGATACCCCACCAAGCCCGAGTCCATTGCATAGAAGGTAAAACTTTTACGTTTGTGTAATCACTCATCAAGATATAGATTTCATTCTAAGGCGATGAGGAGTGAATTTAAAATTGATTCCAGTCTAATCAGCAGCACTCTTCCATGCCTCCGAGAGAAGGTAGAGTCGGTAAATAAATGTCACTATCAAAAACACCACGAGAAAATAAAGAAAATTTTGAGCGGAGAAATAATTTGGCTTCTCTCGCTGATACACGGATTAATAGCCATGCGGAAATGTAAAATCATGGCATGTGAAAATGTTCAGTTAATATAAAGTTTTTGTTGAGATTTATTGTGTGTTATAGTTTTATTTTTCATTCCCTGACAATTATGTTGTGAAAGCAAGCTTGGATTCTCATTTCATCTCCATTAACGTAGATTATATGTATGTAAATTCAATTAGATTATATGTTTTCATAAATTAAATGCTTTGAACTTCAAATTAAAATAACACTTTTTTTAATACGAAAGTGCAAAAAAAGTTTCCTACAAAAGTTGAAATAGTGTGTTAAACTGTAAAAATGAACTGATGCTTCAAATACACATTATTTAAAAAATAATAATTTTTACATTCCCAACGCGAGTGACGACAATATAGATGTTAATAGGAGGTGAAGTCGAGAAAGAGGTTTTCAACACATGTTTCCGTGGAAGTGGAGAATTTCCGAACTGTGGTTGCGAAGTACGCTATTATGTGGAGTACGCTATATGCGGAATATGCGCTATATGCGGAGTACCTGATTCCCATTAGTTCGACTAGAGCTCCTCAGCAACCAATGATCAGTATATATAAGTATATTATTATATAATTATTACGACATTAAATATAACTAATACCATGTACATACACACAAATATATATAGTGACCGGGCCGCACGTTTGAATACCGCGTGGCTAGGTAGCATTGTCCTATGTGCCCACGGAATTCGGACAAGTGACTTTCAGCTAGGTCGAATTCAGTCGCTGTCTGGAGGAGAATTCAAGCGGCCGGCTGCTCTGATCGGTAGTTTTCCGTGGTTTCTCCGATCAACACCAGGCGAATGCCGGCGCAGTACCCTACCAAACGGGCCACGGGCCGCGATCTTTCCTTCCTCTTCCTTGTCCTATCCTCTCCCTTTACACACACACATACACTAACAAGCACTACACTACCACATATTCCGGGAGACAGGGGCAAATCCCGCAAACGGACGTGTAGGTCGGGGATGGATTTCACGGTTCAGCGAAGAAAGCACACCGCTACTTCTCTTGATGACACAGCACTTGACGCACGTGTAAACACAACTTAATCAAAAGTGCACTTCTGTATCCTCTGCACCTCTACTAAGCGGTCATCTAAATAACTTCCAATGTTCATCACAACAATATATGGCCGCTTAAGAGAGGTGTCCCTATGCATAGGTCTGACCTTCAAAGCGGGGGCTGCGCTCCAGCGAGCAGGTGGGCCACCGGGCTCTTCTGTCTGGACAAATCGTTCCGGGCGCGCGCGTCGCCGGGGGCTGCGTAAGTGGGCGTCCGAACGGCGCTTTGTGTTGCTTCCACTCGACTAAACTGTCGCTGCCCGCCCCGCCCCCACCCCTCCCGCGGCCGTTTGCGCGCGATTTCGAGCACCCATCGATCCAAATGATTCAGCGGCAGGGGTCCCGACGGAACCACTCGCGCTGACGGACTCGGCGGGCCACAGCGCGCCGCCCAACAACAGAACTTACGGAAAATGGGCCCAGGGTTTTAGAGTTCTGGTTAATTTGGAGCAAATCTCCGCCGACGAATATCTTAAAATGATGTAATACTCTCTCAATTAATAATTGAAGAAACAGAAATATTTCAGACTCCTAATACACGTAATATTCTGTACGAAAGATGGAAGAAATTGAAAAGAATGCTTTAAGGGTGGATGAAGAAATCAAAGTCATAAAGTTATACTTAAGGAGCATGGCTGGGAATAGACAGTGGAGAGCAACATCTGAGTTGAAGAAATGAAATCGAAATTGATTTAAAATGTTAGATATGAAGAATGTCGGATGCAGATGGAGAATAAGAGCCGCACCGATGAATCGATCTCGAGAGCCACGTCGATCAAGATTGATTACGCATTTCCGGGTGCGTAAACGTCTACGGTCAACAGCCCCAGTACATATTACATCTCAGAAAATTTCCAAACAATGGGACCATTTTGATTTTCTTGTCACGGGGTAGAATTTTGCCTCACGGCAAAACGCCTCTCTGTCAGTCAGTCCCTCCGTCTGTCAGTCCGTTCGTTTGTCAGTCCGTCCGTCTGTCCGTCGGTCAATCGGTCGTCGGTCAGTCGGTCAGTCGGTCAGTCGGTCAGTCGGTCAGTCGGTCAGTCGGTCAGTCGGTCAGTCGGTCAGTCGGTCAGTCGGTCAGTCGATCAGTCGGTCAGTCGGTCAGTCCGTGAACAATGCTAGCGTTTAAATTGTTCAGCAGATTTTCTCCAAAATTGATATTCCCAATCGATCCCGCGATATGTCGCGGCCCCTCGAAATTGACACCGATACTTTTATTTTGGGAGTACTTTATATGAAGTCCCTGAGACAATTCTAAATTTTCAGAAAAAAACACTGCATTGTTTTTTATTCAATTTTGATATTGGATATCGTGAAGGACGTTTAAAAGAATGATGTAGTTCTCATGTTCGTCGAAAACCCTCATTTTTCTTAAATTGCATTAGTTCAATATTTTTTTGAATCTTCATAGAACTGAAATATTAAAAATAAAGTTTTTTTACCTAATGAAATATGTTCCTGAAAGGTAGATTTTGAAATAAGGTCACGTACAATTTTTTGAAGATTTGAGTACTTTTCGCGTAATTGTGCGTGCAAATATGGGCGACAAAATATGTGCTGTTTAGCACTACTAGTTTTAAGTGCATTACACATTCCAGGACTATTTTACTTCCATGTTAACCCTATTGAAAAATAAAATCGGAGCCGACCTATATGTCAGCCTGGAGTGTTTCCTGCTACAGGTTTTGCCCCGAGAGGGACATCGCCTTATCCTGGACAAGCTCCAATCCCCCTCCATGCCTCCGAGATGTGTGGTAGTGGAGTTCGTGTTATCATATGTTTGTGCGTACAAAAGGAGATGTGGCTATAATGAAGGATCACGACCGATCCGTTGCACATGTGTTCATCGGGCATTGATGCGGCATTCGCCAGGAAAGGGTCGGAGAAACCCGGGAAAACCACGAATGAGAGCAACTGAAGAATACAAAACCTCCTTCAGACTGGTTGAATTCGATCTGGGTATGCAACTAGTGTCGAATATCCAGACCTGTCGGGACTCCAATCCCCCGGTTAGCAACGCTTCAGAGGCAACAGACGACGATGCCACTGATCCAGCGCCGTCACGATCAAACACAGAGAGGTATCTTCTGCTTGTCTGCGCCCTAATTGTAAACCTTGAAGCAACGTATTGGATTCAGGACATCGCGATGCTTACCATGTTTGAACGCCGGGAATATTGATTACCATATTAGTGCCTTCGCTTTATGTCAATCTATTGTGAATGATATTGTTGGGTAAATGCATATAACGATATGATAGGAATGATGATAGATCAATGGTGGAATGAGAGGCAGGGCAAAAGGAAGAAGTCCGAGAAATATTACCGCAAGCCTGCTTTGCCCAATTGAAATTCCACATCGATCGAGAATTGAACCTGAGTCCCAGGACCAAAAGGAGAGCGGTTTCGCCGCTACCCCACACATCACCCCGAGTGATGAAAATACAAAATATTTGTAGGAATTTCGGCCATCGCACTTCACTTGATTGGAGATCAAGACTGCAAGCATTGCTAGCGGCACGGCTGCATTTATCACTGTTCAATCTCGCGATGAAAGTCGCTACCCGTGCTTCTACCCGTGCGGTCCCCGCCTTCAGACGATCTATCGGACCATTTTGCTCAGTCCTGAGAGTGGCAAGATTTTCGACACTAGCTTGTCAGTTAGGCAAAACATTAGTCGCTGTCTGGGGGAGAATTCTACAGGCCGTATGCTCTGATCGGGAGTTTTCCGTGGTTTTTCCGATCAACACAAGGCGAATGCCGGAGCAGTACCCTAACAATCGGGCCACGGAGCGCACGGGGCGAGCGAGAACATAGCGCAAAACGAAAAAAAGAAAGAATACACCAATCAAACACATTCTGCCACTTGGCAAACATCTTTATACAAGGCAAAATTTAAAAAGAAAATCGACATGAAATAGAAACAAATAGATATTATCAAATTAAATCAATTAAAAATCGATATTATTAAAATTGAAAACTCTGCTGATTGATAGAACAAGTGTAAAAAATAGCTTTTCGTATGACGCCACTATTTCCCGCTTCCTGTCACTTCAGATTGCGCGTGTTCACTCCTTTGTGAATTTAGAGGAGAAGTAGAGCGGAGTCAGGAGAATTTGCCCGTGCTCGGTGCGCCGGGCTTCCCAGGCGGGCAAGTAGCTCGCGCGGGCGCGGTTTGGCATGCCTGGAACACAGTGTGACCACTACCGTTCCGCAGAAACAGTCTGGCGTTCACGCCCAATCTTTTCCTCGGCTGAACACAGATCCACTCCGGTCGTACCCTAAGGCACATTGGAGCACTCTCGACCCCACGGCCGCGGCTTTCGCAGCGAAGCCCTTTCGATGCCGCGCCGCGCCCCCCCTCGCCGCCCTCCCCCCGCCACCCCCCATCGACTGGCCTCGCGAATTAGCCGCATTCACCGCTACTGACCTGTGCGCGCCGCAGCCCAGCACGGCCAAGGCCCCCCCCCCCCGCCATCGCCCCCGCCGTCCATTTGCCCCGCGCGCACTCTTCCGGCCCGGCGCTCACACCCACGCACTTCGCCCATCTCAGCTGCTCATCTCGCTCGGACACGCGGCTGGATCTTCCCTGGGTGCCTGGGTCAATCAATGGCACGCCCCCCTCCCTGGCACTTGCCGCTCCTTCTCATCCTCTTTCCGGCCAGTAGTCTCCCTGCTCGCTCGCACCTACACTCCTATCACGGTAAATATGTTTCCCTTCGCTGGGAAAGATAAACACCCCTCTTTCTCTTCCATGTCATCTCTGCCTCCTCCAACTCGACAACCTTCGTCTGCTTGGAGGAGAATTTTAGCGGCCGGCTGCTCTGATCGGTAGTTTTCCGTGGTTTCTCCGATCAACACCAGGCGAATGACGGAGCAGTACCCTACCAAACGGGCCACGAACCGCGCGCGATCTGTCCTTCCTCTTCCTTGTCCTATCCTTTCCCCTTACACACACTTACACTAACATGCACTACACTACCACATATTCCGGGAGACCGGTCGGGAGCTTAGAGCTTGTCCCGGCTGGGGCGGTGCCCCGCTGATGGGAGAATCCTGGTTAGGGGGAAACCCCACTATCCGACGGTAGGTCGGCGCTGGATCTCGCCATCCAGCGGGGGAAGACCACCACCATCTCCCTAGAAACAAACATGCACTACCCTAACGGGACTAATGACCAAAGCAGTTGACGCGCCTGGAAAGACGAAAAAACCAAAAAACCAAACCATACCAATCGACTACCTTCGTCAACTCATTTCCTTTGTCCAACAATCTCCCTGACACCCAAACTCACCCCTTAGCCAAATCTCTCTTCGCTTATGTTAATGTCTATGTCTATGTGTTATGCTTATGTTTGTGATTGCATTGTGAATGAGCCTTTACTCCAAAGTTCCCTCTCCCTGCCCTCAACCTTCGCCCCAACTCTACTCTCCAATTTTCCTTTTCCGCTTCCCCTTACGTGTCCCCATCTCCTCGTCATTCCTGTTCATTTACCCGCCTCGCGGCCATCTCATATTTCCTCTTCGCTCGCTAGCCACCTCTCGAGCTTCGCATTGCGGTCCTTTCGTCGACGCCCAGCAGCGTCCGAGCGGAAAACGAGGGGCCGCGTGCCCGCTCACATATGCTCCCCTGTCGCTCCGCCTCATGGTTTCGTCACGAAGCACCGCGCCAAGTCCACTCGCCGCCAATGGAGCGGCAAATTGCCGCTCTAAAATTTCCACTCTTCACTCAAAATCACCTTACTATTATGCAGATAAGCCTTTTCATGAAACTTTTTTCGTCGCGCTTCGACAAATGCAATTAAATTTAGTGGTATCGGAAGGGCATGATTAAACGCTCTGGAATTATGATAACTACAAACTCGTTAACTCATTAAAGTTTTAAGTGCGAACGTGAAAAAAATAACTGTGTCTGAATATGCTTCACATGCATGTCTGTACAAAATTGGATATAATCAACAACTTCAGCTTGTTTACGCACCTCGAAAAACAATTTAAAGAAACATACCCGATTTTCAGATAATACAATAAAGCATTGTCAATTGATTATTGGTTTTAGGGTGACTGACGACAAATTGAATCGCGAAATTAAATACAGTTTTCATGCAATTTCCAATAAACGTTTGCGTATCGTCTCATCCAGAAAACTCATCCAGCGTGTAGAATATAAGTGTGAAATATAAAAGCTAGTGATGCTATAGCAGCCCATACTTTCTCACATTTTTAAATTTGACAATATTCGAAAATTCAGAGAGTTCAACGAAAATAAGATGGCATTCTTTTAAACATCCCTAGGTCAATCAATGAAAAAAATTGAAGAAAACTTTTGAAGCGGATTTCGAGAAAGTGATTTTTCGTAATTTGCATTAACGCCAAGTAGAAATTACGTGAAAAGTACTTTTTATGTAGTTCTTTTCTAAATACCTAATTTTTAAGAACAGATTTCATATGTAAAAATATCGCTATCTTCAATATTAGAATATTAAATTAAATACAATTTTAAAAAATACAGAGCGTTCCCCGAAAATGAGGCTGGCACTAATATTTTACCGTTCACTGATGCATAATTGTTATTTTATACATACGAAGAGAGAATTCAAAGAAATAAATTAGAGCGGTTTCTGAGAAAATGTGTTTAGAAGTTTCATACAATTCAAGCTCAATGAAACGCAAAAAACACTCATTTATTCAAAAAATTATACATGATCTTTTTAACGAGATATATTTTTAGAACATATTATGTTTAACGGAAAAATATTTTTCTTCAATTTTATTGTTTTGAAATGTTAAATTATTGCAATTTTCGAAAATGCAGAATTCGATGGTAATCACTCTAGCACCATTTTTTACCGTCATTTGATAGATATCAGATTAAATTTTAGAGAAAAACATGGAGGCTTTTTTAGAAAAAACAATTACAAATTTCCTGGAAGATCGAGGAATGCTGTCCGGGAACGTTGACCCGAAAAATACACCAAAAAATGAGAAAAATACTATATTCCTTTCAAACGCTCACCTATTCTCTTATCTCTCGATAGAGCACCTTGTTGAAAAAAACACGTGAAATGAAGTGATAAAGAAATGCTTCAGTTAAAGAATGCTGAGCATATGAAACAGTTTTGTTTTAATTTTCTAAATTAATAAATAGTATAATATACATTTAGTATACATTAAGATGAGTGTTTTATGGCAGATTTTATATCTTATTTAGCATATTTTCCAATTTTTAAGCTGTATTTTTATTTGAAACTTTGGTTAATATTTAGGTAATATCCTCGCTCTAATTAAATTGTTTCTTAACAGAAAGGCATTGAATCTGTAAGAGGAGCTCCGTTCAACATCACAGAATATAACCACGTCAGGTGGTTATGTGTGGTACTGTATTTTAGAGTGGTACTGTATTTTGATTGTGATCAACTCATTCAGGACATGAAAGGTCAACTTAACGCTGACGTGAGACATGAAGTATATGAAATTTAAATTCCTTTCAAACCTGAAATTTAACGAATATTACCCAAAAAAATCATATAGTTTTCGAAAATGAAACGAATTAAGACCCCAAATACTACCAATTTAATTATGCAGTTTAAATAAAAAAACATTTTCTTGCTTGTACTTGATGGAAAATGATCTAAAGATGGATAAGATTTCTGTAGAGGATTGAGAATGGAATGGAAATCAAAATTTTAAACATTTCCATTTTTTATTAAAAAGACTCTTAACATTTAAAAAACTCAAATTGTGGCCCTAGCTTTATTGACTCAGCTGTCTTATTTTTTCATGGATACAGGTGTTTTGAACTAGTGTTTACACCAAAACAATTGTTCTCCCATGCATCATACTTAAATAATTTTAACAATTTATTCCGAAAAGGTACAAAAATGTTTTAATATTTAAAAACCACATTTTTCAACTTATTTCTGCAAATGTTTAGTTTTGGTTCACTCATCAATCAAAAAAATTTAATTTATAACAACGTTCACAATATTGTCTTCGATATAACTAGAGGTGCGATGTTTTGGCTTTCCAACGACAGTAAAAAAGTCAACATTCAGTAAAATATATTAAAAGTTTTCCTTCTATAAAACATCAGAGTCGTATATTCTTTTTCTATCTACTACCTATCTTCCATAATTTTTCCCTTCCTCAAATAACTTCTTCTTTTCATATTTTCTGGTGTTATCTGTTTTTGACTTGGTTTATTTTTTTTATTTCACATTTGATCACTACGACCAATTCTAAAACCGGGCGTGGCTCCAAATTTAAACAACACAAAAGATTTTAGGGAGTGGATTTTGCCATATCAATGAGCATGAATCAGTGGTAATGACTCGCTTAAAAACAAAAATTAACTTTCTACGATTTTTCGTTATTTTGGGAGTAGCAATATACTATCTTAAATAGTAAATGGCAATATACTATCTTAAATAGTAAATGGCAATATACTATCTTAAATACATGAAAGAATAAGGTAGCCTTACTTTTCTTCTCTATAAACAAGTGAAAAATATGTTTATGTTGCTGACTGGATTGATAGGTCCTGGTCTACAAAACGTTTCGTCTGTACCTACGGCGCCCAGTGCATTCGTTGGTACGTACGTTTATTCATTCATTCATTCATTCATTATTGAGGATCACTTTCACCTGTTTGTAAAAAAAACGTAGTATATCATCATGAGAACGCATTAGATCTGCTACAAAGGTCAAACTCCTCTATTAGAAAAGAAAGAGATAGGTCTCTACGCAACGAAGGAAATTGCAAGTAGGCGTATGTCTGACACATCAGAAATTTTCAGGTAATGTAAATGAACATTTGAGTCTCCTTTGTACACTAAACCGTAATACTATAGTATTGTAATGATTACGTACAACCATACTGATTTTCTTACTTGGGTAATTTGATATTTGTACGATGCTTTCATTGTTTTATTTAAGTATTGAAGTTGGAACATTTTATATTTATAAATTTAAATAAGTTCTTAAATGAGTAGTAAATATCCATTACCTAACCCATTACCGATCACATTTTTATTCTTTATTTTTCTTCGATCATCTAATAATCTTTAGATGATAAATGTAAAAAAAGTGAAATTATTTTTTATGCATTATTCAGGCATGAGATTTAAGTTCACGCTTTCCCGTTTTGAGCCTGGCGACCGACTGATGAAGTTGTGAACCTAAATTTGAAGGTCGAAAATGAAATCAAGAAAACAGGGAACAAATAAGTCTCGGCCGTCGGGTAAGAGTAAGTGATATGAGTGAAAAACATTGCTTTCGTGGTCCGAACACCAAAATCCAAATTCTTATCCAAAGAGAGTTTGACAAGCGAAAGAATGGTATGCTATGAAATGACAAGGGATTGAGTGGATGAAGTAATGAATAGGATTTGTAGACATTGGCGGAAAGAAACGAAAAATAATTCACAAAAGATATCGCAATCCTAAGAAAATTCTCAGTATTTTTAATTCGCGGGTATAATTAAATTAGTTTAAACATTATTTCTGTAGATTGAAAAGTAACTATTACAGTCATCATCCGATTACTTAAGTCTACACTATTTTACTGCGGAGGTAAAAATCTATGAAATTTCTTTGCTTTTGAGACCCATCGTAGAAACATTCATCAATTAAGTACCGTTCATTAATTGAAAGGCTTAAGAATGTCCATAAGAAGTTAAACTCAATTTTCGGGTCAGATGTTTTAGCTCCTCATAATCATTTCAAATTAAAAGAAAGCTAATTTACTTTACCATTCAGGACTCGCACAATAGATTGCCCAAATAGGAAACAAAATTATATCGTTTCTTATTCTATCAAATTCATTGTTCCACACTTTCCAGACATTTCACAAAAGACTTGACTGAATTTCTCAGAATGAATTAAGAGAACCTAAGGGTTCATCGCCGATGTCAATGCACCCCTTTGCAGAGAATAACACCAGACTAGTTCCAACTCCCTGCGTCGTAACTCCGGGAAATCTCGTAAAAAGGCGGCATTTGCCGGTGCTCGTGATGCACTGGGAAGCCATTAATCCGAGGTGCCACGTTCCAAAAAGCTCGGTCTCGATGACGAGAGTGAAATATCAGGCGAAGTGACGAGTGCGCTTACAGCAGTCGTTACCAGCACGCCCTGGCTCTTATGCCCGCCCCTCCACTCCGCTCCGCCTCGTCTCGTCTCGTCCCGTCCCATTTCGTCTCATTTCACCCGCGGCCCCGGCCTTGTGCCTGCATCCGCTGCGGCGTTGAAGCTCAAAATTTGCTTCCTCCCTACCCTGCCTACGCGGCACCCACGCCACATTCCCCGACTCGCCTCTTTCCCCGCCACACATTGTTCCCCCCTTCGCCACATCTGTTTTCTCACCTCACCTGGCTTTCGCCACTCCTAGATTCCCACCACTCCTAGTTTCCCGTCACTCCTAGTTTCCCGCCACTCCTAACTTCTCGCCACTCCTAGTTTCCTGCCACTCCTAGTTTCCGCCACTCCTAGTTTGCCGCCACTCCTAGTTTGCCGCCACTCTTAGTTTGCCGCCACTCGTAATTTCCCGCCACTCGTAATTTCCCGCCAATCGTAATTTCCGGCCACTCGTAATTTCCCGCCAATCGTAATTTCCCGCCAAACATAGCTCGCCGCCACTTTACCCACTACACTTTTCTTTTCTACGTTCGTTCCCCCCCAACCCGATACCCTCCTCACCCTGTCCTTCACAAAATCTCCCGTCACATCTTGTTGCCCAGGCTTATTCTGTCCAAACCTCAATCCCGTCTTATCCCTATTTACCGCTGCCAGATTCCCCGCTCTCCTCTGGACCAGGAGCGGTAGCTCAGTGCATCAACTGATGTCACTGCAGCGCCTCTGACCGGGAGGTCAGACGTCTTCGTATCCTGACGGCGGCAGGATTTTCGACACTAGCTTTTCAGCAAGGTCGAATTCAGTCGCTGCCTGGAGGAGAATTCTAGCAGCCGGCTGCTCTGCTCGGTAGTTTTCCGTGGTTTCTCGGATCAACACCAGGCAAATTCCAGAGCAGTACCGTACCAAACGAACCACGGACCGCGCGCGATCTTTACTTCCTCCTCCTTGTCCTATCCTCTACACTTACACTAACATGTACTACACTACCACATATTCCGGGAGACCGGTCGGGAGCTTAGAGCTTGTTCCGGCTGGGGCGGTGCCCCGCTGGTGGGAGAGTCCTGGTTACGGGGAAACCCCACTAGCCGACGGTAGGTCGGCGCCGTATCTCGCCATCCGGCGGGGGAAGACCACCGCCATCTCCCGAGAAAAAGCATGCACTACACTAACGGGACTAATTACCAAAGCAGTTGACGCGCCCGGAAACACGAAAAAAACAAACCGCTCTCCTCTGGCTCGCAGACGGCTCCACTTGTTCCCCTACCACTGTTCTCCGACTGCGTCAACCACTGTTCCCCGACACCGTCCCTCGCCCCTGCGCCTTCGCCGAAGCGCGCCCTACCGCCCCGTGCCCCGCCCCCCGGTCGCGAGCAGAACGAGGCTGAGAGCAACGCGAAAACTCCATGCCAGCGCCTGCGCGGCCCGCGAGGCGGAAAATCGCGCGAATTCCGTTTATGACCAATCCCGCCCGCACCGGAGCACTTCCTCGTAAGGGCCTCTCACGACACACAACCGCTCGAAACTCTTCTTCGTTTTTACGACTGGGCCGAGACCTCGCAATTAAATACCGCGTGCCGATAAAACGCGACCGTTCTCGTGACGGTAAGCAGGAAAGTCTTTGTCCCGACATACCGTGCAATTTTCTCTTTTATGCCCCCGGCGCTACGTTGCTGGCAGTCGTTTCTTGCACTTGACGGCCGATACGAGTTCATTCGCGCGCGCAAGCAAGAATGTTGAATTGCTCCAATTGGGCAGATCGGGGCACTTCCCCATCGACTCACCTCGACGGTCAAGAGCTTCAGGGGCAAATCTGCGCGTTGCCGAGGGCTGGAGACTTAAATATCGCACACATTCTCCACACATTTTGGGTTTGAATACTGCAAGAGGCGTACGTTTTGATTTGAGTACGGCGTAGTACGCACAGTCTAAGCCATCTATCCCGTTTAAGTGAAAGATGCGTTGGTGAAAAGAAGAAAAAAAATCTGATGCATTTTGGGAACTCCTAGAAATTAGCCGTTTCGGTCCCGATTCATTGAATGGTATTTTGAAGCGCTCTCTCCCCTACCCCTCTTCCATCAACCTCTTAACGGTCTCAGACCATTGTTTCTTCCATTTGGTGACGACCGTTTAATCCTCTTCATGCCATCGCCATTCTGAAAGTGCTTTTGCAATGCTTCTCATATATTTACACACTTTAATATATTAATTATCTTTTTTAAACGTCTCATTTTGCTTTATATAGAGTGATACTGTTTTATTGTAATTTACTATGTTTTTTTTATTTTAACGTCAGTAACTTGTCTTTTATGTTTATTACAAAATATTTCCTGTGATATTGAATACACTCTGTAGTCTAAAGATGAGGATAAACGTGGCAAATCCTTCAAACGTCGCAAAAGATCTTTGTTAATGAAGAATAAAAACTTTGAAGCTGATGATTTACTGATTTTATTTCTAAATGTTTGAAATGACTCGTGTATGTCAAGATAACTCTTTGACCAATCTATCTTCTGTTTTTAATGAATAATGATAGACAATTTCACGTTTTTATGTAAAACCTATCCCGTTTCTGTCTGATGTCACTGTCTTCTGTCAGGCAATTTTGAAAGAAAGAGGTAGTTTCCTGAACTTTCTTCACCCACGGAAAGAATGTACAAAAGCACTATCTGGCTTTACCAACAACATTTCCACAGTCTGAATGTAATTACGCCTTTACCTCAGCACCATCCATACCCCCAACAGCTTCCATATTGCTTCACTCACACACTTGAGACATACTTGCGTATGTTACAAATTGCACTAGCTTCGCCCGGAAATCGAACCCAGGTCCATAGGCTTGGCCAGCGAACACACTAGCAATGAATTTTTTTTTAAACAAATATACCTTTCTCTTCTCCTCGATATGGCACTAGGAAGCAAAGAAAAGATATCGCAGATTCGCTTTCGCGAGTTCGGTTGATTAAGCGATTGAAGTTTTTGAACATGTCAACTGCTATGGTCATTAGTTCCGTTAGGGAATGTTTTTCATGCCTGGAGATGGAAGTGTTCCCGTCCGCCAACGGTGGGGTCACATTGGATGGTCAGATCCGGCGCCGACCTACTCATCAGCGTCTTCAATCAGCGTAAGTAAAGGGTCAGGATAGGGAAACGAAGAAGGAAAGATCGCGCGATCCAGGGCACGATTGTTAGGGTATTCCTCCGGCATTCGCCTGTTATTGATAGCAGAAACCACGGAAAACAGTCCATCAGAGCAGCCGGCCGTTAGGATTCTCCTTCACCCAGCGGCTGACTTAGACCTAGCTATTCAGCTAGGCTCTAAAATCCGCGCCCATCGGGCCATGAGCCCTAAGCCCCCTGTCAGAGAGGGACACTCACCTTAGGCCGTAAAAAATAGTGATGAAATACCACGAATATCTAGAGATTTCTCGAACACCATTAACTTAAATTAAAAAATAAATAAGGAGAAGAAGAAGAAAAATCTATAGTTAATAGAAGTTTCTAATACCTTATTAACACCCTCCAATGGGAGTCGCTATTTCCGGTTTTCGGTCAATTGCTTTTGGGGTCAATCCGCTAATCTTTATGCGTTACATGCTAATGTGTTGCCGCGGCCCAAATGTTAGCTAGAACACCGAAGAGAAAAAGAAAGGGGATAGGAGAAGAGAGTAAAGGAGAAGAAAAGAAGAAAGAAGAAAGAAAGAAAATGAGAAACAGGAAAGAAGACGTAGTAGGAAATAGAAAATAGAGAAAGAAAAGAAGGAAAGAAGAGGGAAAAAAGAAAAGAAAGAAGAGGGAAAAATATAAAAAGAGGGGGAAAAGAAAGAAAAGAGGAGAAGGAAGGAGAGAGGAGAGGAAAGGAGAAGGAAGAGAGGAGAGGAGAAGAAGAGAAGGAGAAGAGGAATAGGAGTAGGAGAAGAGGAGTGGGAGTAGGAATAGGAGTAAGAAGAGTACGAGTAAGAAGCGGTAGGAGAAGCGGTAGGAGGAGGAGAAACGGTTGGAGGAGGAGAAGAGGAGAGTGGGGGGAGAGGAGTACAGCGTGGCCCCAGCAGCTAGTGAGCAATGATTAATAAAAATAGTAATAAATAAGAACTACAATAATAATAATAATAATAATAATAATAATAATAATAATAATGACAACAATAATAGTAATAGTAGTAGTAATAATAATAATAATAATAATAATAATAACAATAATAGTAATAGTAATAATAATAATAATAAGTAAGAAAAATAATAATTATAAAAATAGTTTGAAATATTTTTTTTTTATAATATACAATTCCTTAGCATAATGTCTCACTGAACTTTGTGTGAATTATCATAACTGATAGAAACTTACATGTGTTGTTTTATCTTAAAATTGTGTAAAGCTGGAGGCCTATATCAATTGTAATGCAACATGAGCAAAAAAATATGTATGAACATCAGTAGAAAGATAGTGGTTAGTAATGATATATGTATATATCCAACTCAACTGAACAATCAACTTATTATGCAGTACCAATCTACCAACTCACACATTGTAGAAAAATACTGGTTAAATATAACTGGAAATATTGCCCTAAATATAGATCCCAGGAAAGAACTTTCTTCTTCAAAATACACTCCATTGAAAGGTTTTCCTTTATGGAATGCATGAAATCATATTTATGAATTTTCCTCAAATTACCTGTTATATATTTTCCCCAAAACAATTCCAATGGTTATCAGATTTTCATAACACCCGTATGGCATTCTTGATGCTAATAGCTGTATATAACTGGAATTGCATCTTGGGGTTAGGAAGAAGAAAATATATTTCCAGAGTGTAATGAAATTATTGGAGATGTTTAACAGATAGGCTAAACATAGATTTATGCCATTTATTTTCTACCATCTTGAGTCCTAATACTTCTAGGCTCATTCTGGGTCAATAGAAGTTGACAACACATTCTCATTAATACGTGGAAAAATAATGAGATGCTCAAAATCAGTCTGAACTCTCAACAAAAATTCATGTGCAACTCCTTACAAATTTAATATTGGCAAAATTTAATAGATTACAGGACTCTGGAATATGTGTTAATATACTTCTCTGTATACAATTTGTTTCTGAAAACTCCAACTTCATTATTGCCCAGCCAAAAATCAAACCCCGGACCACCTCATAGAAAGCTATCAGCTCACAGAAAGTAAATGTTTACATTTTGTAGTGAGTTGAACTCAGTTAGGCATGTTGACCGATCGACAGTTTGAAATGCCATGTATATAACAGGCAATTTGACTTTTCCAGAGAAAAAATCTTTACCAATAAAATTTAATAAAATTGTCAGTGATAAAAATAAAGAATCTGTCAACATAAATACACTAAAGTACAAGAAATAAATGCTATAAAAACATTATACAAATTACCTTGAATTAGATAAGACAAATATTGATATTCAATACCATTTCTAAAGTTGGCTGTACAGTAACTCAGAATAACATTGCCAGCATTGAATTTCCACAATTTTAAAAATGTAAATAGCATGGGTTGTAGCACAAATTTCATTCCTACCTTTTTTCCTATAGTTTGCTGCTTCACTGATAACAAGACATAAAATTGGTTGCTAGTTGCATTTGATTCAATTTGTAAATCAAAAGGACCATAAGTGCCTGAAGTGTTTAGTAATACAACTGATTTTTCTGCAAAAACTTTTAAAAAAACTTTGTTTATCGTATTGAATTTGAAATTTATATCAACCTCCAAATCAAAAAAAATTGTGCTATGTGTGAACTTGTAATATTATCACTGGCAATCAATCATTTTAAAAATAAATAAAAGCATGGACTTTCAAACCACTCTACATAGGCAGATGTTCTGGATGAGTATGTTATGCCCAAACATGATATTATAACTGAACTTTCAAGACCAACTATAAAAAGAAGAGAGCACTTTTCCTTATCATATTGGATGGCTACAATGTGAATTAGTTAATAAAACTGAATTATTAGATTGTATTTTCAAAGAAATAGTCACACAAAATAGTCGTTGTAAAGTATCTTAATAATAAAGAAACTATCTTAATAAGAAAGTATCTTAATAATAAAGAAAGAAAAGATAAATAAATTGTCCTGTGGTATATTTGTATTTTAGTTGCCAACTCTCACACCTAAACATTATCAAAAACTTGGACATAAATGAAGGTGACAATGTTTGACTACTGCAGAGTAACATTGCCACTTTAATTGCAAAAAAGAAATAATGAAATCTTTCAATATATGGAAGCTGTTATTTTAATATTGGTACTTCAAACATGATTCCATTGTGACTGATTTTATTGAGAATATGAGAATTGGGTAGATTGATACAACAAAGTTGATTAATAAAGAGGAGGCAATATTACTCCCCTCCCATTCTTGCCATAAATCTTGACAACTGTGATCTGTAATGTATGTGTATAGTTATGTGAAAAAATGTATACAAAATCTTACACTTTAAGCTTTGTAAACTGAGCAATTCTCCAAAAAGATATGACAGATACTACATAATATCAACTGATACTACATAGCAGCCAACTGATTGTATATGGTAATTATGTATCTGCATTCAATGTAATTATTGAGTCAATGCAATGAATGCATTACTGATGAAGAAAAAGGTTATGAGAATGGAATGAGGAATTTTGAAAAGAACATCAATATTGATGTTTAGATTTGAAAACTTTATTTTGTATGAATGCTGTATAAAATGTGAACATTTTCTAGAAAATATTGAAAACTAAATACTATCTGTTGCTCACTATATTAACCTAGAAAAAAATTATGTTTCTCACAAGATAATTACACAGACCATAACTGAGCATTTCGGTTATACAAATGTTTTTAATGATTCTTCACATGAAATTGTAATGTGTGATAAAAAGCAAAGTAAATGAAATATTTAATAAGAAAAGGAACACTCTTCCTTTTTTGCATTAACAGAACATCACAAAGAGATTTCCATCATCAATAAACACTACAAGACAGATATTCCTCTTTTGTTTAAAACAACCAACAAACAATCAAGGATATATTTCCAACAAAACACAATACAAACAACCTATTATTCTGTTTTTATACGAATTCCTGAAGCACACAAAAAAAATGAATAAAAACAAATCTATTTACAGAGAACGATTACAATTGAAATTACCAAATATATTTTTTATTCCAGATTTTCCAGAAATGAAATGTCCATTTTCTGGGGTAGTTTCCTGAATTTTTGTAAAGCATAACCATCATTTGGTGTTAGAAAAGAAAGAAGAAACAAACAAACATTATTTCAGTTCATTTTTCAGAAATTTACTGAATTGAAAAAGAGTGGCTAATACAATGCAAGTTTGGTTCACACCACATGAAATTAACTGTAAAAAATGTTAATAAAATTTAATTGGAGCAAAATTTTACATTTTCAACATAAATTATACATGCAATATCAAATGAAGAATTAAACTGTTTTGTGAAAGCAATATGGGGTCATCCAAAAATAACATAACTAAAGAGTGGGGAAGAATGGGTTTGAGACAGGGTTATGCTGCATTATAAAGGGGTAGAGGAGGTGTTTAGTGATACATAATGCTGATATTTATTTTTAAATATTTTCAAGATTTTCTGAAAATTTTGTAATCTTCTTTTATTCAGTCTTACACTAAAACTTTAAAATATGAATAATTACATTTCAAAAAATATAAATAAATTAAACTTATAATGTATAAGTTGTTATAATAAATAGAAATATTTTTTCATTTATTGAATCTAGTCATATTAGGAAGAAAATATTCAAATCTGATCTACATTCTAGAATCCAATTAAATTTGCACATTAGTCTCTTACCCATGCATCTACAATGATATGTGAGCAGTTTGTCAGTATTTTCTACCCTTCCATCACTCAAAAATTTTCATCGATCTTATTGTTATAAGCAGCCCACATCACCAACTAATTCTGAATTCAATTATAAATTTTAATATATCACACAAATAAAATTAATACAAATTATTTTTCTGTTATGTAATATACTTTTACTTATTGTAAATTGGGGGTGTTGTGGCAATCATTAAAAAATTATTTACAGGAGGTTATAGTTCGTATTACATGTGTGTTATGTGGCGAGGGGGATACTAAAAATTTGCATTATGTAATTTATAGATTACTCGTAGAAATAAATTATATTGTTAATAATAAAATAATTTTTATAACTTAATTTTAAAGATAAAATTATTTTAAAAATAAAATATATTATTACTTACATGTTTTTCTAGGTAGTATTTTAGAAAAATTCCCATGCATTCACCTGACATTTCTCAGGGCTAGGATGTTTCTAGGTTTATGAGATCAACAACAGCCCAACTTTTAATACATGATTTGTGAGAAAGAGCTCTAAATTCATAGCAACATCATGTATTGTTTGAAATTTCTTAGAATAGGTACTCTTTTATGATAATGTGGATAGTTTTAAGCAGATTAGTAAATGAATATTCTGTGCATATAGATTGCAAAAAACATTTCACAAAACATAGTTGTAAGTATTTAATGCCATTCGAGGGAATAAAGAAAAATAAAAGAAGAAACTTGTTTATATCGGTTCTTCATTTTATTTTATTGGAACATTCCTTAGATATGGAAGATATGGTTTCTACATTACCAGATATATTAAGTAGATAACTGAAATATCAGCCCAAACATTAATGACATTTATGATAATTTGAAATATATGATAACTGTCAATCACAAATACTTCACACAATTTCAACAATCAATTTCACATAAATCTTTAAGCTTCAGATATTAACTATATAATTTATTTCAAAGAGGGCACAGAAACAAATATTTCCAAATAATTTAGGAATGAAAATGTTTGTCTTTCTTGATCTATGTTTCTTCATCGTTTGATTTCACTATGTTCACTTTGGCACTTTACTTATTACAGTGATTGGGAGTTATATAGTACTGTATCTAAAATTTCTATAACAATTTTCATTACCAGTATCATCTTTCTTTGGAAGCGATCTTCTCATGCATCAAATTTTTCCATCTTACCACTTATTTAGGTCTTCTACACCTTTCCAACGGTGGTTTAACTTGCGTTCAATCCATTTCTTATCATCCAAGTTGAAGAATGATGGAAGGCTACGTGTGCTTCGCGTAGAAAGATCTGGCTTGTCGTTTTCATTATTATTATTTTCCATATTTTCTATCTTCGAAATACGCCCAGTCTTCACTGGGGTCTCACTGGAAGTATTTTGGCACTCAGGTGAAGCAGTGAGGCTTCTGGATGAGCTATATTCCTCTGGAATGTTCTTAAAAGACATCTTGTGGATAAAACAGAAATTTCTTACGTCAGGAAACCAAAAATATTTCAGTTCATATAAAATTATAGCATCTGAACGTTAGTAATTTTTCTAATAAAAAGAACCGAACTCCATCGTTCTTCTGTTTCTCTCCATCATAAGTACTCAATGATGATTCGTTCACGATATGAGAAACAAACCTTTAGGAGAAACGAACGGTGTCAACCTTAGTGAACCAAGAAAAAATCTCTGTATTGCTAAATACAGAGACATTTTGTTTAAAAGGGCATTACAATCACAATTTAATCTTAAATCTGAACCCTAATTTAACTTGATTTTACGTAATGAACTCTAAACAAATGATCATATAGTTAAATAACATAAAGGCACAAAGAAAAAGGAAATCTCCACCTTACCGTACAAAATGTGAAGGAATGACTCACTTCCGCGAGTACAGGACGACCGACATCGGCCCGCGAGCGCAAAGGCGTATTTACAAACGTACATTTTTAAGGCGACGAGCAGTATCGTTATGAGTGTCCAGTTGCATGACGTGACAGACCCTCAGACTTCGTGATTTCGTTATTACATTCATATTTCTTTGGCACTTAGAGAAAGAAAGTGTACGCAAATTAAAAATAGATTTTCTACTTCTGTACATTTTAGTTTGCTTTATGAACACAGGATACCCTAAAAGTTAGTCTGATCAGAATTCGTTTTATCTTAGCATTGTTTTGAAATGTTAGCATTTTCTCCCCCATACGTCACATACAGTTTTTGACTAAAGAAATAAAGAAATAAAAAAAAGCAAAAACGAACGCACGGTGAACAGCATGACGCTGATCCAGCAGCAGCCGAGAGGTGGTTGGAAGAAGAATGGCCAAAAAGTATTTCTGATATTTCTCACGATTGTGTGTACAACGCCGATGAAACTGGGCTACTTCCCGTGCTCTACCTCAGCACACATATTTAAGAATGAAAATGCTGAACGCTCTAAAACAAGTAAGGAGCGCTTAACTGATTTGTGCTGCGCAAATGTCTGGCGAAAAAGAAAGATTGTTGGTAACCAGCAAAAGTAAGAACCCGCGATGCTTTAAAGGTGTGAAAAAATGTCCATTGAATTATCATGTAAACGTCAACGCATTGATGTGTTTCCGTGTTTCAAAAATGGTTATTGAAGTGGGATCACAGGTTGACTCGAAAAGTGATTTTATTTCTTGACAACAGTAGACCATACACAGTGAATTGTGAATTACAGAATATCCTACCGACCAATACGATTTCAGTATGAGTCATGTGACCAGGGTTGGTTTGTTTTGTTTTTTCGTTTTTCCGGGCGCTTCAACTGCTTTGGTCATTAGTCCCGTTAGTGTTTTTTCTCGGGATATGGCGGTTATTCCCCCCGCTGGAAGGCGAGATCCGGCACCGACCTACCGTCGGCTAGTGGGGTTCCACCCTAACCAGGACTCTCCCACCAGCGGGGCACCGCCCCAGCCGGGACAAGCTCTAAGCTCCCGACCGGTCTCCCGGAATATGTGGTAGTGTAGTGCATGTGTAAGGGGAGAGGATAGGACAAGGAAGAGGAAGGAAAGATCGCGCGCGGTCCGTGGCCCGTTTGTTAAGGTACTGCTCCGGCATTCGCCTGGTGTTGATCGGAGAAACCACGGAAAACTACCGATCAGAGCAGCCGCCCGCTATAATTCTCCTCCAGGCAACGACTGAATTCGACCTAGCTGAAAAGCTAGTGTCGAAAATCCTGCCGCCCTCAGGACTCGAACCTAGGACCTTCCGGTCAGAGGCGCTGCAGTGGCATCAGTTGATGCACTGAGCTACCGCTCCCGGTGTGTGACTAGGGAATTATTCGAGTTATAAAGGGGTTTAATCAGCATGAGATGCGCGAAAGAATTCGTGAGAACATGGAAGAGACACAAGGAATGAGTGCTAATGTTCTTGCTAAGAAGACCGATGTTCTTGATGCCCTACGTCTTTTAGCTGTCATGGTAAAAAGTGTCTGCGAGTACAATCCAGAACTGTTTCCGACATTTTTTTTAAGAGAAACATCACAACGTGAAGAAATAATGTGTACTCGACCACCGAATATGACGGAAAACGCATTTCGGGAATGGATGGCGGAGGATGAAAACATCACATCTGCTAGTCAGACAGAAGGCGAAGGATGTGAAATCGTCACATCTACAAACTCACAAGTGGCAGCAGGGGTGAGTAGAGAATAAAAATTACGATGATGCTGTGGAAACGTTTCAACCTCCAACAACGGCTGAAATGAGGCAGGTATTAGAAATATTGCGACGCGATGTTCAGCACGGGTCTGTTGATTTCATGAAACACGATGAGTACGAAATTTACATGAATGGAATCATCACAGAAAACCAGAAGCAGACATTAATAGAGAACGTTTTTACATTAGAGATGTGTCTGACATTTTAATTTGATTGCCTAATTAAATTTTCTTTTCTTAAATTATTTTTTTTTTTTTATTTATTTAAATTCGCCTAATGTTATCAATCGGTTAATGTTATCATATTATCTGGGGCCCGAAGTGATAACAATAAGCGGTGCCCACTGTATTAAAGCAGTGTGAGAATTCTGTGATTATTGTGAGCAACACGTCTATCAGACCAAATAAAGCGGTCTTGTATCATGAATGGATAATGGCTCAAATATCTCAATTTAAAGGAGAAGACGCTCCTTGAGCAACAGCCTCATGATGTCACTTGATCAGTGCCAACATCACTTACACAGTGGTTGTACGTAGAAAATTGGCGCGGATAAAAACATTTGTGTGGGTTAACATGCGAGAAAGCAACACTTGTATCATAGCATTACAATATTATTGTTTCTCTTGGCAAGTTTTGTGTTTTTGTTGTACTTACACAACGCGCCTCGTAACCCTCATCGAGCGTTGTGCGTTTATTACAATGTTGTTGTTGTTGCCATTATTATAATTATTATTTATTGTATAATTTATATTATCTTTAAAGATATCATCATCGTCATCATCATCATCATCATCATCATCATCATTAGGAGTAATCCTCCCTCCGCTACTGTTTACATAGTTCCTATCCTCTCCCCTTATACACACACACTAACATGCACTACACTACCACATATTCCGGGAGATCGGTCGGGAGCTTAGAGCTTGTCCCGGCTGGGGAGGTGCCCCGCTGGTGAGAGAGTCCTGGTTAGGGAGGAACTCTAGTGGAGTTCTGCAGAAGCAGAACTCCACTAGCCGACGGTAGGTTGGCGCCGGATCTCGCCATCCAGCGAGGGAAGATGACCACAATCTCCCGAGAACAAAATATGCAGTACACTAACGGAACTAATGACCAAAGCAGTTGACGCGCCCGGAAACACAAAAAAATCAATCAATCCATCAATTCACATTCAGAGGAACGGCGAGCAGCTCCTGGCACGAAACCCGTGAGAGGGGCACACATGTGCGTATTGCGGGGAAGCGTCACTCTAAAATTCAACAAATAGGTTAGGGGCCCAATATTCCGGACAATCGATACGGCGGAGGCGAGGGGAAGCTGCGGGCCACGGGGCGACCATTTTTCTCCAGTGGCAGCGCGCGATACTTCACCGTTAGCCCCTCACCACAGCGCGGCGGCCGCGGCCGGAGCAACGGGCGGGGCGGAGGGGGAGAGGAGAACGAGGTGAAGGTGGAGTTGGAGCACGAAGAAGAAGCGAATGATGGGGCGGAGGAAGACGTGTAGGAATAGGTGGTGGTGGTGGTGGATGTTGAGGAGTTGTTGTGGAGTTGAGGGGAGGAATGTGGTGAAGGAAGAAGATGAGGCGGAAGAGGGGGAGGTGTTGGTGAAGGGGTGGAGGAGGAAGAGGTAGAGGAAGCTGACGAGGAGGAAGAAGAGGAAGTGGAAGTGGGTGCAGAAGCAGAAACGGTGGCGAGGGAGGCGCAGGCAGAAATAGAAGTAGAGGCAAACCAAGTGGCTTTGAGAGGTCCATCAACGGAGGCAGTCGGTCATGCGACGGTGGGAGATGTAGAGGAGAATGGGAAAAAGAAAATAAAGATAAAGGCGATGGCGGTGAGTAGGAAATGGGTTACGAAAAGAGACGGGAGGTGAAGGTGATGCAGTGTAAAAAATAAGAATTGAGGAATTGACAGATTTAGGACGAAGAGGAGACAAAACAGTAGGACCAAAAACAAAAAGAGGTGGAGAATGAACAAAAGATGAAGGGGAAATCGAACAAAAGGAGGTCGGGTCAGAAACGGGAGCAGCCAGTGTATTGAAAGTAAAGGAGGATGCGACATCAATTCTGAAAACAGAGGGGTAAGGATGTAAACATCAAAGCAGAGAAGAATAATAGGAATACGAGATGGAGGAGGAAGGAATGAGGCAGGGAAAGGAAGGGGAAAGAAAATGGAAAGGAAGGAGAAAAAAGGATGCATCGGCAGTGGAAGTGTTCGATATGGAAGCGCTGATAACGGAGACGCGACAGAGGTCACGACCGAAGCGCAGAGAGCGTCGGATGGAAAGACAGGGACGCTGGCGATGGGAGCGCGGAGGAGGCGGGCGGCCACTTCCCCTCGGCTCGGCCCCTCCCTCTCCTTCCTTTTCGCCCGCGCGTTTCCGCCTTTCACAATAGGCCGAACCTCTAATGCACCGTAGCCCGTATATTAGGATGAGTGGAATTCCATTTCTTCCTTAGTGCACGAGGCGCTTCGCCGGAACCTCTCTACGAGAAGAGTTGAGGACTAAGGGCTTGAGGGTCGAGGGCTGAGAGCGACGTCGTTCGCGCTGCCCTTAGGTACCTGACCGGCGGCGGCAGCAGCGGCGGGGGGCGGCGGAGGGGGGCGGGGCGGGGTGGGCGGAGGGGCGGCGGCGGGGGGCGGAGGCGGAGGGGAGGCGGAGGCGGAGGCGGTGGCGCAGGCGCAGGCGGAGACGGAGGCGGAGGCGGAGGCGGAGTCGGAGGCGGAGTCGGAGGCGGAGGCGAAGGCGGAGGCGGAGGCGGAGGTGAGGCGGAGGTGGAGGTGGTGGGGCGGCGGCGGCGGCAGGGAGGCGGTGGCGGAGGCGGAGGCGGAGGCGGAGGCGGTGGCGGAGGCGGAGGCGGTGGCGGAGGCGGAGGCGGAGGCGGAGGCGGAGGCGGTGGTGGAGGCGGAGGCGGTGGTGGAGGCGGAGGCGGAGGCGGAGGCGCAGGCGCAGGCGCAGGCGAGACGGAGGCGGAGGCGGAGGCGGAGGCGGAGGCGGTGGCGGAGGCGGAGGCGGAGGCGGAGGCGGAGGCGGAGGCGGTGGCGGAGGCGGAGGCGGAGGCGGAGGCGGGGCGGAGGCGGAGGCGGTGGCGGAGGCGGAGGCGGGGGGAGGCGGAGGCGAGGCGGAGGCGGAGGTGGTGGGGGGGGCGGAGAGAGGTGGCGGAGGCGGCGGCGGAGGAGGAGGCGGAGGTGGCGGCGGAGGCGGCGGACGCGGCGGAGGCAGCGGAGGCGGCGGAGGCAGCGGAGGCGCCGCCGCAGCGGAAGGAAAATGATAGGTGCGAAATGAAGCGGAGGACGAGGAAGTCCCCTCGCTCTCTGCTCTCTGCTCTCTCCGTCTCTCAGCAAACTCGGTTCGAGCCGCGCGCTGGCGCAGATCAAATTTAATGCTGCTTTTTACAAGTGGAAGATATTTATTACGAAATTTCTTTCTGCTATTTGGTAAATTCGTCTCCGATTGGTTAAATCGAGAAAAAATGGAAGGACGGAAAATACCTTTCCTATTTTTATTAAATATTTTCCTAGATTTGTTTCGATGAATTTGTACATACGTTCCTGGAAGTACATTCTCATTATCTTCGCTAAAAGAAGTAAACGGACGAATTTCTTCTCTCGCCGTCCTCTTCGTCTCCCTCTCTTTGCAGAAATTTCACATTCTTCAATGGACTGCCGCAGATTACATTTAACACTGCATCTTTTTTCCTAGGGATTTTTCCAGCCGACAGCCGATTACACTTACAAAACATTGACATGTGATTTTTATGTTAACATACGTTCTATTTAACGTATCATATACTAGTATATGCGTAGTGGACGTAGAGAAAAAAGAAAATTATATAATACTGCAAAAGTCGTCGTCAAAATTGTTACGTAAATCCGCATTTGTATGAAAAGTAGTTATATTCAAAACGGCTTTCTGCCCACCTGTCCATCTGTCAGTCTATCCGTCCATTCTCAGCATTAGGGCCTTAACTGTAGTTTCTCCGTCCCCAAATGAATATTCCCTGCTAGATCCAACCAAACTTCACTTTGACGAGTTTGTAACGATTCATTTAATTCACGGAAGTAGATAACTTAAGATATCTTCCAAATTTTGTTAAAAATATTTCCGATTAAAAAATAATATTTTTTCAAATAGATCACAAACATTTAAATCACTCCAGATGTCCTGCCATGTACTGAAGTTATAAATTATTTTTTAATTAAATTTAATATTAGATCTTTATGTAAAGTATCCAAAATAAGGTACTCACACACGTACCAATAACAATGATTTTTGTGCAACTTCAGTACAATATTTCTTGGTACGAACTCATACCAAAACCTTGCTAAGTTGCCAGATCGGCGGAAGAGAAAAACCAAGTCCACATTCCTAACAGTGGCTGACCTTATATCCACAAACGTAGCTCGGTCACCAGATACCAACGGGGCACAATCCTGTAGCGTATTTTCTGTCAGCGTAGAAACTTACCTGAGACGCACACTCTCAGTCCATACGTTGGAAATCTCTCGACTCTTGCCTCTCCCCAGAGGTGCCGGCTAGTTCCTTTGATAAGTGTTCCCCACCGCTGCCGTGTAGACTCGCTTCTCCGGTTAGATTCTCGGCACCGCTTGCGCGTGCCCCGAACTCGCGGCTACTTCAGCGGCCTCACAAGCGCCTGCTGTCCACTGCGTTATTCGTCATCATAATTTTTCAAAAATTCCAAAACAAAAACGGCTGTTTTCTCTTTACATCTCTGTAACCTTACAGCACAATATATTGAATTTATTTTTGCATAAGTGCTATTTTTATTAATTGTTTGATTGTTAGTAATTCCTGGGGCGTCAACTACCGAGGTCATTAGTCCCGTAAGTGTAATGCATGCTTTTCATCTCGAGGTGTCGGTGATATTCCCCCACTGGATGGCGAGATCCGGCGCTGACTAACCGTCGACTAGCGGGGTTTTCCTCAACCACATATCTTCCACCAGCGGGGCACCGCCCCAGCCGGCACAAGTTCTGTGTCCCCGACCGGTCTCCCGGCATGCGTGGTAGAGTAGTGCATATTAGTGTAAGTGTGTGTGGAAGGGGTGAGGATAGAACAAGGAAGAGGAAGGACACATCGCGCGCGTCTGGTGTCCCGATTATTAAGGTATTGCTCCTGCATTCACCTGGTGTTGATCGGAGAAACCACGGAAAACTGCCGATCAGAGCAGCTGGCTACTAAAATTATCCTCCAGATAGTGACTGAATTCGACCTAACTGCAAAGCCAGTGTCGAAATTCCTACCGCCGTCGGGAGTCGAACCTAGCACCTCTCGGTCGGAGCCACTGCAATGACATCAGCTGATATACTGAGACTCCGCTCCCGGTATATTTTCATTTTTCATTAAAAATCTGTGAATTTTTAGAAATGAAACATTTGTAATTGTTTCGAAAATGCTAATATTTGCATTATATGTATATTTTATAATTTGTGTATTTTTGTGGGCATACATGATTTAAATGATTAAAAAAACTTCAAAAAATTTGTAATGTAAGAAATTTCTTCTTTTTAATTAAAAATACTTCCCTGTAGTTGGTTTTGGTTTTGATTTTCAATTAATATCGTGTTAAGCTCACAAAACCGAGAGTGATTTTTGAAGTACCACGGCAGTCAAATAATTTTCCTTTGAATTTTTCCCATTGATTAAGCACAATGCCCTGATTTCAATCACGTGCTATTTTAATTAAAACTTACCAACTTTAAAAAATTATAGTTCTTTCAAAAACTCTAACATTTCGTTTCGTGAAGAGAGATTTTCAAGATATGACGAAGTATTAGGTATAGCCTGTTGTTTCACCACAGTCAATCTTTACTAGTTGGATCCCTGAAAAAAATCCACTTCATAAATCGTTTTATAAAATGATTTCATAATAGAAAACAACTTCGCACGGTCAGTTCCGGAATTGTGGGATATTTACAAAGGCCCCATTCTCTGTGTAGCAAAAGATTCTAATATTTCTTATGGAATTGTTTTGATATTTAACTCAAAATTACGCGAAATGTAATATTTTTAGGAAGTAAATGAAATGACTTATAGATCTATCACTAAAGATTTAAGTATTTTACAGGATTAAAAGTAATTTCTAGATAAAAGGAGAGGAAAGTTTCGATTAAACAAAATGAACTGCTTTGAAATGGATTTCATACAAATTTTGTATTTTAGCCTATTAAACCCAGTTTGCTCTATTTGAGCAACACAATTATTTAAAAAAATAATCAAAGTCATGTTTTTAGAAAATTTTGCAGGTGTCCTACAGACATAAAAAACCAACACAAATTTTAAAATGCAATCAAAATTTGGATAACTTCAAATTAAGGCAGATGGATCAGAGAATATCGATTTTGGGAGTGTTTGACAAAAACGCTAGAGACGTTGGTGTCGTTTTCAGACAGACGGAGAGATGAACGGACAGGGAGACGAACGTACTGACGGACGGCAGAAGGATCGGAAGAACGGACGGAAAAACAAAGGAACGAACGGCCCGATAGATGTTTTAAGAAAAAGCATGTACTTTTTCTATATTTGGGATCCTCGAAACCTGTTAATGTATACCCGTCAAAATATCCACTCGATTGTTTCCATCCACACGATTATTGCGTCTTACGTATTCAATTGATTAATTTTTTCGTGTTTCCGGGCGCGTCAACTGCTTCGGTCATTAGTCCCGTTAGTGTAGTGCATGTTTTTTCTCGGGAGATGGCGGTGATTTTCCCCCGCTGGATGGCGAGATCCGGCGCGACCTACCGTCGGCTAGTGGGGTTTCCCCCTAACCAGGACTCTCCCACCAGCGGGGCACCGCCCCAGCGGACAAGCTCTAAGCTTCCGACCGGTCTCCCGGAACATGTGGTAGTGTAGAGCATGTTAGTGTAAGTGAGTGTGTAAGGTCCGGCGCGACCTACCGTCGGCTAGTGGAAAAAATAGCAAAAGCGCCGTTTGGTAGGGTACTGCTCCGGCATTCGCCTGGTGTTGATCGGAGAATCCACGGAAAATGTTTCGTATTCAACAAGAAAGTAAAAAATAGCAAAAGCGCCAACAATAGTATGGTTAATTTTCGTGAGGGTTCACCGGAGATGCTGGGCATTTCCACGCGAACACAGCACCGGCCGAACACAGCACGCGTCTTGCGAAGGGTGACGACAGCGCCCTGGTGTGTTGCTCGTGACGCGACCCTTCTTTAGCCTCTCGGGCCGCTGTTTTATTTATGCAGCGCGGTTTATGTCGGGAAGAGGACGAACGGAGCACACGCCCTCTCTCGGTTAAGAACTAATTGTATTACGAGCCGCGTCCGACCATTATCATTCACTTGCGCTGGTGGTCACAGACGATTTACGTGCGCCAGACTGCTTCGTCGAACCGCTGCGGGAGGAACGAAGTAGAAGGAAGGGTGTGGAGAAGACGGTCGAAAAATCGTTGATGGAGCCAGTACATTATTTGCAAGGATGGCAAAATTTTAAAATTCTTATAAAGGAATAGCCGAATAGGGGGGTGAAAAGTGCTACCAAATCAAGTCGATAATCGCGATGCTCATACGAGAGAGAATAAAAAAAATGCCGTAGATTCACAAAAAAATGCCTCCTAGGGTTATATGTTGGTGAGATACAATGAGAAACGTGCTTTTAATACTGTTTTTCAACTTTCATACGTGTACTTCATCAGGCTGAAAAAAATTTCAATTTTACATTACAACTTTATCGTCCCGTTCACTCTCTTATCTCGTTCTTTCACTTCTCCTAACTCACGTTTTTGGTCACACAACACTCCTTCAGTAGCCACTAGCCTCCATCTCTTCCCCGACCATCCACACTCACCTCACAGACCTCTCGCTCGGTCTCGCCACCCTCTCGCGCTTCCCGCGACTGACTCATTAACAACAATGCGGTCGGCTTTCCGCTGCTGCGCCCGCGCTATTCAAACTACACTTTTTGCAGAAACGCGGCGCGTTTCAATATATTCATATACATTTTCATAGATCCGTTCATTCAAACATTCAGTTTTTTCGCTGAATCTCGTATGGTAATTGACATTCCAATCAATCAACCTTAATTAAGTATTGTAATTTATGTAACGTTTCACCAAGATTAATTATATTATTTTAAATGAGTTTCACATCTTGAAAACTTCTCTCTACGACAGTTCCCTCCTACATGGGCATTATAGAATTTATTTCAGATATATCAAAGCGCCCATTTCGCTAATAATAAGGTGGTGGTTCTCCAAATATATCTTGAGTTATTGAGGTAAGTGGAGGAGTGAGAACACCTCACAAGAAAAAATATACAGTCCACATCTATCCAACTGCTTACTCCTCCAACCTTCACACGGAGTCCGCGAACCTCCATGGAACTTTCGCTCTTCCACCATCCCTCTTCCTTCCCCTTATGCCACCCTCTGCTCTCGGCCCTGCCCCGGCCGTTCAACCGATTTCTTCGCATCTGCTTTCGCATTCTCTGTTTAAGTTGCCACTTCTCCAATGCCACAATCTTTTCCGAATTCTCTTCTTAACCATCTAACCACCATTCCCTCTCCCGATTGTACTCACATTCACTACCTTTTGGTCAATTTTTATCTTCATCGCCACATCCCCTTTCTCATTCCAACCACACCTACACTTCTATTTCATTTCCTACTTGCAAAACAATCACTGTGATTGCCACGCCTTTTTCGCTGTCCTCTCAACTCGTTCTCGGTCACACGTCCCTTCTGACTACCCACACAGTCTCCCCATCGCCGCCTTCGCTGCCCTCGTCATCACGTCGCGAACGTAATAGAATTCTTGGCGCATCTGCTGACTTTGCATGAGTTACCGAGGGGCGCCGTTCGGTGACAACCGCAAATTGACAGGAAAGTCGATTTCAGTCGCCGCGTGCGCCGGGACTCCGCTCGTTCGCCCAGCTGCACATGCCCCGCCCTCCTCCCCACCCCCGAAGCCCATTGCTACTTCGGAAGAATAATAAAAATATTATGCAAATTGTTGTTGTTGTTCCTTTCTTAATGATGTTGATCTAAATGGGACGACATATGTGTTATATATATATATATATATATATATATATATATATATATATATACACACACACACACACACATTGTGACATACCAGATTGGCACCAATATGAAATGCAGCGAATTTCATTAAAAATAACACTTTATTAGCAAAAAGACGCTGGTTGCCATGGTACCGGAGTGCAACGTATCAACAATGCCCATTAGTTCAAACGCGGACGATAAGTAGCATCCGTGGTTTCGCCTACGAAGAAATATAAACAAACTTAGAAATGACACACAGAAATGTTACACGAACGAGAAAATTCCATTCTAATGTACCGAAAGTGTAATGGGAATGTAAAAAAGTGAGTTATTGGTCAAAAATAATTATGAAGATGACGCCCCGAGGTAGATCGCATAATTTTGTTTTAAAGAAGCGAGTAAAAGATGAAAAAAGTTGAGATGTTGAAGTAGGATATAAAAATATTCAATCGAGCTCTCGATACGATAGCGATCGGATCAGGGTGCTAGATATATAGCAGTTTACTTGAACATTGAAAATTTACACGAGTTCGGACGTAGTGATTTGTCGTTGTTAGTAGTCAAAAGATAGAACTCAGAAATTTTTTATACGAAGTGAACAGTGAATGCCAAAAGTGGGTCTTATAAATTATATTAAGCGGACAGTGATAATCGAACTGTCTCCGATGATGGGAACCCGATGATAACTTGATGAACTTATATGCTAATATTTTAACAGCACATTCGATTTTGCTTACGTAATGAACAATAAGGAGTATTAGAACTTGTAGTTTGATTTACTGAAATTCGGTTTTCTTTGTCTTGTGATCAATTATTTCTCATTCCTGGTTCCAAGATAGTAATTCCAACCGGGAATATGAGTCGATGGGTAAATACGAAACGTTACAATGTACTTCGGCGGCACCTTAAATTGATAGCACGTTAAAATTTACTTTCTGAGATGAAAAGACCTGCTCCCTTCTGATTCACTTCACTCATTAAAAGGCAGATACACTTTTGCTATCTGCAGACTTCCTCTTCAACAAGCACGTTGTTTTTGTAGCGGGCAAGTGATAACGGAATCAGATACCATGCGCATTCAAAGAACATAACACTTGGTTCATTCAATCGAGAGAATGTCAAATACTTCAATATGCAGTGAGCACGGATTTCAATATATATGTTTTTAAAGGGAAACGGAAATTTTAAAATTAATTACCTTCACGAATCTTTGAAACCTTTTTGAGGGAGAATGTAATTGTATATTTTGCTTAAAAATACGACGCACAAGCCTGAAATATTTCTATACACAGCTGTGTATATTTTGTTCCAATGAGTAATAGCATTTGTGAGTTACAAAACTAATAAGCGATTCTACATATTCAATATTGGATTCCGACGCTCAATCCAATACTTGATTTTAACCGCCACACTAGATATAAAAACAAATTAATCACATATGAGGTTTATTTGGTAAAACACTTGTGAATACTGGACACTAGGCCCGTTATGTCGAACACACTTTTAGGAACGACAGACGCCAAGAAAGAAATTATGCTCTTATTTTAATTATCTTATTTATGCTCTTATCTTAATTTCTCAGTAAACACGACGCGCTTTCAGATTGCCAACATGGATTTAGAAAATCAAAATCAACGGAAACAGCTATATTTTCTTTTCTTAAAGATGTCGCCTCATCATTGGATCAAAACGAGGCACCTATTGGATTATTTTTAGATCTCTCAAAAGCTTTTGACGTCATTGATCATGACATTTTACTTTCCAAATTACCTTCATATGGAATTCGTGGTATTGCTCTAGATTGGTTATGTTCGTACCTTAAACAACGATCTCAGAGAGTTGAAATACCTTACTGGAATGATGGAACATTACGTACGCACCTTTCCGACTCTTTGCCCGTTGCATGTGGAGTTCCTCAAGGATCGATTTTAGGCCCTATTCTTTTCCTGCTTTACGTAAACGATATGCCCTCGACGATTCAAAACGGAAGAACGGTTCTCTTTGCGGATGATACGAACATCCTTTGCAATAAAGAAACAGTAAATAGTACAATATCAGATGTTTCAAATTGGTTCCGAAATAACAAATTAATAGTGAACGAAAAGAAAACGGTTTTAATGCAGTTTTCCATTTCAAATAAACAATTCTGTGCCCCATTGACAATGAACAATGTACCTTGAAAGAAAACGGTTTTAACAGTGAGCCTTCATACTGCTCGTTTTGTATACTTCGCGAATGTTCATTCCCGCCTGAGATATGGCATAATATTCTGGGGAATACATCTTATAGCTCCCAGACTTTTAGATTACAAAACGAATTGTACGAATAATAACCAAATCCCACCCACGTGATTCATGTAAGCCTCTCTTCATTAATTTAGGAATTCTACCATTACCGTGTCTTCTTATTTACGAATCAGTGGTTTTGTAAAAATGACTTGCTCAAGGGCGGAATATATTTTCAGAAAATGCCGAAATCTATTACTATAACACTCGACGTAGAAATCATATTCACCAGGTGACAGTATCAACAGCTCATTACAAAAAATTCACATACAATACATGCACATTATTTTACAACACTTTGCCAGATGACATTAAACGATTAAATTCAATAGAAAAGTTTAAATCCCAATTGAAATCGTTTCTGCTGCATAACTGTTTCTATACAATTAGAGACTATACTGAGCTTCACAAGAAAAGTAACATTAATTTTAACAATGATACATAATGCTTTATTTACCATTTGAATTGTGTAAATGAGTATAAACAACCTGTAACAACTATTGTACTACAGCTTCCGGGTCAATGACCCCCATCTCGATCAGGTTTTTCGTCCAGTTTCCCTGATCCATTGAGCAAATGCTGAGATGGCCCCTTATTTTGCTTCTGCACATAAATGTAACTTCATTTCCTGTGCACGTCTTCTAGAATTCAGTGGGAAATACAATTATTCAAATTATCGTTTCCATGTTGTCGCGGCAGGAAGTAATAAGAGCCAAAATTTATTGCTTATTTATCTTTGAAAATAGATTTTATTACATGGGAGTTTTTGTTTTTTCTCCTTTCAAAATTCAAAATTTATTGCTTATTTATCCATGAAAATAGATTTTATTACATGGGAGTTTTGTTTTTTCTCCTTTCAAAATTCAAAATTTAAGTAATATATGACTTAGAGTAGGGATCACAGAATTTTGAAAATGTGCACACAATTCACTTTTCCCCATAGCACGTCATACGCAGTTTTTAACTGTTTTTTTGACGTAAAATAAATAAATAAATAAATGCAATGTGTGTGAGAGCAGGACATTACGAGTGTATCAATGGAACCGATTTCACAGATCTGATAAGATTTTGCGTCACAAAATATTTTGTTATTTATATCTCGAATTTATCTTTTTTTACTTTTAATTTATCTCGTTATTTATATTTTTATTTATTATTTATATTATGTATATTTATCTCGTTATTTCATTTTTCTCGCTATTTATATATCGAATCTCCTATTTTAGAAAATGATGAATGTTCTGCTATCACATACAGATTTTGAATAATGTTCATTTCACACACAAAAATGTGCTACCTTACATTGAATAGTTTGAAATGACGCCCACGAGACAGAACTACTTGTCTCCCTGTACCCTCTCGTAATGATCACTAACCGGCTCAGATAACTAAGGGCATCAGTTCTTGTCACTGCGGTGTCTCTGATCTGGAGGTCATATCATGCGAATGTAAGAATTCGCCATTCAAACATGTTCCTGTTTTTTGGGAAAAAATTGTATACACGGTAGATTTTAAAAAGAAAATATACACGAAATAGTATTAAATATAAACAGTAGTTCGATGGAACAAATCTGGCAATCATATATCCGGATGTAATAATCCCCGCTTCGCACGTTTCTGCTTTTACGTGAACAATCTTTTCGGGACCGAAAGGAGAAATGAGAGCAGAGTCAGTGGTAGTTGATTGATTAATATATTGTTAGGGATTCCGGGCACGTCAAATGTTATGGTCATTAGTCCCGTACGTGTAGTGCGTGCGGTGTAGTATGGCGTGGCGGTTGTCTTTCCCGCTGGATGGCGAGATCCGCGCCGACCTACCGTCGGCTAGTAGGGTTTCCCCCTAACCAGGACTCTCCCACCAGCAGGACAAGCTCTAAGCTCCCGACCTGTCCCTCGGCATGTGTGGTAATGTAGTGCATGTTAGAGAAAGTGTGTGAGAAACGGGTGAGGATTAGAATGATCGCGCGCGGTTCGTTGCTCGTTTGTCAGGGTACTGCTCCGGCATTCGCCCGGTGCTGATCGGAGAAGCCACGGAAAACTACCAATCAGAGCAGTCGGCTGGTAGAATGCTCGAACAGACAGCGACTGAAATCAACCTAACACGCTAGCTAGTGTCGAAAATTCTGCTACCGTCGGGGCTCGAACCTAAGACCTCCCGGCCAGTGGGGCAGCAGTGATGCTCTGAGCCATCTCTCTCGGTCAGGGGTGGTTGTTTCTGCAGAAGCGCCGAGCTTCTCAGGCAGGCAATTGTGAGGTTTACTCAAATGAAAAGGAGACAGATGAGAAGAAAGTAAACTGTTTATTATTTTAAAAGTAATTGCCATAACTCCTTAACTAATAAATGTATTCCACTGTACGACAAGATAGACAACGCCTTCAGAAGAAAATGCTTGCAGACCCCAACGAACAATGATTGTACCCAGACGTGCACCTCTTCGTCCGCAGCAAATCGGCGGGACAAGAAAGATATTCTTAAGCGTGATACCGACCAGGTGCTATGAGAAAGGCTGTGGGGAAGCCACTAGAGATAGATTTTCCGTAATTCCAGGTACTATGTGAAGATAGCATGAGTGATAACGTGACTAATGATCAACAAGAGCCCTCTCTTAAGCTGGCCCTAGCAAAATCGGTTACCAGAAAACCAAATACCCCATAATTAAATAAACTATTTAATGGCTAATTAATTACGCTAAAATTAATTTTTTTTCTGTTCAAATTGTTGCGTAAATAATGGTGAGCTAGCCTTAAATTAAGCTGGCACTACCACAATGAGTTACCACAAAACCAATTATGCCATCTTGTAGAGCCATTTAATTGCTAATTATTTACGCAAAAATTAATTAAATTGCTCTTTAAACTTCCGAAGTTCAAGACCGCCCGGCTGGTCGCGGAAGATACGCTGGCCGGGCGGCTAACGTCAGGCAATGGGTCGCCACCCGGCCGCCAGCACTCCTGACCGTTGCCGCGCCTGACCGCCCGGCTGGTCGCGGAAGATTGAAATGAAATACAAATACTGAGTTTGAGACTGTATTTTCTTCAATTGATTGATTGATTGATTTTTTCGTGTTTCCGGGCGCGTCAACTACGTCGGTCATTAGTCCCGTTAGTGTAGTGCATGTTTTCTTCTCGGGAGATGGCGGTGATCTTACCCCGACGGATGGCGAGATCCGGCGCCGACCTACCGTCGGCTAGTGGGGTTTCCCCCCTAACTAGGACTCTCCCACCAGCGGGGCACCGTCCCACTCGGGACAAGCTCTAAGCTTCCGACCGGTCTCCCGGAATATGTGGTAGTGTAGTGCATGTTAGTGTAAGTGTGTGTAGGGGGAGAGGATAGGACAAGGAATGGGAAGGACAGATCGCGCGCGGTCCGTGGCCCGTTTCGTAGGGTACTGCCCAGGCATTCGCCTGGTGTTGATCGAAGAAACCACGGAAAACTACCGATCAGAGCAGCTGGCCGCTAGAATTCGCCTCCAGACAGCGACTGAATTCGACCTAGCTGAAAAGCAAGTGTCGAAAATCCTGCCGCCGTCAGGACTCGAACCTAGGACCTCCCGATCAGAGGCGCTGCAGGGACATCATATTTTCTTCAATCAGCAAACCAAAAGAATCGAAAGAAAAATTATGCCAATACTTTTTTTATATTATTCATATCCTCCGTATACTTTAATTACGATCGCTGAATTATCATATCCCTGTCCTAATCTACGGTATGTTGGTAAAGACTTAATTTTATCATAGTACGTTAGACGTGGTATCGAGTTTCAAGTTTATTTTGTTGAAATTGCGTTTGAATTGTTTATCGCGAAACATTGCCAATATGCTATTGGCCCCTTACAGGTAGTATTTGTTCTCTTCACGGTGGCAATGTTATAAATTTAATTTAATGCACAAAATGGTCTGATATAAGCCCTCATAATGTCAATTAGGCATTGCTGAATTCTTGGAAATGTTATAAAGCTTTAAGAAATATGCCAAATATTTCAAAGACCTGTTAGAATTAAAAAATTCAAAATTGATGAGGAAATTATCTTAATTACTGGTTGTCAATAATCTTCAGACATTATAACCAAAAAATATACTTAGAAATGAAAGTGAAATATTAAATTAAGTATTAAATGAAGTTTGACATTCTTTTTGATACTGCCCATAATAAATTAAATGAGAGGTACTGTTTAAATAATTCTGCACACAAACTACACAGATGTTAAATAATTTTTTTCTGTGTGAATAAAGTTAGTTTTAATATTACACGGACTATTGATCATAATTCTACATGAAAACATCAGTATTAATTGTGTAATGAATATATAATTGTCCAGTAACAGTAATCTAATGAAATTAATAAATACTAGTGACCTGCAAAAACGAAAATGCTGTTGAATCATATCACACAAACTGGTTATCCATAATCAAGCACATACGCTGCTCATGAAAAACAAGTAAAATACTATTATATAACTAGAATTGAATTATGCACTCTCCTATCGAACATTTTACAAAACATTGTCCTGGCCGACTGTTGTCCTGGCTGGGGCTGTGCCCCGCTGGTGGGAGATACCTGGTTAGGTCGTCGACAGTAGTTCGACAAGTCGACAGTAGTTTGGCGCCAGATATTACTATCTAGAGCGGGAAGATAACTGCCACCTCTCGATGAAAAACACGCACTACATTTTCGGGACTAATGCCTCGGTAGTTGACGCGCCCGAAATCACTAACAATCAATCAATCCGATAGTTGTCTTCTGATAACAACCGACCGTCTCAATATCGTAATTCCACTCAACCACACGTGCACGTGACAATGCTCACCACACACAACAGACATTCGGGTGTGAATTTCCCCTCCTGGCACTTCCGCTATCAAATAAGGCACTACACCTCGCTGTTCCTTGTTCCTGGCCTCCGTAGTGATTTCGGACGCGCACAGAGCACAACTTACAATATACTACATAGACTGGCTGACCCTACGGTTTCAGCACGCTTGGTGGATGCCCGCTAGGGGTCGCCAAGTTTTTGCAGTCAAAACATACGAATGGTGGCTTCATGGTGACGTACTGTTGTTCTACTGAATCGATGTGTTGCTTGTACCAGACCTTATTTCTATATTACTGTCTTTTGCGTTCACCTGTATTTAAATTATATTTAACTGTATTTAAATATATTTTTGTTTACTTGTGTTATGGGAAAATATTAATAACAACTGTCATGCAAGGAATATTGTTTCTATTTGCCACCTCATTTGTGATCTGTTTTTTGGCTGCTTATTGCAATAAAATTTACTTCCAAGCGTTATGCTAACTACAATAACATTTCAATAGCTTCCATTATTATGACAATAACCGATGCAAGAATAAACGAGTTTTGAAAGGTTTTTTAAATTCCTTCTCCTTACTTAATGTGATTTTGTTGATTTTTTGGTCGTGAGAACAGAAAGAAGCCGGCGGCGCTAGCCGAATTCGTTTACTACGCTCCGTGAAGTCACGAAGGTTAAACGAATTCGAGACTCGTGAGTTCGTGGTTGGGTGACCGGCCAGGAACCCCGGGATCTAACGGCGTCGAGCCCTTGGCCGAAGGAATAAAAGGCACTGACTGACTGCGACGTGAAAAGACTTGACAAATATAGTAATTATTACACAGAAACGGAGGATTACTCCAGAGTAAAAAGCTCATTCATGGAGGATTACTCCCAAATGCAAAGCGCTCAACGCCCCTTAAGTGGGTTGGAGACGCGTTGCGTCAAGGTGTAGACGCAACAAATTAAAAAAAAGTAAGACGATATATTTTACGCGCACCGCGCGCCTACCAGGCCGTAACCATGGAGTACTAGAATACTCTATTTCTTCAGAGGGCGCTACTTTGACTGCAAAATACATGGCTTCAATTTGCTGCAAAGATGGCGGCGCTTCAGCCACTACGTAACTGTAACTCGGCACAGCCTCATTGATCTCATTTCGAGCATGTCTAACAGACCAATGGCAGAGCGGTGCACGTTCACGCTCTTCCTACCTGATTCCCAATAGAGGACACTTCTCAACACACACACCTATCAGCGTTACCAACTTCCGCGCCGCGCTCGTTGTATAATCTGTCTCGTTTTCATTTGACTCACCCTCATAGCTCGTGCGAGTGCGGTTGAATTATTAAACCCCAGATTTTAAAGCAATGCTTTGCCAGCAGACGTGGCACACTAAAGCGCCGCTAAGTGACTCAGTGTGAATGGGCTCTTAGTAATCCACAGCTTCATTTTGCTTTGTTAAAGATTACTTCTTACGAGCTATTCTCATTGAGTGTAGCAAACATCTGACAATGAATTATTATGTTTCTACGCCATCCTCATTGTACTACATGGAGATCGTAAATGCCATGCGATGTCCGCTTGTCGTTCCTCTTTTCCTATGACCCCGTACAGGTGGTCACCGACTTACGACCCGGGCGGTTCCCAAGCCACCGTTTACGTCCATCCGCTTTTACGCGCGCCGCTCGCTAACCTTTACGAGCAATGAGTCAGGCCGCCGCGGAAGCAACGCTCGCTTTCTCAGCGCGTACCGGCACTTGTTGGAGTTTAAGTGTTATTTTTGTTATTTTCGAACATTAAGACAGCTTGCCAATAATGTGGCTTGATCGTTTTTAAGGGTCTAATAGTGCATGCGAGGAAAAAATTTAATGAAAAAAATTGAAGCCGTTTTTGAGTACATATGGGTTTAAAATTGCGCCCAATATTTCAAACATCAAATTACGAACAGCCTGTTCATATTTTTAAAAAATTGTACATGACTTTATCTGAAAATCTTTAAATAACAAGTATCCTTTAAGAAAAATCCGTCTTCAATATAGTAGCCGTATGAAAATATCGAAAAAATGTTTGCACCTAAAAAAAGAGGATTGCAGCGAAAATGAGACCTGTCGCACTCTTTTCACCCCCTTTCGCGCCATCATGACGCGCGTCGACGGAAAGCTCGTGTGACACAGGTGTGGATGGGTATTTAGAGGAGCGGCGCAGTCGCGCTTTGGTTGAGTTTGGCTTGGTACCGATCAGAGCAGCCGGCCGCTAGAATTTTCCTCCAAGCAGCGACTGAATTCGATCTAGCTGAAAAGCTAGTGTCGAAAATGCTGCCGACATCAGAACTCGAACCTAGCATCTCCCGGTCAGAGGCGCTGCAGTGACATCAGTTGAAGCACTGAGCTACCTCTCCCGGTTCGCGCCTTGGTATTGGTTAGTGGGAAACGCCAGGAACAGCGAAGACAAGCGTCCGCACCACCGCCTGTAGAACACAGTTTTGATGATGATGTTTGTTTTTATTTATTTATTTTACGTCAAAAAAACAGTTAAAAACTGCGTATGACGTGCTATGGGGAAAAGTGAATTGTGTGCACATTTTCAAAATTCTGTGATCCCTACACTAAGTCATATACTACTATTTTAAGGGAGAAAAAAAATTTAATTTTGAATTTTTAATGGGAGAAGAATCCCAGCGGGATGGCGAGATCCGGCGCCGACCTACCGTCGGCTAGCGGGGTTATCCTCAACCAGATATCCCCCACCAGCGGGGCACCGCCCTCTCCGGGACAAGCTGTAAGCTCCCAGCTGGACTCCCAGCATATGTGATAGTGTAGTCCATGCTAGTGTGTGTAAGGGGTGAGGATAGGAAATATCGCGCGCAGTTCCTAACCCGTTTGGTAGGGTACTGCTCCGACATTAGCCTGGCGTTGGTCGGAGAAACCACTGATGAGAGCAGTCGGCCGCTAGATTCTCCTCCAGAGAGCGGCTGAATTTGACGGAGCATAGGTTTACAGTTTTAAATGCCAACCTTCTCACTGGGCCACTCAAGCGTGCCAGTGAGCCTAGCGTGTTGACTACCTTGCGGTTGATTCAGTGGTGAGGTGTAGTTGACATTTACATAATTGGAATGATTGAAGGCGTTGTCATTGTCAACAATAGAATTTATTTCACAAATAGCAGCTTTCGATGGCTTAGCCATCATCATCAGTTTTCTGGTACAAGAAAATATAAAATTAGAATTAAAATAGTTACCTAATTTAAAAACACATCTTAAGAAATGAAAGGAGAAGTATTAAAGAAAAGAAAAAGACAAAATGAAAGAGAGAAAGGGGGCGGAGAGTTAGATCTTTATAATATAAATAATTTATATAATTTAAAACATCTTAAGAAATGAAAGAAGAAGAATAAAGAAAGGAAAGAAAGAAGGGGACGGAGAGTTATATCTTTATGTAATATAGTAGTATTTTAAATTTAAGCAAGAAATGAATGAAAATGTAGTACATGTACAATTTTGTGAGAGAAAATACGAAAAGTAAGTTGAGCCGTTTCTTACCTGCTGTCTGGGAGCCGCAAAAACAGGACTGCGTGTCTCTCATTACCTTGCGGTTGCCGGTGTCCACAGCTATGGGACTGGCGAATGTCCTCTTTCCTTTCCCACGTTTAGTGTCGCGTGTCGGTGTGTGTGTATGTGTATTTGTGAAGGTGTCTGGTGGTTCTCGGTGGCGGCAGCGAGTGGCTGCATTTGATGTCGACCTTAGAGTTTATGGCGTTATGTGAAAAATTGTTTGTCCTGTTTTATTTATTTACTTACCTAAAAGACTATCAGCAAATCAAACAGCAACAACCGCTAAAATAATGCAATGCTTGACACGAAGAAGGAGAGGAATAAGAATAAGAAGAAATACAGAAGAATCTGAAGATGGGTTCACCACCTTACTCTCAGACACAAAGAATTTCTTCTCTTGTATTCCATTTCTTCTCTTTTCTAGTCTTCTCTCAAGTATGCCACGTTCTGTAAATTACAAAGAGTAAATTTCGCAAAACTCTTAAAAATTCCAGTTCCTTAAAACAAGGACAGTGTCACGAATAGGAGAAATATATTAAAAGGATATCAACAATGCATCATAATTAACTGCCTCATTTTGTATTTAATCATTAGACAATTTTTTTCTTGAAACAAGTGGATGTTAATAGTTCGTAATAATAACATACATGATGAAAAAGAAGAGTGGAGGAAATGGAGTGAGTTTAATCATGAAACACTTCATATTGACTTCCCCGAAAAAAAGTATCTCACAAAGATATTTTTCCGAAGCCGCTCTTGTCAAGGAGCCTGCAAAAACCACCAATATTTGCAGAGTATCTGAACAGCTTCCTTTGCATATCCCAGTGCGCCTTCACCTCTCCTCGAACGCGGAGCTCTCAAGAGGACGTGCAACAGCGGAGCGGTTCCCCGTCCTCACGAGGGCCTCCGAGTGCGGTCGCCCTCCCCGCTTCCTCGCCCCGCTCCGGATCCTGGCCGCTGGGCTCGGGGAGGGCGGCCGCCATTCAGACTTCTGAAGAATATTCGTGCGGAGCCGCTTCCTTCATTCTCTTGGAAAAGCCACAGGAAGTAATTAAACAGGGCGCGGAGAGCTGGGCCACAAATCTGCTCTATTACTTCCTCGGACCGCACCCTGCTCTGCCCTGCCCTGACGGCGAACCGCCCGGAGGTAATGGGGCGGGCAGAAGGAGGCGGTGCGGGGAGGAGGGATGCGGGGGGAATGGGGATGGGTGTGAGGTAGCGGGACTGGTAAGAGCTGAGCGGGGAAGATCAGGGTGGGAAGGTGGGGCGGGGAGAGGGGACGGGAAGAGCTGGGCGGGGAAGAGCTGGGCGGGGAAGAGCTGGGCGGGGAAGAGCTGGGCGGGGAAGAGCTGGGCGGGGAAGAGCTGGGCGGGGAAGAGCTGGGCGGGAGAAGAGCTGGGCGGGAAGAGCTGGGCGGGAAGAGCTGGGCAGGGGAAGAGCTGGGCGGGAAGAGCTGGGCGGGGAAGAGCTGGGCAGGGAAGAGCTGGGGGAAGAGCTGGGCGGGGACGAGCTGGGCGGGGAAGAGCTTGGCTGGGAAGTGCTGGGCGGGGAAGAGCTGGGCGTGGAAGTGCTGGGCGGGAAGAGCTGGGCGGGAAGAGCTGGGCGAGGGAAGAGCTGGCGGAAACGGGGGGAAGAGCTGGGCGGGAAGAGCTGGCGAAGGCTGGGAAGAGCTGGGGGGGAAGAGCTGGGCGGGAAGAGCTGGGCAGGGGAAGGCTGGGCGGGGGAAGCTGGGGGGAAGAGCTGGGTCGGGGAGAGCTGGGTCAGGGGGAAGGGCGAAGAGGCGGAGATGAGCGAGGCGGAGAAGAGCGGGGCAGGGAGGAACGGGCGGGGCAGGGCGGGGCGGGGGAAGCGGGGTGGGGAAGAGTGGGGCTGGGGGGAGCGGGTCGCAGCGGAGGGAAGCGGGGAGAGCGGGAAGGGGGGAAGACGAGGGCGCGGCGAGGGTGATGAACAGAAGACTGCGCGGTACGCCGCCGCCTCCGCTGCCACCCCATCTGCCTCTGCAAATGCTTCACACTCGTTCTGAGAGAGGCGTTGGAATTTCCCGCCGAGTCGGTGCATGGCGAACGCCTACGGCTGCGGAGTTGGCACAATGGGTTGGGTGGAAGGAAGCAACAATCACATATCGTTGGACCCAAGAAAAGTAACACATCTCAAAAACAGTCATTGATTAGTTAAATTATTTTCCAAAGGGGCGTTTCTTTTATTTCATTAGTAAAAGTCCATAATGGTTGTTCACAAAACATATTATGTTAGGCGTTTGCTATCTAATCTAATTTGTTCCACTTGCGAAGATTTGATAAAAAAATCAAGCATCTCGCGTCCACGCGCGGTTAATTTGCTCCTCGCCACATTTGAAGTGGAAATATGCTGGAATCATCTAAATGAGGCGAAAATGAAAGAAAGGAAGTGGTAAGTGGATTGGTGGTGGCTTGTGGGTACGCTCCAATATTTAACTAATTACTTTTGTGTATTTTCCTTGAGGTTGTGTGAGGTTCCTTTTATTGCTAAATTTTTGGCCTCTGGCTGTGCTACAATTTTTAACTAATTTTCATTATTTGTCTGCATTTTTGAGGATCCTTTGGTTGGTGTTTTTTCTGTACTTGTTTGCTGATGAATTGACAAAGATTTGAGGCGTTGTGTCAGGGATAGTCGCAAGTCACAAAATGGTAATTTTTCAGAAAAGCTTTTTTTAAGTCTGACTTCCAAATTAATGATGAAAATTCTTTCTTAAATTTTCTGGGACATTTTCTTAAACATTTTGAGACAGGCAGAATTAAATATATGAACTTAATTTCTGTTATATCAACGATAATAATAAGTGAAGATGATCTGAGAGGTGACTTGTCCGTTTATTTCTAAAAACATACTTATTTTTTTAAACCTTTTAAAAAAAAATTAAGTAATAACGTTACTGGAAACAAAGAAATGATGGAAGAAAATTGTCTCTTCTTTCCCAAATCTTCAGTCTCGAATTTTAACGGGATATCAACTTCTAGTATTCGGAAAAACCCTAATGAGCTGTCAGGATGTAATTGAAGAGAGACATTACATCTTTCAGATTTTTGTTTCTTATCAATGTTCTTGTATATCTCATGCATGGTGAATAGATTTCGAATAGAATACTGGAATTTTCTGCGAGTAATAACTTCTGTATACTGATTAATTTCGTGGTTGTAGGTTTGAGTAAATTAAAAATTAAAGGGAATATCCTGCGCAAACTGGAACAGAAGTTTGTAGGAGTATTCAAGTAATCAGTAATAAGATGTGTGTAATCGAGTAATCGAGTTTGTAAGAGTAATCGAGTAATCAATTATAAGATGTGTGTAAGCAACAGACAAAAGTGTAGGTCCACTGTTACATAACATCTATTGGATAAATCCAATCTCTAAGAATTGGTAATTTTAAAAATATTTTCTCTCCATCTAGGTAACCAATAGGCGTTATAAGAAATTTCAAGATCCCTCTTGTCCATAAACCACAAACTATTTCGGCAAATACGCCAATGTTGGTGCTATAAGAGGCACTTTAAATCACGGCTCACAAATGATGGCCATCCAGATGTTCTGAATAAATGTTTCTACTGTGTCAGGTACGTTTATCTATCTTTCCAAATTTCCGACTACAAGGTAGTCTAGTTAGGCCTACTTGTGGGAACCAGTAAGACACAGACTTAAATCTTTCACATTCTAGGAATGCTCGCTTGAAGGTAACGATTAGCCAATTTTTATTTTGTTCCTTGCAGTTATTAGTTAAAATGTGAACTTTAGTTCACCTTTTTAGTTCCTTGCAGTTATTAGTGGAAAATTTAGCTAGTTGTTCCTTAGATCATTCTGACAAAAGTCGTTATGGCCGTTGAGCAAAAATAGTTGTTCTTGTTGATCTCATGCGCGTTTGAAAACGGAGAACTTAATTTGTCGAATAAAGGCACATATGTGCTCTCAAGTATATTCAAATGAAACAACTTCACTTGATTAAACTTGTGACTTATGGCATTTCATTTTCTGACAAGTAACTGACTTTAAATGTACTGTTATTGCATTGTGAAAGTTAGTATTTAAGATAAAACGATAATATACGAAAAATGAGATTCACTGATTCACGTGAATAAGTGAATCTCACTGATTCACTGATCCACGTGACGCGGTTTTGCTTATCATACCAAGCATGTCTATTGATGGATATTTAGATTACAAGGTATTTATATCTTACAACAACGACAACGAAACTCTGCAAAAAGATTAATATGTCGACTGGGAATTCATTATTGGCTATTATTGTACTTGCAAATCCGGAGCCAGAACACTTGGGAGTTGTGCTAATGTTTTATGGTACTTGAGATATGCTAAACATAATCAAAATATTCGAAATACAACTTCTAGCCCTCTTTCTTTTAATTTGATGCGTCTACAAATTGACGCGGCGCGTTGAGGGCTGGGAAGTAATTCTCCATTAATTTGCGCGGGAGTAAACCTCCATTACCTATTAGTCATGTCACTTCGCATCGCAGTCAGTTGTCAAGAGGACCGCCAGGTATTATCTCCGCGTACGCGCCTCCTGCGTCAGTACCCAGCGGCCAGAAATGGGAAGGAATTAGGAATAGGAAGGTCTTAGGAAGGTTTAGGACACTTCACAGGGGTTGGACTAGTCCTTGTGAAGCAGCCAAACTCGTTTTTTTAACAAATTTCACATGAGATTCGACGGGAATCGAACCCGAATCTCAGCGGTGAAAGGCTTCGCTATGTGCCACGAGCGAGCCGCTTGTAGAAAACCATTAAGATGCAGCACATAGACCAGCTCCAGTCGATTTGAATGATAGATCATAAACGTTGAAGTAGAGAACTAAAATGCAAAAAAAGTTCGATGAGATGTTTGTTCGATGAGAGGCAAAGGGACTCACGATAATCAAGCAGCCCGATAGTGAGAGGCTAGGGGACTTACGATAACGATTCACCCTACCGTGTTAGTCAAGAGACCTACGGTGATCAAGTACCTGAACGTGGAAGGCAAGGGATCTCACCGAAATGAAGCACAGTGACTCACGGAAAATGAAATAACATAATTCACAAGTGTAAACAAGTCAGGTTGTTTCATTTTAATATGCTTTCAGTGCACTATCTGCCTTTCTATCATCCGATAATTCGATATGATCTCCGTTTTAAAATGTGCATTACAACAAAAATAGCACCTTTGTTTGCTTTACGGCCATAACGACTTTTGATTAGTATGATCTAAGGAACAACGTATTAAATTTTCAGACAATTTGACCGAAACCTCAATTCTATAAGATTTGTGCTGGGTTCTTCCATGGAAATGTGGCTTTCTCTGACGCAACGCCTCAAGGATTTTTAATGTTTACTTAATGTCAAAATCAACAATAGTCTCAACCAGTGTCTGATATTCATGACGATGGTAAAAGCTTAATTTAAAAAATCAGAAGCAAAGCCAAGGGATCATCTCGATAATTGCTCTGTGGATCAAGGGAAACAATGAGATTCTTATTGACATTGAAGTTATTCCCAAAGATAACTACAATATTTGTTTACAGATACATTTAATTTGACAAGTGTAAATGGCATTGAAATAAACACCACGTAGTTCCTTTGGCCTAGTTTTTTACAATAATAAAAGTTAAGATAAAATGAAATTTGAAATAGGATGTTTAATTGGATTAACCTCCCTATTGTCAAATTTGCAGGCAAGGAGGCGCACTACAATAAAACGCTCATTTAATGTTATTGGTCTCACTAAACTGCAGATGACTACCTGTTACGTTTTTAAAAATTGAACTTGATGTTGATGGTTTTTATGGTGTCTTCCAATGTTTCTGCAAATGTGTGAAATGTATTGAAAAAATGTGGGGGAGATGACAGCACCTCTAAGTCGTGTTTCTGACCTCTTTAATCTATATCTTATGAATAAATATGTTGGTAACAAATAGATGAAGCAGCTATTGGTTGACCTTTTTCTTCTCTAATAACGTTAATCTCGTATTGGAAATTAATGAAAAACCAGTACTAATAAAAATGCAAAACAGCTTATGTTGCGTTATAAAACACACCACATGGTCATTGGTAAATACAAGTTTATTCCAATTCTCAACAGATATTAATAAGTAATTTAATCAAACAATCTCAAGGAAAAATATAATCGTCAACTGAGAGTAAAATTTAATAACTAATTTACCAATGTTATAAGCACAAAGCACGAAAAGGTAATAACTATCCGATGTATTTAAATTCCATTTTATTTCCTTGTGTAGTAAAAATGAAAAATTACATAAAAAACAATACAACTATTAACCATCGTGATATAAATAACTTAGCAGTTGCCAAAGACCAACAGAAATTGATTCTTTCTCAGAAAAAACATCAACACCAAGAAATATTATTCTAGGCAACAAATGATGCTGATCCGCAATTCAATGAGTCCAATAAATATAACCAGATTTTTGTTGTGGTGCTCTTCGTTTCCCACAAAAGGGGCATTAGGAAGGTTAATTTAATTAAATATCCTATGTCAATTACGATTTTAACTTTTATTATTGTAAAAAGTGACAAAGTAACATAAATGCTATCTATATCAATGCTATACACACCTGTCAAATCTAATGTAAGTGTAAAAATATATATTAAATTTGGGGTAAACTGACTTCCATCTCAATGAGGTTCTTATTGAGTCTCAGCCTTTGCTTCTGAATGTTTAAGTGTACCTTTTATCATCGTCATGAATATCAGACACTGAGACTAGTCTTGTTTTTGAAATTAAATAAAAGGTTTTTCAACGCTTTTATAAGCGTTGAAAAACCTTGATATCATTTTTTCATATTTTCCATTCAATATTACAGTTTTTCTGGACAGCGATGTATTGAAACTATAAGTTTATACATTTTCTTAGGGAAGGTTGATAGCATTACATCGTAGCAATATGGCGACGGGCGCAATCGCCCGGCTTCAGAAAGACACGTTCATTAGTCCCGGTACTGTACATGATATATATATATATATATATATATATATATATATATATAATTAAAATAAAGAAGCTCATAAATAACCTCTATAACACTGACAACAAACGAATTTGTAGGGACCTAAGATGGCGACGATCGCAAGATGTTTGTTTCACTAGCAGTAACGCGACGAGTCAGGACGTTGTCAGTCTAGTACTCTATGGATCCAGGGGTGGATTCGGATCTGGGGGGAGTGTGATTCGGGGGTGGAGTGTGAATCTGGGTGCGAAATTGGATTCCGGGGCGCATTCGCATGTAGTGCAGATTGGGATCAGGATTCGGATCCGGGGGTGGAATCGGATCCGCGAGTGAATCGGGATCCAGGGGCGTAGTCGAATCCCAGGTCAGATTCGGATCCGGGGACGGAATCGAATCCGCGGACGGAATAGAGTGAAAAACAGAATTGTAATAGAAGTCGGTTTCGAGCTCAAGGTTAGGCCTGGGGCGGGGCGGGGCAGGCCTCGGAGAGGAGGTGTCGACAAGAAGGCGCGTCGTGCGGCTGTGCGGGCAGAGCTCTGTCACTTTGCACCAAAGTGTCGCTGAGCGCCCCGCCCCTGCCACGCCCCCTCGCCACCCACCCGACCCAAGGGGCTTCGCTCGCGCGATTTATTTCGGCATCGCCATCCGCGAGGGACGCGCTCAATTTTGGGTGTTTTTTTTAGAAAGCTCGAGGAGAGAATGGAGAAAAGGACGAATGGGATGGAGGATGTTTTACAAATCCCTAGAAGATTCTCTTATTCCCTACTCCTGGCTATAGCTGATACGTCATGAGAGTGGATTTCGTCTGATAATGACGTTTCCTTTGCATTTCCAGCGTGGCGTGGAATTTTCTAATGTTTGTCGTCGCCTTGGTTGTTCCCTTCATGTTACTGCCTCATCAATTTAATTTGAATAGATAATGATTAAAACCATATTTATAGATATTTTTATAAAATGTATTATTACATAATTATATCATTTATGTACACACTATTTAGATCGTGAATATTTTAAATGATTTTGCTATTCCTAAAAAACTAAAATTATTGGAAAACAAACTGGCAGAAAGTGATTGTTATATGTTTCTAAATAATTGTATTATTATTTCTTAAATATACAAAAGTTTCCATCAATTACATTACAATTTATTCTTGGGGGTCTGGCGTTACACCCCCCCTCCGACTTGGTGTTCAGCTACAAGGATAGAATCCTTTCATGGTAGCTGATTACACTGTGATAACCGCAGTGATGATTTGCACTTCTCTCCATTCGATGAACACTGTTTACCTTAAGTGGATTCGGATTTCTTCCCCTTGCCGTCTCCTTACTTGCCTCGGACACCATCAAACGTGGCGTCCTTCCATTCTCTCTACCTGCCTGACTGCTCTGGTTCTCACGTTTTTTTGTTCTAATGACCCGTTCCGAACGAGTCGCCGGACTGCGGCCATGGCGACCGCGCAATTCAAACTTATGATGTTACTAGAAACGCAATGCGTTTCAATATATATTATAAAATACGGAGTTGCTCTACAGCTGTCGCCGTTTTTCAGCTCTGTCTCCATGCCTTTCTATTTGTTCATTGATCATCGGGCATTTCATTTGCCGTCATAGCGTCTCGCATCTCCTGCTGCAATGCAAGTCTTGGTCTTCCTCTATTCTTTCTTCACTTCTCTCCAATCGATGAACACTGTTACGACGGATATTGAGGGGCGAATGATAAAGACAGGCGGTGCTCCGATGGGATACGTGATGGAATCATGCAACCACTCCACTCTCATCCGGTGAACAATCCATGGCACCTGCAACACGAGCTCCCAGCCTTCGTCTCTGCGAACTTGGGAGCAGCATCAAGCTCCCTACGCTACCGGGTAAAGCATTACTCAATTCAGTTCCTTTTTTACTTTGTTGCGCCTTCGTTATGACGCAGCGCGTCCCATAACCCCCATTGGGCGTTGAGCGCTTATTACTGGGAGTAATCCTCCATTACTTTTTTATAGAGTCAGTAAGTCTTTAGTCCGTCAGTCGTCAAGAGGACCGCCAGGTAGCATTTATGCGTACGCGCCTCTCTCTTGGGCGCTCCTGCGTCGCTACACAGCGGACAGAATTTGGAAGGAACTAGGATAGGGGTAGGGATTAGCACACTTCGCAGGGTTTGGGCTAGCCCTTATGAAGCAGCTGAACTCGTTTTATTGAAACAAATTTCACATAAGATTGTTCGGGAATCGACGGGAATCGAACCCAGACCTCCTTGGTGTAAGACGAGCGACTTCGCTCTTGAGCCACGAGACAGCTTAAAATGGTCCCGCATTCTCTCTTCAGAAGACTGCAAAATATAAAGTAGAACCCCGCATATCCGAATGTTTGGCGAGCATTGTATTGCAAAGTTCTAGTGGGATTTAAATTAAAATAGTCAACTATATAAAGTTAATACATGTCCACTAAAACTTTATTATTTATGAAAATTTTTAATTAAAGCTTTCTTGTATGATAATTGATGACCTAAAAAATGTATAACCAGTTATAATCATTTATGTAAATAAATTCTTGGAAAAGTTTGTAAAACTGCTCGTATTTTCCACACTATTGAGTTTTGTTTGTTCATAAATCCGATGCTACACAATTTTTTGATATTCAATGAGAGCTTCCAAACTGTTTGTAACACCAACAACTGTTAGGAAAGCATGTAATGAACTGACCACACCAATCCAACAGCCTAAAACACTCTATTTAACCCAGCGCAAGTGTAGCCAAATAAAAGAACACGAACGGTGGGGCTGGTCTCTGAGATCCATTATTCGATTTTCCTATGCATAATAAAATGGGAACGTTAAAATGGATTAAACAACACAAAGACCTCGCAGTAACAATTAATAAACATACGAGAAAAAGGACCAATAAAAATAGCATAAACAGAAATGTTAACGAATTATAAAGAGTGATCAGAAAGTCAGAATACACGAAGAGCATACGAATACCGTTATTTAAACGTTCTGTTGTGTCTGTTTTGTAAACATTATTAGCTGACACATATCAGCGGGCTTACCTAGTAATAACGTCACCTAGTCATTACTCACTATTTACGAAATAGACTCACACTCTGTGCACAACACTTCAATGTGCTATGCTCAAGTGCTCAATTGACTGATTGATTGATTGATTGATTTTTTCGTGTTTCCGGGCGCGTCAACGGCTTTGGTCATTAGTGCCGTTAGTGTAGTGCATGTTTTTTATCGGGAGATGGCGGTGATCTTCCCCCGCTGGATGGCGAGATCCGGTGCAGACCTACCCGCCGGCTAGTAGGGTTTCCCCCTAACCAGGAGTCTCCCACCAGCGGGTCACCGCCCCGGCCGGAACAAGCTCTAAGCTCCCGGCCGGTCTTTCCGACCGGAAACAATTATTCTGCGTTTCCCCATTCCATTCTATGCCATTCATTGCAGCCCCATTTCAATAAAAAAACAACAAGAAATTCAAGTCAGTTTTCCACTCGAACATGAAAAAAATATTTTGACAATACTTTCTGCCACGTTGTAGAGACATCTGATAAAATGTAATTATTCTTTGAGAATTTATTCCAGTCGTCGCAGAAAATTAATAGTTACACATTATGATTCCTTTTTTATCTCTGGCCAGACCTGCGCAGTGGGGGGAATATTCAGCCGAGCTTTACGTCACAAATGTGCGAGTTTCCACGCGGGCATTAAAAATGTGCATATTTTTCCTTTCTTCCATTAGGCCTGGTTACAACGCACTCATCGTCGACTCCGCGGGGACGAGCACGACCACAGCGCCGCGTCCTCGCAACACGCGGCTTTCAGGACGAGGAGGCGAGTGGAGGGAGAGTGCGGGGAGCAACTGCGAGGCACCGTAGAAGTCAGAGTGAACGAGTGAAAGAGAGACGGAGAGTGAGAGAGACGAGAGGAGAGAGAGACGGAGAGTGAGAAAAGACGGGGAGTGAGAGAGACAGAGTGAGAGAGAGACGGAGAGAGAGAGAGAGACGAGTGAGAAAGAGACGGAGAGTGAGAAAGAGACGGAGAGTGAGAGAGAGACGGAGAGTGAGAAAGAGGGAGCAACTGCGAGGCACCGTAGAAGTCAGAGTGAACGAGTGAAAGAGAGACGGAGAGTGAGAGAGAGACGGAGAGTGAGAGAGAGACGGAGAGTGAGAAAAGACGGAGAGTGAGAGAGACAGAGTGAGAGAGAGACGGAGAGAGAAGAGAGACGGAGAGTGAGAAAGAGACGGAGAGTGAGAAAGAGACGGAGAGTGAGAAAGAGACGGAGCGTGAGAGAGACAGGAGAGTGAGAGAGAGAGGAGAGTGAGAGAGAGACGGAGAGTGAGAGAGAGACGGAGAGTGAGAGAGACGGAGAGTGAGAGAGACGGAGAGTGAGAGAGACGGAGAGTGAGAGAGAGACGGAGAGCGAGAGAGAGATGGAGAGTGAGAGAGAGAAGGGAGAGAGGCTCACAGGCAAAAGAAGAGCGAGACAAGAGGGGAAAGAAGCTAGAGGCTTACCGTCGGCTAGTGGGGTTTCCCCCTAATCAGGACTATCCCACCAGCGGGGCACCACCCCAGCCGGGACTTTCTTTCTGCGCTTTCTTTCAGTTATCTAGTCTTGCTCGACTGCTCTTGCTCTCCACTTCATCCTCCACTCTGTTCTTCCCCTGTCTGCTACCTTCCGTTGGCTGGCTGGGGCTTCTCTCTTCATACGCTCTTTAATGGTCTCAGTATCCCGCCTTTCGGCCCTTATTGGCGCCTTCTGCAACTGGTCCAAGAACTCGGATCCTTCCTCCGATATTTTCTTGCACTTGATTTTGAGCTTCTGCATTTCTTCTAAGGGCCTTGTTAAGGAGTCCTTCATGACCGTTGGGTTGTTGCGTAGCATTGTCCGTTCAGTTCACCAGACTTTCTACTAGCATCAGCTGCGCGTATCCTCACATGCTCTCCAGCCATACTGAGAGCGTCGTCATTCCGCTCCCGACCCGTGGGCGGCGCCGCCCGCGCGCTCGGCTTCCCAGTCGCCCCGCTAGGTGGCGCCGTAGGTTGTGCCTCATCCTTTCCTGTCCGCTAGGGGCACTGCAGTCGCGTCTGGGATCAGAGTATCCGCTTGTTGGCACCGCTCGCGTTGAACTTCGTCAGGGAGCTGAATAAACTGCCACTGGCCGCTTGTGCTATATAGAGAGCCTATAATTTCAGCCTTCTGCCGTGATATATATATATATATATATATATATATATATATATATATATATATAGAGAGAGAGAGAGAGAGAGAGAGAGGGAGAGAGTTATGGACCGGATTTTTGTTCACTACATCAAAAATTAGATTAAAAATGGGACGGGTATTCTTTCTCGTGAATGTGCTCATAGGATTGCACAAACATGGAAAACACAGTATGAAACATCAACACTTTATTGCGGTACTTTATTTAGTAATAATTGACAACATTTGGAATATCATGAATAACATGACTCACCCTCCTAATTATTTGTTTCCGAATACAACTACTATAGAATACAATTCAATTGCTATTTCCTCCCGCATTCTCTCGCCATCCCTTCCGTCACATTATACTGACAAATCTGGGGAAATGAATGCCGCTCAGAGGCGATCTTACGGTTTTTCCTGTGCGTTGGTGCCGGCGTCACCTATGCTGCAGGAGCCCCAATAGTTTGAAGGGGGAAGCGGGGTTACTTTGAGACTCTGCTGCTCCTAGCCTGCCAACGTTCCCTGTCTTGCAGCATGTGGGAAAAGGAACAGTTGCCGTTGAGTTTCCGCGCTTCGCAGACTATAATTGCAGTTTATCTTCTGCGCCTGGTAATCCATACTCCACATCCTCTTATTTTAATGTTTTTGCACATTAACCTTTGCCTAATTGCACGTGTTATTACTAGGCTACCGTCCGCTCGCACCACTATTCACACGCCACTTTAGATGCATTGCCCATTTAACGAACAGTCCCTTCTTTCACAAAGACTGCGGTTTTTCGATTCTAGTCTCCATTCAGCATCCCTGCCACACCATGTTTTTTCCCATAGCACATGCATCACCCAAATACGTGTTTACGTATTTATCCATTTGTTTCTAGTTTTCACTGATTAACCGGTTATTTCATTACTCCATACATTGAATATCACTTCATCACTGTTCTGGTTTACTTTTAGGCACTCGAGTTCTGTTTTTACCTCAAGTGGATTCGGATTTCTGCCCCTTGCCGTCTCCTTACTTGCCTCGGCCATTATATAACGTGGCGTCCTTCCATTCTCCCTACCTGCCTGACTGCTGTGATTCTCACGTTTTTTTGTTCTAATGACCCGTTCCGAACGAGTCGCCGGACTGCGGCCGCCATGGCGACCGCGCAATTCAAACTTATGATGTTACTAGAAACGCATGGCGTTTCAATGTGTGTTTGTGTGTGTGTGTGTATATATATATATATATATATATATATATATATATATATAATATAAAATACGGAGCTGTTCTACAGCTGTCGCCATTTCTCAGCTCTGTCTCCATGCCTTTCTATTTGTTCATTGATCATCGGGCATTTCACTTGCCATCATAGCGTCTCGCATCTCCTGTTGCAATGCAAGTTTTGGTCTTCCTCTATTCTTTCTGTCTGCATCCATTGCAGCAATCGTTTCGGTCATCTTTGGTCTGTCATTCGCATAACATGACCGCATGAACCTAACTTCTGCGCCTGGTAATCCATACTCCACATCCTCTTATTTTAATGTTTTTACATTAACCTTTGCCTAATTGCACGTGTTATTACCAGGCTACCGTCCGCTCGCACCACTATTCACACGCCACTTTAGATGCATTGCCCATTTAACGAACAGTTCCTTCTTTCACAAAGACTGCGGTTTTTCGATTCTAGTTTCCATTCAGCATCCCTGCCACACCATGTTTTTTCCCATAGCACATGCATCACCCAAATACGTGTTTACGTATTTATCCATTTATTTCTAGTTTTCACTGATTAACCGGTTATTTCATTACTCCATGCATTGAAGATCACTTCATCACGGCTCTGGTTTACTTTTAGGCTCTCGAGTTCTGTTTTTTCCTCAAGTGGATTCGGATTTCTGCCCCTTGCCGTCTCCGGCCATTATATAACGTGGCGTCCTTCCATTCTCCCTACCTGCCTGACTGCTGTGATCTCCAAGGTTTTCAAAATTCAATCTTGTGGTGCATTGTCAAAGACCTGAAAGTCAATCAAACCCATGACGGGGAAGGTGTCTCAGGGTATGAACAGATGGTATTACAATAATTTGTGGGTTGTATTTCATTTTAAGTTTTTGATTATTAACACATTAGTAATTTTTTTATTTATTTTATGAACTCTTTGAAGCCCATGCGGTGTAAATCCATATTCAGTTTCATTGATAACTATATAATATGAACCTACGACTGTACACTTTGTACTGTTAATAGAATGCCCCTTCCTGAATAGAAATATGAAAGTAATTTATTGTTATCCTATTTGATTCACATTTCTTTCATATGGCTCATTCACTTTAAGTGGCTGATATATTTATAATTTTGTACTGTTTCTTGTTATGTAGAAACTGAATTAATTTTTCAATGATATAAAAATTATATTTTAACATGTCACATTCGCTACACACCAAGGGACACCATAACATGATTTGCATAATGTTTCAGAGTTGTAGCGTAAAGAGCCATTCTGTATCTTTTACAAAATAAAAAATGTATTCCAGATCATATGAGTTCAATATCAATAAGGATAAATTTCATTGCTATCACATCATATTAATTTAAATAATATTGGAAGGTACAGTTATTGCCCCAAGGAAATGGAAATATGTTCATTTTGATATACCTCATTTTCTTTTAACTCTTTGATTTTTCGAAAATTGCAAAAGTATCAAATGATGCGAGAAAGCATGTGGTGTTCTAGCACCGATATATTCAAGTAAGCATGCCCGCACTATAGATTTTGTGATAAGACATGATGGATCTCGGCTAGTTTTGATGATTTTATTAAACATTTGAACACCAAGTATTTGGAAGAGATTTCTACCCAGTAGAATAAGTCAGTGTTTTATATGTAAAGTAAGCCAGCTGGGAAAGTAAGCCATCAATTTTATTTAGCTTAAAAATATCCACAATTCTTTTAAAACACGTTTCTGAGTACATATCACTGTCGGTAATGAAACTCTTGAATGGATAGTTTTGATGAACCTGAAATGCACTAAATGGAGTATTTTCTATTCTTTAATATCATATTTATATCGTTTTTAGAATCAAATCTAAATACAACAGAAAGTAATCTTAATCCAATGAAAACAATTTTTCAGGATGTTGATGAAATTATTTCCAGGTTTCTGACATTTCCCTGTATCTAATTAGTCGTTGTTAAAAATTACACTTTTTAAAATGTCAACTTGAACTTCTCTCAATGCCGAAACACAAATATCCACTAAATACTATCCACTAATTATTTTATCTGCCACAATTTTCAGGGTAGTATAAACACTTTAATTAGAGATCTACTGATTTTACCATTGAAAGGTCTATTTTATCTCTTTATATATTAATTAAAGTTTGCAGGTTGCTTGCTAAATTTTAACGGCTAAAGATAACGAGAGTATTGTTTTCCATCCTTCCTCGTTCATCGTCGCGACGACGACTGGAAACGCAAGTCACACTTCGAGGCGCAAGGCCTCCATCTCAAGACTACCTTGGGCGAAACCACGGTGGAAACACGTGGATAGCGTATCGTATTCGACTTCAGCCAATGAACTCTAGGCAGCAGTTTGCGTCACAATATTAGCGGGAATATTAAATGAAGCCGGATTATTACTGTTCGGTCTTTGAGACAAAAAAATATTGCATCCTTTCTTTCAACTACACCGTCATCGTGTTATTTGTAGTTGGTCACCGTTGTAAATTGTCACTTCATGCCACTTTCAAAATGTTTCTCATGTTCTCCATGCAACATGGGGGCGAGCGACTGGACTAGCTTTTCAAAGGAACTGCCCGTGTTGGGGTCACGTGGTTTGTGACGCAAACTGCGCAGAACGAGCAAAAATCGGTTCACCGGACCCCCATCTCTTTCCATCACGGTTACAACGTATCAAAAGCTAAAACGTATTTCTAGACAATTTAAAACTTACCTTTCTGCAATACCACCTGATTGCAATTTAATTTAATAGATTCCAGCTGATCGATTTTGCTCCACAATGGCAGCTACGGTCCTCCGAATTTGGAGCGAATCAGTGGCGTTCCTGAACCACCTAGCGTCTTCTTCAGGTACTATATCCACGATTATATCAAAGAGGCACGTTAGTTTGTCATTTTATACTACATTAAGCTATGGAATATAATTGTTTTGTAGTGTTAAAAAGAAATTATGACAACGCTGAACCTGATTTTCCGATCTGGAAAGTAGATGAAAATAATTTCATCACTATGTACGAGCCAAAGATTGCGAAAGGGATAACGTTATTTTCTGCAACATCTGTGTGCGTCAGATTGTTCCCCTGGCAAGAAAAAGATTATTACAAGGTCAAGGTTCGTTCTTACAAAGGGAACAGATATCGCATAGTGAAAGTGTATACTTCTACATCATGATGCCTGAAGAATGAATGGAATTTGATAGTCATAAGTTCAGAAGAATCAAGGGAAATGTTTATAACGCAAATTTCAGTATCAGTTCACATTCAATGTGAAAAGTAAGTATATTTAGGTTAGATTTTCACTGTCTTTTTGTTCAGATATATGTAACATGACTGTGTGTCAGAAATAGTTCCAGTACCACTCAATAAATTTGCTATAAACATGAACTTGTATACATACCTCTCTGAAATTCCCCCATGTGTGTTTGTATTCTTTTTTGTATTAAAATACAATTTTTTTTCTTGTGAATTGATATCTCCAGAGTTTGCATTTAGCAGTAAATAAAATATGTTTCTTCGTTAGTTTGCAGTGGCAAACTGATATTATACTTTTTATTTCAGACCATATAATACTGTAATGATAGGATAAGGAAGAAACTCAACAAGCCCCAAGGTACCTCAAGTAAACTGGTTTCTCAATTCTTGTTCAACGCAAATTTGGTTTGTCTTTCTAACAAGGTGACAGTAGCATATTATTTGTATTTCGACGTTCTTCAGGATATCATTTGAAAATAAATATATTCTTCCATGTGTAATTATTTGATTTAGACCCAATTTCCCTGTCTTCATGTGGAACGCTTGAAATTATTTTTGGACATCATGAAAAATAACTTATAAAACTTAAAAATGAACTTATAAAGTTTTGAATAATTTGATGTATATTTTAAAATAGGAAATATATTTAAATAATTAGTACAAAGGTGCTGGATGCTATATGTATACTTTGGATAATACACTCTGAATACTACTTGAAAATATTATGTTTCCAAAATGTGCACATGCAATCTGATCTCTTTAGAATTTCTGTGATGTGTAAATGCAGGAACAAATATACAGTATTAGATGTGTTATAGATAAATCCGTTTCATGGTTAAATATATGCCTTGGTGGAATTCTTGAAGTCTTGTTATATCAATTTTTTGTCTGGAATGTTTTGACTCTGCAATTCATTTTCTGTGCAATATTGTAATAAGCTATAATGCTATAAAAACGCTACATAACACATCACATCACCGAAACATTTATGATTTATTCCATCTTTATAAATTACCGCACTTGTAATGAACAAGGTCAAAAGTGTTTGTATTTATTTATAAATAAAGATATTTCACTATTAGAATTGACTATCGTTTAATTGATATCTTTGTAGTTTAATATTAATTAAATGAGTAGCTTCACACTGTTTAGGAAGAGAATACTGGTATAGGTTTGGAAAATATTAGTATATAAAATAAATCTTACTCACATTTATGTTTTTCTATAATTATTCCCCAAATATCTTTTCAAAAATAACTCAAAAGTATTTAAATCATACTATTAAATTTTAAAAAAAAATTTTGTTAAAATTCGTTTCATTACTTTATATAATCAAAAGAAAATCATTTAAACATTAAATATATTCCCTTATACATACATGTCCGCGAATCCATTGTTCCACATATTTCCTGAATTTTAAACAATATTTGAACTTGGACTTCAGTATTTTCTAAACACCTAAACAATTTACTACTTTCAGCCTTTGTCAGAAAATCAGCCTTCATTTTTTTTTTAATTTTTATAGCATTGGACTTTCTGTGTATATTCTTAAATTCTCACTCATTTTTATCTAATTCTTTTACATTTCAAAATTCCAAATATCTTTCACTCCCTGGCACAGTGCTTCCAATGCGCTTTCTGGGGTAGATAAAGTCACTTGTTTGCACTCTAAATTACCAATTGCTAAGCTCGGGATCTATTCCAATAATAAATCCAGGGGAGGCATAGAGGCAATGCCCCCAAAAAATGACCTAAAGTCTCCATTTGTTACCTCCCTGGTTTTGGCAAAATTTATGTAATATTTATGCCGGAATCGTGCTACTATTTAAAAATAATATAGTAGAGTATCATACACTGCAAAGACAATATAAGATATAATAACAAATATTTATCATTATAAACAATGTATGATCCCTGCCTCCCAGAATAAATCCTGTATATGATGTGGCATCAATAGTTTTCTCCCAAGTTTTAAATAAGAAGTCTTATAAACAATTCATTTTATTGACATAAATTGGAGCTAAATTTGATATACATTTTACAAGTCTTAAAATTCATTTTAACGCATGCGAATCACTTTTATTTGCTTTGCGTGTGCTTAAACTACTTGCAGCTAAACTAATTTGTCATCTTGTTTTTGTAGAGAAATAAATTAATTTTCTTATTATTTCTTGATAAAAATTGTCTACTTTTGTACTATCTTTTAATTGTACCAAAAAAATTTTAACATTTAAGGGAATTTTTGTGAATTTTTAAATATTTTAACCCAAAAACTCCTGTTTCTATATTTTGATACAATCAACATGCAGACCAAAATAGAGATAGATCGGATAATAACACTGGATAATTTTGTATCCCCTAGTATTGCAACTGAAATGGAGAATTGCACGAGTATGCGAGTTGCGAGAGTATTTTGTTTTCTTGTGCAGCTCTAGCGAGTGTACACTGAACTACGAAAAAAAAAAAATGTGCGTGTATTACTATCGTCAACATGTGAAGAGAGAAGTGTAGTGCGATATTTGTGGGTCTAAGGGCACAATCCTAGTGAAATTCACAGTGACATGCGTGGCTTATCTGGGGACGGCTGTATGGACCGTAGCAATTTCTCCAGATGATGTGCATTCTTACAAGGGGATCGTGTGAACCTTAGTGATTCGCCACGCTCCGGTCTGCCGGTAACAGCTGCAAGCCCCCAGAATGTCGGAGACGTTGAGGCAGCGATTTTGAAGGCGAGGCGTATGCAACTGCGAAGCTTATGGCAGGTGTACGATATTGCTCATGACGAGTTGAGCTTTCGTAAAGTTAAAGCTCGCTGGGTGCCTAATAACCTCACCGACGACCTCAAAGGCCAGCGGATGATCATGTGCAGTGGGACGACGGCCGTGTTAACGGAACGTATAACATATAACGAACTTCTACCAAGTAGTTTCTATGAAGTTTGCATGTGTCGCGGTTGTCAAAAGCGTACTACTCTTTGCCATTGAGATAGAACGTTCCATGCACATGCTTCGTAGAAAGTAAATAATTATTATTTAAAAATTGCTTTTGGGAAGGGCAAATGTCGCAAGGTAATTCGTAAATTGAAAGAATTTTTAAAATCGGGGGAAAAATATGTATTTTCCTTTTCTGCTACATAATTAAACATGGAGGTTATATGAATTTAAATCATATAGTATAAAATGGTTCTAAAACCAAATCATAAAGTACAAGTTCACATTCTAAAAATTAAAATCTTGAAATTATAATATAAAATAAATATTACAGAACTAACAAAAATTCTATTATTTACATTGCAAATGTGGAAATTAAAGTATTAAAGTAAGTAAAAACTAAAAATCCAAATATTGATGAATTTGAAATCGTAATGTACATGATTGTAAACATGATTGTATTCAAAATTGCAATGAAATAAATCACGTCAAAATGTTTTATAAAGAATGCACACAATATAAAAAATCACAGTAATAATAGGAGACTAAAATTAATAACAATAATTAATCACACTCATTTAAAATGCAATAGAACATAACTGGTAACATTTTGAAAGTTGTCATTGCATTATGGTATTCAAGAAGTAATAAGTCTTTAATTTTTTCTGAATATTTCGCAGGTCCCTGAATATCTGCATACGTTTACCAAAGACAGATAGCAAAATATGCAAGAAAGAATCAGGAATATAAATATTATGTAGACCAATAGTGTCAAGCTTTTCAAAATGTTACAACTCAAAATATAACGCTGTTACTTCGTGACACTACTGTTATTAATAGCGGTTTTCTTTCGCCGCACTGGTGCGACCACTAGGACCCACCGGTGCAAAGAAGCGCATGTTTCATTTGCATAATGACAGGGACCCACGGCGCACTCGGAGCGCCATAAACGGCACTGACGATCGCGTCGGTGCAGTTCAGAGCACCGGGCCATTTTGAGGTTAGGTACGGAAGTTATCCATGCTGATTTGGATTCGTGGTGAAATTGTGAAGGCAATTGAGGATTTTCTATCACGCAGGGATACCTCGAATGATGGAGTATGTTATGTTTTGCAAGAAATGTCTTAAAATATTTTTTGTGACTTACGTGAAGTTCGGAAAATCAGTTTGTGTCTTCCTAAAATTTAACCATGAATAACTACATGTTCACACAAATCCAGTGCTATTCAAAAAACAAAGTGTAGGTATGTCTCAATTTTCAAACGCTAATAAAGTGAAAATAAAAATAGTGACCCTTACAAAATCATTCAAATGTATGTGCCAAGAAATGTTTCTCGCACGCCCATACATATACCAGCGGAAATGCTCATGTGAATATTTTTATGGTTTTCAATAACTAAACAATTCTTCCATTTTTATGGAAGCCTTTCGGTTCAAAATCTTGTGTACTGAATCGATCACTGGCAAAACACGAAAAATGAAATTTCGACACATAGGCATTTGAAGTTTTCGTAGTTTTTAAATAAAGACACTGCAGCGCCTCTGACGGGGAGGTCCTAGGTTAGAGTCCTGACGGCGACAGGATTTTCGACACTAGCTTTTCAGCTTGGTCGAATTCAGTCGCTGTCTGGAGGAGAATTCTAGCGGCCGGCTGCTCTGATTTGGGAGTTTTCCGTGGTTTTTATTTATTTATTTATTTATTTATTTTACGTAAAGAAAAACAGTTAAAAACTGCGTATGACGTGCTATGGGGAAAAGTGAATTGTGTGCACATTTTCAAAATTCTGTAATCCCTACACTAAGTCATATACTACTTAAATTTTGAATTTTGAAAGGGAGAAAAAAAAAACAAAAATTCCCGTGTAATAAAATATATTTTCAAGGATAAATAAGCAATAAATTTTGGCTCTTATTACTTCCTGCCGCGACAACATGGAAACGATAATTTGAATAATTGTATTTCCCACTGAATTCTAGAAGACGTGCACAGAAAATGAAGTTACATTTATGTCCAGAAGCAAAACAAGGGGCCATCTCAGCATTTGCTCAATGGATCAGGGAAACTGGACAAAAAACCTGATCGAGATGGGGGTCATTGACCCGGAAGCTGTAGTACAATAGTTGTTACAGGTTGTTTATACTCATTTATACAGTCCAAATGGTAAATCATGCATTATGTATCATTGTTAAAATTAATGTTCCTTTTCTTGTGATGCTCAGTTTAGTCTCTAATGGTATAGAAACAGTTATGCAGCAGAAACGATTTCATTTGGGATTTAAACTTTTCTATTGAATTTAATCGTTTAATGTCATCTGGCAAAGTGTTGTAAAATATTGTACATGTATTGTATGTGAATTTTTTGTAATGAGCTGTTGAAACTGTCACCTGATGAATATGATTTCTACGTCGAGTGTTATAGTAATAGACTTCGGCATTTTCTAAAAAAATATTCCCGCCCTTGAGCGGAAAAACCTTTGCTACAAGAATTCGTATTTGAAACTGAAGTTTCCAACCTTGATTAACACATTTTACAAATGTATAATTCATTTAATTTTCATAAATTCATTTTCGTCCTCATAACTTACATTATTTTATGAAGAATAAAGTTTCCATTTTACTTTATAAGGTCAATTTTTAGTTTTCTTACTTTCCTTTCATTGAGAATTAAGTATGTGTTATTTATTAAGTATTTTATTAAGTATTATATTCTGTATTTAATATATTTAGAAATTTTTTTGTCACAAATTCTTCCATCTCAATAAATAAATAAATTAATTCCCAACTCCAACTTTTTTAAACTATTTTGCAGAAATTTGTTCATGTGCAAAGAACATTAAAAATATTTTGAATGTTGGTTCTTCAATTTTGTTCAACACTTTTCATCTTTTTCATCCTTCTGATAATATAGATTATAATTCATACCATAAAGTACATCCCGAATAATTACATTCACATTTTGTTCAATTCATTTACTTTTGTACGACTAAAAATTTTTAATTTATTGAATCATTGAAGTTCATTAAAGAAAAAATACTCACAACCCTAATGTCAGTAACATTCAGAAAAGTATTGATATTATAAGATATCTTCGAATTCTTAAAAAAGTTTATTTTATATAGATCCTTCCACAGCCAACCTTGAAGAAACTTGCTTAAAAATTGTTAATGGATTCAGTTTGGTATTACTCCTGGTCAACTCTAACCAGCTGTAATTCGCTTCAGTTTTGAAGAACTAAAACAAATCTTGTAATATCATTCTGCGCCGTGGGCAATGTGCCATGCTAGACAGTAAAAAGCTGGAATAGTTGGGATTTGCGCATATATACTAGAATTGTTGCGCATATATACTTGTATCTAGTTATATAGTTTCGTTTCCCTAAGAATCACAGAATTTTCTCTTGGATTTCATGTCTATCATTACCAGCAATAATAATAATAATAATAATAATAATAATAATAATAATAATAATAATAATAGTAATAATATTAGTTTAAAAGAATTTAGCATTACATTTTTGAAAATATCCACAAAGAGTTTTGAAGTGGGCTGTGTGTTACAGCCTCCCTGCTGCCTAACACTACCAAAAGAATTCGGAAGGATTTTGATTAATATTTCTAGTTTTAATTCTTGTCACTCCCAGTTGCCACACTTCCTTCAACAGGGACAAAATAGAGATGATATTTCTTTTCCAAAATTCAAAACATTTACTTTGAAGATCGTACCACCAATTTCTAATCTTTAAGACTTTTACGCAATGTATTCCAAATAATACGGTGTTAAGTGACAGATGTTCAGTCACGTGTCATTTACTGAAAAAGCATTAAAAGTATCAAAAAAATTATCAATTATAAAAATGAATTCTGACAGATCTTCAGTTAATTTATTTCCAGTTTTTCGGGCATAGTATTTCCAATGCACGAGAAACATTATGTCTAAACAATTGCGCTCTCCTCCATTCTTTAGAATTAGCAAGATGATCACTAATTTTCAATGGATACATCTCAGGCATTTTCTGGTTTTTCTTATATTCTAAGAACTCTTTGAAAACATGAAATTTGGCAATTTTGATTTGATATCATCCCACCCTTGGAATTGAATGAAGTTATTCCTCAAAACCTTGAGAAGAAGAGGTGGATCTGCAAAATAATTTTTTTTCAGATAATCTCAATTTTGATAAATGAAGCGTCTCTTTCATGCATTGTTTTTGTGGCCAGTACTGTAAGAGCTGAAACATAAACCTGCGCCAGATCATGGCCTATGGCCAAACATGACACTCAATTGTTGCGGCGATGTATGAAGATTCATATCGCGCGCCAAATCGGCAGCGCGGGACGGAGGCTTCCGAAGGCAGCAGGGCTACAAACCGGCGCGAGGGCCGGCCAATAGGGCGTGAGCGGCCGGCAGGCGGATCAGCAGCCCCGAGGCGAGGCTACGGCGCGGCATGCTTCTTAACCGGCCGCGCCGGCCAGAGAGGCAGGCAGTTCTGAAGTGTGATCCGGTAGTGACCCTGTGTATGGTGTTATCCTGTGTGAACTCGGCTACGTTATACGGTTTTCTCTATTCTGGTGATTTGGACGACCGTGCGCATATCCGTGGGACTTCTTCTGGGTTTTGGACACCGTGGCTTCGTACAACTGACTACTCTTCTGGATTTTGGTAACCGAGTCACTACTGTAAAAAGAATGATCAAATAAATGTTATTGTTAACGTGTCTTTTTGTGTACATAACATCAATGTCCTGCATTTCAACCATAGTTTCTTCCATTGCAATTTCTAGATATCCTCTGTTAGTGGCCTGACCCAAATGGAATGTAACAGGTTGCTTCCATTTAGATATCAGACCACGCACTATGAAAACTGGAGAATGGTCAGCAAAAGAGGGATGGCGACTTCCTCTCAAATCTTGGTAACCCACAATATGATCCTGAATATTATCATAATGAAGATGATTTGTCAAACTCATTTCGTACACACAATTTATCAATTTACGACATGGTAGAGAGTTGCTTAACCATCCTATTAAGCACAGTCTCGGAAATGCCCGTGAATAAAGGAACACTCTCGCGAATGCTGGTCAGAGTTTTGGAGGATGGTAAGGTAACATGTCTGGGCAGCCTGTACGCTTCTGCCCTACTTCCCTGAATAGCCAGACACAGAGCCTTAATTCGGTCTGAATACCGCCTGCAGTTAATGGCAATGGTTGAATTTTGTTGATGAGTCAAAAATTTCTTTAGGCAAGTCAACAACATGGCTGCTCTCAAGAGACACCTTTCGTGTCTGCAAAAAGGACAGATCCAAGCGTTTCCTTGTCTGCCTCAAATGTTTATCTTTAAGATATTTTGCAACCTCAATTTTTTTTGTAACTGCGAGGGGAGATAATTTGTCCTTTGCGATAACCCATTAATTTTTTTCAAATTGTATTTTCTAGAGTCAAACTTAAATTCTAGGCTCTAAACAATTTAGTTTATTAATATTTATGTATAACTTAACTGCTACGTATTATACACTACGAATTATAGTTACTATAAAATATTTATGATAAAACGTACATTGCTTACATAAAAAATATTGTAATGAGGCATAAATTAACCGCCATAAATTAATTCCCGTAAATTTTGTAATTTTCTCAATTTGAGTTATTATTTTGTGCCACTAAAATTTGAACTCATGAAACAGATTTAGACTTACTGACTAGGAGCCTTTGACATTTTATGGCTTCTCTTTTGGAATCCTACTGGAAGTGGACAGACAACACCTCCTATCAGCTTCTCTCTTTCCAAAATGTCTTCAGCCAGCCTGTCTCGGACACAAACGGTAAAATGGAAGGTATACAACATCTTGATAATGTCTAGTTAGTTAACTATTATAATGTCTAGTTAGTTATTGTAGTTCCATCTTTTAATTTATTTGGCATAGTTTTGGGTAAAACAAGGAGAATTGATATTAATAAAGATGGGAAAGAGATCACAGTCACGAGCGCCCATTAGAGCATACCTATTACATTTACCTGCCACATTATTGGAGCATAGTGTGAGACTATTGCACTAAGTTGCCCATTGCTCACATTGAAGTGTATGGGCGAAAAAGGTATTTGTTAAATTTCCAAAAATCGATTGATGTTATACACGTATTTTTTGTGCATTATATTCTAGACAATGTTGTATTTTTCATTTAATAACTAGCATAACGCGGTTTGGTGCACTCTTGTTATGGGGGTTAGCCGTCCTCTGAATACCTGAGGCACAGAAATAACAGGTAGCGATTTAGTTCGAATGTCACAGGACTCTGGAAGTATGATCCCTAGAAATGTTGAAATTATTACGTTTCTCTCTGTTGAAAAGGTATAAAGGGAAAATATTTTTTATGAAATTAGATTGTCACTTAAATACTGGCATCTGAACACAATATACTTTGGTTTTATGGTGAGTTGTTGTTGGCATTCAAAATGAAATAATTATAGGTGATATCATTGGTAAAAATATTTTTTTGAATAGCAGTTTTCAATGGCTTAACCATCATCATCACTTTCTGCTGTATGGAAGCCACAAAACGACCACCGAATACTAATACCTAGAATATGTAGTGGTTTTGTGACTTCCATACAGCAGAAACTTATGATGATGGCTAAGCCATCGAAAGCTGTTATTCAAATAAACTATATTTTGGCAATGACGACACTCGTAATTATTTCACTACATATTTTATTCGTTTTGCAATTTGTAACATATTATTACGATTTTCTGTATACTTTATGAACGTATTTTGAACCTTCATGCTACATTCTTCGATTACTAATTACAGTTATATGAAATTTTATTGGAATGATTTCGCAAGTTTTAAGTGTGAAGTGTCTGGTCTGAAAGCTTGTCGAAACATTTGTACCGCTGGTAAGCCACGTCGCCCCTCCGCCGCTAGGGGAGTGGGGAAACTGTGAGGCGGGGTGTGCGGAGCAGCGGATGGTGCTGGGGGGATGGGCGGGTGAGCGGGGGCGGGAGGGGGGGCGGCAGCGGGGCGGGTGACGGATGAAGGCCGTGCAGCGGACGTGTCGGACCGTGGAGAGGAGTGAGGGGCGAGGGGGCGTGGAGGGAGGGGGGGTGAGGGAGGCGAGGGGTCGAAGTGGGCGCGCGGGGGCGGGGCCGGCCCCTGTGTCCGCGTAATTGGCGCAATTACCGGGACGGTGTACAGGCCGGTGGGCGTGTCCTGTACCCTATTGTCCGCCTTAAAGGTCGCTGCGCCGACGACTGTCGTCGGTTTATTAAGATGTGTGTGAAGTAAAAGCGGCCCGGTACCCTTGAAACTTCCTTGAATTACCCATTTGTGACCAGTAAGTCATTAACACTCTACTTTTGAAAATTAATATATTTTGCTTTATTTATGAGTTTTTCCTTTCTTTTTTTTGGTATCGTTCATGTGAAATGTTGAAGGGGTAAAGTTATGATGTCATTTGTGATTAAATTTTATTAAAAATATTTATGAATAATTCTTAACGATGATATATTGAAGGCAGGTTAACGAGGGTTGGTCAGAAGAAAAAAGAATCTACAACCTGGTTGTTTGCCGACGTTTCGGAAAATATATTTCCATCCTCAGGAGTGTATAATATGAGAAGGGAACAACATACATTTACAATAATGCTACAGAAAACATGTCCGGTACAATACAAATCTGGCTATTGTTTAACACATTTACACATTTTGTTGACAAAAGTAACATACTTTCAACCACCAAGTGAATACGAAATTAAATTATATGCTCCATGCTCCTCCATCCTTCTTCTCCTCCATTACGCACCTTACAGGAAGTAAGGGACCTACAACTATCCTTACCGCACCATCACACACAATGACTGATACTGGTAGAAAGTTGGTCGGTGAGACGAGAATTATATGTTGTGCCTAAGGTACACACTAGCTTCGTAAGGAACACACGTGTGAGTCTATAGTTGATTGCAACATGAATACATACTATCATGGTTAATTCTAATTGTTTTTACATGAGAATTGATCTATTAATTACACAAATTTATGTACTTATTTATTTATTGCCACTTTATTTCTTTAATGCTCATTTAAGAAAAAAAAGTCTTTGGGAAAAATTCTAAAAAGAGGAAATTGTTCAATAGCCTTCTCTAACAAAAGAACCGTCAGCAATATTTTGTTCCGCAAAACAAAATTCAAGATACCTACACAGTATACGAGCAACTTAGTTTGCTCGGCACCATGTGGGGGTTGCGATAAAGTCTATATTGGACAAACTGTGTACTCATATACATCAATATGATTTGAAGAAAGACTCACCCTGTTGTGCACAAGCTCAGCACACCAAATGAACTGGCTATTCTTTTAAATTTAATGAAACCCAGATTGTGGACAAAGATGTTAATTATGAAAAAGATTAATCAAAGAAATGGTTCATGTTAATGTTTTGTAAATACATAATTGTTCATGTTTTGTAAATACATAATTCACACCATACACCCCACTTTCGCACTATGTGCTAGAATTTGGGAGCATCAATTTCATGTGGACGAAAAATATCTACTTTACTGATGTTAATTTGTTGTAAAATAAAATTATTTTTTTTTATAAATGAAATGTAAAAATTAGATAACTGTAAATCACGTAATTTCTTATTAAAATGTTTTAAAAATTCACAAAATCAACCATTTATTCAAGACCCAAAAAGTTTTTTTAAATAGATTTTTTTGAGTGACAAATGACGTAGCAATCTTGCTGCATGCTCTAACTGTAGTCTGCCATAATAGGTGTATGTCATAGTAAGTGTATTTTTCTTCGTTTCTCTCTTCCATTGGTAAACATCTTGGTGAAATCTTTCACCTTACTCTTCACTTAGATCAAGTGACATAAAGCAATCAAAGTGGCTTTGTAGGTAATGGACCTTAATACTCATTGCAGCAGAGCAATTAGAAAGCATTGTTTCTACAAATGGTGAAAAGTATTCTGCTCTATGCTTTCCTAGAAAGTTTTTCACAACTAGCACAAAAGAAGACTAGGCATTTGATTAATTTTCGCTCATGGATTCCAAGAAATATGAATCATTTACGAGATTTCTCTTTTGAGAACCATAAAAAATTCCTGCTTTCAGTTGGTGACCCCTGGAAATGTATGGGGTATACACTGTAAACACAAACCTTCCCATCCCCAACGACTGTACAAATTACTTCATCAAGCCTAGCTCAATACGCAAAGGAAAATGAATAGTTTTCTCTCGATCAACTTAAGATAAATTGATCACATTGTTTTCCCCTAGAATTATATCTTTCCTCAGAGGCCAAGTTTTTCTCACCCAATGCTCATTGTTGGCTCTGCTGTCTCACAGAAATATAAAGCAGGGATAGTTTGTGCAACCACTTTGTTGACCGAGAAGAAAATTAACTTTCTTTAGATTAACACAAATTACCCACCGATGTTCATATTGCTTAATCTTTATTTAAACTAAAGAATTTGTGTCGTACTCATGCAGAATGAGTGATCAATTGGAACAGAGCCGTATTTGTTGTCGTTGTATAAGACTTCAAAACTCTCCTTGAGCTGTCAGAGATAAGTCTCTTTTCATCTGATTTATATTCTGTAAACCCAATTACATCGATAAAAAGGCACAGAAAATTCAATGTTGTCGATTTATAATGAAATAGACTATACACATAAATTGAAAATGAATTAATATGTATATAATTTCGAAAGTGACGAAAATCATATACATTAAAAAATGACAGGCTGCTGCTTCGTGAAAAAATCTGGAGCTGGAGATATTAATTAGGACAATTGTCAGGTTGTTGCCTCATTACAAAACTCTGGAACAATGATTACTACACATTAAACAATAGTGGCAAATTGTCGCCTCAGTACAAAAAAGTAATTATTCATAATAATACAAAGTAGGCTTTCACGACCGGTTTCTACATTATTTGACATTTCCGGGTTTGTAGGCCATGGTCTAACGGAAACTTGCCCATACGATTCGCCTGCAACTGTGACAGGCATCTTCAGTGGCGTTGCTGGCGGGGGTGAAGTGTTCTGCCTGGAAGCACCGCGTTGACTGTCAGTCAGTGGACGCAGTCTAATTTCAGAAATCTTTCTGCGTCTGTGGTAATTTCTGTGAGTCAAGATCAGTGAGTCAGTCAGTTAAGATTTTTACAGAAAGTATCACTCCGCAGGGATTATTTTTCTGCGAGCGCTGGGTGAAACACGATGAATATTGTAAGTTCTAGTGCACAATAGCGCCCTTTGTGACAGAAAGCTAAACCTAAGGCTCAAAATGCCCTTTTGTTCTGAAATAGTAGAAAAAAATAGTGGACTATAGATACATACAGTACCTACAACTAGTAGCGATGCCAAGAACCATCTTCCGTTACATGGAGATTATACATATATACACACATATAACAAGATTTTTTACATTTTGTGGAAGTTTTTACCATTACAGAACATTGATTTGAGTATTGTAACTAATTACAGAATGAAATACCTTGAACACGCATCATTAATTGTATGAAATATAAGGAGTGTATAGAGAAACTATAAATGTTTTAAGGTATTATATTAAATTTAATTAAGTAATATGTATTAATGAAGTTTTTTTTAATTATTGCAATATTTACAGTTGTCATGGCCATGACTGGACATTCTTATGTGAAACATAACACACAATATTGATTAATACATATTAATTTATATCAGTGTCAATTTGTTTGCTAGTATATTTATTTGTAGTAAAAAATTGTAATTTTATTGTGTAGCAATTTCATATCAGTTCATTAATCCATATTAATGTCCATCTTTATATGGCTGGAATTGTTTTTTTAATTTTTTAATTTTTGTTAATTTTATTGTTATGTTCATATCCGTTTCCTTGCTTTGGTTTTGTCACAATACAAAAAACTATCTTACATTAGCATTAAAGGAATAAAACAATGGCAATAATTAAAGAAATAAATATGTATAATTAATAGATCAATTTTCATGTAAAAACAATTAGAATTGACCAAGATAGTATGTATTCATGTTGTAATCAACTACAGACTCGCACCGGAAGCTACCAACTTTCTACCAGTATCAGTCATGATGTGAGTTGGTGTGGTCAGGACGGTTGTATGTCCCTCACTTCCTATGAGGTGCCTAAGATGGAGGAGCATGCAGCACATAATTTAATTACGTATTCACTTGGTGGTTGAAAGGTATGCAACTTTTGTCAACAAAATTTGTAAATGTATTCAACAGTGGCCAGATATATGTTGTACCCGACACGTGTTTTCTATATCATTATTGTAAATGTGTGTTGTTTACTTCTCATATTGTACAGCCCTGAGAATGGAAATATACTTTCCGAAACGTCGGCAGACAACCAGGTTGTAGATTCTTTTTTCTTCTGACCAAACTCCGTTAACCTGCTTTCAAAAAATATTTAATACTGGATATTGTAGATTATGTAAAGTTAGAAATTAATAATATTATAAGGAAGAAATAATTCGAATACAAATTTTCCAGTAATATTTGAGTAGTTAGCAGTAAAATGAGGCTTTTCTGGGAATGCCGGACACCCAAATGCGACTATTACTCTCACAAAGCAGTATGTAACATAAGTATAAAAAATTAAGAATTAAGTAGATGCATGTCACCGTAGGAAGGATATGAACACTTAACCAGGTCTTTTATGCCTGAGTCCACTCTTTCAGGCACCTTGGAGCACCTACCTATCTCTCCGTTCATTAATTTCCATTCTACAAGTATATCCTTTCCCTCTTCCTTCTTCAAAAGCCCCTCCAAAAAAACACTCAATTACTCTACCATTTTTTTAAACATCCTTTTCTACATTTTATGTTACTCTTTCGTAGAGTGAATCATGCATGCTCTCCATTCCGACTTCAAATACTACAATATCATTTCTTTTCGCTTTCGATCTCTTCTCTCTATTCCTCGGTTACCCCTCTTCTCAATTCTTTTCTTATTCTGGTAATATTATCACCACTTGCTCTCTCTGGATTGCACTCTTTACTTGCAGATTAAAATTTCCACTTAACATTCAGCGATAAATATTTTATCTTTGTCTTTCATCACCATTCAAGTCTATCCTAATTCAACTGTGTTCCATTTTTTCCATAATTCCGTTTCTGTGTTTTTCTGATTTTGATATTCTTGCTGTGTATCCATAAATACTATACTATGTTAGTGCAATATTCATGAAGACTATTCTTGTTAAAATATTTAATTTGTTATAGTGCTTTACGAGAGAATTTTCTTCGTTGTTCTTGAGCGATGAAAATTGTTTTTTTTTTATTTATGTATTTAATGTTAAAAACACGAAAAAACTGTGACGTTCTAGAAAAAATCTAATACGTGAATCGTTTCCTGAGCTATGGGATCCCTGTCCTAACTCCTATACATATTAAGTTGAATTATGAATCTAGATAGCATGGAGAGTTTTTGGCGAGAATTTGTATGAAAATATTCCCTCCGGTGTAATAGAAACTATTTGTAAAGTAATATCACACAATTTTTCGCATTATCTCCAGTGTTCTGTGTAAAGAAACCGACGTCCTGCTGGGCGGACATGGAGAACGATTATTTGAATAACTATATTCCCCCTCTGAGCTCTAGGAAACGTCCACAGAAAAACAGTGGCGGTCAACGCTCACATTACTCTTATCGCATACATATTTAGAGTAAAATTGAATTTTATAAACAACAAACCTGATTTATTTTAAATTATATTTGAAGAATAAGGAAAAGATAGTCGCAAAATAAAAACATTGAGAGTGTTGTTGTTGCTATTGCAAATATTGGAATAATACATTCCAAAATATTTAAAAATACATGCATGACATTTTTCGCATTCTACAGTTGTCGTTTTAAATATTAAATTCTGAATTAGTATTAGGTGAGTTTACGGCCGCCCATTATCAATAACTCGTTTTTTTCTTCATACAAAAGGGAGGAAAATAAATTATTTAAAAATTTTTGTACTACTTGCTCACTATCCATATCAAGATAATCCTAAAATCATGAGTACCGCTAACTGCTGCTCCGCGCATCCGAGTATATCACAATCACGGACGTTCGCTCACTACGGCCCACAAAACTTGGGTTTTTGTTACGTGACAGCTGAGGGTATTATCTTCAAGATGGAATATGGCACGGCTTTTCACGTCTTTCTCGGTCGTGCCCCTAGTGCCGTTTGATATGCAGCACTGCTTGATAGGTCGCGATCATGCAACATCTTGCGGCAGCACCGAGAAAGACGCAAAAAGTCGTGCCATATTCCATCTTGAAGATAAAGCGTCAGCTGCCACGTTACGAGAACCAAGTATGGCAGGCCCAGCAAGCCGAGATCCAACCACTAGTAGTCCCAGGAACTAGCAGGCCCAGTAAATCGAGATCCAACCACTGCGCACGCATCGCCGTTGAGGAGAGGGGCGTGGTGTGTTTGCGCTCCTGCTATCCGATACATCTGACACGTTCTGAAGATTGATTTAATTGATTGATTCATTTTTTCGTGTTTCCGGGCGCGTCAACTGCTTTGGTCATTAGTCCCGTGAGTGTAGTGCATGTTTTTTCTCGGGAGATGGAGGTGATCTTCCCCCACTGGATGGCGAGTTCCGGCACCGACCTACCGTCGGCTAGTGGGGTTTCCCTCTAACCAGGACTCTCCCACTAGCGGGGCACCGCCCCAGCCGTGACAAACTCTAGGCTCCCGGCCGGTCTCCCGGAATATGTGATAGTGTGGTACATGTTAGTGTAAGTGTGTGTGTGTAAGAGGAGAGGAGAGGACAAGGAAGGGGAAGGATAGGACGCGCGGTCCGTGGCCCATTTGGTAGGGTACTGCTCCGGCATTCGCCTGGTGTTGATCGGAGACGTTCTGAAGACGTTGGATGCATTCGCGAACGGCCGGAGCTGCGCTCTCACACTGCCAGCGTTGCATTAACGTGCTGGTGCCGATCTAAGATGCGGATGGCACAGAAGATCGAATAACTCAAAAATTGAATGGATTCAAAGGAAGAAAATGTTTGTTGAAAAACTTTCTTGGGTGTTGACACACGACTTGTACACCAAAATAAATCTCGACTGATAGTGAAGCAAAATTTAGGTGTAGAAGGAAAACAAGGGGCCACCTCGGCGTTTGCTCAAAGAATCAGGGAAACTGGCCGAAAACCATGACCGAGATAGGGGTCATTGCCTAAGAAGCTGAGGTACAATTCTTATTACAGGCCTTTTTCGTCTTTTAGATTATAAAGTACAAATGCAGTACATATCATTGTTTTAGTCAATATTACTTTCGATGCACAGCAAGGTGTCTATTATAGAAATAGTTAAGCTTCAGAGAAAATTCTACTTCGGTCTTACACTTGAGTATTGATTTTAATCATTATATGTCATCTGGCAATGTGTTGTAAAATATTATACTTCTTATTGCAAATAATTTTTGTAGTGAGCTGTAAATGTTGACATCTGATGAATGTCATTACTAAGTCGAATATTTAGTTATAGATATCTGTATTCCTTGAAATCAGGATATTCCCACCCTTGAGGAAGCTACTATTAACAAAAACCACTGATTAATAAATCAAGAATGCCGACAATAGTAGAATGCCTACCTTAAAAAATGTAGCTTATAGGTGAGTGAGATTTGCTTATTATTCGTCCAATTCTTTTCTGTAATCTAGTCAAGTCAAAATTATTTTGTGTGGTTCTCTTCTGCAGAATCCTTTGCTGCTTAGACTACTAGTGTAGGCAGTAAAATATTTTGTATTGAAATGATCTTGAGTTCAGATTAGAAACAACCATTGCTAAAAAAGCTGTTTGTTCAAAACAGTGATGTAATAAAATCTAATAGGAAATTTTACTAGGAAAGACATACTACATAGACACTTTTTTAATGATTGCTGTACACATTAAATAACCTAATCATCTAATAAAACATAACCAAAACGAGAACGGGCAAAGAATTTTACGTTCAAACGTAACGTCCCCTTGACAAAAATAACTATGTAAAGCAAAATTTAAAAAATAAAATAAACATTAAATACAGTAATAAGTAAAAACATAATGTTATAAGCATAGTTTAAATCTCGTCTCGCAAAGCTAGCAAACACCCGACAAAAATATTGTCATGTGAAGCAACCATTTGCCGTAATATTTGGAGCGCATTTTCTGTTTTTCTTCCCTTTACAGCTTGGACGTGTACACCCTTTTCTGGATTTGGAGGGGAATGAGAGCAGAGTCAATGGAAGTTCCCTTGCTCGCAGTTGATTGATTGATTAGTAAAGGAAGCATCAACATCTGTCATTAATCCCGTAAATGCATGTGTTCTCCTCAGGACGACGCGGTGATCTCCCCCCCCCCCTGGATGGTGAGATGCGGCCTCGACCTACCTGGCGGTTAGCAGGTTTTGGCCCAATCAGTTATTTTCCATCAGCGGGGCACCGCCCCAGCCGGGACAAGCTCCAAGCTTCCGACCGGTCTCCCTGGATATGTGGTAGTGTAGTGCATGTTAATGTAAGTGTGTGTGTAAGGGGAGAGGATACCGAAGGTGTATATGTAATGTAAGTGTGTGTGTAAGGGGAGAGGACAACGAAGAGGAAGGAAAGGTCGCGTGCGGTCCGTGGCCCGTTTGTTAGGTACTGCTCTGGCATTTGTCTGGTATTGTTCGGAGAAACCCCGAAAAACTACCGATCAGAGCAGCCGGCCGCTAGAATTCTCCTCCAGTCAGCGACTGAAATCGATCTAGCAATCTAGCTAGAGACGAAAATCCTGCCACCGCCGGGTCTCGAAACCAGAACCCCCCGGTAAGAGGCACTGCAGTGACAGCAGTTGATGCTCTGAGCCACCTTTCCCGGTCCTTGGTCGCAGGAGTGCGGGGATTCTCAGGGGCAAGTTGTTCGAGTGGACTGATTTCGACCTATCAAACCAAACAAATAATAGAACAAATACATAAATTAACAGATTTGTAAATATATCAATAAAACACAATAATATCGACAGACAATAAATATTTCGACTAAAGGATGTTCTCTGTCATCTGGTGTTGGGGCTTTGCCTCGTCGCTGCGTTCTGCGTAGCCAATGACGCGCCATCCACTTGGGGGACAGGCTGCGTGATTTTACGTTAATTAAAAACAAATTGCACCGTTGTGCATACCGCAAAGAGTTATGGAAGCACGTCGTTAGTCACGCTGAGAGGGAGGGAATGTGTTTAATCATTTCGGTGAGTAGGTTGCGATGGATGTTCCCAATATTTCCTTAATTGTGAGTGCTTCATTATGTCAAAATATTTGCAAACAAAACAGTTTTCCAAAAAAAGGAAATAAATTGTAAATTTATTCTGATTATCACGAAAGGCATTTTTAATAATTGTCGATTAAAAATGCATTTTTCAAAACAAAAGTTGAAAAGATTCAACTTTAATTTTTCCTAGAATGAATTCCTGAAAATAGGGTACACGATGACTCAATTCCATGTCATTTAGTATATAATTTATTAGGTTCTATGCAAAAGAGTTTGCCTGGTTTGACAAAAAGTAATATTACTGCTATTGTGCCTATAATTCATCAAATCATTTGAAAGGTTTTGAATCCGTTGCGGGTAAAGACCAAATGCGTCTAATTTTCGAATAAGCTGATTACGATTACGCCGAACGGATTATCCAAAATGGATGGGTGAACAAATTTCGAAGTAGAAAACGTATCAAGGCATAATTCGAACTTAAGCCGAACGAAGGACACACTGGCCAACAAGAGGGAGGAGATTACGGTGAAGACTAAAACCAATGTTATGAGAAAATACGGATGAGATTGCTGATGAGAAGTATCTGAGGTTAGTGAAGAGCAAGAAACTTAGTTCCACTGAGTCCACATTGGACAATTTTCGGACTTCAGCCCTATTGACATTGAGAAAAAACAACAAAAATTGCTATTGGATCTTCAGCCAGTTAGTACAGTATAATGGTAGCTTTGTGGATCAATGTAACACCTTTGACATACAAAGCATCCCATTAAGAGCAGCGTAATACAAACAACCGTGCAAGTCTATTAAGATACGGTGCAGTTCATTGAAGCGTAATGGCGTAAGTGAATAGCCAGTGTAATGGGCCGGTAAGGAGATTTATACTTCGAGCGAAAGTGGCACACAGTGATATTGATGGGCGGCAACGAGTGTCCAATGTCTAGCAAGGTAATAATAATCTAGCTTTGACAATGAGCAGTCAAACGATTGAGCATCTCTGATGTATCACATTACTAACCAAAAGGTGTTTCAAACAGCATCTAATACCTTAATATTTTGGGCGTCAGTGATTTTGGAATAAGTGGGATTTTTTAGATCGCTTTCATATACGTATATTGCCATATAAAAAATAAACAGAGAAAATATCTCAGTTATCTTCAGCTTGTCATTAAGATTCTTTTCTTTTGGGTTTTTTTGCCCAGAATGTTTTAGACAGTCTTTTTTAAAAAAACCTTCAAAACAGAGGCACATTAACAAGAAATTAAATGCATCAATTTTATTAAAATATCCTGTTAATTTTTAAAGTTTTTCACCTCTTGGTTTCGAAGATATCTTTTCCTCTTCTTTGGGAGTTATTCTAAATTTAAGGTAAACAAAAACTATTAAAATGTCATTCAGCTTTAAGATAAAAAATGTTACATTTTCTTAATTGAAAATTTTAGTAAAACTGCAAATTAACACATCCTTATATTTGAGTAACTTGCGTATGTCGGTACCTGCGTATGTCCGATTATACTCTGAAACATTATACTCTTCGTTCAGATTAGGTTATCCAGCAGCGTACTCTGGGGTGTGTAGATGGCGTAAACTGAAAAAACATTCAAGAGGAGTTGCTTCTCATATTTTTGTATTTTGTTATTATTTAATTTTAATCCTAATTGGTCATTTTACATGCTACGCTTGGGGATGAAAAAAAAACAACAGTATGTTTAAAAAAATATTTTTATTTGGCCATGCATTGTAGAAATTTAGAAACAATCGAAAACAAACATTGAAAATATTTTTAAATGATTTAAAGCGTCGGTGGCACACCATTAAGCTAGTCTTAGAGTATTGTTTCAAATTACTTAAAAAACGCACTCTCGTTGTGAGTACATCCCGGAGAGAGTGAGAATCCTTTGAGCTGTGAGCATTGCCACTTGGCACTCGTTCGCCATCCTTAGCCTAAATGAAGACTTCGTGAGAGGCCCTTCGGCACAGGAAGAACTCTCTCAAGCAGAGGGGTCAGTCAAGGGTCATCAGCAAATAACGCGCGAGCGTGGGGAAGGGAGTTGCCGACAAAGGGAGACAATGACGCAGAGACTGCGCGAAAACCAAGAGGACACTCGAAAGGTTACTGAGCAAGGACAGCTCTGATGAGTACTTGACACCCCTTTGAACATTTACACAATTAAAAAATATGTTTCATCTATTCGAGAAACAATATAATGTAATGAATAAGTAAGTGCGAGAACTACTCATTTATTCGAAAAATTCATATTGAGATTATTAATGATCTAGCTTTGATGAACAGATTTCATTAAGAAAAAAATCTATCTCTTTAATATTATAATTCCAGGAAGACAAGACATGATTGACCTGTTGTAATTTTCTAATATTCAAATTCCAGAAAAAAATTACATCTGCGCAATTTCTTCAAGCGTCCTTTACGCTATGCAAACACAAGTTTAATAAAAAATTTGGAGCCGTTTTTTGAGAAAATTTTGAAAATGTGAAGGTGTTATTTAAAGAACTGCCAAATTCAAATATCCATCTCAAATTCACAGGACCTTGAGTTAAACTGGAAATATTAATTTTGGAGAAAATTGTCTGAAAGATTTAGACGTTAGAGTTGACCATAGCTAGGCGGAGACGAATTTTTTCGTTATCGAGAACGTGAATTCCGAATTCATATCGTGTTAGTCAGTAATTTACTTGGTATCGTAAAACATTTGGACAATTTTTCGAAATCAGGGCCCTAGAATACGCGTTTTCTGACGAAAAATTGCCTGTTTTCCGCTGCACCATAGAGTTTTCTTTACTACCTAAATACCACCGTTCTCTTTACTACCTAAATACATATGCGAGAAAGTAAAAAGAATCTACAAGTAAAACAGCTAGCCTATTTTGAAAACGAAACAAATTTATCTTCTTTAAATTCGTGTGAGAGGTATAAATGTGTGAAGGTCAAATAATTGAGAGATGAAATGAAGTGTGAGGCAAAATGATTTAGAAATGATTATTTAATTATGATACACACACGTCTACATGTTTGTATTATGAAACAATACACTTGAGCGACTATGCAGAATCGACAGACATAAAACAAAAATATAAAGGAGAACAAAACATTTCAATCTAACGTGAGGACTGTTACAATCGAAGTATGAACAAGTCTCGCAATAGTATCCCACCTCCTTAAAGACTAATCTGATATTTACTTCTAAATGAATGACTGATATCCTCAAATGATCAATAAATTAAACCCTTTATGAATTATTTGAATTGATCACCTTGATTAATTATCGTATTCTATTAATAATAAGGAATACGTTTTTTCCTGTAAATCGTTTGACAAGTTAAATCAATTCAAAAGTCATGACTTGACTCATACTTCCTCATTAAAATAAAAATTTACATGCGAATACCTTTTTACAACTACAGGTTTAAAATATTTGTAATTACTATCCTACAGGGAAACGTAAACCCCCTGCAGTGCCCTTAATTTTGGGTGCGAAAAGGAAGATTTGATCGAGTCTTGTGGCTCGTAATATTAGGCAGAATATAATCCCTTTTGCGTATACGGTTCGTTGACCTTATTGAAACTGAAAATTTAATACGTAGAGTAAAGGTTGACCCAGGAAGTACTTTCCCGTTATCCCGGTTACGTCACCGCTGGCCTAGATAAACTACTCCTTGTGAATAAGACCTGCGCAACATTTTGCACTCTCATTTTGCATTTTTCACTGGCCTCGGAATCCGCGCGCGAGCAACTTGAGTGCAATCCCGGGCCGCGTAGAAGGGTGGGGATACGACTCCTTCTAGGAGTGGGATCAGCCAATGAGAATGCGCAATTCGAACCGTAGCGCGCAAATTGAAAGAGCAATAGCGAGGATGACGGACTGTTACAACAGTTCAAGTATCATTACCTTCTATTTTGGAAATGTTTGTTGTCGATTTATGACAATGTACAGAATGAGACTAAAACAAATTAAGCATACATATTTATTTCATTATTTTTTATTTATTTTAGGTCAAAAACAGTTAAAACCTGCGTGTGACGTATTTGATTTGGATACCTTAAGTATTATAATTGCTTCTAGAGCAGTAATGAAATTCGCTTTGTTACGATGTAATTGTAAATGTAATACATAATTGTAATACGTTAAATACCAAATTGTGATATTGAATCTCTTTTGTTTCATGATGACTAATAAATTCTTTTTTTAATTAATTGAAGCTGAAATATCTTTTTCTTAAAAAATCAAGATTACTTTTCCTCTAATTCTCTAATTTCCGACAAGAGTACATTATATATTTCTAATTTCTAATCCACGAACACTATTTATTCATAATAGTTTACACCGTTGTATGAGAAAGATGAAGTCCTTTGCGTTATATTCAACAACACTCATAATACTTTCATGATTGCCGATAAAATCGTAAACGAGCTTCGCTCATTGACACATCTTATTCAGCTTTATAGTGAGGGAAAATAGTCACAAATATGTGCTGACAAACATTCTCCTTCTGGGAAATGCTTATATTTCATTTTTATATCAATCTCAAGGTAAGAGACTGACCTCAATTTCCTCTATTTCAAGGCTCTCATTCTGAGATTATAACATTCTTGGTAAAAAAATCAATTGTTAAACTGTAAATTTTTGTTGGTTAAAATTACATCATGTATTTTTAAAAGACACAACTGCATTAAAATTTTGGTTATCAGTTACAATGAGTATAAAGTAATAAAAAGAGAAGGTTATTCACTCCGGTGAACAACTCTTACAAGATATTAAACCATTCAGTAAAAGTTGGTAATAAAAAAGGAAGAAGGAACAGAACAGCAGCCCATTAGTTGAAGCCATGAGTATAATACTGTCCACGGGCGTGTGTTGTGTAGGTTTTAAATGTTATTGAGTTATAGCGCCAGCGGTTTACACGGCAATAAATGCCGATCAAATAATATTCATTTAAGATGTTCTTTACCGACTTACCGACTCATTTGTTTGATTGATTTTTTCGTGTTTCCGGGCGCGTCAACTGCTTCGGTCATTAGTCCCGTTAGTGTAGTGCATGTTTTTTCTCGGGAGATGGTTGTGATCTTCCCCCGCTGAATGGCGAGATCCGGACCCGACCTACCGTCGGCTAGTGGGGTTTCCCCCTAACCAGGACTCTCCCACTAGCGGGGCACCGCCCCAGCCGGGATAAGCTCTAAGCTCCCGACCGGTCTCCCGAGATATGTGGTAGTGTAGTGCATGCTAGTGTAAGTGTGTGTGTAAGAGGAGAGGATAGGGCAGGGAATGGGAAGGACAGATCGCGCGCGGTCCGTGGCCCGTTTGGTAGGGTACTGCTCCGGCATTCGCCTGGTGTTGATCGGAGAAACCACGGAAAACCACCGATCAGAGCAGCCGGCCGCTAGAATTCTCCCCCAGACAGCAGCTGAATTTGATCTAACTGAAAAGCTAGTGTCGAAAATCCTGCCGCGGTCAGGACTCGAACCTAGGACCTCCCCGTCAGAAGCGCTGCAGTGACATCAGTTGATGCACTGAGCTACCGCTACTGGTGACTCATTTGTTATAGAATTAAGTAAAATTAAATGTGCACTATCCTTAGAAAATATTTTAAGAGAAAAATATTCTCAAAAATAATTTTAAATTTGTCATGATAAACTCAAAATTACGCAGCACTACTCATATTTTGGAAATAATAACCATTACATAACTTAAAAACAGTGGGAGCTAATGATCAGATTGTACGATTGCACATCTCCCAGATAATAGTAAAATACCCTTCATTGTTAGAAATATGTTTTCGATTTTATTTCATTCAATAATCGAGACATTGCAGGAATATCGATGAATGAAATTATTTTGAAATCAAAGAGGCATGGTGGAAGGAGATGGGTGGGCTCTTGTTCATTGTATCCGCCTTCAGCCAATGATCTTCAGGCACCAGTTTGGGTCAAAATATTAGCGTGAATTTTAAATGCCAAAAATATCACATTGTAACAAGTCATTTTGACAGATATATGAAGCACTTTTTTTTTATATTCCATCTTTCATTTCAACTACATTTTCATTATGTTATTTTTGGTTGGTCATCGTTGAAAATTGTCACTTTATGCCAACTTCAAAATGTTTCTCGACACTTCTCGCTCTCTATGCAACATGGCGGCCAACGTCTGATGTGGCTTTTCAAACGAAGTGCCCGTATTGTGGTCACATGATTCGTAACGCATGGTGGTGTTGCACCGAACGTGAAAAAATCGGTGGTCCGGAGGAGCCCACCCATCTCGCTCGACAGACCCTCCTTGCATGCATGCCACCATGCAAGGAGGGTCTGTCGAGCGTGTGACCTGGCAGTGCACCGCTGTGTGACGTCACCCTCTTATGAGTTTAGCATTGCAGAGCAAGAGCCTTCCGACCTCTCGAGCGTGAATCACGGTGTAAGAGATTACATGTGACAACTCCATGTCTAAAAGCGATACTTTCTGAGGCTAATTCTCACTGATCTCGCAGGCAGCGACATTTGCGAACGACCTGGGTATATTTGGGGTCAAGATGGCGGGCAATGTGATCAGCTGATGTCATGTTTGGTTCTAAATACGGCGCTTGCGGGAACTGCGTTATATTCGGATTCGCAAAATAATACCTTTGTTTTCCATTACGAAGCTTTAGGATAAGAAAAGAAATTTATTATTTTAGGAAAGAAATGGATATTTAAGAAGTAGACATTGTGCCACAGAAAAAGAGGAAGAAAATGAAGTGCAAAATTTGCGAAAAATACTTCATTAATGAATATATTATTATTATTATTATTATTATTATTATTATTATTATTATTATTATTATGAGAAATGTGAGAAAAGCACATATTTAAAATAATTGTTCTTTAACTGACAGTATTTTGTAAATTCTTATACAAAGAAAATTACGAATAGTTTTTGGAATTAGAAAATAAGAAATAACATGATTTAAAACGTCTAAGAGTTAAATACGTACAATTAAAAAATATGTTTAAAGGTGAATATTAAATTATAAAATAAATATTTCTTAATATTAAAAAATTACAAAGTTTGCCGAATTGACATGTGAAAAATTGATAACTAAATGGGGCGTTCTGTGCGCGGAACGCCGTCATAAATACTCAAATCGTGACCGTTGCATCGTGCCGGGAAGCGAGGAAGTAGAATTTAATTTCTACTCTCTTTCACCATGGCGTCAACATAGCGAAAAGTGGTCATTCCCCGTGCATTTTAGTACTGTCACAATACAATAGCAAGCGCCAGAAGCTCTTGCCGGCTGCCTGGAGGAGGGGGTTATAGACGAATACAGTTATTCTGTCTTCCATTCATTAATTACGCATATTATTTCAATGGTTTACACGATATTGAACGCACAAATGTTCAATAAACTTTTAGAATAGTATAGAATATTTATTTGGCTACTTAGGTATACATAGAAATATTTCTGGTGGTAGCGTTTTCTAAATAGTTAATACAAATGCACAAAACAAACATTATAATGTTTACTTATTACTTAATACAATTTTACAAAATTAATGTATTGACTCTATTATGCTAAAGTTGACCTACTTACATAAATAACAATAATGATGGAAAAAATAATTTTAATGTTAGCATATTCGAAAAAAATACAATTTATTTAATCTCATTTAGACATTTTTGACATTCTGAGGGAATGTCTCCAGCACTACTGCAGGTAATTCGTTCCAGTTTTGTATTGTTCTCTTCACAAATGAGAATTTACCTGCATATGTTCAGTTTTCTTTGCCGAATTTTGGAGCCATTATCCTAATACCACGGAAGTGAAGAATATTTACTTCCCTGGTATTAGGCAATGAATTCTAGAGAATATTAAAAGAAAATCCTTTTGGTTCATGCCTTAAAAAGATGGCATGTGACCTAGAAAGCCAGGTCCAAGTTCTCAAGTCTTTTTCGGAAATGCAAAATCATAAAAAACAGCATTTAACTAAATATTCAAAAATGATTTTTAGTCGCGCATTTCCGTCAAAATATAGACAGAGAGTTTTTAGCGGAATCATAGCACTCTCTATATGCTACATATGTAAGAGAATAAAATCAAATTTTCCGGGGAAGCATGAATTTTTCTCGTAATTTTATTCATAAAGATGTTCTTTC